>OY855904.1:20398495-20993495 GCA_963693305.1 Meandrina meandrites
GGAAGCTACAAACGACCATGACAATACGTTGAAACCTTTTTTGAGGCTTCCTTTTGGTAACTGCGTCCATAACTGCGATGATCTTTCATGTAGTAAATCTTTCTTCCGCAATTCAAATATATGAAAGTTTATATATTCACTTTTCTATCTTCATCTTTTACGGTTATATCACGAACTCGTAAAATAACCAGCTTCCAGTTGACTTGATAGCTCGGTTGGTAAAAACACTGCACCGGTATCGCAGAGGTCATGGGTTCAAAGCCTGGATTTTTTCCAGGCTTTCTTTTCACAACTGCTTACAGCAAAGAGCCCAAAAGTAATATATAGATTTAGGCAGGCCTAAAAGCGGAGCTCCCATTTATTTTTTTTTTCCCCAATTTAATTACAGTGTTATAAAATAAGTAGCCACACTATTTCTAAGCATATACAGTGGCCCATAAGGGTTCAAAATAAATTAGTTTTTAATCGCTCATGGTTAAACTTAATATCTTACATGTAAAAACCTCTCATGGTTTTGTTGACGAAGGCGATGTCAATATATTTCGAGGTTAATCCTTCTAAATTTTTGCCTATGACAGGTTCTAAAATTAAAATTGATGAGTGCACTTTATTGGGTTCCTCACGTACGCACGTAGGCGCAACAACAAATCTTAGTAAAACTTTATACAACGTTTACAGTACACTATGTTAATAAACCTTTATGAATTATTCAATGTAAGAAGGACCTTGGTCTTGCTTTGATTTACTGCAAAACAGTTAGGGCATAAAAAAAAATAACTCAAGGCAAAAACAAAAATACAGCAAAACGAACTAAGTAAACTCGCTGCTAAACACAGTAAACAAAATGAACTCACGCTACGGCAAACAAAACTCACGGCGGAAAACAAACTCTGCAAATTGATGGTGCCGGCTTTGTAAGTCATTTTAAAGCAGATTTTGTGTAAGAATTGTGGCAGTTTGTGATTTGGAAAGTGGTGCACGCTAACTTAGAATAACCTTACAATGTTGTTTTGACAGTTTTGAACCGTGTTCTTTTCGTTGCCGTCTGGTTGCATGATTAACTAATTCGTTTTGCCGTACGCCTTGCTAAAAACCTTATAGAATTTTATGCAGAGAACTGATTCAATTTTCTTCATTTCTGGTAAGCAAATATGCGGAAGGTTAAGTCTGAACTTGCTCAGGCAAGCACAGGTAACTCGCAACGAAGTCGGCGAAATATTGGTTTACGATTTCAACACACTCGCTGATAAGAGAAACAAAACAAATGCAAGCGAGTGTAAAAAACGAGCGGTTGGATAATAGATCGCTTAAATATATATTGGTGTGCAGTATCGCTGAGTAGTTTTACTCGGTTTTGTTTCGCAGGATTTTTCTGTACGTGTAGTTTGTAATTTATAAAGCGAAATCGTGATTTTGATCCGTGAAACTTAATAATTTGATGAGCTTATTGTTATCAAAATCCAATCATGGTCAATCATGAACATCACAGTTAACTCCACTAACTAAAGCACAAAACAATTAACCTAAACGAAATATTTAATAAACAATGTCTGTAGGAAATGCACAAACATGAACAGGTTTGTGAGCAGCATTAATTGAATTATACGGGAAGATCTGAAAACCGATACTACTTCAAATTTGTTCATAAATGAAGTATAGTATAAATAGATTCTCACAATAAAATCAAACTTATGCTTACTGCATATATACATTTACGTTTGTTACCTCAAGTTTGGGAAAGGCTTGTAAATTCTGCAGGGCAAAAATTTCAAACCAGCACAATATTTATCAGAAACGAAAACGCCACTCGTTGTACGGCTTACTCCAACACCAGCGGCATGTTTTGAATTATCAGCGAAGATTGATCTCTCCTTTCCTTTCGGTGTAGCTGTTAACAGTCTTTTATCCATCACTTAGTGAACTTCACCGGCTCTGAGCTCACTTTTATCTCAGCTCAATGTCAATTCAATTAATTTTTCAGCCTTGGTTAGCCGCAGTGCTTCAACTCTCGGTGTTGTCCGATGTATATCATGTTCAAGTCGGCAATTATTTCGGATCTTCCCGTTAAGAGGTTGCCCTAAATCATTTGGCATGAGTTTTCATGATTTAGATGAGTAAATAGAGCGAGAAATATTCACGAAGAACTATGTTTTCTAGCATGCTTTGATCTTTCTTCGCGTCTTTCATTCAGGTTAAAAAGTGAACAACGTACCAACTATTTGCCGCCTTTTCATACAACCGCTTCGTTTAAGTTGAAATGAAATGTCCAGATCATGAGAAAACATGAGAAAAAAAACGCTGAAGTAATTAAGTGTTCTTACAAGTTTCCATGACATTTAAGTTAACTCTCAACAAACCTAAAAATGTTTTTGTGTTACTTTTTGCGTAAGAAGGACTCCAAATCAAGGACAAAGATAAATTCGTCCCAGGCCTAATCCGTGCGTACGTACGTACGTACGTACGGACGGACGCGGGCGACTACCAAATTTTCTTGGCTTGATGGATTTCCCATTTTCTATGGGTATGGAGCTCCGCCCGCGGGCGCCTTCGGCGCCCGCGGGAGCTCCGCTATGACCACTTTTAATTAGTTCACATTTTTCGTGCAGTCATCATCCAATCGGAAGCCGAGGACAGCTTTTTAGTTGACTTCTGGTTGATTAAAATCTGCATGAAGAATGTGAACAAATTCAAAGTGGTCACACTTTGGGGCTTCTTGCTGTACGTTCAGTACATAACTATCTTTGTTTGTTTGTTTTTGTTTTTCTTGTGTTTTGTCTTTCATGTGTTAAATCTCTCTCCCGCAGTTCACGTATATATGACAACTCATATATCCACTTTCATACAATAGCATAATCACGTGTTAAGTGCTAAGAGGACACCAACAGCCATGATTACAATTTCGTGTACTTATTCTTTGCATTGTGTCTACTTGTTTCAGTGGGATGAGGAAACATTTAAACAAGCAATTTTGAAAGGGCTGAACGACTATTGCACGGGAGATTCCTGTAGTTCAAGGTTATCTTTATTTGTTGTCTAGCATTGTTATGTAACAAAAATAAAAACGCGAAATACCTTTTGGAAATTACCTTTTAAAAAATATTTCCATGGACTTCCAGGAAGTTTTTTAGCCATTATTATACACAATTCCCATTACACGTTTGCGATTCCGAAACCTGAGGTTTTTGCAGAATTTGTTTTTCTGCAGCGATCAGTACCATAACGATTATCTTAATACGTGAAACGTGTCCTTACTTTCATTTTTTGTCCGCTTTTTCATCAAGTAATTCAGACTGTGCTAGCCGAGATTTAAATTGTCGCAAAGACAATAACTACACTTCTCAGTTACGACTACATTGTGCGGTGGCCTCATGGTTAGCGCGATAAATCCCGGAGCAATGCATGAGTGCGGATTCCAGCCCCGGTGGGACTCATTGTGTTGTGTTCTTGGGCAAGACACATGACTCCTGCAATGCTTTTCTTCAAGTACGCAGCGCAGCGTATAAATGTATACCGGCGAGCTGATTAAAAGTAGGGGGTAGCTCTGCGATGGACTAGCATCTCTTCCAGGGGAGAGTAAAAAATACTCCCTGTCACTTCGTGCTACAAGCGCCGACTTGATAGGCCACTAAACTCAAACGCAGATTTTACCATACCCTTTACCTTGAACTTGCGATATACTTTCTAGCTTCTTATGTGAACATAATTTACGAAGAAAAACGCGAATATTGAAAATTGAATTTTATAGCGACAATTGAGTTCAACGCAGGTGAGACAGTTCAGTTGAAGGTCATCTTTAAAAGGCTTTAAACATAGTCAACAAGTAACAAAATGTGAAACAAAGACCGAAACCCATTACTCTTGAAAAATGTTTTAAAAACGATACATGTTATATCTAAATAATTATTTGATAAGTTATTAACGATGTATCATCTTGCTTCTTTGCAGGAATGAAACAATTGCAAAACAGTTCTGTCACAGTTTCCTGAATAGCTCTGCCTTCAATGTAACACAAGTTATGATCACTGGGCAACCTAAAGAGTCTTTTCCAAACCTCACTAAAGTGGACTTTGCAGTTGTTCTTCGACCAGAATCATCTGCAAAACCTCAGGTTGTCGTGAATACTACGTTAGAGTATGTTGTCCAAGAAATCGCCAACTCCATCAGTAAGCACATCGGCGGCTACAAGACGGTGTATGTAAATAATCTGCGTCCCTTAGACGTATGCTGTAATGGTGAGGATGACACCAATGAACAGCTCGAAGAAAATGGTGACCAGATGAAGAGCAAAAGTAATCCAGTTATAATAGGAACGGCAATTGGCGGAATCGTTGTGCTCGTTTTAGTCGTTGTTGGAGCCGTTTGGTACAGGTAAGGCTAAAAACCATTTTTCTTTTTTTTTAAACTAATTCTAAGCTTTTAAACTATTTTAGTTAAGGAGGAAGCATTATAACTTAAAACCATGGAACGCCTATGGAAGTGGAGGCCTTCTTCCAGTTTCGACGTCACTGACATAAAGAGCTTGACAGTAATGTGCATAAAAATAGTTATTAAAGTTCAATTGAGGCCTTACACTACTGTAAAATGGTATTAAAGTCCTTTAAAATCCAAGCTTTCGGCATCATCAGGGATAGGCTATCCCTGATGTTGCCGGAGATCCATTCACCGAGGTCTCGTTATGTGAAAATACCAAGTCCATACTTGTTCACTTTGAAAACGCTAAGGTATGCGCTTTGCCATCTCCTGTTTGCATATTAATTAAATGCAAGTTGCATTTTTGTGATAACATTTTACATTCATTGTTTTTAAGTGATCTTCCATGTACTTTTTCAGGCGAGGACAGGCTGTTGAAGGCAATCAGCAAATAGAAAACAATGAAGAGGGAAACAACCAGGTGCTTGTATATGTAATTCAAAACGACTTTCCCCAGGACGAAGTGGATCGAAGAGACAGTCAAGGGTCAGAGGAAGGCTATGGGAACATGCGCGTTCCAGGGGTATTACGTAACAAAGAAAAGTTTAATAGCACCTGCCTGTTGTTGAGGCCAGAACAAAGGATCGGTGGTGAAGTGGGAAATTGGAACATTCAAACAGAAGACGAAGGGTACCCAAACCAGGGTTTCAGGGAGGTAGACAGTCAGCAACCAGTGGAAGGCTGTGAGAACATGAGCTCCCCGGAAACGGTCAACAATGAGCTGGGAGGACAAAACGTAGGTAATCAACAAAGAGATAGCAGTCATGAACAAGAAAATGAGTCTGCTCGAGAGACCAACCAACAGTCAACGAGAATCTATGAAGAGATTGATGCGCCCCATGCCTCATCGATAACCCAGGAAACATGCAGTGGTGCGCTGCCTGCTCCCGCGTCACGATCTGCAACACCCCATGATGCAGACCAGGGAGATGCTTCAAGTAGCTATGACAACCAACTGTGCCCTGAAACAGAACGTCAAGCTGTTGAACATGATGACAATGGTGATAGCGGAAGCACGTATGCTAATGCTGTCCAATGCACGGATGACTCACAAAAAACGAGTCTGCATAAACAACTATGAGTTAATGGGGAATATGAAAACCAGTTTGTGAAGTTTTCCCCCAATGCCAATGATGGCCTTTTCTAGTCACGACCAAAACACGACATTTTTTAACAAAATTCGCTATTTTACTTGCCACTCACGAGTGGACGAATTGGTCGTTTATTTGCAAACAGGCCTTAGCTTTGCGTAAGTCAATTGACAAGAGCAAGAACTAGCGTAGAGAAAAACACAAGCAGCGTCCTTCTTTTGTTATAGAAATTGCATGACTGTTTTATAACATTACAGCGCTTATGTTCCAGACAAATTCGATATCTAACGTTTGCGCGCTAAATTGCGAAGTGGCGTGCTTTATGCCGACTCTTGTACAGCATTCTACAATGCAATTATCCTTGCAAGGCTGTTTACAATACGCGGATATTTGCGAGCAATGGGCAAAATGTCCACTCGTATTATATGTTAAACCATCGAATAAGGGATTTATTATTCCACTAAACAATAAAGTTTAGTTCGGCCATTTTGTCGCTCCGCTTTCAGTCCATATTTTTGCTCTGTTCTACAGTGTAATAACGTGGCATATTTTGCGTGTTCTTTTGCCCTAATATGGTAAAATGGCGCAATAGTGGAATGATAAAAGACCATATAACAAAGAAAATTTGCCGAGACAATCGTCATATTGTATTTGGAGATATAATATGAACTAGAAATAAAGAAGTCGGAAAAAATTAAGATCGACAATCAGTCGAACACCTCTTTAACAGTCAACTGAAATCATAGATTTAAAATTGATCAGTGATAGCTTTTATTTTTAAGCAGTTCGTAATTTATAGTTGTTAAGGCTGATTAAACAGAATCCACCTTGATCTTAGTCTAGCTGCAATGTACAGGCTTCAATTTGACACACTTTTTTACGTGGAGTTAACGATTATGATGGACGAAATCAAAGTAGCGTATCCTTTTTTTTTCTATCTAGAAAAACAGAGGACAACTACTTTTTTATATGTAGCAAAACGTGAAAACGTTTCTTTTTTAAAAAATTGCATTGTTATTAATCTATTGAAAAACCTATTAAAGAACGTTGCAATTGTTTTATCCATTTACTTATTACAACATTAGAAACGTCCACTGCAAGAACTATGAAACTAAATAAAATGAGCGTGACCATTAAATGGTGAAACAATGGACATTGTTATTAAGAAATATAAATATGAAAATTCACAAATGACCCTTTTTTCAAAAAACAATTGCCATTTCGTCGTTCAAAAGAATGCTCCTCTTTTTTGTCTTTCCATAGAAAAGGGATTCCTTATCATGTTTTTGACTTTTTTGTCACTTCCTTACATGTTATATAAAAAGCTTATTGTAATAATAACCAGTGCAAAACGCAATCAAAATTTTATAGTAACTCAAGCTATTTTTATGAGGTTAACCCTTTCACTCCTGTATACGCGGGCTTGTAATTGTATTCCATTACATGGCATGCAAAGGGTTTACATTTCGGACACGTTCTTTAGCTCATCACCGGGCTCCAAAACAAGTAAAGCTTGGCCTTTACCAATGCCAGCTTCCGACAACATTCCAGATTCCTTGTTACCAGTTTCCTGGCTAGTTTTCACCCTCTGGATGGCATCACTCTTTTGGGAAGAAACTTGACGTGACGCATCATTTTCGTTGTCGTCGTCATTTCCGACCCGAGAAACTTTTGGAAGAGCGCCAAACCGATTTGTGCTGACATTTGAGCTTCTCGCCAATCCTGTACGGTTAGCATCTAGTACGCTCAGTTTTTCAAGTCCAAATTCGGAGTAAGTCGGGTTGCTCACAGCGCCAAATTCGCTCAGATCTTCATATGGAGAGAGAACAACTGGCGGTGGTAGGTCCTCGTAGAGACCACCATCAGCTGTTCCAATACCAAATTCCGAGGCATTGTCATACCCTGGATTCTCAAACGCTGCAACACGTGGGCCGGGTACATCTGTGTTCCTTTTGTAAGAAAATGGACCGGGAAGTTTAACCCTAATCAGATATAAAAAAAATATATAAAAAAAAAATCAGCTGCGTTAGTCAAGACTGACACAAATTTTAGCAAGATCATTTTAGAGCAATCTTTTTCAATAGTGAGATGGTTGATTTCCTATAACATTTGATCAATAAACACTAATAGATCCGATTTGTAATATCCAATCGCATGGAAATTTCCTCGTCTTAGTTATTATACGTTTTCTAGAAAATTTCACTTGTGACCTAACCATGCGCACAGTCAAAAGCTTGAGAAAATGAGGTGAGTATTGACCTCAGCGCATGCGCAGGCATGGAAACAGCGAACCTGATCGTTGTTCATATGATGTTCTAACTGTTGGAATCATCGCGACATGTGGCATATATATAAGCACAAGAGAACAGAGCGCTTTTTATGCTTATATCGCAATGATTTTTAGTAAGGAAAGCATAAGAAAAATCAGTGTCTTCGTTCTAATTATTTTTGTGCTTAGGCGTATGCAGATATTGCTTCTGTCGTCACTCTTCTTACGCTTATATGCCGGTTATACGTACACTTCTACCTCTGCCATTAGTGAGAACCAAACATTTCACGGAAGGAACAGTGAAAGCATTTTGACAGAAAGTTCAAGTGGTCTGCGATGGTTGCGAGCAACTAAAGTAACTACACAGAGGAAAAACTGATCCCTTTATTCGATTAAGATGGCGGGAATCACTACGCAATTCGCAATGCACGATGGTACTAATTAATAAGTATTACCGGAAGTACTTGTACACCGCTGGTAACCGAAAGTACGTAAGCCACTAACTGAATATCATCACATTGTCAAACTTAAAGGAAACCGTCTTCACTACCAAGTCAAAGAAAGACGATAAAAACTGTTATTACCTGAAATACCAGACCGCCAGTGCTATAACCAGAATGATAATAACCAGCACAGCCACGACCACACCACCAATAACTCCACCACTACTGCCTCCTTTGCTGGCAGCTGCTTGACCTGGACCTACTGGTGCCTGGGTAGTTGTGCCAGGTTCTGCTGTGTTTACTACGGGCGATGTTTGCGTTGCTATAGTAGTTTTTTCACTGATAGGCTGTGTACGATTTGTTCCAGGTACTGGCGGTGTTGGAGTTGTTGGCCCAGGGAATTTGGGTTTTACGCTTAATACAGTTCCTCCCAATCGTTGGCCTATTTCTGCAGCCGCGTCGAGCAATATTTTAGTAAGATTATCACTTGAAATAATAACAAACGAACCGTCTGGCATAATTTTAACAACAGCCAGATCTACTTGAAGGTTTTCATCAACTTGCTTGGGTTCCAATACTACAACGTCTTCAGGTTTGAATGTAACTTTACTTATTTCTCGTCTTCTCCTTGCGCCCCTATAGAAAAAAAAGAGAAAGGCAGCTTGGAAATTAATCAATCGACGTTCAATTGCAGTTCTCAATCGCTTTATAAGCCATTACATAGCATTAACAAAATAACAAGGCGGCCAGAATTACAATACTGCATGTGAGTAAATCATGTCAGGCGCATAACAAGAATGGATATGACTCGTAATAGATAAGAAAAGAAGTGTTTTTTCATTAGGTCATATTATGAAACACTTATTCTGCTCTGTATAATACAATTTGTATGAAAGGCCTTCCATAAATGATCGGAAACCATATTACGCTTATGTGTCGTTTTTGGAGCAGGGTGCGTTTCATACCGTTAATCTAAAATGGGAGAGCAGTGAGCATGGCACAAGCAAAGTGATTATGAGATAAAGCAGAAACTTTTGAATTAATTCAATGGCGCTTCTCACCGAAAATAAAGATTAATACCACCTATCTCTACCGGGAAAAAATGAGTACAAATATGTGACCCAATAAACTATCTGCTACCGTAAAGACTTCTTACTCAGAGAGTGGAAGTGGACATCTGCCGCTTGCACAGAGATTGTTCAAGATTTTGACAATGACGTGTATCAGTTCTCTTTTGTTTAACTGAAAAAAAAAAACGAAATGCAAATAACATTAGAACAAAAGTCAATTTTAGTAGTACCAATTAATCGTGTATTCGTCAAAACCCACATAAAATCTTTCGGAGAAAATACGACTTTTCTTCGAGTGCAGTACACTTTCTCGACATTTTAAAATTACCCTTTTCAATGAAACCTCTGTAAACTTTAAGCACAGAGTATTAGTACTTAGGTGTCTTGATGTTAGCTGATTTTGTTAGAAGTGTTAGTAAGGCTAAACAGCCAGCTTTTTATCGTGTAAAACCCACGAGCCGTTATAAAGTAATGTTAAAGTACCTGATTTCCTGGGATGTTTATTACAATTACAACTGCTCCTCCACCTTAAGAAAAATAAATGAACAAACAAATAAATAGGTAGGTAGGTAGGTAGGAAGGCAGGTAGGTAGGGAGGGAGGGAGGGAGGGAGGTTGGTAGGTAGGTAGGTAGGTAGGGAGGTAGGTAGGTAGGGAGGGAGGGAGGTAGGGAGGGAAGGAGGTAGGTAGGTAGGTAGGGAGGGAGGGAGGGAGGGAGGTTGGTAGGTAGGGAGGGAGGGAGGGAGGGAGGTAGGGAGGGAAGGAGGTAGGTAGGTAGGTAGGTAGGGAGGGAGGGAGGGAGGGAGGGAGGGAGGGAGGGAGGTTGGTAGGTAGGTAGGTAGGGAGGGAGGGAGGTAGGGAGGGAAGGAGGTAGGTAGGTAGGTAGGTAGGGAGGGAGGGAGGGAGGGAGGGAGGGAGGTTGGTAGGTAGGTAGGTAGGTAGGTAGGGAGGGAGGTAGGGAGGGAAGTAGGTAGGTAGGTAGGTAGGTAGGTAGGGAGGGAGGGAGGGAGGGAGGGAGGGAGGGAGGGAGGTTGGTAGGTAGGTAGGGAGGGAGGGAGGGAGGGAGGGAGGGAGGGAGGGAGGGAGGGAGGGAGGTTGGTAGGTAGGTAGGGAGGGAGGGAGGGAGGGAGGGAGGGAGGGAGGGAGGGAGGGAGGGAGGGAAGGAGGTAGGGAGGGAGGGAGGGAGGGAGGGAGGTTGGTAGGTAGGTAGGGAGGGAGGGAGGGAGGGAGGGAGGGAGGGAGGTTGGTAGGTAGGTAGGTAGGTAGGTAGGTAGGTAGGTAGGTAGGTAGGTAGGTAGGTAGGTAGGTAGGTAGGTAGGTAGGTAGGTAAGCCGGCCAATAGTTAGTGACTTGCTACAGTCGTAAAAGCGATTAAATGCATTAGCTGTGAATACAGTTAATTATAGCAAAAGGGCTGTCATTTTAATTAGATAAAAAAAGAAAACTAAACGTATCATTTTACGAGGTTATTGAATAAAACAAAAACTTACTGATGTGTATCGAACAGTGCTGACCAATAAAATATTCTGTGCAGACGCATTTGTAGCTGAGTCCATCAACTTGGCAGATGCCTTCGTTCTCGCAAGGGTCATGCGTGGAGCAGTAGTCAGTAATAGGAGGAGTAGCAGTAGAAATGGAATTGACGAAGGAAGTCTTGGTTGGAGCCAGTTGCGTGGGGAGGAAATTGACTTTTGAGGAAGTAGGGAAAATGGCCATGCTTACGTAGGGTGTGGAGGAAGATGCTGAGGCAAGACTTGAGGTCACGGATGCCGAGAGTATCGAAGATGAGCTTGAAACTGAAATGGATGCGCGAGTTTCTTTCGAGTTGACAGTAGTGTGCATTGAAGTAGAGATAGACGTCATGGTAACTCTGTTTGCACTGCTCGTAGTAGAGGCCGACGAAGTAAATGCTGTCTGACATGGCCCGGCTGGGCACACGCAGCTATAGCCTGTAGGGTTTAACAAACAAAGATGGGAACAGCGACCATTGTCTTTTGCACACGAATGGTTATAACCTGAAAGAAATATTAAAGAGAATATAGGTCAGAGGCAGGGACAAAAGCTAAACAAAAATTTTACCAAATGTCTTGAACGTCTAAAGGTATTTTTATTTGTTCTCATTTTTGTAGACTTTAAGCATCAAATGCATTAGTTATAAAATACAAACATCTCTTTTAATAATATTTAGAAAATCCAAAGGCTGGAAAACTAAATGAATCAGTTTAACCAAACTAAATCAAACTGACCCTTACATCTTGAGAATGGTACCTCTTTTAATTGACATAACATTACTCTGGGGCCGGCCGACATCATTAAATCCGAAAAATTATTGCGTTGCATTTAAATACTATACCTGGTGACTCGCTAGCTCCAGAATCGTGAGCGTACAATCCATTGGGATACGAAATAAGGTCTTCAACCTCCCGAACGATACTACCATTCACATTGTTAGCATCAGCTTTGTATACAGCGCCACTAAACGTCTCCGCTGCTCCAACGCCGGTCCAGTAAAGAGTTCCTTTGAACAAGGTGAGACCAACCGGTCTACGAGGGTTGCCAAACAGCACAGAATGAGACATAAAGCTAACAAGATCAAGATACTTGATCAAGTTGTTGCTTTCGTCTGAATAGTAAAGTCGTTTGTTAACTTTGTCTAATGTTATGTCGAGTGTAGTTCTTCTGATGGAAGACACATTCAACAAGACAACGCGATTCCCACCATCCATGTCCGCACGCAGTATTTGTGGATTGGCACCAATCAAGGTAAAGTACATATAACTAAAAAAAAAACAATCAGTTCAAAAGGAGCTTTAATAGTGTGACATAGTGCAAAGAAATCCGGTTCTTATTGAATATATCACCTGGAAGTTATAAAGACTAGTTCTTGTTTACCCTAAAAAAAAACTAGCGGGACAGCTCGTGCCTATGCGCATTGAATAACATAAACATTGTCTGCACGACCGTTTCGAAAAATAACAAATCATACCAACAGTCCATGGACTTACTGACAAATCACATCTTATATGGACTACTTACCCTGCTTCGCTGTCCAAAGCAATTCCATGGCAAAATACCAAGTCAATCAGGGTGACCTGATATGAACCATTAAGCCTTGATACTTTGATGCCATTTTGATCAGTGAAGTACAGATTTTGGCCGATATAGTCTATTGCAATTCCCGACGGACGAGTCAACCCCATTGCTATAACCTCCCTAGAGCTTCCATTTAGATAAGCGCGAATAATGGATCCAGATTGTTCTGTCCAGTATGCCATTTTTTCCACGCTGTGAAATGTTATTGCTAATGGCTTGTACGTCTGTAGTGGAAGAGGTACTCCCTTCTCCAGTAGGCTGGAGTCAAGTGGGATGTGATAGATTAGACTCCGTCCGGACCCACAAGCCAAAATAAAGCTGTTCGATTCTGGAATAAAGAAAGGATTTTTGTCGTTATGTCTAAATATCGCTTTGTTGGCACCGCAAACTTAGGCTGCAAGTATTTCGCTGGTTTATGTTCTAGTTCAGATTTATGCATATCCCATGCTGAACTCGCTCCACTTTTTGCTATTCCAAGATATAAAACTAAGATATAATCAACATCTTAAAATTTCTCTTTTCTCAATCAAGGGCCGATCCAAACTGTTGCTTTAGTTGCTGCCCAAAAAGAAAACGTTGCACTGACTATAAAATTAATATCAAGGACAAAGTCGAGAATCTGATACAACATATGTTGATAGCAGGCGGCCAATTGTTAGGTGTTCAAGTTGCATACTGATGAGGCCTATGAAGTTCTTCATAAAACCGTTGGCTCACCTAAATGTGCTGGTTCCCTTTCACAGATAACAGAAGCATCTTCATGGTGGTCACAGCTATCCACATTCCAACCTTGGTATTCACACTTCAGAATGGAAGTTTCATCGCCGCGACAGTTAAGGCTATTAAGCCAGATTTTGCCGTTTCCTCGGCCGAAGAATGCTTGTCCAGGAGCTCGTAATGTTCTTGAGTAATTCAGCATCTTGCACACGACATTTGCATCGTTCATATCCCAGTGGTCATCGCAAACCGTTCCCCACTCACCATCGTTAAATATTTCCACACGTCCTTCGTTTTCTCTAGCCCCGTCTGCCAGTCTCACAATTTGGTCTAAAAAATAAAATAAAAATGTGGCATTCAGTCATTGAAATGAATAAGATATTAACCTTTTAAGAAACTATACCCCCTCAGTCAATTACCCAGGATTTAGCACGAAGATAACATTGGCATTGCTTGCGACATGCTTCAAATAAACCCACCAACTTTCTCGGGTTTTAATATCGAGTACATACATGTTCCTCTTAGGAGGAACATGTAAACTCTTACTATATATAATTTCAAAATGACTTAAAATAGAAGAATCTTCTAAATTTTTCAGCAACATAAAACCACTGATGGAAAAAGTAAATATTAAAATCAGCTGTGTAACACGAAGCCCTGCAAAGAGATGTAGAGGATATAACATGGCCGCTCGGAGATACGAAACTTCTCTTCGAGTGTTGAACGAGTGAGCGCAGCGAACAAAAGAAATATTTTTTGAACGTGGGAAGAGACAATTTTGTATCTCATTATATAAAAATTTAGTGGTATACCGAGTTCTAGGAAGTCGATCAAAACGCTATCCCGCCGTTATTCACAGGCGTGTGATATCGCTGTTATCCACACATGTGTGATATCATTTTTATCGATTTTGCTACCACTCGGTATTTAACTAAAGTTAATATAATTAAAAAAATACCTGGAGTTGATATTGGTGAATGCTTGCAAACAACTCCTACATCTTCACTATGCCGGCAGTTGTGTCTTCCCCAACCTCTATGGCGACACTCTGCTATACTCTGTTCATCACCAACACAGTGGACATCGTCCAACCAAATCTTTTCCGCGACACCGTAGTTATTATAGAATCCGCAGCATTGCGTACTCAGGGCTCCCTCGGTGAAATTCAGCATTCGGCAAATGACATTTGCTTCCTCGATCCCCCATGAATCGTCACATATTGTTCCCCAGGTTCCGTTCAGGTAAATCTCCACTCCACCCTTGTAATGCGCGTCTCCACCGTGCAATTTCACTTTCAGTTCTGAATGAAAAGACAAACTGCTTTAAATGGTTAGCATTTAAAGTTTTCCAGGTCTCATTGACTAATCACAGATTTTATCAAAACCAAATCCAAAATAATAGCGCCATCGCATCTGGCCAATCGCAGCAACTGGAACACTAAGCACCTTGCAGCCAACAAGTCACGACTTTGATCTACTGGGGAGGAGTATTTTGTACGATTTTTTTTAATCGTCTGGTTAAATAGCTAAACAAACTGACCGTTAACACTAACCAAAAGCTCATAAGCTAGCTTTGCGCTGACGTAAAGTAGTGCCAAGGTGGTATAAGGCGGTTTTTGTGTTTAATTTTTTTCATGAGACATTTAAGGTATACAGAGCGTAGTTTCACTCGTATTAAAATGCCATTTAGGAATTTTGAGTCAAACACATACCTGGGTGGGGTCCAGGAGCCAGAGTTGGTTCTGTAAAGTTAAATAGTAAGTTATAATAGAAATATTAGTAATTTGGTGATTTCTGGTAGGGAAAACTACCGACATTGTTTCAAATTCAAAGCTAGGTAATAGCCAGGACCAAGCCTAGAATACGAAAAAATACCTCTGCTAGAAATTTCTTTCAGTATTCGACTACTTTTAATAGGTGGCTTAGTTACTATGTAGATGCAGATACAAAGTAACGCCATGATTTACTTGCGAATCAACACATGGCTTAAACAGATTCGAAATGAGAAAATCCAATGCTATAAGAAAATAATGTTGTACAAAAAAATAAAAATTCAACTACTTTGAGCTGCAATGAGATTCAATCAGGATGAACTCAGTACCTTGACCAGGAGACGCAGACTCGCTCCAGCACACTACACTAGCGTCTTCAGAATGGTCGCAATCGTTTTGGCGCCATCCACCGTGCCGACAGGCGGCAATTGTCGACTCGTCGCCTCTGCATTTTACGTTGTCTAATAGAATAGGCATGGATCTTTCTCCACGGCCAAAAAATGCATTACGAAGTGCAAACTCTGCGCCTGAATAGTTCAACATGCGGCAGATGACGTGTGCCTCGTCTTTACCCCAGTAGTCATCACATATTGTTCCCCACTGTCCATTGTAAAGTACTTCAACACGACCTCTGCTGGGCACAGAGGAACCGCGGAGACGAACTTTGATGGCTGAAATGTCAAAAGAAGTACAGCCGTAAATACTATGCTAAAGATGTGGACGGAATTCCTTTGCATTCATAGCATTTCTAAGTAGTATGATCTGCTTATATAGTTAAACCACTCCCCATTTGGGTCATCAACTCTCTCTCTTTTTACCAAAACAGAACTAAAGAAAAACGCTTTGCCGAAGTAATGCCAATTTCTATCAAACTTCCGCTAAGCCGATCTGACATCGGATTAATAACTGCCACAGCTAAAATGAAAACCAATGTGGGTTATAAAATGCTTCCATTATTTTTCCAGTCCGGTCCTCATTGTTTGAGGTATGACCTGTGCTGACATAAATGACAAGTTTCTTCTCCATCAAGGAAATATGGTAAGAATTCTAAGTGTTACATAGTATACTGACCTGGAAGCGGTGGTGACTGTGTTGCAGGTGCGGATTCTAGATAAAAAAAAAACATTTTAGAATTATCTTGTTCATCAAATACCTTGAGTCACTTCTAGTATTGTCCTAAATTTTTGAGAGGCGTTTTTCTTTTTACAACAGGGGAATCGACCAGTGATAGAAAAAAAAATGGACATCATAAAATGGCACAGTGCACTATCAAAACACCAAGCATGATTTTTCAAACGTCACTTGAACTCAGTTATCATTATGTGAAGGGCTACTAGCCAGTTCCTATTCCTCGGTCAAGCTTCATTGTAATCTACGTTGATTTTGTTTTTCTTATAATCACTGGTGTAACCTTAGGCTATGCGCTTACCGTTAGCACAAGTCATTCCATCTCCGTTCAAGGCGACACCCTGAGGGCATGCGCACTTTCTTCCCCTTCCTGGAGTTAACAGACACAGATCGCTGCAGTTGCCATTATTTACTGCGCATGGCTGTTGTCCCGCAGCTGTAGAGTTACAAAAATTTAAATGCAAATTTTAGTCCAAACAAGAGACAACGCATACATAGGACAACCATGTAAAAGTCAAATTAAAGCTTTTGGGCCCTAGAGGCTTTGAAGGCCGGGGTTTAAATCTAGTTTCCGTAGTATGAGGAGGTTAGGAGGTTTTGCAACTCCCGCTGGATGGAATCTTCCTAACACTTTTTATTTTTGTGGCCTCAACATTTCACCGAGCCCTGAGTTATGCTCTTGAGTGAGGTGAAAGGAACACAACACAACTGCCCCTGCCAGACTCAAACCAATAGCTCCTGGCAGAGTTTTACACACTAATTATTAGGTCACCGCAGCTTCTACAGCTATAATCAGTAAGAAAGTAAGAAATTCATTACCACATACCCATTGGCTGCGTTGATGGATCCGATATCACCACTCCGAGCAGGTAGTGAGGAGACAACCTTCGCAGAGTGGTCACACTGGAAGATTTATTCTTAAACTCGAACCACGAAACTCCTCTCAAATTCTCGTCAGCCCAGTAGAAGTGATTTTCAAAGATTGCCAGGTCGAATGGAAAGTGAACTGGTTTAATGTATCTTAAACCTTGAAATGACTTCCCATCGAGTCCAACTGATCCGATGAAGGTGTATAAAAAGTGGATGTCGGTCCAGTAGACTCGGTTCTCGCTGTAATTGATAATAACATAAAAAGGCAAGCCATGGAAAAGTTTAAATAACACTTTAGGATTTTCGCCTGTCAAATCTGCACGCATTATCCTCGGTGCAGCGTAATCGTGGTCGGACCAAACCATGTATCTGTAGGGAAATAAATGAATGTAAATGGTGTGATGAAAAATAAAGAACTATCCATCTGATACCAAATCATTTTGCTGCTATAGTGATTTATGTTTTAAAACTTTAAATGTCGAGAGCTCGATTAAATAAATTTTCTCTTTGCTTAGAAATCATCGGACGGGAATAAAGGAACCAGATATTGATTCGCTGACCAGTATTGTCAGCGCTAACATTCAAAAGACATATGAAAATTCCTAAGGAGAAACGATTATTATTTTTAACAATTAACGGGTTAAAAGCAAGTTTTTATATAGCGTCGACTTTTTGAGTCGGCTGGTTAAATGCGAGTTGTGATTGCTATCTGTAGAAGCGCTTTTTTGCGTGACGAAAGAATCTGGAATTGCTTTTGATTTCCGCTACTACGCACTATGACTGGTTAAAAAAATCGCACCAATCAAATGCACAATTACCACAAGATCCATCTCTATGTCTCTCTGAACTCAGAAAACTCTATTACGTTGATTAAACTACAGCCAAGCAATAAGGTATCATTCGTTTCGCTTAAGCCTAACGATGTTCGTTATAATTCTCTTCTGCGTTTGTCATCAATCATGTAAAATTCGATAGAAAGGTGCTGTGCATATCGCAACAAGAGTTCCGAGTCATACAGTGTTGTGACTTAATTGACAACGAGAACAGTGAAGCTCACAAATACGGCTGTCGATAAGGACACTAGATCTACTAAGACTTATGTTAGGAGCATTTGACCAAGGTATAAGCATGGTCGACTAACCCATTCCTTGGATCCACTGCAATTCCAATTGGCGACTTCACGTTTTGCGTTACTAGGGTCTTTCTGGAACTGCCATTTACATTCGCTACTTCTATTCTCTCATAGATAAAATCCGTCCAGTAGATTAAGCCGCTTTCCCATTCAACAGCCATGGAGTAAACTTCTCCAATGTTGTCCTTGATGATGGCTTTCACTTCCCCGGAAGTCAAGTTCATTCTGTTTATAGTCCATGCCTGGGTGTCACTCCAGTAAACCATCCTGTTCCGCACGTCCATATCAATAGCTGTTCCTTCCGCAATGTTGGAGACGACCGTCTGAAAGGCGGGATTCGATTTTTCCAAAGACTCAACAGCGGCACATTTGATCCTGTGGTCGTCGATGAAGTAGAGACTGGGGTCATTCTGGCAGCAAAGAATACCTGACAACACCAGAGAAATAAACTAGTCAACAGAAGCAAGCCAGCCAACGGCCTAGTCAGACGATCAGTCAGCCAGTTAGCCAGTCAGTCAGTCAGTCAGTCAGTCAGTCAGTCAGTCAGCCAGCCAGCCAGTCCGTCAGCCACCCAGCCAGTCAGTCCGACAGTTAGCCAGTCAGTCAGTCAGTACGTCAGTCAGCCAGCCAGCCAGTCAGTCAGTCAGCCAGTCAGTCAGTCAATCAGTCCGTCAGTCAGCCAGCCAGCCAGTCAGTCAGTCAGTCAGGCAGGCAGGCAGGCAGGCAGGCAGGCAGGCAGGCAGGCAGGCAGTCAGCCAGTTAGTGGACTAGTCAGTCAGACAGATAGGCAGTCAGTAAGTGGGTCAGACAGACAGAAAGTCCGTTTGTCCGACAGTTAGCCAGTCAGTCCAGTCAGTCAGCCAGTCAGTCAGTCAGTCAGTCAGTCAATCAGTCAGTCAGTCAGTCAGTCAGTCATTCAGTCATTCAGTCATTCAGTCTTTTAGTCAGTCAGTCAGTCAGTCAGTCAGTCAGTCAGTCAGTCAGTCAGCCAGCCAGCCAGTCCGTCAGCCACCCAGCCAGTCAGTCCGACAGTTAGCCAGTCAGTCAGTCAGTACGTCAGTCAGCCAGCCAGCCAGTCAGTCAGTCAGCCAGTCAGTCAGTCAATCAGTCCGTCAGTCAGCCAGCCAGCCAGTCAGTCAGTCAGTCAGGCAGGCAGGCAGGCAGGCAGGCAGGCAGGCAGTCAGCCAGTTAGTGGACTAGTCAGTCAGACAGATAGGCAGTCAGTAAGTGGGTCAGACAGACAGAAAGTCCGTTTGTCCGACAGTTAGCCAGTCAGTCCAGTCAGTCAGCCAGTCAGTCAGTCAGTCAGTCAGTCAATCAGTCAGTCAGTCAGTCAGTCAGTCATTCAGTCATTCAGTCATTCAGTCTTTTAGTCAGTCAGTCAGTCAGTCAGTCAGTCAGTCAGTCAGGCAGTCAGGCAGTCAGACAGTCAGTCAGTCAGTCAGTCAGTCAGCCAGTCAGTGGACTAGTCAGTGAGACAGATAGGCAGTCAGTAAGTGGGTCAGACAGACAGAAAGTCAGTTTGTCCGACAGTTAGCCAGTCAGTCCAGTCAGTCAGCAAACGTTAAAAGTGAGTTATTTACAAAGCTAAATATAAATCTTGATTTCATTATTAAAAAAATCATCTGCTTCAATACGAGAAACTTAATCATTCAGTAAATATAGAGCTTATCAGCTCGCAGGCGAGCAATACTAAATCGAATTGTAAAACGGATCAGTAGTTAGGTCTTCTTTATCTGGAGTTCCAAGTACAATGGTCAAGTAGTTATATACCAAATGTACAAAGTAGGGTTACTTGTAATAACTATTCTTCCTATTCTCCTTTCCGCTGAATGCTGCTAGATAAAACAGTGGAAATGGATCAAGACCTTCTACACGGTAAAAACATTTTACTGATTCATCATGCACGATTTTTCATCAATGCACTAAAACAAGGTTTCAACTATTGAGCAGTCAGCTTTACAGATCAAGAACACCAAAGGAGCACTGAAGTTTTATGAATATTCTTGCTGTTTAAAATTGAATCCTTTAATACAATCTGGCCGATTATGTTGTATGCCGCTCTAACAATAGTTAAAACTTGTCTCTAATTTTAACTCCATATTTGAATTTTAACTGCTTAAATAATGATGCTACCAAAAGCGTTGCTGTTCATCAATTATGTGCTGGTAAGTTTTCATTCGTCTAACGAAATTGATTTTTACCGATTTTTATTATTTAAAAGGTTGTATGGGTGTATTCAGTTGAGTGATCAATGATCTGTGTCCCATATGCTTATGAGTACGTGCCCTTGGGCCCCCAGTCTATGCTGAGTATGTCAAGCGCTAGCACCTTAAGAAAAACATGGAATTAAAATTAATAATAGTATAAAATTTTGTTTACGTGTAAACGCGCGAAAGCCGATTGGTCCGAATCGTGCTCGAAAAAGTAGTTTACGTCATTTTAAAATGCAACAGCAGGTCCAATACTCATTGTGGTTAGTTGTTATTTGTCATTGTTTCTTTTGTCCTGTTTATGTTAACCGCAAGTGCCTGTAGTAGACAAAATATCTAGTTCAATTTCTATGAATTGAGGATAGAGAGTCAGTTTGTGCACGCCATCAATATTCGGACCTAAAGTAACAATTCAGCACGCGATTGACTCAACATCAGGGTTTTACACTGAACGTTATACTGTTTAATTATAAACACTGGCTAATTGAGTACCTGACATCAGAATATTAACGTCAATCTCTTTTGTTGCACTTCGTCATGTTGAGCGAAAACCGTTGTTGTATTCGAGCGTAATTGGCGAGGACTAAAAATATCGATAGGGCCACTAAATGCTGCTGTTTGAAACCGAATATCGCATTTTGTTAACTTTAGCATTCTAACTTGATCTGACTTGCAAAAGCTAAACTTATCATCTGAATGTTGCCTGTTAGTCGATGAATAGTCGGCGAAGACAGCCGTTGTATTTTCTCCTGTATCTTAGTCCCGTTTCTTTACGTCATTGAACGGTCTTTTTCGGCCACATAAAAAAAACAGGATGAAAAAACAGACGAGGAAAAACTAATAATATAATTTTCAATATACAGCAAGTAATCAGGTTATAAGTTTCTCTTTTTCAGTCATCAACACTGAGAATAACACACATGACGGCCATGGTTATAACATGTAAATTTTCACATCATTACATCACACGCTGTTAAAATGACGTACTTACGAATAAACATGAACAATACCGGTATGAAAACATAATTTCTCATAGAATGATTCAGCACATTTATGATCGTCTCTGTTTTAAAATTTTAAAACTCTTTTTGTATAGTGTCGTCGATTTTATTATTTTAATATTGAAATGACGATATTACTTGCCTAAATAGTCTAAATAAATAACGTAAATTTGCCGCTAAATTGTTCAACAGAATTTAATTCTGCTGCTGCTATTTCGACTTCACCGTAAAGAATAACTTCAAGTAAATGCAAATTTCTGTCCATGCTTTTCAAGAGCGAAGGTTTAATCAACTGCAATTTGAAGCTTTCAGTACATGCAAATTTCGATCAAAAACATATGTTGCACACAAATGGAGATCGACTGAACGATTGTGGAACCCTTCCGGCAGGCCGGCAGCTTTCGTGCGCAGCTAAGTCTTGTCTTGTCTTGTATTGGGACAGGTCTTGCCTTTATTCCTTATCCCAAAAGAAAATCAATTTTTGCGAATCTCGCTAAGTTAACGAAGATCTATCCAACTACTCATCATCACGATGAAGACAATCTCTGCGAAAATACTTGGCTAACTATGCTCATGCATAATCACAAAGTTCAGGTCACGGTTTGTTACATGTAAAACTCGGACTCACTTATCAAGTGCAAAACTCCAGAAGAGATATTCAACAAAACTTCTTGTATCCAGAACAGAATGTAGAACATACGACGCAGTTGCAAGCTCTATAAACAGATTGTTGTTTTAAAGGACAAGAAAAACAACACACAAATAAACTAACCTCGTATATCCCAGAGAACAAGGACATGCATTGTTAAAGTCACCACGAAGCGATACGCGTAGGTAGATTGGCACTTCATATTTTACACTTTTTCGGTTTCTGAAGAAAAAAAAATCCGTTAAACGTTAGTTTGTCCATAAACTTTAATTTATTCCGCAGTAGTGCACATACAGTCAGTTCAAAATAAAAATAATAACGATACTAGAATTTGCTGTAAGGTTTAAAGAATTTTTGGTAAATATCAGTTAACTAAGAACTTCAGTTAATTTACAGTTACCTTTGTGTTGTTAAAATACTGCTCAGTGCTCTTCTGTTGCTTTCTTTGAGAAACGGAAAATTAAACTTCCTCTCTTGGTGCCATCTCTACTAACACTACACCTCCTAAGTTCAGAAGCTCGTATCAATCAACAAACGGAATCTTTGTTATGCAAAATCGTCACGAACGTATGTAAAAATACCACAATTTAATCATCCCTGACGTATGATATCTCCAGGCAAATTGTGCGAAAAATACAAACAAGTCAGATAATTAATCGTGGCTTCCAATATTAAAAATATCAAAGTTTACTCAGGTTTTCGGATAATATACTCTGAGGGACTCTAAAACTTATGTTACTGGATCTAAGAACAGGTGTTGAAATTTCAGTGTTTTTAATCAAGACTCTGAGAACACCTTTAACAACGCTGAATATAAATAGCATGAAAATTCACGACCATCATTAAACTAAGTCGACTCTTACCCGATATCCAGTGAGTTTTAATTTTTTTTTTTTATCGTTCCCGTAAGTCCATATGCCAGTCGCTTTCGACTTATACTTTTTTTAGTGGGAACTTTTATCTTGAAGAATAAATATATTTGCATAACAAAAACAACTAAACGCTTCGGGGATATCTGAGGGCAAAGCAACCAATGGCCTGTTAAGCATTAAGTTGTATTCTCAAGTAGTCAAGGTTATTAATTGATGGGAGGTGAAGTAGTATCCAGATTGTCTTAAAGAAAAACAAAAACGAATGTTGTCGTCTAAACAACCTTTTTTGAAACTCAAGCTTGCGAATGATTGACGGAACGGATGCTTCTAAACAATGGCATAATGTAAACAATATTGACGGCCTTAAAACTGTGCCAATTTTATTCACGGCTTGTGTTGGTGATATTCAGACCGATTGGTTTCACGCTTTGCAAATTGCAGCATCAAGTGAGAAACCACAAAAAATAACGCTAACCAAGATGACGGCAAATGTAATATCAAATTTGAAAATAGGTAAGTAATTTTTCAGGTAATGTTTGGCAGTATAAAATATATTGCATTGGCGGTAAAAGCGAACTTCACGAAACGGACGTGAAGGGAAGTACAGCACAAAAGAAAATGCACTAACAATTTACACTGAAGCTAAAGGGATTGTAGTGTTTTTGTCGTCAGCAACGAAGAAAAGAAGAAAGGTTCACTTTGTGAACAAGCTGGTGACAGAAACACCACTTGATAATTATAAGAAAAGGGACAACTACTTTGCGAAGCAAAGGAAACGCCAAGGCTCACTTCCATTTACAAAACTAATTTATCAAAACAGTTGTAATAAAATCTTCCCACAATGCAATGTCATTTTTTAAAAAATCACATCCTGAAGAGTTTATTTTAGTATAAACGGAAAAAAGGAAATGCTTAAAATAAAGCGTTTTCTTTCTATTTTAAACCGGAACTCGATTAATAACGACAGTTGGAACAATGATGACTTTTAAACGAGCACCTCAAAACCAATATCTTATTGTAGTTATATGCTATCTGCCTGTTTGTCATCTAATTCAGAGCTGTCATCTTTCTTTTGTTTTAAATCAATGGAATGTCATGCGACGATAGCCGAGAACTCAGTCCTATCACGGTTTTCCCTGATCTTCCGGGGAATCTGCTGAATCATCATCATGTGCACCAAACAGCAGCTAATGGCCTGGGTTCGATTCCTGCCGGGAGTCATGCGTAGTTTGAGTTTGTTGCTGGGCAGCCGATCCTCTAGGGTGCTTACCATTTGTCGGAAGGAGCTGGTTGGAAAGAACATTGAATGATGGTAAGAGATTATCCAAAATCAGCAAACCAACCGAACGAGATGGCACTTATCATTTGAAATTCGGTTTCTTGCAGGAGCCATAATGGTAGGAGACCGTAAGCGCGACATCTGGCCTTGTCCCTATGATATGGGTCAAAATTTCTATTTTTAGAACAAATCGTGTCATCCCGCGAGGCGCGCGCGCGTACTGCCGCGAGGATTTCGCGAGGACGTCGCGCGGAGAAATATAAACAAAATGGCGTCCAAAATAACCTCTGCAAGTGAAGTAAACACTGGCTTTCTTTCATCAGTTTCTACTCCTAATTTACGTCAAGGTCTCCTTGAGCACTTCTTTGAATGTAGCCATGAAAGTGAGGATGATTCAAGTGATTCGGATGTCTGCAGTAGTATTTTTTTCGGACAAATCCAGTCGCGAAGACTCGTTAAACATGTCGTACGAGGAATCACACAGTGGTCAAGACAATTTTCTAAACGTTTCACAGCGCAGCGATATGGGCAACCAAAGAATACAGAATGACAGCAAAAAAGGATGAAAACATATTTTTGCCGAAATACGATTGCATACGCCGTTTCGACCTTTTCTTGATGCTTTGTTGTAAGTTACATGTGACTTTCATATCATATAAAATTAGAGTGAGGTGCGGGATTGCGGAAAATTAATTCAGTGGATAAAAGAACGAGGCATATTACAAACGTGTTGTTTTGTTATTCTTTTGTTATTTAAAGAGATGCAAATGAGCATAACCTATTTTTCTGCAATCCCGCACCTTAGACTAAAATTACATATATGTTGCAGAATGAAAATATTTTCATTTAAGTCACTTATCCGACTAATGCTGCTCCAAAATATTTCTTTTAGTATCCTGTATTATAATTCGCAGTGCAGCTGAAACATTGTTGAAAAGTGTGGAAAGATCGGAAACTTCCAGCAAAAGTTGTAAACAAATGAAGCAGAAGATGATTCATTTTTTTTCGAATTAAAAAAATCTACCTATTTTTCTTCGTTTATTTTCAAGTATGAAAAAATGCAGCATATGTGCAAACGGCTTTATCTAGTTTCGTGTGTCTAGTCTCGATGAAACCGATTCGACTTTGGCTCGCCAAGATAGCTACCTTTCGTCTTCAATTTTGGAGCGCTTTGAAAACGCTCTTGTTACAGTAAATTATTCACACTACCCGCATTCTCAAGATTATTTAGCACCTGGAAATAAACATGCACGGTTAAAATTGCGGCTGAGCTTTGTATTCATGCATTTAATTTAGCAATGAATGTGGTATGTGGCGTGCCATGTTCAATTCCAGGTGCTAAATAATCTTGAGAATGCGGCAAGTTTGAATAATTTACTGTTACCCGAGGGTTTTCAAATGGAAGACGCGGAGTAGCTATCTTGGCAAACAAAATTCGACGCATTTCATCGAGACTAGATTCACGAAAGTAGACAAAGCCGTTTGCATATAAACTGTATTTTCTCATACTTAAAAATATATAAAAAAAATCCTTAGTTTTTTTTAAATTCTAATTTCCGCACCGTAAACCTCTTCCTCCTCATTTGTTTACAACTTTTGCTGGGAGTTTCCGATCTTTCCATACTTTTTAGCAACGATTAAGTTGGCATTAAGCTTTCAAATAATCTATGGGATCTTAGCATAGCTTGAACGTTGTTGTAGCTCCCAATTATACACGAGCATAATATTTTGAAGCGAAAATTCAACAGTCAACTGTGCAGCAATTTCTACTCAGCCGATTTCGTTGAAACTTGCTTACACTAAAAATTGGATAATTTGAACTTGTTGACTTTGATAAGAAAAAATCTATCGTCCCGTTTAGAAAATATTCTCGTTTTTTTTTCATAAATTTTTTTTTTTCAAAAGCGCTAATATCTCGTGATCGTTTGCCTTGTTTGCTCTTTATTTTAAAGCTTTATAAAATTTGAACATTTGTTTATTTTTCGATTGCTAAAAATCAGAAAAATCGGGTGAGGTTTACATGCCCAAAGCTTGATTTAGAAAAGAACACCTCCGTTCCCCAGAAATAGCCGCGGGCCATCTTAACCAAAGTACAATCCAAATGTAAACAAGTCATGGTGAATTATCTTACTGAGAAAACTTCTCTA
This sequence comes from Meandrina meandrites, assembly GCA_963693305.1. Lineage (NCBI taxonomy): Eukaryota > Metazoa > Cnidaria > Anthozoa > Scleractinia > Meandrinidae > Meandrina > Meandrina meandrites. Next base: position 20,424,710 of record OY855904.1, read on the forward strand.
GATTAGTCCTGTGCTTAACTGACAAAAAATCCAGGAGATGAATTTAGCACGATACGGAAGCTGCACAGCCTAATGTATAATTATAAATAGCGTCCGTACAAAATTTATGGTTCACAGAACGACTGATTTATTTTTCGTTCTCAAGTCAAGTCGTTCTCTCAGAGTCTTTTGCGGCAGATTTACCCGCGAATCACATGATACTAGTCACGCAACTCCGGCAACATCGACGCGAGAACCCACGCATCCGCGCGTGTCTGCCTGTTCTAAAAATATAAAAATTGTCTCGTATCATAGGGTGCGTGGATGTCGCGCTTACGGTCTCCTCCCATTATGGCTCCTGGTTTCTTGTTATTGTTTTCCGTTGATGAGAGACTGGAACTGGGAAATCGTGCAAATGGTAAAAAAATTTCCGATGTTCCGTTCCGAACGGTAAAAGAGGAGTACCACTGGAGGAAGTCCACAATTTCCGAACGGATTTTCCGGAAAATGACTGTTCCATTTGACTTTCAACCGAAATTTCCGGATTTTTTGGCTAAATGGCGAGCACCCCTAGCCTCCTGCAAGGACGCTCTTTGCGCCCGTTACGCGTGCTCGAGAAACGCGTGACGAGCCGGCAAAGAGCATCTGCTTTTGAGGCTACCGATCAGTTTCCTACGGGTACTTCAGTTTTCCTTTCTCCTCAATAACATCATTTGTAAACTCTGACGAGATTTCGATAAATGCCCCACATTATTAAGGCGGGGTTTTACCTGAAGTTGAGTGAAATCTTAAGAGGTTTAGAGAAGGGATAGAGGAAAGAAAATTATTTTTGGAACACCACCAGACAGTTGACTCCAACGCAAGAGCATCCCAGGTTGTCAGGGAACTGTTTGGGTGTCCATCTACTAATTTTTAACTTCAAATTCTAATTTTAAAATCACATTAAATCTTCACCATTTCTTATTTCTCTAAATTTCACTAATCCGTTGAGAAAAACTATCTCCTCCCAAATATCCCCAAACATCACCCAAAAATTTACAAAACACCGCAAAACATAGATTCTAGAGATGAGTGAACAGTTCTTCGATTGCTTGAAACGCGAACGAGATATTCGCATTAAACCTAAGTTACGCGGCGGAAATACGGCCTTCAGGTAAAACTCCGCCTTAAGACCATCTACGGCTGATATGACCTTTTCCTCGGTCTATAGTAATTTAGTTATATGTCAAATGCTCTAAGCATTTCTTTCAAAATAATCATTATGAAATAAGATGCTCCTGTATAAATATTGCATAGCAATATGAAATAAAATTTATCTTAAAAAATTCCTAGCTAAATGCAACCCGTTGAAAACAGTAATCATTAAAGGTAACCCCCCGTTACGTTGCTTTGTTTTCTATACGTTGCTTTGTTCTCTACAAAAAACTTTGCATAAACCAGCGGCGTGCGTTTTTGTTCAAGGTTACCAAGCCAGCTAACCAATGATACGATCTGAATTCTCGCTTCTTGGCAGTGCAAAAATTGGGGCCAGAGCAAAAAAATAATAATTTCGCGCCCAAAACGTGGAACGCTTGCCACGCAGGCTACGAATTGATCAACTCCTCCACAGAGGCTCCTTCAGTGGAGGGGGGAAAGGCTTAAAGGCTGGTTTGCTCGACCCCAACGCTGATTGATTGTCTCCGATCTATGTCTTCGAAGAAAAAATGTAGGGTTGATGTAAAGACCAGTCAAGAAACTGGTCTTTGCATTTACACTTTTTGAGGGAGATGTAAAAGCGGAGCTCGCACACGAGCGGAGCATCCATACCTAAGCGAAATTGGCAAACCCATCGAGCCGCGGCCGAGAAATTTTGGTTGGGTTATGCTGTAAGCGTACGCCCGTCCGTACAGACCGCTTGGGGAGGTGGACTGGTCCAAAGACAACTCGAGTCAAGTGGAGCGTTTTCTTGGCGGCAACATTGTTGGCGCGTTGTTCGCTTTGTAAGCTGAACGAAAGAGGTAAATAAATTAAGTAAGCCAACGAATACCGAGACCCCTCTTTTTCCCTTAATATGAAAAACCAGTAGGCAAAGTTTGAACGAAAATCTAATGTCAGTTCTATTTCGATGTAATAACTTTAATCAAAGGAAATTTGTTATGACACTGTCAAACCTTGGGCAAAACATCTGCAATTACCAGAATTAAACTATGTATCACTTTCATTCAGTTTCATGAGATATAATGCTAATGCTAATAATTGATGTATTTTAAAATTGTACATAACACAAATAATTCAGCTTATAGCAGCGAGTTGTGATTTTTAATAAACGATTTATCTATCTAAAGGCTTACGTTTAGCTCAACAAGTCAAATAAGTTTAAAATCAACTACGTTGCACTTCTTAAAAATGGCAACTTTTAACGGTTCGCGACTTTATTTAAAAGAAAGGAATGAGAACAAAGGTACTCCTCATTAATCGATGGAATGGGTTAAAAAAATTTAGGGTAACGCGACCCAGGTTATGCCGCAATCCACCGTACTATATGCACTGCACACGAAATTAACTCCTTTTTGCTCAATATATTATATATTATGCTTATATATTCATCTATGGATTTTCAAGCTTATCTGACTACTTTTAATATGAGCAATCTTGTAACGCTTTTTAAGGAATATTGAGAACCTTTCATCGTAATATCATTCTTATACTTCTAGTTTTTTTATTTTTTTTTATTTATTCCAGCGACGAAATCGGGCTAATATTTTCCAAACGGACTGTTTATCTGAATTTACAAAATTAGCCATTTTTTAAGAAATTAAAGTAGAAATCTGTAATACAAGATTTCGCATTCACACCAACTAAACAAAACTAAAAAAACAAACAAATCAATATCAGTGAAAGCATACCCTGATTTTACTCAGGAAGAAATAATTTACGGTCGAACGCCACTTTACGGACTGAAAACCCCGTTATCACGAATTGTCAAATTTTCTTAAATTAGTATCGGCTTAATACGGATACCTCGCTAATACGGAAATTTTCTATCGGCCTTTACATGTCCATATAAACAGGGCTCGACTGTGCACAAAAATTATTAAGTCACATTACGTTTCAAGTTTTGTAAACAGGTTTTGTTTTACGACTAGGGCTCGCGAGTATTCGCGCTTTCTATTGATTGGCTAACGAAAACCACACTCATTCTCCGGACCGTAACAATAAAAAATAACTTAAATTATTGTTTCATCAGGACCAAGATCACTTGTCAAATATAAAATGGGTGCTTCTTCATCTCTTGCATCTTCAGGGTTATTTCTGCGCTGAGGATTAAATGAGTAATTCTCGTCTGTTCCGCGCTCCTCAGGTGGGAAATCAAATTGACCAGAAGCTCTCGTCTTGCTTGGCCGGGGTCGGCTTGACTCCACTGCTGTGTTGTCCTTCCGAGAATTATTAACTTTTGGATTTCCAGTCCACCCGTCCTGGTTATTCCTAGGGTGACCGTAAGTATAATTCTCATATTCCATTCGTTCTTGTGCGGGTCCAAGTTGACCAGAAGCCTTCGTCTTCCTTGGCCGGGGTCGGCTTGACTCCACTGCTCTGTTGTCCTTCCGAGAATTATTAACTTTTGGATTTCCAGTCCACCCGTCCTGGTTATTCCTAGGGTGACCGTAAGTATAATTCTCATATTCCATTCGTTCTTGTGCGGGTCCAAGTTGACCAGAAGCCTTCGTCTTCCTTGGCCGGGGTCGGCTTGACTCCACTGCTCTGTTGTCCTTCCGAGAATTATTAACTTTTGGATTTCCAGTCCACCCGTCCTGGTTATTCCTAGGGTGACCGTAGGTATAATTCTCATATTCCATTCGTTCTTCTGCGGGCCCAAGTTGACCAGAAGCCTTCGTCTTGCTTGACCGGGGCCGACGTTTCTTTGTTACCCTATTTTCCTCTCGAGAATGGCTTTCGCTATCTTCGGCAGTATCAAACGCAGTGCTTTTTCTGGGCCTGTGACTTCCAAGGTCAGGATGCACAGTGTTCACATGATGCAACTGATCTTGTGATGTACGAATCTTTCGACGATCTTTTCTGTCGCCTGCAGGGATAAGAGATGACGGGTCGAGTTGCGCGTATCCATCAAACTGGAACTTATTGTCACTGCTTGGTGGCACAGGAAGCATGCCCAGAGGAGCGTAAAAGTTTTCACTTCTTGCGCCGCCAACAGATGTTTCTAAGCTTGAGGTAGGGCAGAACATTTTTCTTGGAGGTTTAAAATAGTGCGGTTCCTCGTGTCTGAGGGCGTCTTTGTGGAATTCTCTCTTGGCCAAGTTTGAATAACCAGAATCTGGGCTGTTCTCTCGGGAGGAGCACCCAGGGGGAGCTTCTCTTTGATCACCTTTGGAGTAATTCTCTCTCACACCTTTATCAAGACTGCCATTCATGTGCGAAGAAGAGTTCACTTTACTACGATTACTATTGGACTTGAACTCGCTTGGGAACGCTTCGTAAGTTGGATTAGAGGCGGCAATTGGGTTTGAGCGTTTCCGCCCACGATGCTTTGCGATATCATTGTGTATTTGAGTTGGGAGGCGTCCACTTGTACGGTCCATTTTCTCAAACGCGTGACCACTGGCCTGTCGTAAATGGACTTCACCGCCGCGTTGATGATTTCGTGATTCTCTTGTCTTGGCCGCTAGTGAGGGGCCTATTTCAGCATATAAGGGATCCATCCCTTCGTTGCCACTAGATTTTCTTTCCCTCTGGAAGAAAAAAGGTGACATTTCTTCGTATTCCGGGATAGTAAACGGAGACGCGTCTGATTCATCATCACGATGATGCGGTTCGTAGCCCGGATTATTGAATGAAGAACTCAGGGCAGACTTATTCGCTTGATTTGGTCGTCGTCGTAATCTATTGAAGAAAAACAGGCGAAATTTGTTACTGAATGCTGACCGTCTGCTAATTACTTTTTTGCTAACTGTCACTTAGTCACGCATATTCCCGGACTTGTTTGTATTGATTAGTTAATCTGTACCAAATTTTTGTCATGTGAATCCAGCTTACGCCCCTCAACAGAGATATATCTCTTTGAGCATTTATGTATCATCCTGTTCGGAGCTTTTAATCGCCCAATCTGGAGTGTTCGCGATTCGGCCATGTTTTAGTTTGGAATGGAGTGGGACAGCATAAGTTCTGATTCTTGTCTGATTTTTCGGTAGATTTCGCTGTTGTAATTGTATTTTCAATCATTGTAATCGTAGTTGGCTACCGCGTGCTACGAAAGAAAGTGATAAAAAGAAATAATTTGTGAGATCAAGAATCGTAGCAGTTGGTTGAAGAGGAATTTGTACTCAGCTCGAAAGCATCGAGGTTGGGGAACGCGACACTAACCATGCATCTAAATATAAAAATGCCCTTTGTTGACAAGTTGTTGGATAATAAAACAACCGACCTGCTCAACCAACACGGCCAATAGCCTCGTCAGCTAGCTAAGGATCCATCGACATCGGAGGATAATTGTAAAATGTAAGTCTGACGTTTCATGTAACTTAAATGCATGCCAGGACATTATTTGGCAAAAAACAGCAGTTGACAATAGCAATATATCAGTGTTCTCCAATTTGTTCTGCTTACCTTAAAACCAAGAGACCAACCACGATTATCATCATCAGAAATATTAAAGTACCGACTACAGCACCGGCTATCCCAACAGAAGACAACTCCTCTTTACGGCGACCAGCAGTTTCTCCGCCTTTTGGGTTTATGCTTTCGTCGTTACTTCCTGCTTCCGATACGCATGGTGGATCTCTCTCTCCATTTATCAATTCTATTGAGATATTACCCATATACTTTGAAATGCGTTTCGACGTTCTCACTACCATTCTGCAAAGAATGACAGCTGGGATTGCCTCCCGTACTTCCGCTGACTGTGGTTCGTCTAAAGGAATGAGAACCGCTGTGACGACAGTAAACATTCCTGGTTGTTCTTCAGGATACCGTTTGAGCACCAGCACGTCATCTGGTCGAAAGTTAGTGTTGGTGATTAAATTCGCTCTTCGAGTAATCGGTCTACCATGTGGGCTAAAAGATGAAGAAAGAGATAGAGTGTAAATTCTTTTGTCACGAGCTGCAAAGTCTCGTTTTTTAAATAAACAGTCATGGTCACATAACACGTTAACTAAATCTGCATGCATTAAAGGCTTGTTTGCGCCGCGTTGATGATTACGGATAAATTTGTCTTTCAGTGTATTATTCAGAACTCCTCAAGTGCCATTTATTCAAACTGTCCTCTAAGCCTCAAGGATCTCTCATTGCAGGGCGTGGTCAATACATCGTTTCTCTTTACAGTACCAACATAATCACAAACAGGGAAGTAAAAAAGTGACTGGGGATATATGCCTTTTGATTAACCGCGAAAATCTCTAGATTAACATCAAGAACAGACAGGGAAATGTGATAGTTCGAACTTAGAGCTGGGATAGGGTCAATCACTTTACCTGTTGCGAAGGTTGCAGGAAGTGTGGTTGCTGCAGTGTTCATTGAAAGCCCTTGAAATGCTCTCCCGGAAGATATCCTCTTTCCACTTAGAGCACATAATAAGAGGAAAAAAATAAGCCTTGAGCAACGTTCAAACTCTGCACAAACTAACGGCTCATTATTATATTAGTGGCGTTCGATGCTTACCTGGTCAGCAGTCATCTTGAATGTTATTTTCACAACATTGTCACCTGCCAAGATAAGGACAAAATTAAGCAACAGGATACAAAAGACTCCTTATTGTTATCGTTTACCTTTCGTAAGGAAAAATAAACGCACATTTGAATTCGGGTTGACGTACATTTTACCTTCTACCAAATTATAAGTTTCAGTCTATTTCAAGGTGTAATTACAGTAATCAAACATACACAACTAACTGCGTGGAGTTTACATTGATCCTTTCTTGAATTACCAGCATAGCCAGGCCGAGAAAGAAAAAGATAGATGAAAGCAATACCAATGCGGCCGGCCGGCAAGAAGCAATGGGACCACTAAATAATTTAAACGACATTGGCGCCAATGTAAATAGCAATACAATGATAGCTTTGTTTTGTATAGGCTCGTGTAAGTTTACCAGAAAACAGAGTGGTTTAAACCTACCTATAAAGAGTTCACAGCGTGATAACGTGTACTTCATAGCACATCGGCAAGTAAATTTCTCCTGGCTTTCTTTTAAGCAAGTGCCACCATTCTGACATGGATTTGAGATGCATGGATCCCTTGAGGATGGAAATGCTGTGGAGGAAGCGAATGTCGCACCAGACGAGACTGATGAAGATGGCATTATTGTTGTCACGCTTACTGTAACGTAAGATGAAGGCGTTGTTGATATCTTTGAGGAGGCAGGCTTCTTTTCAGGTTTCCCGTTTGTCGCAGCGATTGACGAAGATGGAGATGGAGATGGAGATGGAGATGGAGATGGAGATGGAGATGGAGATGGAGATGGAGATGGAGATGGAGATGGAGATGGTGATGGTGAAGGCGATGGTGATGGTGAAGGGGAAAATGATGGCGATGGCGATGGCGATGGCGATGGCGATGGTGAAGGTGATGATGACGGAGATTGTGATGGTGATGGTGATGGTGAAGACGAAGACGAAGACAAAGACGAAGATGGCGACGGCGACGGCGACGGCGACGGTGATGGTGATGGTGACGGCGACGGCGATGATGATGGTGGCGATGGCGATGGCGATGGCGATGGCGATGGCGATGGCGATGGCGATGGTGACGGCGACGGCGACGGCGACGGCGACGGCGACGGCGACGGCGACGGCGACGGCGACGGCGACGGCGACGGCGACGGCGACGGCGACGGCGACGGCGACGGCGACGGCGACGGCGACGGCGACGGCGACGGCGACGGCGACGGCGACGGCGACGGCGACGGCGACGGCGACGGCGACGGCGACGGCGACGGCGACGGCGACGGCGACGGCGACGGCGACGGCGACGGCGACGGCGACGGCGACGGCGACGGCGACGGCGACGGCGACGGCGACGGCGACGGCGACGGCGACGGCGACGGCGACGGCGACGGCGACGGCGACGGCGACGGCGACGGCGACGGCGACGGCGACGGCGACGGCGACGGCGATGGCGATGGCGATGGCGATGGCGATGGCGATGGCGATGGCGATGGCGATGCGATGGCGATGGCGACGGTGATGGCGACGGCGATGAGGTTGGTGATGATGATGGTGATGACGATGATGATGGTGATGGTGAAGAGGAAGGTGAAGGGGAAGGGGAAGGGGAAAGTGACGGCGATGGTAATGGTGATGGTGAAGATGAAGATGAAGACCAAGATGAAGATGGTGATGGAGATGGTGATGGTGATGGTGATGGTGAAGATGAAGACGAAGAGGAAGATGGCGACGGCGACGGCGACGGCGACGGCGACGGCGACGGCGACGGCGACGGCGACGGCGACGGCGACGGCGACGGCGACGGCGATGGCGATGGCGATGGCGATGGCGATGGCGATGGCGATGGCGATGGTGAAGATGACGATGATGGAAAAACAGGCGTTGTCTTGCAGGAAATGCTAACGGCAGTAGGACACGCACACTGATAACCTCCAGGCTTTAACAGACAGAGGTTTGTACACCAACCATTAACCATGGAACATGGGTGATTACCTAAAACAGAAAGACACCAAAAGTTCTTTTCATTGAAACATATTTCATAATTTAACCAAAACTTTCTTGACAATTAAAGGGCACTTAATGAAGAAATCTTTGAACGGAATCTTTCCTAACCAACCCAGGTATTTTTGTTTATACTTAGCCTTAATAATATAAAGAAAATACTCAGCTGATTTAACGCAATTCAAGCTACAAATCCGCCGTGTATTTGGTTTTAAAATGTTTTTAGAAGGCCTGCTGTAATGTCGAAAAACTCAGGAAAATTCAAGTTAAGTTTACAGTATACCTTCAAGGGATAAGTTTATTTTTAACAAAATGTTTTTCAAGCCCAGTCAACGAATTGTACCAGCTATATGCAATTTCCAAACAAAACTTGAAACGCACGCGAGTTATCCACAAAAGCCCGCTAAGTGTTATAAGGTTAGAAGGAGAAGTAATTTTCATCGGATAGTACATTTTATTAGCTTTGTATTGCTATATAGTTTGTGGTCGTTGAGTTTATATTAAATATTACATATTTATATTATATTATTATATTTATTTTTTTGGCTTAGGACACCCGCGAAGGTATACGGAACCTTAATCCCAATGTGCTCAAATAACGTAGTTAACGAACTCATAATGAATGCTTGTAACGAGTGATTGTTTTTTTTGGAAGCTGATTTATCAAGGAGCCATTACCTTTGCTAAATCAAGATGCAGAGTTTTTATAGAACGCTGCAAGGACAAAACCAAAGTGGAAATAATTTGAACAGCGACGTAAAACTGCTCTTTCAACTCACCAGGTATTCCTGTATAGTTATGGTACACATGAACATCTCGAGGTGTCCTGACGTTCCCAGTTAGACGATGCACATTACCACCAGTTTTCTTATCTGCCGAATATATAGATCCATATGTGCTCCAGTATAAGGTGTTTTCTTTAAGCGTTAATCCGTAAGCCCTGATTAAATAGTTACTTCCCACGGGAAGATTAACAGTAGCGCCGTTGCCTTGTTGCAAGTCAGTGTACTGTATCGAATAATCGTTTGTGTCAACCCAGTAAAGCCTACTGTTTTCAGGATCAAGTGCTAATCCATTGGGCCTCGACGGAATCCATGAGTTTGAGAACCTTACAAGGGTAGTTCTCGTACTTCCGTCCATAGCTGCACGTTGGATCGTTGGTCGCGTACTACTCCAAGAGGACCAATACATGACCCTGAAGAAAATGTAGAAATATCATCAGTTTCATTTTAATGGTAATATCTCATTAAGGAGGGAAAATAATCAGCGAATGATCGACGGGCCGGACCGAAATATATTTGGCTCAAAGTCATACGCCAATTCTTGTATTCACGAGATTGGACTTGTAGTGGAAGCGGGGCAAAATGTCATGATAAACGGACTCTCTAATTTGGATTTGAAAAGGCTCCCCCTCGTTATACTCTATTGCAAGCAAGGTTCCGTTACGTTCAATCTGAGCATATGTGAATGACCCAAGACACGAGTCGCTAATGTGTGCGAGGCTGGATGGCATTCTCCGGACCGGCTCAGGTGAGCCTGTTCTGCCCAACGAAATTCGGCTCAGATTATTGACTACCATAGACGAAAACACGTCCTGAACTCTCAGTATCTTTATATTTATTAATTTTTATACTCCTACCCATTTTCCAAGTCCAACACAATGTCCACAGGTTTCTGAATATTTTGGGAAAATAGCACCTTCCTATCTGATCCATTGAGTTTTGCAACTTCGATCTTATTGGCATCGAAGTCTGTCCAATAAAGATTTCGCCCAACATAATCCACTGCAAGGCCTTTTGGTCTTTGAAGACTGGTGTTGACAATGACCTCTTTGGCACTTCCATCAGGTTGAGCACGTAATATCTGATGCAGCTGCAAGTCAGACCAGTAAATGAAGCGTTCCTGTGGGTCAAAGTCCAGTGCTTCGGGGCGTGGTGTATTGCCTAATTTCAAGGCGCTTGGCTGTGCTTGGTTATCCAAGTTTATCATGAATATCTTCTGCCTTCCTGAGTCAGCGAAAAGCAAAAACTCGCTAAAGTGACCTGGAATGTAAAGGACAGAGACCATTATTGTCAGTGAGAATGATTTTGCTTTGCGTATGTTATCAGATAAAAGTTTATATGGAACCGCAAAAGAGACATGATCTTTGTAGTATGTTACAATGTCTACTAATGTCTTTAAAATCCAATAATTAAAAGTAATTGGGACTCAAAAGCATGAGTCATTTGCTTTTCGCGGCTCTAAAGAGTTGCACTATAAGTTTTGTTGTAAAGCCTCGTCAGGGGTCAGTATCCACTTGCCTTTCAGCTGCTTCAATTAATGATTGATTCTTTTTGTTTCTTCAGATTCAGGGGTCTTTGTTTTTGCTTATTGACTCATTTCATCGTTATGGCCTCATACGAAACTGTAGTAGCATAGAGATTAGTCATGCAAAGTCATTCTTAACATTTTGCTGGAAGACTGTTACATTTCAATTAATCTCACATGTTTTCTTGTCAGTCTTCAACTTCATTTCATTAGGGCACGCGCACTGATGTCCACGTGGTGTCAGTAAACAAAGATGGCTGCAACCTCCGTTGTTTGTCCTACATGATGAATTTACTGCAAAAAGTAGGCATAATTCAAGAGTTATTATAGAAATTCAAAAATTTCTTAACAACGTCAACAGAATCGAAGGCATTATTGAAAGAAAAAATAGCGAGGAAGTAAGGAAGGAAGGAAGGCAGGCAGGCAGGCAGGCAGGCAGGCAGGCAGGCAGGCAGGCAGGCAGGCAGGCAGGCAGGCAGGCAGGCAGGCAGGCAGGCAGGCAGGCAGGCAGGCAGGCAGGCAGGCAGGAAGGAAGGAAGGAAGGAAGGAAGGAAGGAAGGAAGGAAGGAAGGAAGGAAGGAAGGAAGGAAGGAAGGAAGGAAGGAAGGAAGGAAGGAAGGAAGGAAGGAAGGAAGGAAGGAAGAAACGAACGAACGAACGAACGAACGAACGAACGAACGAACGAACGAACGAACGAACGAACGAACGAACGAACGAACGAACGAGGTAACAAGATTAGTAGAGAGGAAGGGAGGAAGTGCGAAGGAACGAAGAATAAAATTGGGTCATTTTTATTTCCTTAGAAATACTGTAACACTTATTTTTGTTTTATATAATTTAGTGAAACGTACCTGTTTGCACAGTATCGTTTGCGTCGTATACGCAGATATGTTCTGGTCCATGCAAGCCGCCAACAATTTTCTCGACATTTCTACCCGATGCTTTATCAGCCTTGTAGACCGCTCCACTCCGTCCCCGCGTTTCCGTCCAGTAAATAAAATTTCCATGTATTACTATCCCCTCCGGATAATTAAAAGTTGGTCTTGTTAAAACCGTGCTTTTTTTACCAGTGCCGAGGGAAACGAAGCTGATATCGGTGCTGTGTTCATCTACAAAATAGAGACGGTTGTTCTCTTTATCCAATGCCAGGCCAATAGGAAGTCGATAACGGAAAAAGTTCCAACTGATTATCACTTTTCTGTTTGTTCCGTCCATATCGGCTCGTTCTATTTTAGGACTAAATCCACTCCCTCCCTGAGCCCAGTACATGTACCTGCAAAGATGACAGTTGTTATCAGTTACTCTAAAGGTGAGCCGACTCGTTCTCATTTTAACCATTTTCTCTTGCAGATTTACAAATTTAAAATTGAAGATTACATGGTAGTTAATCAAGTTATAGGCACTTTTTTTGGGTAACTTTTTTTTTTCGTATTTAACTCTTCATGTATTTGCACCGCGCACTCTTGAGGCTGAGTGAAACAATTAACCCATCGTTTCTTTGTTTTTTAATAAGATTAAATGTTATAAATACATACATGCATACATAAACTTTATTTTGACTCGAATTTGAGAGTAGCTTTTAAAAAGCTAATATCTTCGAGTAAAAAAAATAAATACAATACAATAGAATACAAATACATAAAATAAAATACAATAGAACACAAATTAAACATTAAATCACTTCAGATTCAGTTTCTAATGATCTTGGTTTGATTCGTGCACAAAAATCACACTTACCCGTTTTCTACATCTAGGACTATGTCAACTGGACCACGGAGATTTTTATACACCAATGTTTTCCTAAAGGAACCGTCCAGTCTGGACACTTCTATTTTATTGCTTCCTCTGTCTGTCCAATACAGATTTCTTCCGACAAAGTCCACTGCAATTCCATCCGGTGATCGCAAGTGATCCACTGTTTGTTCCTGCGAGCTTCCATTCAAATAAGCACGGAATATTTCATCTCGGTAACTATCAGACCAGTAAACATAGCCCTCGACGGGATCAAAGTCCACCCCGACTGGTCTTCTCACATTGTTGAGTGGGAGGAGTATGGCTGTATTTGAAACAGAGGAATCGTCAGACACCAGTGGAATTTGGTAAAGCGCTTGCTGTGTTTTATCAGCCACCAGAAGAAGTGCAGAACTTCCTAAAAATGAAACAAAAGTGATATTAGATTTCAATTAGATTAAGCACTACACGTATCATGATCATGTGATCGCCAATATTTTATCACATTGGCCGTTTTTATTTTCAAGTTTGTTGATTTGGAAAAATTGTTATTGTTAAATCATCATCATTATCATAATTGCTTACATCACTAACTAGTTTGCGTCACTTGATTTACAATATCACTTTCAGCATTATGATAATCATGTTATACAAGACGCGAAGAAGGCATTTCAAAAATCCATCCTGACTGAACCTTTACGACAAGCTGTTTTGCAGTCTAACTTTTCGATGGCTCAAACTTTGCTTAGCAAAAGCTAGGAGAAGCTATGTGTACACGACAGTCCAGTTCTCCTTTTGAAATAAACTCAGGCGAATGAAGTCGCATGTAAGACATAGCGTTCAGGTGATTGGTATGAGTACTAGTATAAAATGATACACGTCTTTTTAGATTTGTCACGTGAACTATCATAACTAATGAATGCGATTACACTATAATTAGCAATTTCCGTTGCCATATACATGATTGAAAATGAAAAATTATTAAGTTCCTCGTGTTTCGAATCATCACGAAGTTTAAATTGTTCCCAGTTTACAAACTTTGCCATTTTGCTTGCTGCTTTCAAAGTGATAAGAAATCGAAACGGAAAGGCATTCTTCTTGAGATCTTTATTTTCTAAATTATTTGTCGTTGTTACCGATGCCTTCGTTATCCTGACACGTCTTTCCGTCATCTTTCAAAATGACTCCCGGTGGGCATGCGCACTTGCTCCCTCCTGGTGATAGCAGGCAGAGATGACTGCAGCCGCCATTGTTGTGACAAGCGGAGCTACCTAAAAAACAGTGAGTGAAACCTTGTGAAAAGAGTAAAGTCATAGAATTCGCCTCTAGAACCAGGGGCGGATCCAAAAGGGGAAGGCTGGCGGGGGGGGGGGGGGGGGGGGGGGAGGGGAGATTTTGCTAGAGCGAAACCTCGTCCCATACACTCAGCACAAGAAGAACCTTGTCTGCCAAACTATTTTATCTTGAAAGTACTTAGCAATTTTATTACATTTTAATTTAGCACCCAATCTAGTGGCTTAGGAGAAAGGGTGTTCAAAATGAGTTTTCTTTTACAGGTAGGAATACTTTACATGGAATAAAGTTATTCAAGATGAGAAATGTTAAATGGTAAAACGCAAGGAGAGCCATTTTGAAAAGGTAGCCGACAAGGAAATCATAAACCTTCAAGGCACGGTACGGATAACACGAGAACACGAGAAATGTAACCTCGCATGCTTAACTGCTGCTACTGTTTCTAAACATGTTAACAGACGAATTTAAATTTTATTTTTACCTTTCGGTTGCCTCGAAAGTGAAAACATGGCCAGCCCCAAAACGTTACTTGACCCAAGCCCCGTGTAGCTTCCAAGGGATTGCTTCGTCGCCTGATCGATCTTGCCAATACTCTGGCTGCCCGAATCACTGAAGTAGAACACACCGTTGTACAAAACAATATCATAAGGACTGCTACCGTAAGGGAGTGTCTTAAAATGTTGTCTGTTGTTGCCATCGAAATCGATGCTTTCTAGTCGTCTGTAAAAAGCGTCCACCCAGTAGAGACGGTTCGCAGAAAAATCGAGGGTTACTCCATTCGGGTTGAACCAAAACGAGCTGATCAAGTTGACCAAGGTTCTTTTGTTGCTGCCAGACAAAGTAGCTCTCTCGATTTTCGGTTGAAAGCCCCGGCTTATCCAAAACATGTACCTGCCAAACCAGGAAGTAGTGTTCAGTTATGTAAAAAGTAAGCACTGAGAAAATAAACGCCCGTGGGATAGATCATTTCGGAATAACGGGGTGAGGCCGCTAAATCCTTGGCCGTTACAAAAACCTTTTAAACGCTAGGCTAGGCAATTCTGAATTTGCTACGTTCAATACACCGTTCCAGAATACATGACTCTACAACCATGCCCTATACCCTCTAAACGACAAATTAATTCATCTCATGTTTTGGGAAGAAAATCAGAACAGAAGTTGCAAATTTAAAACAGTCTTGCGGGAAATAATGAGTATTTTAAAACACGAAGCTTCAGATAAATTACTGTTTAATAGAAGAGAGAAAAGAAAGAAACTAATTAACAGGTGAAGCGGATTTGACGCAAAAAAACGTTGGCTAGAAATTGAAGGGATAAGTAAAACATACAATCTGGCAAACTCGTTCTCACAAGAGGTGACGCTCTCCTTCCCTTCCCTCCCTCCCTTCACCTCTCCTCTGCTCTTCTTACCTCCCCTCTCGTCCCCTGTTCTCCCCTCTCCTCCCCTCCCTCTCCTCTCCTCCTCCTCTCATATGCTATATATAAACGTAAAACAAAGAAAGCAGATTGAGCCTAAAAAATAGAATAATATCATACATTGTAGCACATACCCCTTGCGCGGATCTACAGCTATTCCCCGTGGTCTCCGAATTCCTGAAGTGATCAGACTCCGTCTGTTTTTCCCATCCAGTTGTGCCACCTCAATGCGTTGATTGGTGTAATCAGTCCAGTAAATGAGATCACTCTCCCACTCCACTGCCAGTCCGTCAATTTGGCCAAGGTTGCTATCCGTTACAACATCTTCCACTTTTCCACTAGTTATATTCAACCTTCTTATGGCGTTTGTCTGAGTCTCGCTCCAGTACACCAAATTGAGCTTCACGTGAACGTCGACAGCCTCGATGGAGTGGAGATTGGGTACAACTGAGTGCACTTTAGAGGAGTTAATTTCAATCGCTTTAAGTGCGTTGGTGTTGCTATAGTACAGACAGGGTGAGGATTGACACGAACTTGAAGAGACGCCTGTCAGCAAAGAGAGTAGAAATATTAGTACTCTTGACAACTGTGCAGTTATACCCGGCAGGCCCACTCGATGAAATTCGATAATCGATAAAATCGATTGTAATCGATAACAATCGAAAGATCGAAAGCGTTTGAGTATCAATTTTCATTGATTTAGATCAATTTTCATCGATTGTCATTAGGCTCGGCAATAACTAATCGCTTATCATTCAATCGTTGTCTCAAGCGGCCATAGAATTGTCACAAGCTCCTTTTGAATATGCCCCCAGTTGTCCCCGCCAGCTCACAACTTGAAATGCCTCCCATCTGTCGCCGATTTTTTTTCTCGAGGGAAAAACATTTGCCTGTCCCAACTGTAAACGGGCACCCGTGGTTACCCTTCACAACAGCCTCTATTAATTAACAATACGTTCATTTCGTCCGTCATTTGACAACTCCCAAGACTTCGGCAAGACTGACTTGAATCCACGTGAACGGATGCGGATGCATGCGGGGCTTACAAAATGTTGTAAGAATTCATAAATGATTCATTTATTAAGACTGATAATAATCGACAAAATCGATAAAAATAAGAGAACGTGGCGTGTGACGGTCTCGACTTTCATCGATAAGTGAGACCAATCGATCGATTGATTTTCATCGATTATATATCAATTACATCGATTGATTTCCGATGATCGAATTTTCATCGATTGGACCAGGCGGGAGTTACACGTTTGAAACTAGTTAGTTGCGAGGGATACATCAATACAAAACAAATTCCTGCCAAACTCTGTTATGGTTTCCTTTCTCCTCTCCACTTGCCTGGTTAACAATGCATTAAACAATGCAAGTTACTATTGTAAGGAGAGATTTTCATTTCGAGCAGTTATAGAGATTATGTTCTTTATTTTCCGTTTTGTGGAAAAAGATAAGTCTTCTCGCTTGGACACCGAATTCTCTCCAGTGACATCACAAGAAATGTATGAAAATCAGTTAGGAGAATCACGATCGTAATCTGCTTTTGTCTGTGTTTCCTTAGCTTAAACGAAGAAAAAATTGCTTCCAGACTCAAACGTCTAGTAATTCAGTTTGTGGTTCTTGCTTAACATTAGATTTCAAGTAACCAGTCTCTTCAAGGTATCAAAGTATGTTCTAGCAATGACAGTCGGAGTTATAAGTACCAGTTTCAAAATCCCTAATCTCTCTAACTCTGTTATCGTTAGATTGGTTGCTTAGTAACATAGTTTATTGCTAGCACTTCACGGTACGGTGCCGGCACTTCCCGGTACGTTCAAGAGATCCTTTGTGCAACCTAGCTAAGATCGTTCTTTTTTTGTTTTTCAATGTACTCATGCACTGGTGAGGATTAAATAGCTCTTTGTCGGCTATCGGAATTATGAGTACATTCCTGTTAAATATCTGAGTAAAAAACTAATCTTATTGGCTTGTATATGCCAGACCTCAGAGCGCATTAGAGAGAGAGAGAACCAATGTCAATTAAAGATATGAAAATGTGCTTAGAAATTTTTGTACGGTACAGGTTCAGTAAAGGATGACGACTTGCGTAAGGTCTTTGATGGGAATAGAAACATGAAGATGAGCTAGATCTGAGAAGGCTAGACGTTTCTTTAGAGCACCGCCACCTTAACTTAGGATTAGCCTCTCTATCCCCTCAGATATTCATACCTTTATAAATGATTTGCCAGGCCAATATTATCACTACTCCTCGAAGATGTGAGACAAGCGAAGATTTTGTAGTCATGTCGATGCGGAAATATAAGCACTCCAAATAAGGAGGAAGATGCTATAAAATAATAGGAACATAAAATTAAAACTAGAAAAGCCCAGTCAATTGCACGTACAAGAACAGTGGAAAAGATAAAAGTTTAATAAAAGCTTATAGCAGAAAACAAAAACATTAACAGTATTACACGGTGCTGCCACTTAAACATGCGGGTATGACGTTTCTTAGACTTAAAAGCGAAACACAAATTCCAAGAAGACCCTTCTATGCATGGTTTTTTCAACTTTTAAGGTATTGGCAAAGTATCGAACATCCGATCGCTGATGTTGGAAAGAGAGCCATAAAATTAGTAAAATGGCCAAGTTTGGGAGTCATATCTTGAAAAATAGCGAAAATACAAAGTAGAGAAATTTGACAGACGTTTGCGCGCTGCGGCAACAACTTGCCCCCGGCAACCCGACTCTGCGAAGCTATAACATTGCGATTTCGTAATATACGACTCACAAACTTCGCCGTTATCACTAATTTGGAGGTATTCTTTTCAGAGGTATCGATAGGTTTTCGTCGAGTGGTCGATATCAAAAGGTGAACTGAAAAAACCGGCGAGGAAGGGTCCAATTAAGTCACCGGTTGGGAGTTACTTAGAACCTGCCGGACAAAAAAAATATATCTATACTAAATAGTTGAAAGGCTTTTTGTATTACGTACATCACAAAATTACCTTGAAAGTCTCAGTGTGTGAATCTAGAATCGCTGTTTTTGATTGTTACCAAGCCAGTATGCCATACTCGCGGGGAGACAAACTAGACCACCAATTCTACGAATATCTAGTTCCTTGTTTGATCTGTGTTTTGCAAAGCAACAATCCTACGTTTCCAAGCCGCGCACCGCGACAAAGCACTCGATTTTTACAAATGAAAAGACAGCGAGATCCGTTTCTTCGACGGCTCACAGCGTCTATGAATGGTTTTTGCTAGGATAGGGTTGATATTGCACCGTGAGGAAATGAAGTTTGTCGGGTTTTGGAGCTTGAAGTAAGTAAACCCGACTGAAATTGAAGCCGCACATGACCCCGCTTCAGTTTAAGGGGAAGTGACTGTCAAAACATTACATCGTATCAGGCGGTGTTGGACACGGTTCACGTGACATTTTTCGACCAATCATATGTCACCTCGGCAGAAGCAATGGCGGACAATTTTGTCGTCGGATTATAAGAAGGTCTCATCTTCTTCGTGCGATTTCGGCGAAATTTTAACGTTTTAACGGACTGTTTTCTTAGAGCTTGAAGAATAATATCTATGCCAGTCATTCGTCAAGTTCTGAATTAAGGGAAGCGATTTTGCTACCAAAACTAGTCGACTGAAATCATGCTATATGGTAAATGTTTGGTTGGCGCACTCATTAGACATGCATGAACATTTGCTCATTCCTTTACAAACAAGGATCAGTACTGTAGATTATTTTTGCATAGAACTTAAGTTCGATAGTTGAACTTAAAGAAAAGTACAGTGGGCCAGGGCAGGCCTCGCCGTTTTAACGGTCAAATTCGGAGTTGAAGTTGGGGTTTCTTCCTTGATTTCTCATTCAGTTCTCGCATTCGCGGGAATTGATGGTGTGATTTCTGTCGATGTTTTATCACGAACAGAGCCTAAATTTGTATTTCTGTTTGTTGTATAATTTTATATTTTAATGTTTTCTTGCTATTTTTGTTTTTGTAGTGTTTATATCATCCTTCTGTTTGGCCGATATTTGACAGTCATCAAAACGGCCTTTGGGCTCTCCGAGTGGGAAAACTCCTAATAAACAACCCAGCGAAAATCCATCAAAACCATGATAGGGCGAACTGCGTTGGCCAGCAGTACATCGACGTACTTCATACACAACTCGACATATCTCAAAAAGAAAGCGCCGTAGTTAAGTTCGATTTCAGCCCGTTAAGATCGATCACAAACATGCGAGAATCGAATGTAATTTCCAATAGTCGATGTACCGCGATGTTTCGACTCCAAATGTGAGTTGTTTCGCACATAAAATGGCTCCTTTACGAATCCAGCAATACACATCTATAGTTGTTACTTGGCCCACAAAGATTTGGTATGGATTTCCTCCGATATTTCTTTCAGCATAGGAATATCTTCTCACCTCGAGGATATGTTTACAGTCCGACGATCAGACAATAATGAGTGCAATCGAAAATTTCTTCCGGCATGCTTTGCGAGTCGTGTCCAACACCGCCTGACATCGTATTAAATTATGCTAATGTTCTTGAGTCACGAAGTACCCAAATACATCGTTCTGGATGCGTCACGGGCGCAACCGTTTAGAATCCCAAGCAAGAGAGCCTTCTCCAAGGCTAGACATTTAATTTAAGTCTAGTTTCGCGCCCTGATGGTTTAAGTTCGCTCTTCGAGGAACGTTACATAAATTTTGAATTTTCCCCAAACCGGCGAGCGTTCTGTGCTTCGAGGATGCAACACTGATAACTCTACTCCGCTCAGGTCATATGTTGTGTTTATTTGTCTCTAACAAAATCGATTCATACGGTAGAAATTGGGCTCCTACGTTCAAATTCGTCTCCTGTGCAGCTCATGTCTGCCAATTGAATAGAAATTTTCTGTTGTGCGTGTGTGTGTTTTTTTTTTAGCAAGAACGTGATGTTATCTCAACTGACAACTGTCAAACTGTTAGCTGATCAAATTTCGAATTCTTACATGTGCCTTGCCAAAGGTTGGACCTGACAGGACGGAACACATGACAAAAAGAGAAGAGAATGGATCTGAGATGCCTTGCTGTAGTTTCTCCATCGCCTCAATACTTCTAAGATCTTTGAAGGCCTTTTCGGCGAGAATATACGGACCTTAAGATTTTCCGCTTCCGGGTATGGGGATGGATAGTGGACATTTGCATAGAGTACTGTAACAAAATAGAAGCTTGCTTCTGTCGTTGCGTAGAGATAACGAGATTCCCAAAATGGCAAGGGGCTGATAAGCGGTAAAGAAACTACATTTTATACTTCAGTTATTTGGAAAAAAAGGCAGGAAGGAAAAGATACCATTTTTTAATATAAGGAAACGAATTAATCCCGCTATCTCAAACTCTCAAGAGAAACAAAATATAGTTGGATAAAGCGTAGCCTGCGAGAGCAGACGGCTTTTTCGGGTGAAACTATAGAGCCGAAAAAGCCGTCTGCTCTCGCAGGCTAGATAAAGCGGGGAGATCGTGATAGCCGATAGTGAATGATACATCCAGGGCATATATGGATTTTAGTTCGAGATTTGAGGTAGTTGGCGGTGACAGAGCTCGAGATAGTGAGGTTCAACTGTACCATGGTAACAACATGATATTTGCTCCACCAGGTCTAGCCGAACGTATAAACATCTATACTTTTCCACTAAAAACGGAGTTTAAGAAAGAAACCGGCTTTCACAGCATACCTTTTTCTATAGTGACTATAGTCCTTGTGTCTTTACTTCTTCAGATGCTACATAGCCAGTGCTTGTGTCGAATTCGCTACTTCCTTGACTGTCATCAGATGGAAGAATTAAGCGAGTGTTTATTTGTGGATCGGTTTAATGAAGTGAATGACATTTTGCATCGACTTCCTCTTTTACATGACGTTTCATTCAGTTGCCAGTCACTTTGTGTGCTCTATTGACATACGTCGCAAAATATATAATTTAAATATATTTTCGCGTTTCCTGGTTTGCTGACCACCTAGCACACAGATTATTTCATTGGAAAGCAGCCAATGATTTTAGTCCTCTCCAATCACATCAGCTCCAATTTTTATTTTGCCTCAAATCACCGTGAATATTCATTTCGTATTTAGCATACCTTTTGCAGTGGTAACTTGTTTTAAGGTTTAAGTAATACATGAGCCAAGACGTACAGTAAGTTTCTTAGAGTTGCACGTTGTCTTTACATATGAAGCTTTTAGATTAGACTGCAACACAGTAGTTTTTTCTCTAAACTCGTTCGAAGACCGCTCGAGCACGTTCCCAAAAACATACGGCTGTTTTGCATTCTACTTCAAATCTAATAACATGAATAATCTACACAAGCTCAGTGACCCCAGATGAAAGAAATTATAATAGTTAATTCCCATGTATGTAATAGATCTCGTTGTGTTTCTCAAGCGCCCCGCTACAAATATTGGTGTTGTTAATTGTTTCCATAGTTACAGTTGTACGTTGGGTAGCTTCGAAGCTTTAGTCTTCATGCAAATGACAGCAATTATCTACATTCTGACGTCGATAAAAACAATACAGACCATATGCTTGAAAGCGTGACAAACACAGGCTTTAGAGTGTTATTTCAAGATGTCGCCAAAGATTTACATTCGGAAAGTGCTGTGAACGGTGCGCGATCGGGAATTTAGGAATCCTTCTGAAGAGCTTAACAAGGAACTTTTGGTCGACAGCAATTGTAAGTAAGGTAACCACACGCGACTGCTGCGTTCACAAGTATTCTTTAGTATTTGTGATTGACTTGTCAAACTTAACGGCGATCATTTGAAGGTTGACTTTTCAAATATACTACACGACTGTGTAAGACCTTAGTCTCTTAGTCTGATCATGGTATAGCTCATACCGAAATATAACAGTTTATTTTCCAAGATCATCTTTTGTTGTCAAAATTATTGTGGCACAATGAACTTTTTCGGATTATCCTTCGTCCTTTATGTGTAAGACCTACATGCCGACAATTAGTATTTCGCTTACGGTGCCGTGAAATGGTTTGAAAATTCGTCGTTTAGAGGTTAAAACCTTTTGCAACACCACCTAATTGCCATTTCAGTCCTGATTCGCTACTCGTAATCGATCAATTTGATTGTTATGAAGTTATCGCAAATTATTTAAATCTTAGTTCAATACTGTTTGTGTTGTTATTGACTAGCTGCCAGATATAGCCCTCTACCTGAAGTGCAGTGCTAAGTCAGCAGTTATAATTACAAATGAAAAGGTGGCAAAGCTTAATATCTTTTCATGTGTTCTGATCGATGCAGTCATGCACCAGAAGTCGTCGGCACATTTCTTTTATTTGATTTGCATGCAATTAGAATTATATGAAGTACCTTGTAACCAATACCGCTGTGCCGTTATTCTTTGACAACTGATATCTGCTTAGGGTAAAAGATATATTGAGTTTACTAGAGTTCACCCAAAGAATTAAATAATGCCCTTCAGTTACAAAAAAAGTAAAGATGTTTTCCCGCAAGCTCAACAAAATGATTTTAGACATCGTTGTATAGGATCCGTCCATTACTCGCTGTTTTACACCTCATGTAATTTTTGGTTTTCCATTTTGCAGTGTCAACATTTTCTCATCGTATAGAAACATCACAACGTTTTTGTTGGTCCAGTTCTATTTTTATTTGATCCCTCAAAGCTTATTCCTCTTATTTTTATAGAGCCATACTTCACACTGATGACCACACTCACTGTTTGTGCACGCGTCACGTTTTATGTGGTGTTTGCCGCAGCCTGCTTATATTTGACTAGTGAAGGTAAGGTTTGTGTTTACTGTGCTAGCTCCGATTTATTTGTGGCATTGCTAAACGACTTTAAGCAAACATGTTGAGTGCTCCTTTTTAGCCAATAAACATCAACCCAAAACTCATCAATCCTGGCTTGCCATACGAGCGCGCATTTTCCCGTCCTTAGCGCAGGTTACATGTTTTTTCCTTGAGTTCTGATCGGCTCATGAGATCAGGGGATATTTTTTTGCCATTTGCTTATTGTCTTTTGTACCTCTATTTTTCTTCATATTATCGAAAGTTACTTGTCATCTAACATATGCCTCTTCGGAGACCGGGTGGGGAGCGTAAGACTTGGACCGCGGTCACAACCGTTGCTATGTTTCTATCTGTTGCGTGATAGGGTTGGGGAGGAGAGGGGAAGCAAAACGATGAAGGCACATTACATGCTATTATGTTAATTTTTTAGTTTTATTTACTGGATTATTACTGTTTTTAGGTGCTGCGAATTGCTTTGACTGCAACTCAAGGGACGACAAATTGTGCATTCCAGAATCACTAGATGGAGTGAGGACGAGAAATTGCCGCAGTGGCGAGACTGCCTGCGCGGTTTACAAGCAAGAACCACCATCACCTGACGGCAACACTTCCAATCATCAATACGTGCGATACTGCGCCACTGAATGCAAGAAATTCAACACCACATACACAACAGGTAGAGAAGGTGCTACCACAAAGCATTGCATTCTTTGCTGTTCGAAGGATCTTTGTAACAACTTTACCATGGACCCTTGTAATCCATCCAAGGCGGAACGCTTGGGATATGAGACTTTTACCATTGCACTGCTGGGTGTTCTAGCGGCAGTTTTACGTCACTTATTGTGATTTAACAAGTTGCGTTGCATACATTAAGTCAGGAATTTTTGCAGGAGTTTTCGTAATCGGCGAAGCACGCGGAATAACTGGTCGCAGAAGTGTGGCATTCACAGACGACACAGTCGCATGTCTTAAAAATGAAGTTAAATCCACGACTAAAATGCACCCACTGGTAATCCAGCCCACTGTGGTATTTTATATTTATAATTCTATCCTTTTTTACCTGAAGAGACCTTGTCGGAACGTAACAATTAAAACTTGTAGAAATGTTTAACTTCAGAGAAACCCTCTGGTACCCACTGCAGAGTACATGCAGTGAACGTGCTCAGTGGGAGAAATCCAACACCAGCTTGCTCTAATAATAGATAAGTTGTATCATGGGTACGTTATGCTACTGGGAAGCCACCAGAAACAGCGGCGACCGGTGGCACGGTAATGAGGTAATGTCGCTGCCTAAGCAAGACTGCCTCAACTGCCTCACTCACCACGGGGTCAGCATTGCACTGTCAGACGAAACGCACCCATTGTCCCCAAACTAAGGGACACAAAGTAGTACCAGAAACTTATGAAGAGTGTCAGCTGTCATTTTGTTTCTAAATATTAATTACAGAACATCGACACACATTCCGACTTGCTCATGAATCGTTAGCTGGACGTTATCAAAGCGTTGTTGTACATTATTGTTAATGATGTACTAAGTACTCGCATCACCAGCGCTCTTTTTTATGTAATTATGTGCTATTGTATTCACGATAATAAAAATACCTTAAAATTGTTTATACAAAAGAAAACTTCTCAAAGCAGAACAGCTCTGTTATTTTTTCTTGTTGAGGGGGAAATATAGCCTTAGTTTTTGCCTTTTCAGACTAACTTTTAATTTGTCTTTCGTGCTCCATGATCTGCCTATTTTATGCTGCCTCTTGCCTGCTTCTGTCATGCCGCTTGTGATAAATCCCAACAACACCGAAAGTTTTGCCGCCATTAAAGCGCATGCCTACAAGTCAAGCTCAGTCAGTTGTTATACTCTCGTGAAACATGACGTCACAGATGGCTCTTCAAAAAGCCTAGCAACAACACTTTGCTTGCCAGCTTGTAAATATTCACATGAGATTTTAGCCGGTTGAGCTTTCTCTTCGGCAGAGTTCAGAGTTTTAAACGCACGATAGGTTAATCCCATAAAGATATTTTCAAGAGCCTCGGTGAGTATATCTAATCATAACCGCGATTTTCGTGAGTCGTGCTGTTATTACTAATGTCACACTGTGAAGACAGGTGCTTTTTCACTGAAGTAAATAATTTGAATTCATATTTTGCGGTTATCTGTTTAAAAAAGAAACATGGCTGAATTCAAGCTAACTTCCGTTTTAATCTGTATTCTACTGCATATCACTATTCGACTTTAGTTTTAAATCTTCCTGTCTCTAGTGCAGGAGCCTTAAGCTTTGTGTTCACTGTCGTATCGCGTGCTTTTAACCATCATTTGCATATTCAAATTCAGAACCAATGTTCTGTTTATTTTCATGCAGGTACTCTAGTTCCGATAAAAAAGCTTTTCCATTTTAAGCTAAAATAAGTAAACCAGGCAATTGAACATAAACTGTCCTGCAAAAAACTTCTAAGCAGGGATTTTCACGACGCCATCCTCGCATAGACACACATTCATTTTTTTTTTCAATATAAACAAAAGGCTAATAATTCAATGTACAATGCAAAAGCGTTTTTGCATTTTCCAAATAACACAGTTCTTTGACAAAGCTAGTAAGTGGTCAGCTATGGTGTGCTGCATGGCAAATTTTGTAAGCATTGATTGACTGTTTTTATTTTTCCCGACTGTAGTTTCGAAGACCTGTGAGAAAATGTACTTTAGGTGAAAACGTTCTGCTTCTTCTAGGGGTCCCACTCTAGAACTGGAGGCAAAATAGACACTTTATTTTCATTTCGAAGTCACAGCTCTTACATGATCATGATATTCAACCGTCATTTCATTTCTTCATTTTATTTTAATTAGGTGCTCCAGATCAGAATGCTTATGGAGTAACTCTGTGTATAGTTGTGAAAGGAGGATCACTGGCACTTGTAGCTTCGTATATGTCTAGTTCAAATTTTTCTCCTAGCGTCGTGTTATGCATCGTGCTGTTAAGGGATGTGCTAGTGATCGAAGGTAAATCTATATCTGTCTTTAAATTGAGTGATCGAGCGGGTTAACGTTTCGCTGTCTATATCAAATTATCCAAGAAGAATTGTTGTTTGAACAACGGTTAGCCCATTGAAGGTTTCCTTTAAAGTCAATTGGATCGCCACAAAATGGTTCAATTTTCAAATTCAAATGGGAGACGCGGTGGCCTTTCGTTAACTAATGCACTGGACTCGCCGATCTAGATCGGATGGTCGGTGTCATTCAGATGTCATGTTGCTGAATTTTTAATTGCAAAATAGATTCTTGCTCCTAGCTCACAAAAGTCTGTAATTTAGGTACGGGCGAACTGTGAGGGCAGCCTAGCAAATACGTTGGGAGTAACCTACAGTGGAATATGGCATAATATTCGTGTTACAGAAGCCTTAAAAGGCACCGGGACCATTTATCCATCTAGCCCCACTGATGCATACGTTAAATACGGGGAGCAGGGGTGGCGCAGTGGTGAGAGCACTCGCCTACCACCAATGTGTCCCGGGTTCGATTTCGGCCCGGTGCCATATGTGGGTTGAGTTTGTTGTTGGTTCTCGTCCTTGCTCCGAGGGTTTTTCTCCCGGTTCTCCGGTTTTCCTCCCTCCACAAAAATCAGCACTCTAAATTCCGATTCGATATTGGATGCACGTACATACACGAGCTCCTGAGCTCTTCTCTGTAACGTGGGTAAATAAATTATTTACAATTTTTTTATAATATACTTTACATTTCAAATTCAATATCGCGCAGGTCTTATCAAGTGCCACTTCTGTAACTCCAAGGAAGGACCTTGTAGCACGGACACTATGCAGGGAACAAGGTCACAAAAGTGCACCCGTTGGTTTAATCAGTGCTCTATATATAGGATGGTCTTTCCTAATGGCACAACAGCACAAGTCGTGAGGGGTTGCGACAGAGACTGTACTAGACCCTTTATGAAGTGGACACTTGGCAAATACCAGAAAACCACTCACTGCAAGTTCTGTTGTGATGGTGACTTGTGCAACGTGCATCTTGGGGATCCTTGTAGTAGATCATCTACTTTCTTGGCGTCTTACATGCTGTGGCTCTTTGTATTGGTTAGCGTAGGACTGTGTGCAAATTAGAGCGAGACTGGAGTCTTGGAAATAACTGCAAGATATCTGTTTTATGAACTTATCTAGATCTTTGCTCCTGCGAAGAGCTAACGATCGAAACGTCAGCCTTCAACCGAACGAACGGCGGTTAACCGATTCGAATCGTCAGCCGGCTTTTCATCTTCTCTGCAGTTGCTCATAAGAAACCCTTGAAACTTTTCACCCAGTAATCACCATGGGACTGCGTTGTTGTCTTTCTTCATAACGGGGCAAAAAACTAGGTCTTTAGGGTGTTTTTACATTTTCCGGCTGGATGCTATGTTTGTTAAACTCTGCCAGTGGCAAAGAATTCTCTTTAATTATTCTCATGGGGAAATTCGTAAAAGGCATCATTAACTTGAATCAGTATCCGCCCCTCTTCCCATCAATCAATCGACCGATCGATCGAACGAATGATCGATTGATTGATGGACCATGCTTATTTTATAGTTGCACTGGCAATGAATTAGCTCTTATTAAAAACGAAGGTAACGGTTATTTAATTGCTATGTTTGACTCACGGCGAGGAGCGGCTCCTGATAGACCACAACTGTTTCCCTTGACATTTCGTCTTGATAGTACACTACAGTAGTGACAGTCTCTACTAAACATTAAATGAAGTACCTGCTTGAATGCATAGCTTCAGTATAGCCTCATACATCATAACACGTTGCTCCAAACTATGCGCGGTCTGATTGGTTGCTTCACATTACGCTGGCTTTTCCCAATATCTTTTCATGAAATTTGTCAGAAAATGGCGGCAAACTCACTTGGAAAATCTAAGCCTGACTCGCCACGTGTTTGAGATTGCAACCAAGAAGCGCGCATGCGCATATATGGAAATAGAATGTCACGCTGAGTATACTGTGACAAGACTATTTTTGTCAGAAACCATTGTCAAACCTTTACTGTAAACTGTAGAGTAGGTTGAACCATAGTTAATATTAACTATGGTTGAACGAGTTGATTTTCCTCGGGTCCAAGCTCCCCGACTATATGTGAGCACGCGCGCCATTCCACAACATTTCGGCCTGTAATCTGTGCAACTCGCAAGATTAAATGCTGCAATATACATATTGACGAAAGTTAAAGTGGAACGAGGATCGAAATGAGGAGAACGGTTTCTGCGAGCATTTATTTTGCGAAAAGGAAGAAACAAGCACCTCGATCTAAGCATCTCTCATTCTTCATTGTCTCAATCAAGGCAACACTGAAAACCGCACAAAATCCGGAAAACGAATTAATTTTTCAAATCGGTACTTTGGTTCCCCATGTTTATTTAGAGTTTCCTTTTCTTCACCATCGACGTATCTGCCTCACACGGCTGCGGTCGAAAGGCCCTGGGGACGAGGTTAATTCTTTCATTCTCCGGCCTCCTCATTCTCCCGCCAGCGAGCCAGCAAGTTACTTCTCACTTCCACTTTCCAGCAAGATCAGAAGAAAATGGCGAGAAATACGCTATCATTTGTGACAGGGAATCAGAACAAACTCAGAGAAGTAATTATTTTAATAATGATTAGTCGATTTTCTTATTCACTGCAGTTGATTTCCCCATATCGAATAATTTTTGTCGTCGATTTCAATAGGCCCAAGGTTATCTTTTGTAAAAAGCCTCAGTCTTCAATTTTAAAGGAAAATTCAGTTATTCGGGGATTTCCACGACCACTTCATGACCAATTCATCTGCATGTGACAAAATGTTTTGCAGAAAGAAGCATATATCCGATAGTCGATCCAAAGCTTGAGCCGCCATCTTGAATAGCGTGACAAAACTAATCAGGTCACGATATTCAAGATGTGACAGAGACAGTCGCGTGTTCCCAAGCTTACCGTTGCGTAATATTTTCGATCGTAGGTAGTTGCAATACTTGGGGACGCATTTCCCTGGAAAGTGGAGTCCAGAAATGTAGATTGTAAGTACTATTACTTCAAGAAGGGGTTTTCTTTATTTTAAAATAATATAATAAATTAAAACAATGGGCATTTATATCTCTGTAGTACCTGAATTTCAAGGTGAGCCTGATGAAATATCTGAGGAAAAATGCAAAGTTGCTGCTAGAGAGGTATGCACCTTTACAAAAGCTTGATGCGACACAACAACATGGACATAATGACATAAAGAAAAGAACAGTTCTTTTCATTATGTTTATGTCATTATGTTCCTACTATGTGGTTACATCATGTTGTTCATTAATCTGTGGTGTTTTTCACATTTGCGTGACCGTACCATTATGTCACTAGTATGAACAAGGCATAACACATTTCAGTTGTGGATCCAGGGGAGGGGCCCACTCCCCCCCCCCCCCCTTATTTTTTTTGGAAATAGCGCATTTTCTTTGATCTGCCGGAATTACCTTTGCAGAATTCAACATTCATAGTCAAGCGCCCCTTCCCCCCACCCCCTCTGTATCCACCACTGCATTTCTCATATGGCAGAAGATATTTTTGGTACAATTTTAATTGTATTCAGGCAGATAAACTTTATCATGATAATTTTTGTATTGAAGTGCATTACTAACTGCATACCCCCATGACAAACTTGCAGAAATTAGGACCATGTTTTCAAGATGTGTACCCAATGTTGTCAGTTCTACATGCAAGAACTAACTTTAACCTGTACTTTGCTAGCGCATGTATATAAACATGCATGTTAATAATTGTCCTTTTTTTAACTAGATAGGAGGTCCAGTGATAGTTGAAGACACCTGTTTGTGTTTTTCTGCATTGGGAGGTCTCCCAGGTCCTTATGTGTGAGTTATATAAGAGCTGTCTTTATGTTTGTATTTTTACTGGTAGTCTGAGACAGTAACTCTGGTCAACTGTTAATGTACAGTAAATATTATGATTATAGTTTGTTTCTTTACTTTTAGGAAGTGGTTCTTAAAGAAATTAGGACCAGAAGGTAAGCATACTGTATTTGTAGAAAATCGCTTAAGGCATTTAATAAGTACCATACAGTAACAGAAGAAATGGATAGCCACCACAAAATATTTCACTATGCATCTCACAAGAGATGTTAAGGCAATCCATAGTACATATGAAAATACACTGCAAATTAATTATGGTCAAATTATATATTTTTATCTTTTATATTATTAGGTCTACACAGACTTTTAACAGGCTGGGAGGATAAGTCAGCATATGCACTCTGTACCTTTGCATATTCAACAGGAAATCTTGACGACCCCATCATGCTCTTTAGAGGAAAAACTATGGTACTCAAATGGTTTATGCATTTTTGTGCAACACCAGACTTAATACATATAATTTGTAGTGAACTCACACATGTATATTTATGTAAATGTTTCTATTCGTACATGTGGGAGGTGCAGTGGCCTAATGGTTGGTGCACTGGACTCTGGAACAAACAGTCTGGGTTTGAGCCCCAGCTGGGGCACTGCATTGTGCTCTTGGACAAGACACTTTACTCTCATAGTGCCTCTCTCCGCCCAGGTGTATAAATGAGTACCCGTGAATTTACTGCTGGGAGTAACCCTGCGATGGGCTAGCATCCCATCCAAGGGAGAGTAGAAATACTCCTAGTTGCTTCATGCTACAGAAACTGGGATAAGCTCTGGCCTGATGGGCCACTAGGCTCAAATGCAGACTTAACCTTTACCTCTATGTGTATGTTAATACAGCAAAACTTAGATGTTTTAATTTAAATTTACAACATTACAGTCAGGTGATCCTTGTTGGTCAGTGTTCATTAACATGTGTATGCATGTTGAAATGTTATGAAATGCATACGTATTCACTGCTTAAACTGCCTCCAGACACGATTTATAAGATAGCACTCATAAGTCTCATTACATAAAAATTAATATATTATTCAGTACATATATGTATAAATAATGTAACATACACAAGGTAGGTTTGAGGCTGTAATAATGTTGTGCATTCTTTTCAAAGGGCAAAATAGTTGAACCCAGAGGTCCAAGGAATTTTGGATGGGATCCATGTTTTCAGCCTGATGGCTTTGATCAGACGTAAGCTACTAGCTTGTTAAGTTTAAACTATTTCTAGAGCTACCACATGTAAATTTTCACTTGTACATGTAGACAGTGAAGCATTGCTCCTGTTACCTATGGTTTTTTTTTGTTACATGTAGGTAATTAGCAATTTTATTGGTTGGCCAGTCCTTTTGTACAATCATTGAAAAAAGACCTGAAGAACTTCAACATAATTATGTTGTAGTTCAATTTTGGAGACTGAATTTTAGGTACTGGTTTATTTTACCACTGTCTGAAAAGGGTTGATTAAAAAATAGGGGTGGGGTGTGGTTTTTTAGAGGGGGGGAGGGTGTCTAAAACAATTAAGTGCAAAAGTCAGGGGTTTCAAAATGTTTGAAGTAGGTGTCAGCAACTGGAAGAGTAGGTGGCTGTGACAAGTTAGCTTGTTTGCCATGAGTTGATTGCTATTACCGGAGTAGCTGGCGATATGTAATCAAGTCACCCGCAGAAATGAGGCGATGGCTTGTTTTGAAAACCCTGAAAAATGGTCAAATAATTGGATCCCTTCCTCCTCTCAATCTCCCTCTACTCTTTTCTCCCTCCCCCTCCTCTGCTAAAGTATCTATTGAGCCCCTGCTTGCCTTTCACGTATTCCTACTCTCATTGCAAGTACTGGTGTACACCCACTGCCCCCCTTCCCAAGGATCTGCAGTTCTCTTTTTGATTTAATTCCATAGGTATGCAGAGATGCCATCAGAAACCAAAAATTCTATCTCGCATAGGGGTAAAGCTCTGAAGGGTTTAAAAGAATACTTTGAGAGTACCATGACAACCAATGAAAGACAAAGTGATGAACCACAAAACAAAAAACCCAGGAACTTCACTGAGAAAACATGAGCAGTATCAATAGTACATGGATGTAATATTATTTGATGAATATTTGCCATTTTTGTTGATTTTATTATTAAAAGAGTTACTGAGCACCAACAGCTTCAGCATTTCACTCTGTTGTCTATCAGCACTCATTATCTCAACAGTAATCCTTTAACAAGTCTCTATACTACTTTTATATGACAGTACATGTATTTGGGAGAAGTTCAATTAGACTTATTCTAGCCTCCTCTTTTGAGTCTTGCAACTAAAAAATGAGTCAAGTATTGTTAATATTGACTACATGTATGCTGTAAAATTAAACATTTATATGCCATTTTTAGTAGCTGTGATGCAACACAGAAACCTGACATTGTTCACTCTCAAATCAGCGAATGTATGCTATAAATTAATTATTAACATTTTGTAAACAGCAAGGCTAGGAGGAAGATGGTCAGATATTTTGTTCTTTTTAATACTTTTAAATTATTTTAATACCACATAATTTATACCATCAATAACTGATTATACCCGGTAATTGATAAAAATATATTTTTTTATGTGTGTGAGGGGAACATTCAATATTCAAATGAGCCTCATTTTGTTTCACTACAGCTATTTCATAACAGCCAAAAACTGTCAATGTGCATTGTGACTATACTGTATAAAATATAAAATGTTTGTATTTTATTTCATCCTAATCTTCTACCACTTGGGAACCCACCCACAGCCAGTGCATAATTTCATGTCGTTCTCATGAGCACTTTTGCAGTTATTTTGTCTTTCTGTTACCACAGCTGGAAGATTGACATGGGTTGCATCACAGAAGGGTGGATTCTTGGTGTGCTTGCAGGCGCAAATTGAGTAGATTCTTTGGGGATGGTCAGGAACTTTCCATTTTAGTGACTTGAAACCAGTTTTCTTGTGAGCTCCTAAAAAAATCAAAAAAAAATCATGTCATAAATGGCTGATACTTATCCATCCATACAACCGTTCCAGTCAGTCAGTCAGTCAGTCAGTCAGTCCATCTGCCTGTCCGTAATCTTTGTCCGTCTGTTAGTGATTTCTGCTGCTTTGTAAATGATGAAACAAATTAAAACTTACCATCACACCAGGGCTGTGTTTTACTCAGTCCACATGTGCACCACTTCATGGTTTTGCCAGGATGCAAATCTTCCACATTGCAAGGTCCATACTGTCATGTTTTCAAATGAAGGAATAAATAAAACTTTCAGCTGTGGATGGCATTCATAAAATGTTGGGGCTTGTTCCTATTACAGTATGTCAACATTCCATTGTCAAAAACCTGCAAAAACTGGCATCAATGATCAAATTAATTCTCCAATTCAATTAGAATGTATCAAAATGGCACTGATGGATTCTTGACTTCAAAAATGTAATGTCAGAGCCCCTTCGACTTCTGACCATTTATTAATTTGTTACAAAGGGCCTCATGTTTCTTTCAATCCCACCCATCTCTAAAGTTGTGTGCTTTGCCTTCCACCTCGTCACACAGTCCAATTAGTCACAAAAATTAAATGCTGACAATTAACTGAATTTTCATTAATTTCTTGACAGTATTTACTGGGAAGGGAAAATATATGGCCTGAGTTATGATTTTTGGTCAGGGGTCGTCAAAGCACCGACGACGCTCCGACCCTCTCATGTTTCCATTGAGACGTGAACACCTTCCCCCGGGACGGTGACCTCAGCCAATTTTACCGTAACAATTCCTGGTAAAAGTGCACTTAAATGAAGTTCATGAGAAATATGGCAGCAGTAAAACCCTTTTTGAAATCACTTGATGTAAAATATTGAGCGACGTCGACAAAATACTAAAGGGGACCGTACCATCGCTACCGCTGGACACAGATTACCGACTTTCGACGCCTTCTTGCCAGTACCGCACGAAGCACCATCAACGGGAAGTTGGCTCATCGTCAGAAATGATTTATGTTACACGAAATATAAATGTAAAGTGATTAAAACGATTTTGAAATTCTTTTCACGAGCTCCAAAAACACGGACTTCAAACCGTGCACCGCCGGCCGGTATCAGCTGTGTAACCAGTCATTGCTTAGTTACCAGGCCTTGCTTTTTTCTCAAAATGGCGGGAGAATTGGCATTCAATGAATGAAGCTCCTGAAGTGATCTCCTGAAGCTCGATTTCTTTTGTTTGTCAGGTTTGTGGATGAGATCAGCCACCAAGGTAAGCTTGTTGACATGTTTTATTTTCCAGTGCAGTTTACTTACCACAGACATGTAAGGTTTTTCTTTATCAGTTCGCATTTTATACAATCCGGTATGATTCTGACTTGTGTTGCGTCCCTGCGCAGGATCGCGGTTTCACGTTCGCTTCCCTGTGTTCCCTGCGCAAAAGCGGCATAATAGTAACAGATAAGCATGCCAGTTTCAGTCTGACATTAAAAGTGAGAACAAAATCAGTTGCTTTCTTTGAAAACCGTTGCGTTGTTTTCGTGTGTGTTTACGAACAGATTTTGATGCATCAATCCTCCGTAAGAAAAAAGATGGCGGCGGTACATTTGACCACAATACCCTGCGAACCTAACACAGCCAATATGGCACATAGAAAGCTATGTTTATGCGAAATTCTTCCCCGTACTAACAACATTGTTCATGCTAGGTTTCAAGTTTTTAAAGTTTTTATGTGAGTTTTAATGACCGTTTTTACGGTTTTCGCGCGCTAAGCATTATAGGTAAATGTACCAGTCGCCATCTTTTTGCGTACGGTGGATTGCAGCCTATTTGTTGTTCTTTTGTGTACCTGCAAATTGCCCTCCAAGCCTCTCTCCAGGTTGAAATTGTTTTTGTTCCTTTGCGCATGTTAACAAGGCTTGGAGGGCAATTTGCATGTGCACAATTAAAAATAACAAATAGGCTGCAAAAGGTCTGTTCTAGCAATGTGCATCCACTTTGAGGGGTGGGGGAATGCATGCCATATAATAAACTTCTTTCTACCCTAGCTTGCTTGAGCCATACTGGGGAATAATATTGGCCCTCGGTTGTTTTTATACACACCTTGCTGCACCCAATATACCCTGCCGTGACCTCAGCCAATATTCCCCAGTATGGCTCTTGTACATGTACTTGGTTGGTTAGTTTATACCACTGACCAGTTAGCTCAGTTCGTACAGCGTCGGATTATGGTGCGGGAGGTCTTGGGTTCGAGCCCCAGATCGGACCAACACTCGGGGTCTTAAAATAACTGAGGAGAATATGCTGCCTTTGAAATGGCATCTGCAAATGGTTAGATATTCTAGTCTTCTCAGATAAGGACGATAAACCATAGGCCTCGTCTCCTGCATCTTCACTGTTATGGTCAGCAGGGGATGTTAAAGAACCCACACACTTATCGTAAAGAGTAGGGCACAAAGTTCCCGGTGTTGTGGTCCGGTCTTTGCTGTCTTTGTTGCGCCGTTGAAATGCTCGGAGATATTAGCTGTTAAAGCTACATGTACTCTACAATCTAAGGGTAAATAAAGTATTCACTTTACTTCACAGTAAGAGGTTTACCGTTAATTTCATGCCTGCAGATCCAAATTGTTCACTCATGCATACGGGCCAATTTCTCATGCCTGACTGATAAATCTTAATTTTTTACTCTTTAAACCCATTAAAAGTAAATTTAATTCAGTTTCGGCAAAAAAACAATCCAGAAAGTTTGAGTTCACACACACTGGCAATGTTTGACATTCGTCAGAGTATCTTTGGTGCTCTTCAGCAATGCTCGGATGTCATCGGAACATCTTCAGAAATCTCTGAAAATAGTTGGAACATCCTCAGAAATGGGGAAATGTGCTGTCTGATTTGAGAAAGTTGACTGTGCATGTAACTAGAAAACAAATACAAACAAAAACAGAACACACATAAAAACAAATTTGGGATCACTGGAATCCAGTCTCCCAGTTGTGTGTGTACATGCAAGTATAAAAAACCACACAGTTCTAAGTGCACATCTACTATGTTTTGAACTTAATTGTAAGGATGACTTCTGTTTTGTAATCGAACAGTTTTTTTTTAAAGGTAACTTGTAATTGGAACCATTACAAGCCTATATCAGAAAGTTGCTCAAGATCATACAGTACCTACATAGTGACACAAATCACAGGTGTCAAAGATGTCGTCCTTGGAGAAGATGAAAATTCAAGGAATCCGTAGCTATTCCCATCTTGAGCCCAGTGTCATTGAGTTCCAGAAGCCACTGACATTGATTGTTGGACCAAATGGTGCAGGAAAGACAGTAAGTGACTTGATGCAGTTTTTAAATATATGATAGTATTTTTTACCTGTATTATGGCATGACAGACCACCTGCTTTGAAAAGCACTCTTGTTAAAGGAGATGCATTTTGTCTAACCCAAATGGTGACTAAGTAGGACAAGACTCTCAACCTCAAGTACTATTTATATACTTCTGCAAAACATTGCTTCCATTGTTTTGCAGTCAGTAATAGAATGCCTAAACTACATGGCGACAGGAGACATGCCTCCAGGCAGCAAAGGAAATTTATTTGTTCACGACCCTAAGGTAAGATGCTAAAAGAGAATTTGTTCATGCTAGTATAATACATAGATTTAACCAAGCCTAAAAGTGGCACTCCACATACATTGAAAATACTAAATGTGCCTGACGTACTACACAACTACACAATCAGCTCCAATTGCAGAAATTTTGCTGACAAAATCCCGTCCTTTACCCTTTGGCAAAAAAATAGGACTTGAGCCTGCAACCCAATGGAAAGCCATTACCTGGTCAGCGGTAGACTTAAAAAAATGTGTGTGACCTCGAGCTCTAAACTTGAGCCTGTGATATGGTCATGTGATACTGGTCAGTAGATACCTTGTTTTGACAGCTGTCAATTGACCATAACATGAATGTCAAATACATGAATGACAAGGTATTGACAAGGCATGCATATGGCTTCCCCAATGGCTGCCATGTTGTGCGACTTGGTTGTCATCATTGGGCCCATGTGCCTGCGATCCATGCCACTGGCTGTGTTGACCATGAAAAATCAAATGCATGATTTTCCCATTTCTGTGCATGCATGATTCTTCCAATATTATGGTTATGGGGCTTTGCTTTGCAGTCCTTCGGGCCGCTAAGGAGCTCCACTATAAAGCTGACCCAGATAAAATCCTTCTCACCAAAATTCCATCAATTTTATCTTCAACATCTCACTTCCCCATGGCCAGGTCCTTCCCTGGAGAGAAACCACCCTCTAGTCAGGTCAATATCAGTTGTCAATGATTTTATCAATCAGACAAAATATATGTCTAGCTACTACAATAAAAACTTGAAGTGAATTACCTGCGACATTAAGAGGGCACACTGAAATCATTGTCGTAAGCAGTGACATGGTATTTGTATTACAATATCTTAGTTATAGACTTTCCGTTAAATAGATATTGTGACATAATTTTTTTCATTGAGGTTGCTGGCGAGATAGAAGTGCGTGGTCAAGTAAAGCTGAAATTCCGAGATGTCACTGGTAGTCCTATTATTGTCACACGGACACTGGTATCTCAGCAAAAGGTATACTTACAAAATTAGAATCAACGATACTATGACCCAGTGTTTCCTGTTCTTATCTCAGTGGAAATCCAGTCACATATTATATAGCAGAAATGCATAACTTGTTCAGTCACCATTTGGAAATCTAGTTCTTGTTGTGTCATTGTAGCAGCATCCAGACTGTTAGATCTTCTCAATCAGTCCTTTCTTGCATCTACATGTAATCTTCATCAGTCACTTGACTGATTGGTAAAAATTAATGTTGACTTGTAGCATGCCTTGGTTATCCTAGGGCTTGCATTTCATGTCTTTTGGAATATTTTGAAGCATTAACAGGGCCATAGCCAGATGTTGAGGAAAAGTTGCAAGCGACCAGGAGGGGAGGGGGGGAGGGGTGTCTGACAGCATGCCCTCTCCCCCCAGAAATTTTGAAATCTAGAAGCTGTTACACACTATTTTCAGCATTCAGAAAAAAATCAGTCATGTTCCACTGGTGATTATTTCCAATTGGCACCTAAACCCATTTTTAATTTTAATTTTGGGTTAAAGTCTAGACAATGTGCCAAGGGCCTCATCTCGCCTCTAGCATAAGCTATGGCCCTGTTGAATGAATGGCAAAACATAAATTTGTTTTCAGGGTAAAAAGGTGGAAACAAAGACAATGGAGGGAAACATCATGCGAGAAGTCCATGGAGAGGTACACAAAAATATAAACTCTTTATTGTCATAAACACAATTTTAACTTAAACATACTCATAATTATACATAAACATCATTAGTAAAGTAGGTCATTTTTATTATAATATGTGTACTGTACTGTGTCTCACTCTTTGAAACACGTACATGTAAAACCTGCTTTTACTACTATACTTCTTTCTTTTTAGAGGCGAAGTTTGAGCTCAAAGTGTGCTGATCTCAACAGAGAGGTTAGTCAGAATAACTGTTCCATAAAATAATACACAATTATACAAAGTGGTACTTACCAGAAGTGTGACATTCTGAAAGAAGTCTAACCTTGCATTAGACACTTTCAGGCCATTGTTTATAAATAAAATTACCTAGTGTCACAGGTCTGCAATGTGTGCAAAGAGCTGCAATGTTCATGTTCATGTTCTATCCCCTTTTCAGATGATTTCTTTCCTTGGAGTATCTAAAGCTGTGTTAGATAATGTAATTTTTTGCCATCAAGAGGAGTCTAACTGGTATGTAACTGATTATCTTAAAAGAATGAGAAGAGATACTGATCTTACCATTAAGTGTCTGGTCGCAGAAACAATTTGCATGCTGCATTATATAGCTCACCTTCCCTAGACTTATAGTGTACATGTCCGTGCTTTGTTCTGTTTTACAATGTAAAACACTGACGCTGTAAGAAACACTGAAAACACCATCCTATTACTCATGTACTCATGTACATTACTCTTGCATACTTTTTGTTTCATTTCCTCAAAAAACAAAACAGTATTAAAATTTTTTTGATTTGATGTGAACTATTTACACAGTGGGGACTACTATCCAATTAGAAGAAGCTGGCCTGCTGTGGTATTTGCTGGCTTGCACAACTGACGAAAAAGGGCAAGAGAAGGGCATTTGAATTAGGAAGTTCCTTGTCATTCTTATCCTTCTGTGATCTGGAAACAAAACACTAAATTTCTTTTTTAAATGGCTGCTTCTTAATGTACAGAGAGAAGTACATGATGCAAAGAGTAAAGATACAGAGTATTTGGAAATATTTCCTGACACTGTTTATGTACATGCAATACTGTTTACATGTGTGTCCTGGTATTTATTTTCTTTCAGGCCACTTAGTGAGGGAAAAGTGCTGAAACAAAAGTTTGATGATATTTTTGCTGCCACAAGGTACAGTTGTAGGCCTTCTACATGAATATTGAGATTTCAATTCGTTGATGAAACTTAAATTATTTTAGTTAACTCTCAACTTTTTCCTCAGATACATCAAAGCACTGGAGGCAATTCGTAAATTTAGACAAGAACAGGTTGGTGCAGGCAAGAGACCCCACTCTGTCCCAATGCTAGAAAAACTGAAGACATTTAATCTATTACAAATGAAAGAGTGAGCAAGGAAGAAAACATAGACTTTTTTGAGTAATTCTTCATTCTCAGCCAATAAGTAGGACGTAATTTTGCCAGTGATTAAAATAAAATTAAGAAGAAATACCATTTGTCGCAACCAATCCCCATTCAGCAATTCTCTATTTTATTTGCTCAGTGTAATAACTGTGGCCAAGGAAACTAAGTAAAGCAATGTTTTTGTTGTCTGTTCTGCAGGTCCAAACTGTAAAAGAGTATTCTATAGACTTGAACCATTTAAAGGCAAACAAGGAAAAAGCAGAGCAGGTATGACATATTGCAGACGAACATGAAGATTGAGAATTTTAAAAACCTTTTTAAAAATCATCAATTGATTGATTGATCAAGTGTGAAGTGAAAAAAAGAAACAAGAGGAAAAATGGCTGCATGAAATCTGTAGGTGAGATGCTGATCAGAAGCATGATGATGTTTAGGAGATATGTATCTCACCCCTGGGCAGATTTCACACCAACATCTTTCCTCAAAATTGCATTTCTTTTTCTCGTCATGCTGGATGAACTAAAAGGGTTGCTCATAGTCACCCAAAGATTTGGCAGCCTCTTATTGTTTCACAGAGGTGCACTGTTCAAGGAACAGTGCAAAGTGTAATGATGTAAATGTAGCTGGCACACTGGCATATTCCTTAATGCAGACCATGTGTAAAAGCAGCTCAGGAAACAGTACTTAAGATGTAAATCAGTGTTGAAATAAAGTGTTAAATTACCTTTCATGGCAGATAGCTGATGAAATGACACAAACACAAGGAAAAGTTGAAGCAACCAAAGATACAGTCAAGGATCTGAATACAAAACTGGAACCAGTTGAGGTAATCATGGCAGCTTCAGAGTTGTTATAATTATGAGGCCCTGACAGGGTAAATTCCAACAAGTGGCACAGCCCAAAAAGTAGTGACAGCACATTGAATGAAATCCAAGACATCCTTTCTCGCCAAAACTCAAACAGGGATATCAAGTGACGTAAAGTACAATAAAACACTGACTTGGGACATTTTAAAATCCACACAACAATCTTTTCTTTGCATACTGGTAGGGGCTTACATCTAGACAAAGTGCAGATTCTGAAGTTTGCTATTTTGATATTTCGTTTGTTGTAGCTGAGGCTGGCTGAGCTTGCAAGCATTGCGGATGATGTATTTCAGCTGGAGAAAAAAATTGGTAGGTGTCGACTCAAGAAAAAAAAACTTGGAGGCTTAACCCTTGTACTTGTATACACAATTACAATTATCGATCACCTACAATAGTACAGTACAGTACCACTTAAATCTGGTGACAAGGTAAAGTTACTTGTTTCCCCAACAGTGTGCGACAAATGCAGACTACAGACCAGCAGACTTCTTAGTATAATTTTATTGTATCATGTTACCATTAGAGTTATTATATTGAGAGCTAACTGTAAACAGGCTAACTAGAATGCTATTCAGGAGAACCTGAACACTATTCAGGCAAACTGGAACGTTATTTAGGCTAACTGGAGCGCTGTTTAGGCTAACAGGAATGCCAGTCTGCAGTCTGTGTTTGTCACACATCCTTTCCCAGATGTTAGTTGCCAGCCTATGCTTAAAAACTTTCTTTATGATAATTATTTGTTGCTGGTAAAATAGTTTTAATCTTAAACTGTAATTTGCAAAAGTGAAAAAAAAAATCAGTAGTTGACCAAAGTCATTTTACGTCATTTCAGAGTCCTTGTCAACAGAAAAGAAGCAACTCTTCAAAGTGGAGGCAGATCTCAAAGACAAGATTACCAATCTTTTCAATGGTAATGTATTGCCCCACACAGTCATGTTCCATCCAATAGCATATAGTAATAACAAAATAAAGTAACATCAGTTCTATTCCAGTAAGAATTCAGTCTCTAAGTGGTTGTAAATTTAGCCTAATTTAATGTGCTTCTGAATTTAACTGATCAAAGATCAATAAAAATTCTGCTAAGTTGGAAACAGCTGTCTGTGAATGAAATGACTGTATTGAAAAAGAACCTTTCTTCAAAAACTGTTGGAACAGTACTTGTCACCAGTTATGAGTCTCTCAGTTGTACCGACACGTGGATGTCTTAAGAATCTTGCAATAATCTCCCCAAGTGTAACATTTTTTGTCTTGTTATCAAACAAAACCTGTAATTAACCTTTAGGTTCTGTGGAGGAACTACACCAGATCTTTTCAGAGTTTCAATCAAAAGTCATGGACAAAGAAAAGACCTTGAGAGAGGTAATTAGTTTGCTTTGCTATACATTAGTTATAATTTTAATTCATAAACTCAAGACAAGTACATAGTGTGCAGACGTTTAGTGCCTGTCTATCGATAATGAACTGCTCCTGTTCATATTCACTATAAGATGTGAGATTCAAGTGACTTTCACAGTGTGGCTTAAAGTGCAGTTGCAAAGCAAAGAACATTAGTCTGCCATAATATTACAGACCAGAATATTGAATTTAAAGCCACGTAAAACTTAGAACGATCCAGAAAGGAAAAGGCAACTGTTTTGTTCAACTGTTACTGTTTGTAAAAGTTTACTTTGGCAGTGGCTTGCAAAACACTCTAAATCATTCTGAATATGAGTTTATTTCTTAATCTGACCATTCTGTGTCCAAACAACTGCTTTCTGACTTCTCATCTTCAGTAAGTCCAGTACATGTGCAAAAAAAGGAGAAGAATTGTTGAGAGGCTTGGCAATTATAATTTTGGGCACTTGCAAGAAGAGAACCTGGTTTCACAAATTGTGACTCGGATTTGAATTCAAACTGCAGGACAAAATGTACAATCTGTATTACTTAGCCATTTTAATTATGCATTCTAGAATGACGGCAAACTACTGAAGTTGACTAAAGACCAGCTAACACTGACTGCTGACCAGAATCAACTACTTTTAGATCATGGCAAACTTGAACAGCAGGCTCAGGTAAGAACAAATACAAAACAGACTGCTTAAATTATGGGGAGAAGGTCATCAACATTTTATAAACTACTTACTTACTTACCTAATCCTCTTCATTCCTAAATGGAACTACTGATGGATATTTGCGAAGAAAGGCGATAATGTGTGATATAAAGGTTATGCTGTAGGTGATAAGATGGTTAGTTGATATGTGATATTTAAATGCGTAACTTTTTATCAAAACGATTAATGTCTTTTGCTGCACATCACCCTGCCACTGTTTTACATTGTTAGTACGTAGAATTTATTACATAAACTCTCAAATCTTTTAAATTGTCTTTATTTGGTTGGCTTGTAGTGCTTGCAATATAATTTATGTATACTGTAGATCTCGAATTTACTTTCGGTATGATTTCATCTTTGTTTGCTTCTTTCAAAGCTGTTTTTTGAGCTGTGTAACATCACTTATTTTGCGCAGCAACCCAAATGCTAGACGTACAATGTAGAACAGCAACTGCAAAGGCACTGCATTCCAAGATGTTTCTCCTTGTTCTTTTTACAGCGGCACAAACAGAATCTTAGTGATAGAGACCAGGCCATTATAGATCTTGCTGCGGAGCATGACTTCAGAGGTACGTTTTGATATTCACATCTTGTTACATGTTTGCTTATTGTGCAGCATAATGATGGACAAAAAAAAAACATTTTAACTTCCAGGCCCCAGTTGTTCAAAGGG
The DNA here is from genome assembly GCA_963693305.1 of Meandrina meandrites. Taxonomy (NCBI): domain Eukaryota; kingdom Metazoa; phylum Cnidaria; class Anthozoa; order Scleractinia; family Meandrinidae; genus Meandrina; species Meandrina meandrites. Next base: position 20,468,071 of record OY855904.1, read on the forward strand.
TGGATAACGCTATCCACCGGATAAATCACTATCCAGTGGATAGCATAGTTTGTTTTACCAACACTTATCCGCTGGATAGTGATTTATCCGGTGGATAGCGTTATCCACCTTTCGAACAACCGGGGCCTGATGGTTAATGATTATGTAACGTATACAGAATATTAATTTTCTTTTCTCAGATGTACGAAGGTCTCTAACTACACTATGTGTTATGAGAAGTTGAATAACAAGCATTTTTCTCTTAAAATCCTCATTTGAAGAGTGCTAACAAAAATTATGCTTTGTTGTTATATAGGATATGAAAAAGGCCCCTTTCCAGAGGACAGAGTGGATCAGTTCCTTGGTGAAATGAAGAAAAAATATCAAAACGTTATTGATAACACAAAGCGCCAAAGGGTAAGAAAGTGATTTACTTCAAAATTAAGAGGAAGGTGACTTTAACTATTTATTACACTTTTCAAATTGTTTATTGTGGCTATAGTGCATATCATTTTAAAGCTGAGTACAGTTTTTCAGCAGTTGTGCATAATGTCAAAGGCAACCCTTAAAAAATGTGAAATTTTAGAATGGCTTAATTTAATTAATGTTTTTTTTTCTTTATTTTTTTTTTCTTTAATTTGTTCACTCACCGGTCATGTATCATTACATTATATTTTTGATTGTTTGGATTTGACAGCAAGTATTTGAGGACAGCTTGGACAAGGTACAGAGAAAACTTGACGAGATGCAAAAGAGCCAAGCACAGTGCGAGGAAACTATTCGCCTCAAAAACAAACTCATGGTAACAAATCCTGTTATATAGTTTTAGTTTTATAAATTTCAGTGCTTTTTTGGTGTACTGTAGTTACGTTCCACTGTTTTTGACTTGGCAACTGTAACATCGTTCATTGTTTAAAGGAGGCAATAGAGAGAAAACGCTGGAAATACAATACATGTAAGATGTAACAAGTCATACTACTGAAAAACGAACAGGGATAAACCGCTTTCTTAGGACGAGATTTGACAGCCCATATCAGCGCGACAAAACTAACCATAACATCGATTTGCGTTTAACTTTTTACCAGACTCTAAAAACGACTTCCGCACAGGTGTTTGAAGCTCAGTCACCATCAACAGTCTCACTTGTGCTCGATGTTTGACTTCATTTTTGCACTGTGGTCTTGCAGAGAGAAAACCAACAAAAACTGAGACAAATTGGTCAGGAATTGAGTAACGTGGATGCCTCGGCCAACAGACTGAAATCAGTGGAGGAACAACTGCAGAGGGCGGTGGGTGTTATGAAACAAAGTTCTCTGTACTCATTGGAATTTTTTTTTTAAGTTTTAAGGTGCTAGAACTTGGTGGCACATCGCTATCTGCTACATGAAGCTGATACCAGTTTTTTCTTTTTCTCTTCATAAATCCACGTAACAATAGGTTGATAATGTAAAGAAAAATGAGAGATGTTCATCACAGTCCACTGACTTTGTAAATACAGTCGAACTGCCGTTAACAGACACCGCCCATAAGCAGACACTAAGATATGGTTCCTGCCACACATGCACAAACACTGGTGAGCCTAGCTTACTAAGAGTCTCTCGTAGCTCAGTGGTTAGAGCTCCCAACAGGTATCTGGGAGGCCATCGATTCGATTCCCGTCGGAGACTCAAATGAACATTTCATCTTTATCACTACATTTTTTTAATCTCCCATGAGTGGATAACACATATTTAGGGCCCAATGGTGTCTGCTTACCGACAGCAAGTGATAAGTGAGTAATAATGCTTGAAGGCCCATCCTAAGCCATCAGTTAATTAAGTGAAAATTGTAAGGAGCATGGAATTCCGAGGTAACTTTTTCCTTGTAAGAGAGTACTTTTCAAAAGCCTGTTATTCATTCTTTTGCCATGATTTCACACAGTGAAGCCTTTTCCAATTATTATAACAAAGACAAAGGCGTATCTGTCTTCGCCAAACGGGTGACGAACGGCAAGGACGGCAAATGTGTTGCATGGCTCTACAACAACCAACAGTTATGGAAGATAATTTTTAAATCGATCCATTTTGCGATTTTAGAACACCGTTTACTGTCAGCACAGTAACGTTTTCCCTTTTGACTTGCAGGAAAGAGAGCTTGAAGGTGCGCAAGAGAGTGGCAATGTCAATGAACTAGGAAAAGATATTGATAAACTACAGACTGAAAAGCGGAAAGTCGATAACGAGCTACGTCAGCTAAGAGAAGAACAGCAAGCGATGCACATGCAGTCCACAACACAAGCAAAACTGGACATGCTAAGCAAAGACAAGAGCGGCAAAGAGGATGCTATTCAGAAAATGTAAAAACAACGAACACTTTTGCTATTGTGAAATCGTGCGTGACATGGCCAATCGATTATTCATTTAATTGATTTATAAATTAATTGAATGGTTAATTAATCAATTAGTATACGTGGTGTCTTTCTTTGCTGGACCAATGTTATCGCTGTATTGGAAGTATTCAGAGAATTTTGTTAAAACTTACAGCCTTCTTGCTTAGTTTTCTGGCGTGATCAGTCAAGCAAAGATCAAGACTGCTAACCTGTGCTCCATAAATTCCTTGCCTAAGGAAAAGAAAAGAAAATTTTCATTTCACCCTTTGGTAAAGCAAGTTAAATCTCGTAGAAAACGAAGGAACTTATCACTACTCCGTTTTTGCCTCCATGTTTCAGTATGGACCGTCATGAAGAAGATCTAAAATCCACACTGGGTGCACGAGGCACATCAGAGAGCCTACATACCAGGTTAAAAGAACACTTGAGAGTGAAGGAAAGAGAATTGAAAGAAACAAGGAACAATCTACAGAAACAGAAGCAACTGCTCTCTTCCAAGCAAATGCGGAAAAAAATGGTCACGTAAGTGTGGTGATCACTTCTAACAACGAGAGAAATTGCTGGTGTCCTCACTCAACTTTGTTGTTCGTTAACAGAGAGAACTTAAAAGGCAAGGAGAATCAAGCACAACAGCACAAGCGTCAGATCTCTGAGGCGTGCGGGGAGAATGACTACAACACCACCAGAGAAGCCATCAGCACCAACATCGCGTCTCTACAAGAGTAAGTTCGGAACAAAACTAGTATCACTTTCGGTCAACCCTCGTAATTTAATATTCACCCGAAGAGTAAACGCTTTTTAACGGCCAATCAAAAATTACACAAACTGTGATGCAAATTATTTATATATTAAAATAAATGTTTCATTTTTTGCTCATGGTGATTACATAGTCATTCCATGAAGTTTCATTTTTAGCAGGCGACCTCAAATTTACTCCATACATTACTCCTTCAATTCCTGTTAAACAATAAATTTATGCATTAAATCTGGATTAATAGAATTCCACCATGAACTTGCTCACAGGAACTGTTGATAAAGGAATCTAGAACAACTGGGCCATTGATCAGTTATGTCATACAATTAGCTCGAAGCTAAGTGTCCTCTTTTTGTTTATTTTTATTTGTTTTATTGTATCTCGCAGTGATCGAGGTATTATCGGCTCACTGGAGAAAATCTATTCCAAGTATGTCGATAAACTGGAGAGTGAAGATGTGCACACAAGCGGCTGCCCTCTGTGCCACAGGACATTTGAAAACAACAGGCAGATTGCTGCTCTTGTCACAGAGGTCAGTAAAATCATCAACTTGGAGATAGTTGACATTCCATCAGTAAACTAATAAACCAAGAAAAGTTCATATTGTCTCGCCTCTGGATTCGGCACTTCTTCGTCTGTTTGTGGAGCAACATAGCAACATCCGCATTTATCACTTTATAAGTCAGTTTTCGTTAAATAACAATTTCCCCTTCCATCACAATCATTCTCTTCTTCTGTTTTTGTTTCCTTTCACAGCTGAGGACTAAAATTCGAACTCTGCCAGAGAAAAGAGTAACTAATGAAAGGAATCTCTCCAATGAACAAAAACGCTATGATCGCATTCTTGAACTGGCTCCAGCCAAAGAAAATGTGAGTATTTGGAGTATTTGCTTCGTTTTGTTCAGTAGACTTTTAACTGTAAAGCAATCAAGTGGTAAATTAAGGGGGGAGGAGGGGGGGGGGGGGGGGGAGGAAGAGATATTATAACATTCGCTGCTTACAAGGCTAAGTTGTAGCCTCATTAGTTGTGGTGGTTAATGTTTTATGTCGGGATTGTATTTGTCTCTCTTTCCAGTTGGAAATACTAGAGAACAAGGAAATTCCTGACCTTAATGCCAAATTGGAAGAAATTGAAAGAGAAGTGCAAACAATCGAAGAGGAGATCACCGAGGTACGTCATGTAACAACTATAAATTGTGTTGTTGAGCTAAATTGTATACAATTAGGTGTAAAAGGACTCTTTTATGAGAACTGGTGTGTCATTTATCGTACAAAATTAAGCTCTACAATCATGGACAATACTCTTGAGACACTTTACCAAATTTCCACTTATTCAGGGTACCTCAACACCCCCCTCCCCCATTTCAATGTTGACAATGTTGCTATGTGGTCAAAACAAAGTCGGGTGAATTGCAAACGCCAGGAAACAACATTGAGCGGGGGGAGAGGGGGATTAAATATTCTTTACCCGCTTGTAAGTCAAGACATTCGCGAAAAATGTGTCATATTTGTTTGTTTCAACTACTTTTGTCCATGATTGTCTGAAGTACGTTTCGTGGAATTTTCAGAATTTGCGTTCTTTTTGTAACCTAAGGAGCCAAAAATAATAAATACTCTGTGAATTACGTTTACAAAATGCCTTTTTGTCTTCACAATACGCTACACTCAATTTTTATTGGCAAAAAATAAACTTATTGCGTGGCTAGCCATAAGAACGGCTGTGTAAGGGGCTATAGATGGTATTGTTGCTAGAAAAAGCGTGTTCCTAGAGGAGTGCCAATGCTATATTTATTATAAAGCCATTAACTCGAAGACTCCACCTCAACTAAAATATATAGAGAGCACTGTGTAGTAATAGATCGCTAAAAACAGCCCGATTCCCTTAGGCATGTTACGATGCCTCGTGCTATCCCGCGGGAAGAACCGAGATTTTCGAAATGTTCTTTCCTCCTTTTTAAAACGTCAAGTACTAAATGAATCTTAGTAAAAGTCGATTCACTTTGTAGGTTGAACACAACGAATGCAAAAAGCGACGGTTAACAGAGCTTTTCAACGGTTCACAATGGTTCACAGGATAAAAGAATAGATGATCATCTAACTCTTTGAGAAATAGCTGTGAACCGTTGTGAACCGTTAAAATTGCCACAAAACCTCATGTTAACCGTTCAAAATCATAGTATTTGCAGTTATCTAGCGTTCTAGCAGATAATTAGGGTTAACTTATGCTATCTGAGACAGAAAGCTCTGATTCAGCACGTGTGAACCGTCGATGACAACTGTTTGGTAGTAACAGTCTGTTTGTCACGCGCTATCCAATTTGTCACGCTCGGGACGTAATCGCGTCACACCGTTGTTATACTTGAATCCGCGCAACAAAAGGTGGTGTTTATAACATATACTATCCTTCTGTTTCTCTTGAGTACGAAATACGTCACGTTTAGTTTCGCTTTCGGTACTGGATGTTTAGTTTTACGACGAGTTTTCGAGTTCATAGTACACTATCAACGATACAGTATCAATGAAAGCGTTACAAATTGTTCCAATTACCACCAATTACGAGCCTAAAACACTAATTATATATTTTATCGAAAGTTGTCAAGTGTAGTTGTTGCATTGAAAAAATGCATCTGCTCTTCAGTAAAACTGCTTGTTACCTTATTTCTAGACAGACTCTGTCTCCAGTAAATCGGATAACATTTCAACCGTCTTACCTGGTCAGGCGTCCAAGAAACCATTCTAATTGATGCATTTAAAAGCTTAATTGGGTTTTGTTGTACCCAGAAAGTAGTTTGCCTAACACTCGGTGATACTTCAGGTTTGTGAACTCACATAGATGTCGAGCCGGACAATGTGTTCTTTATTTTTAGGCATTTCTTCCCTCAGACAATCATGGACAATACTCTTGAGACACTTTACCAAATTTCCACTTATTCAGGGTACCTCAACACCCCCCTCCCCCATTTCAATGTTGACAATGTTGCTATGTGGTCAAAACAAAGTCGGGTGAATTGCAAACCCCAGGAAACAACATTGAGCGGGGGGAGAGGGGGATTAAATATTCTTTACCCGCTTGTAAGTCAAGACATTCGCGAAAAATGTGTCATATTCGTTTGTTTCAACTACTTTTGTCCATGATTGTAGGTTGGGCATAGAGTTATCTCTTTGCAGAAATAAGGAGTTCATTTCAAATCGCTTGTGTTTTTTTTCCAGATTGTTCTCCATATGCCACCAAGTCTTTAGAAAACCTAACAGACAATTTTTTTAAAAATTGGAGTTAATATGCATGCAACCACTGAAATTTTAAAATGAATTAAACGTTACCCACAGTAAGATGGCGTGGCTTGGCTGCCGTATCCGTAAACAGTCATAACTAACGAAATAAAAAAAAAGGCTTAATTTTATGCCCGTTTCTCTTCAGCTTGAAGATCTTCAAAGTATAACTGAAAGTGAAGAACAAAGTGCTCGACAAATGGAACCAGACATTCGTTTGTTGGACAAATACAAAGCAGAGCTGAAAGAAATGGACAGAAATATATCTTTACTGCAGTCGAAGCTTCATGGTGTTGGTAAGTCAGGTTTTTCTCAAAGGATCACCCTACCAGCTACTGCAGTCTATTTTTTTCTAATGAAAAAACCATCACTGCAGTCTATTTTTTCTAATAATGCTGCTCTTTGTGCACACCGATCGATTTTCACGTCTTTACCAAATGGGCAGGTCACGAAAATTTAATAACCGAACCATCTCATAATATTACGTTTTATTCAGTTACATTCTTATTGCGTTTCTTTCTCTTTTGGAAAGAGCACCTTCTATTTGTCACTGCAAATTTTTGACTATGTGTTAACTGTATTTTCTTTAGCTCCTGGTCGCACCATGCAGTCTGTTTCTAACGAAATCGCGGACAGACAAGATCGGTCGTAAGTGTCAATGTGAAATTGTGAAAGATTAACCCGCAACAGGCTTTAATAAACTCGTTCCCCCGGTGTTTCTTCTGTCCGCCACCTTTAACGAAAGACACTGGGAACGAGGTTGGCCTCAGTCTTCCCTTGCTGCCAAGATGTGGCGTGAGAAGTTTATCTCTGCAAACACTAGTTACAGCGGATTCAGGTTGAGTGTTTAACGGCCACAGTTGTCGCGTTCATTGTAACGGTTGAATTGATTTGCGTTGCGAGGCAAAATGACAGACGTTGCTAGGCGGGATGCCAACATTCTGCCTGGGAAAACCACAATATGCTTTTTCCCAGACAGAAGGTCGTCATTCCTGCCTAGCAACGTCTGTCATTTTGCCTCGCAACGCAATCAATTCAACCGTTACAACGAACGCGACAACTGAGACCATTAAACAGTCACTCAACCTGAATCCGCTGTAAACAACTTCAAATGTTTTTTTTTATAATTACTTCATTATGAAGCTAGCCATATGCCAATCAACGCGGAGCGCCATTGCAGGTTTTCCAGCTCTAAGTTCACTGCGGCAGTTTACAAAATGCTATTTAAAAAATTAAAAATTGCTGTGAAGCACATAGTTCGTGGATTTCGATGTAAATGCAACCCTTACATGTCTTCTGCACGCCTCTTTACATTTGATTTTGCGTTCTTTACAGAGACACTCTCAATAACCACATTGATCGAAAAAGGACTCAGTTGAGCCAACTGCAGCGACAGCTTAGTGAGCTGGAGACTAACGTGCATGACCTGAAATCACAAAAGGTACACGAGATGGAGCACAAAATACCCCTGGTTGCCGATTCGAACTATTTCAATCCTGACTAAATGTTGCTTAAATTTGAATTTCTCTAGCTTCGACTGAAAGCCCAGTTACAGACGAGAACACACTTGGAGCAACAGAAAGCTGAACTCACTGCAAACAACAGTGCCTTTACTAGAGAGATTAAGGTTGGTTCATGTGACCGTGCGCGCGAAACAGGGGCCTTCTTTTTCCTCAAAATCAAAATAGGTCCGCGATGCGTGCATATATATTGTTTTGTCATTTTAATGCTGGAACGTCATTCCTCCCATACCTTGGTAAACAGATGTTGCTGTTGTAAGACGAAGTAGTGCAGGATCAGTAGCATTTGTGGCTGCGATTAATATTTTCAAACTGTGATAGCTAGATATTGCAAGTTCAATAACTTGAAAATCAAGCATTTCTTGATATTCTTTTGCTTGTGTTACAGGAAGCGGAAACGGAACTGACTCCAATTGCTGTGAGTAGCATTTTCTTTTTATTGTTATTATTAATTTCTGTAGACCATTTTTGTTAAACTTTTTGTTTTGTCTTTCTACTCGCCGAATGAGAATGAAGGAGATTAAAATAGGGTGTTGCAATTTCTGAAGACATTGGATCCTGTGTCGAAGCTGTTTAACTAGTTGGATAATTTTGGTCAACTTCCAGGCCAAACTTGAGGAGCTCCAGACTGAAAAACAACGCGTTGTCAGCCAGAAGGAGGCAGCAGACGACGAGAATCGCAAGTTGGTCAGTTTCTATGTTGTTGTTGTTTTTTTTGTTTAACTGTGATTCTTCCAAATCATTACGTACATCCGGGTTACCATAAGATACGCACGCACCGCCGTGGGTCACTTGTGGATCGCCGTGGGTTGGGACGTGTTGGTTGCTCTCGCGTTTTTTCGATTTCTCAACCGCTATTTGTCTCGGTAAGTTGATGATGTCACTCCGTGTAGACGTTTTCACGTGACAGCGTGGTAGCCGCATATTGTTTCCAAATAATAAAATTTCTCTCTTTAGGAAAATGAGTTATGCTATTTTGGAAAAATTATATTGTTTTGTACACAATGCCGGTAGCAGTCCGAATAAATAATTGTTTCGTTTTACTATGGAGGAAAAGGAGAGGAAAACATAGGAAAAAGACGATGGGTTGTGGACGTCAAATTGCTCACTCTAGTCTTCATCTTTCCTCTGTGTGAATTGTAAGCCTGTTTGATTGACAGTATTTGTCTCCTCGGATTTACAGTGTCCTCAATTTAAAACACAGAACTTCTAACGTCTAAATACAGTGACACTAAAATAAAGTGATTTTTTTTTCAGAGTGTTTTTAACGTAATGGAGGAACCAGTCTAACTGCTCCATTTTCCAACCTTACCAATCTCTATCCAGTTTTTCGTCAAGTTCCAGCTGTAGCTCTTTTGACTTTGGTTGCATTTAGTTTTTTTTGTTTGTATTCGTAGCTTAATGAAATAAGGACAAATGGAGAAAAAGTGCGTGAAAGGACAGCTGAAATAAGACGGTAAGTTAAGGGTGCGCTACATCTGTATTGAAAATAATTCATTCGTTGAGGATCATGTCTTGATGTACCGTATTTTCTCGATGAAACGCCGGGTACCGAAAAAACGCCGGGTCTCCATGATGGAGTTGAAAATAGGCCCCTCAGGTATTTATTTATTTAGGTTAAGCTGCAGGTAATTTCAAAAAATAATGAATAAAAACTGTTGCTTTATGGAAAACGGGCTCAAATAAACTGCAGGAGTCAAATAAACGCCTGGTCCACCAGGCCAAGTTTGAAATAAACGCGGGGGGCGTCTAATCGAGAAAATACGGTACCATCAATATTGCCAGACGACAGCCACTAAAGAGAAATTAATAGTTCATGCTCTACACTGGAAGAGAAAGAAAGGAAGAGGTACTTTGCCATTTTTCGGTAATACCACCAGTATTTCATGTTATATAGGAGGAAGTGCTTTGTACTCGGAAAAAAAAAACCTGTAATGCGAAAAAAGAACGCCAGATCGCAGGTTACTCGAAGAAGTTTTCTAGTTCTAAAACAGAAGTTGAATCTATGACCTTCCATACACCGTTCGGACGCCCTGCCAGTAGGCTCTTAATTTATTTTAAATAAGTTTAAACATTGACCATGTTGTTAAAACTAAAAGACCCAAGTTCCAGCTTATAGAATGTGTTCGCTTATAAAGGTCACAAGTATAGTGTCTCTGTATAGCCTTGCAGGGACATGAGTACAGTGTCCGCAGCTAGGAGCCCACCCAAGAGACTGTATCCTATTGTGGGACAGCCAAGGCCGGATTTTGCACACATTGGAATTTTAAAAAGGTTCTGCAGTTTGCGTAACCTGTTCAGTACGGGCGACTACTGCTCAAATATCAATTACCGAAATTGTTAAGTCGGAAACATTCGGATCCTAGCAGTTTGGCCGTAGTTCGGTTATTTTTCGACTCACAGTTCTGTTGCCCTGTGTGTGCCCAGATGCACTCATGGTACGTCTTCCACTCGACTTCTCTCTGCCTTGCTCTTTATAACGATTACAAAGATCAGCTACACGAAATCGAACCGAACGGATCCTTACTCGTTGGGCAGTTCGGCCGTAGTTCGGCTATTTTTCACGCAATATTATATCCGAGTATAGGGAAACAAGGCTTATGGTGCAACAACGTTGTTATTTACATATTATGAACCTTTTATATATAACAGTGCATGTTGGGGCTAAGAAGGACACAATTTTATAATATGGTTCGAACGTACACAAGGCTGAAGATTAAGCACATTTGTATCCGTTTGTCTTGAACTGATTGGCTTGTAACATGTTAAGATTCCTAATAATCCGGGGATAATGCATAATCCTCGGGGAAGAAATCGTATAAGTTTTCGTCGCTATACGATTTCTGTCCAGTTTACTTCGTTTCGCCCCGACTAGAACTGCCCCTGGGTCTCCGAGGATGACATGGTTAACATAAAGACTGCGTTCACGTCATAGTTGTTCTTTTGGATGGGTTCTATGAATTATTGTTAATTCCTTTTTGTGTTAAATTGATGGATGTCTGGCGTTTTAGGTAAAAATAAACATGTTACCAACATGGTGCTAAGCACTCTAATCTCCTTTTAAAGAATTTATTGAGTTTTGCTGTTGTTCTCCCCGCCCATTGCATCGATAATGAATGTTCGTAATCAAATGGTATTAAATTATCTATACACCCAGTGTACATGTACTACAGGAATCCCACCTTGGGTCCAAACAATAGGTTATTTGTTTGAGTATTGTTCAGTAATGGCTAAATAGGCTAAAATGTCATAGCATGAATAATCCTTTGTTCTAATTTAGTATGCAAAGTTTTTCACTTCCTTTGTGTAGAAACCTTAGGGTTGTATTTCAGCAGTGGCTGCTATATTCTTGCTATTTTCTGTTGATTTTGTTGAATTGTGCATTTTACTACTCGGTACTCCGTCTTCGCGCTTCTCTTCCAACGGTCTTTCGTCTGTGAATGTCCCTAGCTGCACACTGGGGGCATCATCCACTGAACCTCTCCCAGCCTTTGTTCGAACGACATTTGCGAAGATCAAAACCACAATGGTAAGCTCGCAGCACTTTAGCAGAAACATGATCGCATATCTGGTCCAAATTGTCTTCGCACTAATTTTTAAGTGTCCAAGGATACCGAAGTCGCTGGCAGCTAAACAGATGTTCAGAATTAAAGTCGCTGCAGTGATACCTGGCGCTAGGAAGACTAATATAGTTACATTTTTAAGTCTTCGTTCCCGCGAAGGTTTTCCTATCTGTCGCGAGGACCTCAGGTTCTTTCTCATTCTGTGCCCTGCCACAACGTAGCCTACACAAACCAGTGTTCCCCATATTACGATGGCCACATATGACACAAAGTGCCAAAACTCCCTGTCTGCGTACAACACCAGCAGGTTAAATGTAAGCATGACCGACGCCAGAAGAGCTGTGATTGCGAGCAGTACCCAAATGTTTTGTAGCCGCGGAGCGGCCAGTGACGTCTTGGTCGTTTCTAGTAATATGAGCAACAGGATGCTGAACGCAGACAGAATCAAGGCCATGGAGAAGCAGTCTACGAGCAGACCTACGGCGAATATTTCCATTGATGCTTCGTGTAGGGTAACCGGTATCCAAAGCAGTGCGACTACTTTCAGTGTTGCTGCAACAAAAAGCTGGACCGTTGTGAAGCGACCGTGGACATTCCGTCTCCTAGAAGACTGTGTGCATTGGCGAACGACGCTAACAAAACAGCTCAGCCCGAAAATAGCGAACAAAGTCGCGAATGTGAAAGCATAGAAGTCCCAAGCCCAGTGATCGAGCAATTTTTTTAACTTGGACGGCGTGGATCTCATGGATGCAGAGATTGCAAGCGAACTTGTCGTCGTACTCTCGTTCTGTTGCATATTATAGCGCTTGCTGTCTGTTAACACTTTCTCTGCTGACCAACAATGATTACAAACCAAGTTGTGCTATCTTATGTTAAATGGTTTTTTTGCATGCAGATATCTCGTTTCCATTGTGTTAGGCCGTAATTGCGTTTTATTTGTCTTTCTATCCTTGTATAGGCCCAAGGGGCATATTAATTTTTTTCTTTATGTCAATAATCGCCTGTTTTAACTTTGAAAGTCTTATAAATGTAAATGAGATAATTTTAACTTAGACGCGCGCGTTTTAATGTCAATCAATAGAGTCTCTATGACGAAAGGCCTTATACAATCGCATTTGATATAGATAAGCTCTTACTGTTTGCTTTTTTTTTTTGTCTGCAACTTTAATACCTTGGATTTTATAAATGAATCGTTTGTTAAACTTGACAGTTATCGCGAAGAAATTTTTCATAGATCGTGGCGGTTCCCCTGGTTACCAGTCCAACTTCCAAAGCTCACGCAAACCGTAAACTGCATTTCGTTGATGTAGTCGTGATCTGCACACAATAATAGCCCTTCGACATGTTTACGTTAGACTGGTTAGTTTCACCACCAAGCCTCGCTTTCGAAGTGCAAACTTGTAAATTTTATCATGAACGAATTCCCAAAGCAGCAGGGATGAAAAGAATACAACGTGAAAACTGCATGAAGGTGGCAAGCTTTCAAGCCGGTCTTACACTACGGGCATTAAGTGCCTTTTAAAGTTATAAGACTTGAAGGGGTGCGAAAGTAATATTAGCACAGAGTTCGAAAGTAATATGAGTACAGGTGGAACAGATGGCGTTTAAACTGGCTGGTTTTTAATTGGTTGGCGTTAAATTAAAAGGGTTTGTTTACTCCATATTTGGCGATTTTTTTCAAACTGAAAATTGAAAAAAAAATTGAAAGGTTGAAATTGATGAAGAATACGGACAGGGCTGCATTTTGACTGACAGAAATAAGAACAATCGATTTTTTTACGGCCAGTATTGAACTGACCGTATTATGAATAAGCCTTTTTACCGTGTTAGCAATTAGGGCGGTCTGAATGTTGAATCACTTGATGAAAGGATTCAGTGTATCTTTACACTCATTCCCAGTTCTTAATCCTTATAGCCCTCAGTGGGGCATGGGGCCGCATTCCCAGTGGACTTGAATAAATTCTGCTCGTAAATCGGCGTATTCTGCCTGCTCATAAAAATTGTGTTTTATGCTTAAAATTCCGTTCCCCCAACAAAATTCTGCCCGGTACAGCTGTCCGGGCCAAATCTAAACCTGATTACGAATTGAAAGGTTATGTTCGGGAACTAACACAACCTATTTTTGACTCCTTATAGTTTTGAACTAACCTCGTTTATATTACTGATTTTTTTCCTCAAAGTTTGCTCGAATTCTGCTCGAAAATGCGTGATTCTGCCGACAGAATCCCCTTTGTCGAAAGAAATAAACTATGTTCGAAATTTTACCGGCAGAATTTACCGAAGCCTAATTCCTAGTTGAAGTCACTTTTTGCCCTTTTCTTCGTAGGCTAACTTTTGGAGAAGTGTACTGTGAAGTAGGATATCTTTGCTTATAACAGGGCAATGATTGTCGGCAGAAGCATATCACCTAGACTAGGTGATATGCTTCTGTTGTCGGTGAAACGTTGTATATAAGCCTGGCTGAAGATATGATTTCTTTTAAATTTTTAGTGGTGAGAGTACTCGCCTCCCACCAATGTGTCCCGGGTTCGATTTCGGCCCGGTACCATATGTGGGTTGAGTTTGTTGTTGGTTCTCGTCCTTGCTCCGAGGGTTTTTCTCTGAGTTCTCCGGTTTTCCTCCCTCCACAAAAACCGACACTCTAAATTCCAATTCGATCTTAATGCACGTACAGGTCTAAACGAGCTCCTGAGCTCTTCTGTGTAACGTGGGTAAATAAATTAAATTTTACATTTTTTTTACACCTTCCTATTCATTGCTAATTTAGCTATTTATTGGTGTGTTTGCTTAGCCAGAATACCATTTCGACTAGCACAAGGAAAGAAGGCAAAAAACGTAGTTCAAAGGAGGTTGTGCTGAGAATCACGATTTGTCGCTAGGATTTTCGTTTAATCATCTAGACGGTGAACTGTGATTGGTTGACCAATCATAGCTCTCTTAATTACTCCAACGTTCCCAGTGTAGCGTAAGCTAGCGCTCAGTTTCCAAAAAAGTATTTTTTGGCGGGGCGGATTGTTGAAGGAAAGTGACTCTTTTTTATTTTTAAGGTATGTGAATCAGGGAGGGAGCACAGCTTTACAGGAAAATGAGGCTCGTTTAAAAGAACTGGAGGAAAGAGCAGAGAAACTGAAAAAAGGGAAAGAAGCTGTTTCCAATGAAATTGATAAATTGAAGAATGATATCTCCAAGCAACAGGTTAGTCTTGTTCATTTTCTTTCTTTCTTTTTTGTTTGTTTGTTTGCCGCGGGTTTAATCTAAAGTAACATTTGTATCTTCCAGCGATTGTTTTCTGTATTGTTACTAAACAATGGCAAGAAATAGCTGGTTCTCCGTTTACTTTTTCTTTCACTGTTATTTTATTCTATCTTTTGTTGGACTATATTTTCAGATACTTTTAGGGTTTTTGTGGGAAGATTTTAAAATTAGCTTTTTGGGGGTTCTTATCATATTTTGGGAACATTTCATTAACTTTGGTGTAATTTTAGGTATTTTAACAATAAGGTGTTTTGGGGATTGTTTATCTAAAGCCAATAGCGGTTATCCACGTAGTTAACCGAAGTAGTTGTCAAAGAACTAATGGTGAAATAATATTCGATTATTTCCAATTTGATAGTAGATCGTTTCAATTCTAAAATTATGGTTTTGAACTACTAATATATAGATTCTCGCTAAAAGATCACTCCATTGCGGGAACGGATATTGCAAACTGAAAACAAACGCATTAGTTATTTGATAGCTATTCAAACATAGTTATTCATATTTATTCAGAGCTTACATGTGTTTACTCGTAACTCGGTTACATTTATCTCTATTTATTCGTTCTATCGTAATTTTCAATGTCATCGTATTCTTTCTCGGTTATTTATATCGTTTTGGCAGAATTGTACGGTGGCCCACAAGTATCACGGCAAAAGTTTCAAGTCAGTACCGCACAATTAAAAAAAAAGCGTCATCATTAACTTTATACAAGTCATTTAAGTTTTGGGTAGTTAAACTTATTTTCAAATCAAACAAAACATGATTTGGTAAAGCACGACAAGAGTTTTTAAACGCCACGGCAAAAGTTTGAAAACATCACGGCAAAAGTTTGAAAACATCACGGCAAAAGTTTGTAAACGCCACGGCAAAAGTTTTTAAACACCACGGCAAAATTTTTAAAACATCACGGCAAAAGTTTGAAAACATCACGGCAAAAGTTTGTAAACGCCACGGCAAAAGTTTGAAAGACGTCACGGCGGAAGTTCATGTAGAGCGGAAGTGAAAAACCCTCGCGCCAGGTTTGCTCCAACTACACAAAACAAAATGGCGGACAGAGATGCACATGTTGAAGAGCTCTCGATTCGCGATTATTTTAACAAAGGATATACTTATGATGAAATACTTGCTCTTTTGGATAAATACCATGGTATTCGAATGAGTATAGCCACTCTGAAAAGGCGCATAAAGGAATACGGTTTGAAAAGAAGAAATGTGGAATATGATTTGGCTTCAATTCGAGACAAGATCGTAAGTCTATTAGATGGACCCGACTGCATGGGAGGCTATAGACATATTTGGCACACTCTCAAGATGGAAGGTATTGGCGTGCCACGTTCTACTGTTGAAGCTTTGCTTAGGGAATTGGATCCCGAAGGAACGGAGGAAAGAAGGGCGCACAGGCTTCGCAGAAGGACCTACAGGAACACTGGGCCAAATGATGCATGGCACTGTGATGGATATGATAAGCTCAAACCTTTCGGCTTTCCTATTCACGCCTGCATCGATGGATGGAGCAGAAAGGCGTTATGGCTGTATGTAACACGATCAAACAACTCACCACATAATATTGCGACCTATTATCTTGATGCCGTTGAACAACAAGGTGGATGTCCTAAGAAACTGATAACGGACTTGGGAACTGAGAATGGATTGATGGCTTCGATACACAGTTTTTTTCGAGATGATTTAAATAGTCATCGTTACGTTCCATCTCCCAGGAATCAGAGGTCTGAGGCGTGGTGGTCCTACTTCAGAAGAAGTAGAACAAACTGGTGGATAATTTTTTTTAAAGACGTGGAACACCAAGGAACATTTAATCCAGCTACTAAACTAGAAGGTTTGAGCTTATCATATCCTTCACAGTGCCATGCATCATTTGGCCCAGTGTTCCTGTAGGTCCTTCTGCGAAGCCTGTGCGCCCTTCTTTCCTCCGTTCCTTCGGGATCCAATTCCCTAAGCAAAGCTTCAACAGTAGAACGTGGCACACCAATACCTTCCATCTTGAGAGTGTGCCAAATATGTCTATAGCCTCCCATGCAGTCGGGTCCATCTAATAGACTTACGATCTTGTCTCGAATTGAAGCCAAATCATATTCCACATTTCTTCTTTTCAAACCGTATTCCTTTATGCGCCTTTTCAGAGTGGCTATACTCATTCGAATACCATGGTATTTATCCAAAAGAGCAAGTATTTCATCATAAGTATATCCTTTGTTAAAATAATCGCGAATCGTGAGCTCTTCAACATGTGCATCTCTGTCCGCCATTTTGTTTTGTGTAGTTGGAGCAAACCTGGCGCGAGGGTTTTTCACTTCCGCTCTATATGAACTTCCGCCGTGACGTCTTTCAAACTTTTGCCGTGGCGTTTACAAACTTTTGCCGTGATGTTTTCAAACTTTTGCCGTGATGTTTTAAAAATTTTGCCGTGGTGTTTAAAAACTTTTGCCGTGGCGTTTACAAACTTTTGCCGTGATGTTTTCAAACTTTTGCCGTGGCGTTTACACACTTTTGCCGTGGCGTTTACAAACTTTGCCGTGATGTTTTCAAACTTTTGCCGTGGCGTTTACAAACTTTTGCCGTGGCGTTTAAAAACTTTTGTCGTGCTTTACCAAATCATGTTTTGTTTGATTTGAAAATAAGTTTAACTACCCAAAACTTAAATGACTTGTATAAAGTTAATGATGACGCTTTTTTTTTAATTGTGCGGTACTGACTTGAAACTTTTGCCGTGATACTTGTGGGCCACCGTAGAATTGTATTATCGGTTCATGGAATTAAACGCCGGACCCCGATTAAACGCCGGTCTCGTATAAACGCTGGGTCAAAACGGTTGCCTTTTAAATAAACGCCGGGGGCGTTTAATCGAGGCCCCGGCGTTTATTTGCGTTCGCATCGAAAAGTTGATTTTCCCATATAAATAGCACTACTGTGGCATACCAGTACGCTATGGTATTTTGTTTATTTTTAATAGACGCTCAAAGGAAAAGTCACTAACATGTCCGTGTTGTCATGAGGTCTCATTACTGAAGACGCACTTTCCTTCGTGTGTTATAGGGCTCACTGTCCGACTAAAGTCGCGAGGATCTCTCTGCAGCGTTTTATTTGTTTATAAGTTGTTTTAGTCTTGTCATGAGTTGTCCTTTCTGATAGAATATCGTCAGCGAATAATAATACATGCAGCCCATGCAGGCAATACAGTGTAGGGTCTTCAAGGCCGCCTAGTTCCAAGTTGCCATTTCGGTAGGATTCCTGTCTCAGTTTAGCCGAAATATTGCCTCCATGCTTAACAAAGAAGCAAAGACTGGAAGAGAGCTTGATTGGGGTGTGTCCGACATTTATGCTCTCTTTTATCTTCATTTGTATTTTGGTAATAATCCTCCTCAAAGACTCAAAAGATTGCATTCCATAAATAAACGCCGGGGCCCGATTAAACGCCGGCTTCAAATTAACACCGGGTCCACAAGGCCAATTTTGAAATAAACGCCAGGGGGCGTTTAATTGAGAAAATACGGTATCTCAATTTCGCTGTAATTGTTATTGTCCATCGCATTTAAAGAAACAACTCACTTAACTTGAACATTGACACAGTCGACCGGCTTTTATAAACAGGAAATATTACTTTTAGTACGATCTTAAGGGCGATCGTAAGGGCGATCTCAGCTGTCTTATTTTCCGATGAGGCAGTTTCTTGCAACGTTTAGTTTGCTTTACAGTGTGGAACGCTCGCACTTCGTAGTTCCGATCCGCATAGTAATGAGTTCCTCAGAGCTCATTAAAATCTAGCTTTCTGTTTTATTCCCGACCCCTTCGGAGTCCTTTGTTCTCTGCTCAGAGACAAAAACACAGAATTCCGATAGTTTTGCGAGAGGAAACTTAACTTTCTCCACGCAGACACTTAGTTCAGTGTAACAACTTTCCTCTCGTTCGATTACTATTCTCAGTTAGGCATCCTTAACATTGATATTTCTTAAAATACAGATTTTTGCACAAGTAAACAAATCAGGCAAAGTTTACGATTCATTTGTTCTTGCCGGCCTAAACAGCTGAGGCCACCCAACTTATCCATAACAAAGAAGTTTACTTTTATCTTTTAATTAAAAATGAGCACTTATGATCATAAATAGAGCTCGGATAATACTGTAAAGCAGATTGTTAAAGATTGTAAAACGACAGTTACAGTTGGTTTTAACAACAGTCAACCTGACCGATTAAAAGACCTACCAGAAGAACTTCGTGTGTCGTTTCATTCCTGTTTTCCAAATCTGCCCCGCGACACTTTCTATAGTCGACTAAAACAATTACATTTTACCATTTGTCCTCTTTTTGTATGACCGATAGTCAACTCGGCTGCGTACTGTCGTCTATTTCCTCACAGAAAACTCGAGCTTGCAATTTAGCGGGATCTTTCCTTACGGATCGAGCGGAATAAAAAGCGTCGGGCAAGGGGTCGAATGCAATGCAAGTGCAAGCGATGCTCACACGTCGACTCAAATTAGGGGGGCTATCTTTATGCAGAGAGTGAAATAAATACACATATTATTCCTTTTCCCAGTTCGCACGTGCACGTAAAAGGGTTTGCGTTTCCTTTATGTTAGTTAACACATACTTGCGATTGCGTTTGCGTAGGTAGCATTTAAACATTGAGATGCAAGGATGGTAAAGATCAAACTGAAGAGCGTTAACTCTGTGAAAAGCAAAAACTATGAACGATAGGACCAATTGGTTGAACATTTGCCGTGGTCGCATTGTTCATGGTTTATGCTTTTCAAGGGTCAACGTTTCTCCAGTCAGGAGCATACGTATTGCGAGCCATTTCATAATAGGCTATGCAAATATTAAATTCTCCAACGGAGATACTGTATACGGGGAATGGATGATAAACTGTGCGGGGAATTGTGTTGCTGATCTTAACAGATACGTGCTCGTGAACTTGAAGACAATATTCAATTGAAGAGCACTCAAGAAGAAATCCAGAATATTGACAAGAAGATAGTAAATGTGAACAAAGAACTGCGCAAGTTTGGTGAGCATCAGGACCTTATTAGGTGAGAGAGCTAATAGGCTTGCTTCAGTCTTGCCATGTTTGTTTTTCAACGTATTGAAGCCCTTTCTTTTGTAAATGAATTTATTACATTCGATTGAAATCGGCCTAGACAAGGGTATAAGTAAAGGCCGAAACTCATAAGGAGTTGTTCAACCCTTATGGGTTTCTGGTAAAGGACAGTTGTAATTTGTTTATTTATCGCTCAAGTTAAATTTGGTTGCAGCTAAAGGCCGACATAATGTGACGTTGCAGAAATGCTTCCAGTATGCTAAGTTGCACAACACTGTACCTTTAAATACTATTTATCTTTCAATACTCTGTTGTACCGTTCTATTGTTGGGCGTATTTTGAAGCAAAATCCCACTTTTGCAAGCAGCTCTGAATCACAGCTTGCGGCGTTTCATAGTGTAAATGCTGCTCAAATTAAATTACGAGTGCGATGAACCATTGTTTGATTTTTGGGGAGATATAAAACAGATGGAAAGTTTGTCTGCTACATTCCATTTGCACCGTGGAACATTGAAAATACTGTTGAACGCTGTTATGTCATTGGAACTGAAATTTGCGTTCACTTTCTAGCAGTACGACGAAAACACTTTTTAGAAGAATTATTAAAGCGAAGGCCTCACATAGTGTTTTTTACAGGTTTATGAAACGCTTGCGATGTTTTAGCGATTTCAGGAGATATTGAAGAATTATATCTGCTTCATTCTAAATTGTACCTTTTAATACTACTCAGCTTTCAATACGCTGTTGAACACCGTTATATTGTTGGATGTATTTTAAAGCGAAATTTCGTACAACTTTCCCACTTTTGCAAGCTGCTCGGAGTCACAGCTATTGGTTGTTTAGGAGACACTAAGTCATGTCTATTTAACTCATACAGTAGGCACTTCATTGAATGCCCCGGGTCAATTTCATATGCATAACGCATTTGCATTAGTGTGGGATACCACAGGTTTCCCACACAAAAATGAAAGACCAAGTTCTGCTGTCTCCTGGTCGACTTCTTCAAGTATTTCACAGCAATCTCCATCGATTCAGTTTGTTTGTCTGTGTCGTATAGCTGGATATGTAAGACAACGTTCCTTTATAAAGGCAAAGATGGAAAACTGAACGCTGTGGTAAACGTTCCAATAAACCCTTGGATTCCTTGCCAGAAACTCGGTGATTAAACAAAAGCGATGAGTTGCTTGGTTCGAAAAAGGATCTAATGAAATTTTAGTATTCCATTAGATAAAGACTTTCTTCGGCCAGAAGTTCTAAACGTATGATACGTTCAAAATTATTACTGGTACTTATAGAACTTGTACTGATTTATTTGATTGAGTCATAGTGTGGGTTATTGCACAGTTTTCTGAAGTTGTTTTTGTTTTTTATTTCAGTGAGAGACAGGAATTGCAACAGCAGTCTGACGAGATAAGGAAAGAGGTAAGATGTAAATGTCATTTTTGCTGTCTTCACTGTCACAGTGGCAGAACTGTTAATTGTGAACCCGTACAGTTACATTGTTGACCATCTCTGACCTAGAAAATAGAGACCTTGTTTGTCCTAGTGTAAACACAAGTACCTAAACATCTCGTCCGTGACCTGAGTCGTGTTCCACACCGAATATGAGATTGGAAGGGTGACAGGCAGTGTTTTAATCTCATAAGACCAATGTACCGAGCCAAACGGTGAGGTTGTGAAGGGTCCACACGAGTGCGTTGCGTATAGTCACTCTGTGTTTAACGAATTGTTTTTAGAAAGCCCACCACGAAGGGAGACTGGCAGGATACGAAGAGGACGTGAGGCGATGCCAGAGGGAATTACGAAGTCCTTTGTACAAAGAGGCTGATGAGAAACACAGGCAAAAAGTCATCGCCATGAAGGCAAGTATGAATACTTTCATGCAATCTCTGTCATGTTGGTCGTAACAAACATTAGGGGCGGATCAAGGGGAGGTGCCAGGGAGCTCGGCTTACTCCCCCCTCCCCCCACCCCTCTTCCCGTTTACTCCCCACTCTCTCCCTCCCCTCCCTCCTCTCCCGTGTCGCTTTTAATGGCCTTGGATCCGTCTTGATAATCGTCCGTGGTCACGTGGAAGACAGGTTCCAGTCTGAAAGAATGTTTTCTATAGGTAAGTTTGCTTATGTTTTTGGTAGTGTTACTTACAAGTATGGAAACTTACTGTTATTTTTTTTAGACAACTGAAATGGCGAATTCTGATCTTGAGAAGTACTACAAGGCTCTTGACAGGTATGCTTTGACTTATTTCTCCATCAGGTAATGTGGCCGCTAGTTGCCTTCCTAGTCTTGTTTCTGGTTTATTTCAGAGCCATTATGCGATATCACGCACTAAAGATGGCGGAGATAAACAAGATCATTAAAGAGTATTGGATCAATACCTACAAAGGGAATGGTAAGATATCATATTCCAATTATTTCTTGATTTCAGTTACTTTCGTCAAGTCTTTTCCAGCGGTCAGTTTAAATTTATCAGTTGCTAGGTAAATGTGGCTGAGCTATTTTAAAAGCCCCTTTTAACGCATTGCGAAAGGCAACGAGGGGGGAAGGGCTGTACAAGGGGGACAGGGACTTACTCAAATCAGAAATCAGCTAGCGAATGTTATGAACATATCATCAAATATATTATTAATACTAATATAATTGATGTAGGTTATGAGGACAAAGAACTCTTAAAACGCGAAGTAATGAGTTACTTAAGTGTTCAGAACTTTTCCGAGATTTAAACATGAGACCCTTTACCAATTCGGTGGGCTTAAATTATACAGAGGGTTTTATTAGAGAAAACTGACTAGATGTTTGAGGGTCATTGTCATAGTGGTGCCAATCACAATCATTTTTCGTACTTGTTTCTTACTATAGATATTGACACGATTGAAATTCGTTCAGATGAGGATGATGTAAGCGGAGCGATAAAAGCACGACGAACGTATAATTACAGGGTTAGTAGTCTTATTTTGTAAGCTCTTTACTCGTTCTTGTCTTTTTGATGTAACTAGTGTCTGGGATGACTGCTTCACACTTCGTTTAGGTCGTTCAAATGTATATGGAGAATTTTTCAGAAAAGAAACATGAGCTTGCTGTCCGGGGCGAGCTATGGTTTTACTATGACGCGAGGAAATGAAATTGCAGTTCTTCCTGTTGGGATACCTACAATTTAAATTCTCTGCAACGGCCACCCTGGAACATAAATTAACTGCCCGTCCTACAGAGGAGGGGACTTCGTGGGGAGGTTTTAATAATTACAGTAAGGATTATGGGATCGGAGTAAGGACGAAACGAAAAGTTCTAACTAATATATATCTATAGAAAACATTTACCGTGATTTTACATATCAGAAAAACGCAAGTTGGCACTACAAGAGATTTTTTCCCGGAACAAGTCTCTTCGTAATGTACTCACCTTTATACTTGGTTCTCCTTAGGTTGTCATGGTGAAGGGTGACACGGCCCTGGACATGAGAGGACGCTGTAGTGCTGGACAGAAGGTGTGTGTTTTTGCAATGACAGTAAAACTGCGTGATGCAAATGCAACGAACAGCTGATACTAGGGCTTGATACATCAAAATGAAATAGAACCCTTTCGGAAGTTGTTTTATGATTCCTATTATTTACGTTTCCCTCCTCTGCGCGGCTCCATGTCGAAAACTGCATCTCAGCGTGACGTCATGAATCAACGTATTGCTGTTTAGAAACCATTCTTTCACAATGGCAGGCTCAGTTACCTCTCGCAGGCGATAACTCTCCTTTTTTCCCCAGGAGTGTTAAGGGCTTTTTCGGGGCTACGGACGAAAAGGGAAATAAATCTTTTCTTTTTTTGTGTTGATGTGTTTTTCAAACAGGTTCTAGCGTCGTTGATTATCAGATTAGCTCTGGCAGAAACATTCTGTCTGAACTGCGGTATCTTAACTCTTGACGAACCGACCACAAACTTGGATGAAGACAACATCGAGAGTCTGGCCAACCAGTTAGCTTCGTAAGTTTTGCTTTTTTTCTTTGTTTGTTTGTGTTGTTTGCTTGTTTAACCTGTTACCTAGCTATAGCGTCATAAAGGCTACACAGATATAACGTGTTTTTTGGAAAACAGTTTAGAAACTCAATCTCCTCTCATTTGTGTTTCACGGTTTGTTCTGTGGCATTCATTTTATTCACTCGTGTATGATTGGTTTTGTTCCTAGCATTAGCAACTGCCATCGACTAGAAAGACGGCCAGAACGCCGGAAACACTGACAAACAATGCAACCCTGACGGTTACACTCTTAACTCGTGCTATGTGCATGATTTGCAGCTCCTGTCCTCCCTAAAACAAACCATTTGCGACAACCTACATTTTAAAACGAGATCATTTTCAGTGCTGTGTGAGTGCTCCCCGGCTCTGTGCAACTGACTTATCTGTTCTTCGTTTCAGAGTTATTAGAACCAGACAACTCCAGAGGAACTTTCAGCTTGTGGTCATCACTCACGATGAGGAGTTTGTGGAAAACCTTGGTCGAAGCGACTTTGTAGACTACTACTTTAGGATTTATAAGGACGAGAGGTGATATACTGCATTATCTCTATTCTATGATCATAATATGCACCTTCCTGTGTTCCCTGTATTTGGTTTCCCGTTGTCTTTAGAAGCCAACCAATATTGGCACTGAACTACGGAGAAGACTTAAAATTGTGTTCTTGGACGCTTTGTCCACCAGTAAATACATGAGCACGTGCTGTTAGGTCTCAATAGGCTTTGACTCTCCGTAAACATAAGCACTCCCCGATTTCCTTTACATTTAAAGTGGATTATGTTTCTCTTGTAAGCCAGAATCCGCGTGTATTGGTTTGTTTGATGGATGAAAACCCATTTCAGTTATGTTGGCAACTTATCGAGTCCTTTATATCTGCGATACCGCGGTGCTGCGTACTGTGTTTTAGCAAATGGGCTATCAAGCTAATTAGGAGCTGGTCTCTCTGTAATTTGTAATATGCCCGTAGAAGATGAAGATTTTAAAGTGAATAGATAAAATGTCATGTACTTTTATGTCTTTTACCCGCAGTTTTTAAACTACGGGTGAAAGATATAATATACCTCAAAGTCCATCCCAGTTATGTACGCAAATGATGAAGAAAACCTGAAATTTACCCTATTTTGCAGTGGTTTTTCAAAGATTGTGAAACAGAGTGTAGCTGCATTGCACCGAGAAGAATCACTTCTGGAATGACTTCCATTTTCTTTCTTATGTTAATGTTGGCGCTTGTAAGACAGGTATCAAACACCACACGAACGAAGAGAACCCGTTTATGTCTGTTGCTTTAAACAAATGATGTTTTGAAGTAAACCAAATAAAGTCTTGAAAGAAAACAGTGTATGTACATAGATCTTGGCTGGTTAATCCTGCTCTTTTCGCTTCCCCTTTATACTCCACTATCGACGACTGACTGTCTTTTCAAAGGCATATCTGCCAGTAATGAATACAGTAGGAGACAAGTCACGGGGAAACAAAATACTTGGCTTCACACTAGAGCTTTTAAGTATGGTCTAAGTGCACTTGGAACCTACTTTGAGTGTGAATGGGTAAAACGTACTTACTTGAACTTTTCTTAGTGACCATTGAAACGTTCATAGTTCAAAAAAGCCGAAGTACGCCGCCAAGTATGGTCTACACCACACTTAAGAACACACTGCTTTCCACGTGCAGCGGTGTCACGGTTCTGATGGACTGACAGATAAAATCTTTCTGCGCGCTCAGAACGGATGGTTTCAGGTGCCCAAAAGAAAGGAAAGAAAAGTCGATATAAATGGTTAAGCTAACAATCCTAGTTGACGTTTACTTTCATCAGAGACGGCCTAAACCGTAGATTTTCGTATTATCCAGCATCTCTTCCAATTGCGAATGGGCAACTGAACCATCCAGTGTATCCAGCAAGTCATTTTTTGCAGCTCAATAACTTCAACAAGCACAACTTGAAAGAGCGAATGTTCCAAACAACCCACGTACGAGTCAGGAATTGCCCAAAGAACGAGAAAGGGGAAAACATGTACAGAAACAGAATCCAAAAGCGGCTGACTGCTCTGTTGAGGAGACAAAAGAGCTTCTGTACGCGAACGTTGGACGAGTCACACGGAAGTACATTTTCCATAGCGGATCCATGTCTCGGTTGGCTAAAAGTACTCTAAACCAATTTTATATAAATTTGCTCATAAACATTTTTAATTTATGCATCGGTCAACTCAATTGTGATTGTTTGTAGAAATCAAATAACTTTAAAACTCTATTTCAATCCTTTATTAAACAGTTCGTTTAATCAATAAGTAAAGAAACAAATCTAGATATTTAAGTTTAAAAGTGGCAACAAGAGGTAACAAAGCAAGGGACTCGTCCTGGATCCTTCCATCCACAAAAATGTGCACTTCAGTTCGAGTTTCGTTTTCATTGAATGCGTAATGAAATAGTCATATTATATATCATTAAAATCACCACGTTGGTGGTTTTCGCTGACGTCGTTGCCTTTATTTAATAGGCTAACATGAATGAAGAATATCTAGAATAAAGTAAACATACCTTTACAAATGTCGACCAGCTTGTCTAAGCCGTGACGAACCAACCAATCTTCCACAAACTGTATGTCTTTACCGATGAAATACTCCGTTATGGCACTTTCGCAAACCACGTGTCAAATGCCCGGGGGTTGCCCCGGGGTGTGGAGATGCCCAGTCCCCGGGCCGCGCTAAAAATGTAAATACCCCTCCCCCGGGGGACTGACAACATGAGCAAATGCCCCATGGTTGCCCGGGGGGGGGGGGGAACTGCTGGAATTGACTGATGCATTAGGCTACAGGGCAGAAGACTCACGAATTTTTTGTATTTGAATCATCGCCGAACTTCGACGCCACATCCGGTCACAAAATGTCGAGCGCCTAGTCTCGCCAAGGCGTCGAAAAAAAGTTTGGAGCAGACGTGAATATTTCGTTTTTATGTGGACTTTCACACGAAGTGTGAAAATCCACATATTGCGATCGTGCAGTTTTCCCGATTGGGACGTCAATTTCCGTGATAACTCGTGTCAGCGCTTTCGGAAGCTTTCGAGGGTGTTCGGAAAATCCGAAGTTTTGGAGGGAGTTAATGTTAAGTTGGACGTGAACCCGGGAAATGAACTGCCCACGAGACGCCACAATGAAAGCATCACGCATGTTAAATACTTGACTTTCATTAATATTTATATTTGCATGGCGTTCGACTGAACTGCGGGAAAAGGTAACGCTATTTTTCACACTTTTCGCGCGCCATTTGTGTTCGACTGGACCTCAGTTGCTGTATTCGCTTGATTCGCATACAATTGAAAATACTTGATTAGCATTATTTAGCAAATATATGGATATTTGTTGTTTTGTTTCAGCTTTGCCACACAGAATCTTTAGAACGGTAGAATGGATACACAACGAGTCAAAACAAAACAAGTTCACTAATCATGTTGTTTTCCCGGGGCTTTCCCGCATTCATTATTGTCTTGGATTTCTCCCAAGTTTAATTTGAATAACGCAATCTGACTGATGTCGAATTCAAAACTGCTTGTAAAAAGTAAGTGTGAATCGCATAAAACTTATTTTGAACCGAAAAATGTACGTATGTATTGAAACCGTGCGGAAAACTAAATTACTGATAATTATAAAACGTGTCGTTCGCAACTCGCCGACTCCACTCGAAAAGTAATTCAAGGACGATGATAATTTTAGGTTGAAAAAAAGTATTCATCTGCCTTCTTGCATCAAGAAATTGTTAGTGAAATCTTGTTGAAAGGCGATAAAAGCCATTACGGAAAATATATATATAAAAACAACGCATTCAAAGAAAATGAGTTAATTAATGAGTTCAGCTGTTGTTTACACAAGCGTTCAGATGAAATGTCACGCAAACAAAGACAGTCTACATACTCCGCGAAATATTTATTTATGAATGGACTGAAATTAGTATCCCCGATTTCTAGTGGTAAGATTTTGTTTTTCTTCTTAATAACTAATTTTATTGTTCTAATTTCAATGTAAAGATCTTATTTGTCTATTTCTAGTAACCCCCCCCCCCCCCCCCCCCCCCCCCGCAAGAGACTGTCATATGAATGGTCCCAACAGACATCTTCTTTTGGTTTTAAGGACATGTTGCCAATGTTTTTATCCATTTAAAGTGACTGTAGCTCTGTTTTGAATTGTCTGTGTTTTTAAATGGTATCTCTAGCTTGGGGGCTAAAAAAAAGTTGAGCCACGCCCAGATTGCCATCCTTTACGGGAAAAGTAAAACTCAAAACAGCAAGGGACCGCCAACGATAATGCTGCTAATGTGGGATATACAAAAGATTCTATCAGTCGAAAAAATAAAATAACATTACAAATAATACAGTAGACTAATACTACGTGAAACAGTAGACTTAGAGAGACACCAACACGACAGCTGTCCACAGTTGCAGCCGTGCTATATCAATTCTGGGGTCCGTTTCTCGAAGGTCCTGAAAAGTTTTCGCACCCGGAAAGCCATAGCAAAATCTTAAACCTTATGATTACAGAGGTGTCTAATCTATGATATTTTTTTAATATGAACAGAAGTTCTCTTCAAACAAAGTTTCAGGCCTATACACTTCTCTGTTTTTAAAATACAGATAACTAAAAGTGACTTTGCGATCCCAAAAGGTCTCCGGGGCTTTCGAAAAACAAAGTCTACTTTTTTACCTTGTATCAACCTTGCTGTATTGTTTGTAATGTTATCCTTTACAGCAGTAGAATCAGTAGATCAAATTCTCCGACGAACATCCCTGTCCTTTTCATATAATCATATAGAGATACTGTCGGGTCTTGTCCCAGGTTTTCCGCTTCTCTGACACAATTTAAATTGGACTGCACTTCAATGTTTAAGGCGATCTTCAGGGTAAATTGCAAGGTGTGTTCTCAAAACGAAAAAGTAGTTTTTCTTTCGTGATCATAAGAAAAGTTGATTGATAAGTTTTTTATCATCTCGAGTTTCAAGTGACTGTCAACTCATATTTGACCGATACTTAGACTTGCCTACAAGTCAAGCTCACAGAACGCGAAGCGCCAGAGCGCCGGGGTCCATTGCCAAACCGGAAACGAGAAGCAAACGTCTTTAAAAACGTCTAACATTGGCTCATCTACTCATTTGTTATCAAAAGCAAATGAAAGTCCACATATGTACGCATTGCGGACCCACTTTTATTTTGAAACTGACAGTTTAGTGGAAGTTTGAACTATGCAGTTGAAGGAGGTAGCAGGGAGATTGCTTCGACTTTTTATTGACAGATTTCGATGAAAGAAATAGTTCTGGTAAAAGATTTTAGGAAAATTGCAGTTCCAACTTTTGGCTCAAGCAAGTGCTGATGCAGTGATAAAGTTTAGTGAAATAGCCCACGATGCTCACAACATCATGCATTAAACACTGGTGGCTATAGTTTGCAGTGTCCACTTCGACGATATCATTAACACAAGCCTTGAAGTCAAAATTTTGAGCGTCTCGTCTCGCCAAGATGTCGAAAAGAAGTTTGTAGCAGACGTGTTTCTTTTCGTTTTTCTGAACCAACAGTTATTGTGATTTTGCTCTATCCTCTATTTTCCAATTGCCCATAATACACTTTGTTTGCCCCCCAAATTGTGCATAAATTATTGTTTTGGGAATATGCAGTCCTCTCAAGAGAATTTGAAACAATAGTTTATGCAAAATTTGGGGGGCAAACAAAGGGTATTATGGGCAATTGGAAAATAGAGAATGGAATTGAAAGAGGTTGCAGAGAGGTTTGCTTCGACTATTTTTAGAGAAAGATTGTGATGAAAAAGAAAGTTTTAGTGTAAGTTTGATGGAAAGTACCCGAGAACTGCGGAAAGCGAAGTACTGTGTCGGCGGATTATTTCACACGCATGTTAAACGCGACGTTTAAATCAGGCCTTAGTGAAAGAGCCCACGATGCTCACGACACCATGGACAAAGCACTGGTTGTTATTGTTTACAGTGTCTACTTAGGCGATCTCATTGACACACTGGTTGTTATTGTTAACACACTGCTAGTTAATCTGTCCATATACTTTATTCTCCACCATTTTTTCACTAAATTTTAGATTATGTTTGGGTGTTTGTGTATTTGTTAACTAAATCTTTAGTACACCTGACCCCTTTAAAAACTATTGTAATAAGCACTAAGGATGGCTGCCCAACCTTATTAGCCAATGATGGTTATTTTGGGCAGGCGTGCACTTTATTTTATTTTTATTCTTGTCTGTTTTGTTGTTGTGAGAAGTCGAGATCACTGGAGGTGTTTTTATTCAATAAACTGGTGCTCACGTGTTCAGTGAACGAGAGAAACAAATTGCATTCTGAAGGCTGGTACTCTATTTCTCACACACATTTTACATTGAGCATTCTCGGTTCCAATGAGACACTATTTTCTTCAATATCGAACCAGTTTCGCTGTGGCGCTTGTTTTTGCGTAACTTGACGGTAGTTTCCATTTACTTTTAACTGCGCGTAACAAGCCATAGTATGTTGTGATCCTCGTTTTTATTTGATATTGGTCAATAAAATATGGCCAGAAGGTATTACCACTGGTATCTAGGAGATGTTTACTTTTTCAGCACCGCACTGGTGCACGAGTTGGAGAAGATCAGCTTTCCATCAATTTTAACATCATCCACATTGTTCCCTATTATCATCCAGGGCCGTAGGCAGGGAAGGGGCGGGGGGGGGGGGGGGGGGAGGAGGTGCGATGGGTGCGTCCGCATCGAGTCGAGTAGCGCTTGAACTGAGTTCAAATCTTTTAGAAAAAGAGTAGTGTCGTCCGCAGACAAGGTGATTTTGATTTGCATTTTTCCGACGCTGATTCGTTCGATGATTAGTCTCCTTCGCAGCCGTTGTTTGGGCTCGTCACGCAACGCTTCTCCCCCACCAACGGCTGCTTAAACCAGAACTACATTCCTTTCCATAGTTTAGCCAATCATAGCTTCGCTCACCTTTTTCTGAGCCAGTCGCGCCAAAACTCGCCGACTAAACCAATCAAAAGTTGTGTCTTATCGTAACCCTCGGGTCGGCAACGTCGCACGGACGGCAGTTCGCCGCCTTTTGAATTTGACACACACCAGGCATCGAATAAAACAAAGATTTACCTAAATAAAACACGTCTGATATGAAACCTTATGTCCAAAAAAAATTAACTCGAAGTACAACAGGAATCTAAGCACAAGATTTGAAGCAATATAACAGCTTTTCGGTTAACAACAACTGTCACGTTTTTGCCGATAGGTGTCAAAGCAACTGAGGTCGAAACAAAAGGAAAGGAATATGGTTCTGGTTTAAGCAGCCGTTGGTGGGGGAGGGAGCATTGCGTGACGAGCACAAACAACGGCTTGCGAAGGAGACTATTCGATGATTGGATTTCGTTTGGATAGCAAGATTAAGCAGTCCTATTCCTAAAACAAACAGAAGGTCTGATAATGGGCAACCTTCCTTACTCCGCGATTTAGGTTGAAGAAGGGAAAAGCGAAGCCGTCGGTTATCACACATCTTGGGATGCCATAATAAAACACTTTTATCCACCTCTTAAAATCATCTTAAAAATTGTACACATCCAGGACTTTGTTTAGGTAATCCCATTCGAACAAGTCGAAAGCTTTTTCAAAATCGACAAACACAGCGATACCATGTAACTGTTTTAATTTTGTGTAGTCAATGACATCAGAAATAAGTCTGACATTTCCACTAAAATGTATCTCTCCTTTACATAGCACATTTTGATGCCAGGGATGTCAGGGAGTACTTCCACTAATCTCTTGGTCATTACTTTTGTTGCGATCTTATAGTCAGTGTTCAAAAGGGTTCTTGGACCTAAATTTTTAACTTTGAAAAAGGCGTTGTAAAAGAATTCCAGTTATCGTTTTCGACAACTAAATCTAGTCCTGTCAAGAATGGTTGGCGAATGAAAAAACGCGGCGTTAATAAACACATCCCAACGAAAAATTACCTACCTACCCTATTCTTATCGTTTCCTCTGTAAACCCCCTCCCCCCCTCCCCCTCCCCTCCACCCCGGGATAAAAGGCACACTTAACAACACATCTAGTTCATGTATCGGAAAAATTCCAGAAAATGCTGCAAAAAGTGTCGACTTCGCCATATAACTTGCGCTTGCACTTTGGAGGACGGAAGTTTGATTTATGGGCTTGTGTATATATGGAGACGTGAACAAAACATATTATGTAAATGAACACCGTCCATCGCAGAAATCTGGGACATATTAAATCCAGGCTCTGTGGATTGATTGGCCTAAACCTATTATCCCGGAGTACTTCTATCTTGAAATCAAATTCTTAGTTAACAATTTCATTTCCTTAATTTAATAGCCTACTGTACAGGCTACTTGACGGACGATCGAAAGATTATTTGATAAAAATCATCGGACCGAGTAGCAAATCGAAAAGGAGAGGTTAACAGAAACAGGGAAGGGCACTTTTGCCCTCTTCTCTTCATTCTTCGGTTTTACTCTAGTTCCCTCTACATCGACGTCGATCTTTGATCTAGTTTGTGATTCGTCCCTTCATGCCAGGGCCCGCCACTTTTAAGAACTTAAGTAAATAAGCAACTAAAGAAAGAAAAAAAAAACGAAAAAAGTTATTATTGAACGAACAGTTACTAAAAGTATTTCATTTGAACGCCTTTCCAGAAGCTGGTTTCACGCAAGCAGAGAGATTTAGCAACCTGACAATGATAAACAGTCATGAAGAATGACTTTTTGGCAGCACTAACGCAATTTGCAGATCGTAGCAATAACAGAAAGAGAAATTTCGGCATCTTTAAAGAATCTAATTTGCACTGAAACAGCTGAAATTTTAGTCGTTAATTTCTGTTCTGATTAGGCTGAAGCATAACAAAAATCGTCGGATTCCTGGTTTGTAAAGGCTAATGGCAGTAGTAGTGATTTGGAGTAAATCATATTGTTACATGCAGGATTTGATAGTGAATCTATAGGTCTGGTTCTAAATGTTTAGTATACTTATACTGTAAAAACATTACAATAATACAGCAAGGCTGATACTACGTCAGAAAGTAACTTTGCGTGACACCAAGACGACCAGAACCGACAATTTTGGGACTCACTCAGCGGCGTGTAGCAAATCTAAATAACGCCAGCTAGAAGGCCAGCGCAAATACATTGCAATAATCTCTTGTAGATCCTACCTTTTAGCGGCATTGTTGTTCGTGGTCTCTTGCTGTTTCAACTAGTTGTAAAAACATTGCGCTTTAAGCGCTGAACGTTTGTATCGTTACACTGTTTGTTAACTTCAAATCCACCTTCCGGTATCTGAGAGTAACTAAAACCCAAATTTTCTCAGGGTAGCATGCCTCCGGACCCCCCCCCCCCCCTCAAGTTGGCTGATGATTACACATTCACGTTTAGCCCTCCCCCCCCCCCCCCCCCCCCCCCCACACACACACACACACACACACACACAAACACACACTCAAAATCTTGCTGCGCGGGCCCTGTCATCTTCGCCCTCTTGCAAATGATCCTTAACGGCAGCAATTTTAGCGATCGCCAGCTAAATAACCAGTCGTGTCCCATCGCCATTTTGTCAATTTTGGTGTGCTTTCCTACCATTGCTTGAGATGCACGTACGGCAAAATAATCATTTAGTATCGAACATTCCTGTCAAAGCGCACATAAAGCGTCCACGCTTAGTGGAATGCGAGTGTCTTTATCGTATCCCAAAGTGAGATCTTTAAGGTAATCAAAAGCTAAATCTTTCTTAGTGGCCTGTTGGTAAAGAAACTTTACAGCTTGATTCCATCCGCTCTCTGCCGCCTCTGTCCATTCTCTTGGGATTCGTTTGGATAGAAATTTAGCTTCTGGAAGGGAACGTCGCTGCAAACTTGCCAGGTCATCAGCTCTAGATCTTGCTACATAATTCTGAAACTTCATGGTAATCAGTCTGGCTTGAAATATCTCCTCTTTGCACAAATCACTTTCTTCGTATTTTTCTACAAGGTTAACGATTTGTTTTACCTCTCCAAAAACCCAGATGTGTTTGTGCAAAATTTCTTTGAGGTATCTGTTCTGGTGATGTATAATCGCTCTTACTGACTGATGTTCAAAACGCAACTCATCAAGAAGTTGTTCGTTCTCATGTGACTTGTTCTTGAGGCGCACAAATGTCTGCATTTCCAGGCTTGGCCACAAGCATTTTGGTAATTGAATGGAAATGACGGTTGCATTATTAATGATGGAATTTCTTCGTTTGTTCTCCAAGTCATTTCTTTTGTATCCTTCTTCAACATCTTTGAATAGTTGGGATAGATCCTGTAAAGCTTGGTGTCTGAGGAGAAGGGTTTCCAGTGTTTGCTTAAGCATATTTCGATCATGAGGAATCAGTGCAAAGTCCTTCTTTGCAACACTGGGTAACTCAATCATCTCCATTAGTTCAATAGAGACTGCTTCCAAGTAAGGGTTTATCAGAGTACCGGTCTTGTAATGTTTTAAGTCATCCTCTC
This sequence comes from Meandrina meandrites, assembly GCA_963693305.1. Lineage (NCBI taxonomy): Eukaryota > Metazoa > Cnidaria > Anthozoa > Scleractinia > Meandrinidae > Meandrina > Meandrina meandrites. The sequence goes on from OY855904.1 coordinate 20,502,347, forward strand.
TGCATACGCTAAACTCATTTTCATAAAACTGTTTACTGTCGGCTTCAAATTGGTCTAATGTGAACGGATCGGGGTGACTACCGAAGAGATGTTTATAGATCACATTAAGTTCTGCCTCACGAGTCGGATTAGTAAGGACGCCCCCATGTCTCTCAATCAAATCAACAATTTCCTGCCATTGGTCGCTTTTACCTTTGGAAGGTTTCTCCGTTCCAACATACAATTTGGCAAGGTACAAAGGTGTTATACCATGATGATTAGAACAGTTCACATCGATACCAGGAAGGGTATTATCTTTTAACAGCGTTTTTATAAAGCCACTAAGACCTCTGTAAGCTGATAAGTGATATATGGTAAGCTTGTCGGTGTTACATGCAATATTAAAACTGGAAATCCGTCTTGTTGCTCTAAACAAGAGGTCTGCAGTTTTTTCTGCAATGTTCCTTGATTTATACGATGGAAATGGGCTGATGCCAGCACACATGATAGCAAGAGTCAGTGAACTGTGCCCCTGAGGAGTCAGAAGAGTGGGATCAGCACCCCAGAAAAGAAACCTCTTAATTACAAATAAGTTACCTCCTTGAGCAGCTCGATGCAATGCCGTGTAGCCTTCTGCGTCACGACACTCGTTGATGACCCGGAATCTTAAGGGATGAGCCTTAATAGCTTTCAAAAGGGGGCCATCATCTGAAAAACAATAACAGATATCACATGTGTAGTCCTCTAAAAGGTTATCCGACAGCACAGTCGGCTTTCTGTATGCCAGCAAATGGAACTCGGACTTGTTGAAAGGCTTGCCACACTCAATATGAATGGTTACGTCAAATCGCTTTAGGACAACGTCAAGCCACTTGCCACCATTCTGTAAGTACATTAACAGGGGTGTTCGTCCCTGTGCATCCTTGCAGCTGAGACTTCCGCCCTTTGAGAGTATACGATAAGCAATCACCGGTTGTTCTTTCTCAAAAGCACGATGCAAGAGGTACGTCTGTCTCTCATCACACGCCTGGGTCAAGTAGGCCTCCCTCGAGAGGAGAATTTCAGCTATCGCATTATGATACCTTTGGTTCAAGGCCAGAACCAGCTCAAAATTGTCCATATTGCAATTGTCTTCCCCATGGAATCGAGGATTGAGCACTTCAGGTGCGAATTCAGTGGCAACATCTAGTGGGGTTTTACCTTCATTGTCAGTTAAATCTGTGCTTGCTTCTTTTTGTAGTAGGTATACGACGCAACACTCTTCCCCATTTTGTGCTGCAAGGTGTAGAGCTGTTCTACCACTTTTGTCGACTTTATTTATGTACGAATCATCTGTTGACTCAGTAATTTCTAACAGCTTGAGACACTGAACGTTTAAGGGCACAGTCCTTCCAAGGATACCAGAATCACTTGCTACCGTAACATCACCCTCTAAACTCCAAACTGTAGTAAATAAAGGACCGTAAGGTTCGTTAAACGTCGTGTGAAACATCACATTTGCAGCATTTTCAAAAGAGTTTAGGACAGAGTAATGTAACGGAGTCATTCCGTACTGATCAGTGTCATAAATGCTAGCTCCCATGTTTATTAAGGGTTTGATGCCCTCGTTGATCTTGCAAATAGCACCACTATGTAGTGGAGTAGACTGGTTTCTACTCCTAGTGTTAATATGAAGAGATGGTATTTGAGAAATGAGCCATTTAATGAAACTGTAATGCCCATGACACGCAGCTACATGAAGTGGCGTGGCACCTTGGCAATCCTTATCGTGAGGCTTTGCTCCATACCGCAAAAGCAGGGACCCTATCTCAGAGTGACCGTACCTTGCAGACAGTAGAAATGGAGTCGAACCACAATGGCATAGATCTTTAGTGTATTCTACATCTTCTCTTGCGCTAAGAAAGTCATACTTCGTTTTACATTTTTTCACCGTCAGGTTGCCAGGCAAAGATAAATTTTGAAAGAATTTGCACTTCTGAGAAATTCTTGCTCCACCTTGAATAAGCAACTTTGCCATCGCTACATGGTTCTGCCTGACAGCCTCATGAAGTGGAGTTCGCCCTGTGAAGTCAGTGCAATGAACTGCCTTATCTTCCCGTGATAACAGCAGCTTAGTTACCTCTGTGTGGTTTCGCGATACTGCCAAATGGAGTGCACTTTGGCATAGAAGTTTAAACCTGTCGTCTGACAAAATGTAATCCACGGCATTACCGGAGCTACAACGAGGCTTTGCTTGATATCGAACCCTGTTTTCAAGCCAGTAAAATGACCCATCACAACGCATGCAGGTATCTACTACCCCAGTCTTTAGGAGAAACTTAGCAACGTTTGTATGACCCCCAGCAGCTGCATGTTGAAGAGACACGTGGTCCGCAAGTGCTCCACATCTGTGCAAAAACTGAACAACTTTTAAATGCCCATTTTGTGCTGCTAGTTGGATGGCTGTCAGGTTGACACCGTTAACGTCACGAAACAGAGCATTCCTTTTCAGTAAGGCTTGGACAACATCAATATGACCTCCTGATGCAGCCGCATGTAACATACTAGAGTTCCAGAAAGCTGTTTTAGCTCGTTCAATAGGATCAGCCAAAACGACACCATCATGAAATAGAACACGCGGCGAAGGTGGTGGCTTTGTTCTGTGTTCGATGTTGGCTCCTTTGTTTATGAGAAACTCTACGTTTTCTGTAAGGCCGTTCATTGCAGCAACAAATCCTGGAGTAAACCCATAGTTGTCTTCACAGTCAATTCTTTCAAACGCTGGAATTAGTATCCGAAGAATTTTTATGTTGCTACTGGCTGCAGCGAGATGAAGAAGCGTTCTGTTATTACTGTCAATGGACGCATTTATGTACGAGGCGTTAATGTTTCCGAATTCCTTGAGGTGATTGTCATCACTTGCTTCGAAGCTAATGTGTTGTGCTAAACGGTAAATGTCCATTGATGAATTTTGAGCCTTTCTGACAACACTCAAATAGTACTCCGCTAGGCGCCTGTGACCGTGACTCCGACTCACATAGTACGGGTTTCCAAGGTTTTCGCTGCTGGTCAGCCACTCCGTAAATGAAAGGTGAAAAATGGTGATGGTGTTGTCCTCCCCATATCTAATGAAATGCGATAGTCCTTTCAAGGCATAGACAAAGTCGTATTCGTAGTCGATCTTTTCCTGAACTCTTAAAACTTGGAACAAACAATCAGCTTTCATAGGTTCAAAGGCCGCCACGATGACCTCTAGTACTGCAAGAGCAGGCTTGAACTTTTCTCTTGATCCATAAACCCTTCTCAAGTAGCTGTCGTATATACCACCGATTGTCTTCGGAAGCTTGTTAAAGTCTATTTGATTGTTCCAGTCATCCCTCCAGAAATGGAACATTTCTTTCACGAACAAGAAATTTCCTTGACTTTGACTCAATAACTTGTTTGTCAGGTAGGAAATTTCTTCACCGCTGCTGAAGCCCAACGTAACTTTTAGCCTGTCAAGAAAGGGTGCATCTTCGAATAACTTGGTTGCAATAAAGATTTCGATGTCTTGCAAGTTCCTTTCATCTGTAGGAGACAAATACACCTTCGCGATATTGGTGAAATGCTTCAATACAGTGGAGTCATTACGCGACGTCATTATGAGCCTTACCCATTTCGGAAGCCTGATGAATGTTTCTTCTATAAATTGAGCTATTGCAGTCCCGCCGTCGTATGAAGAGCATTCATCTAAGGCATCTATAACAATAAAATAATCTCGAAGCTCATTTTTTAGCTGCCGCAATGGAGCAACAACAGCATGTTCGAAGCAGTCGTAAGGATCTCGCAAACAACTTCGTTCAAGAATGTCAAGGATAAACGAACTGTTGGAGACTAACATTCCATATTCTGGAACCCTTCTAGCCATCAAGTCGACTAAATTGCGTACAAATCGACCAGAATCTTGAGTTGCCTTGTCTGAATACTTGCATAAATGATAACCAATGATTCTCTTGTGAATGAAGGGATTGGATGAACGGGAACAAATCAGCTGAGCGGTTAGTGCAGATTTCCCAGTCCCTGGCTCACCAACAACCACAACCCCACCCTCATTACCTGGTTTTGTCAAAAGGGAATCCAATTCATGGTACAGCCAAAGACGGCCTGTGAAGCTTTCTCGAGCAGCATTCAGGCTCCTCGTAAAATTGAATTCCTTAGTGTCAAAAGGAACACTTCCACTTTCTAACGGACATCCTAACAAAAAAGTCATAACATTACTAACAATGGATGTCAGTGGGTGTTTATATAACATGTTTACTTCGGTCTATAATAACCTCGCCTATTGGAAGAATTTTGTAAAGTATGGCTTTTTCTCTTCACAGAATCTATAATAAATGTTACATATTTTTGTGTTTTTATGAGGTCATATATTAAATACACCTAGTCCAGAAGAAGAAGAAGTAATGCTGGTGAACACAAGCCGCTGCTGTTTCAAACTCTCCCAGACTTCCACAAGAGTTCCTATTACTGAAACAGGGATAAAATGACTTTTATTTCCTTTTGAAATACAGTCAGCTCTCGTTATAGCGGTCGTGTTTGGGACGTCGTTTAGTGTCCGCAGTAGCGAGGGTCCGGCGGGGTGTGAGAAAGAACTGCCGTTAGAATACGTTTAAAAATATCAAACATGACAAGCTTATCAACAACGGCGAAACTGCTAAGTAGTCGTTAGGAATGGAGGATGAGGGTTTGATCTCTGCTAAAGAGACAAAACAAAGGCTATGTTACAGCTACTGAAGGATTTGATGCAAAAACAAATATTCCGGAAGTCTTTTGAAGACTTTTATATGTAAGAATGTTATATGAGACGACAATAAAACGTGTCCGTAACTCCGAAATAGAGAGAGCCGTAATGGCGGGAGTCATTTCTAGTAAAATCTCTATTGCTTTCGCCAGAGATCTGGATTTTGTCCGAAATAGCGAATATCCGTTAAAGCGGGTTGTACGCAAGGCGAGAGTTGACTGTCATTCGCAGAAAAACGTTTTTTTCTGTATCTATCTATCTATCTATCTATATATATTTCTATCTAGAAACACGAATGCAGCCAATCAATGAGTTCATTTTTATGAACTTTTTTTACACCTCAGGTTACACCTATAATCCTAAAAAAAGAGCATCAAATACCCTACTTTCCCGATCGCGGTTTTGAAAAAAATGTGCCTGCAACATGCTTCAAGTCTTTCAAAGGAGATCCGGCGAAAATGTGTTTGTTTATACAGCGATTTTTCAATTGACGGGCATGAAATTCGCCTTTAATTAATTATAGACATATTACGGATACTGTATCTTGAACAACCAACACAAAGGAGTGTCCATGACTGTCCACTGACTTGGCCAGTTGTAAACGAAGTCACGTCTCCCTCTTCTCCGGCTTGCCAAAATGGTAACCCAAAAGAATTCCCGAACAGGAAACCGGTCAATACTCACTTACCTTGGCTTTCTTGTACCATTCATGTGGTGTATAAGGTCCCAATCAGTATTAATGAAACTAATACAGTACGTTTACCTTTCTACTGAAGCAAATACAAGCATGCACAAACCGTGTGGCACAACTTACCATCATTGTAGGAATTTTGGCTCAGACATCTAAAGCTCCCCATGAGTACGATTACAAATATCCAAACCGTAAAAAATCGGGTGTTTAAGCTACGAAGGTTTGTGACAAAACTGTTTTTGCATCCTGTGAATGCCCATCCTGCAAGGTTTATAACTTGCGTGGCATAGGAAATGTTCCGATTCCTCTCCTCCTCCATTCTGTCATCGATATTTTGCAAAAGTTTAAACACCTTGGTTTGTTTACTTTCTAAGGCTAACAGTTTCTTTTGTACCTTTTTGCTGACACTTACGCAGTTTCTCTTAAAGTCTGCGATCTCGTCCTCAATACCATCCAGCTGACCACAGACTGTCGATTGGAAATCAGCCAGTACTTTTCTCTCTATACTTTGCGCATCGAAGTCCTTTTCCATCAGATTTATCTCTGCAAGGGATGATTTTGCGTCATTGTCAGCAACTAGCTCTGGATCTTGAAGAAGGTTCCGTATAGTTGTTAAAGCATTTGCCTTTTCTGCATCAGTGAGTTCCTGTCTTGCAGCGTGCCCCCATTTCGTGTTGCGCGTCTCCCGTACGGCGTCAACGAGGTGCACTTGAATTCGGAAACAAATGCACCAAAAGATGAGGTTGGTCAACCCTGTGCAGTCAGTATCATTCGCGCCCAGGACAGTAGCCTTACTAGGCCCCAAATCGGACATGAAAAGTTTGGCCACCTCCCAGTAACCTTGGTTAGGATCTGTCCATTTGCTGGAGTCACTTTGATGCCACTTAGGAGAATTTGGCTTTCCTCCTCTGTGGCACCTGGCAATTTGTACAGCCCAGGCGCAAGTGTGCTTTGGAGGCCTGGGACAAGTACAAGGGGGGAGAGAAGCCAGATTTGCCAGCAAAGCTCGATGGAACGCCTTCATCTCCCTCTCGATGTAAGGCCTTAGTCCATCACACATCAACGAGAGGGCGTGACCAACAGCTAACCAGTTCTGGTACTCTTTCTTCAGAATTTTAGACTGCCAGTCTATTGCAGTTGAGTGCGAAGCCATTATAAATTTATTTCAATGCGATGGATAAGTTGAAGTTTCCTATGGAAGTAAAGATTAATGACTTGTAATGCACTTATCAGTGTTTAGCCGCAAAGGGGATGAGAAGACCCGGGCAAAGGCAAAGTATTTGACAACAATTGTCTCTCATGCTGGGGTTTTTCAACTGTTTAAGTGGACTTTATAACAAAATGTTATTGCCGTCCAGGGACTGTTTTGGCCACCCAAAATATTTCGAGAAAACAGTTCGAGTCTGAACAACTCGGCATGTACAGGACTTTGCCCAAGTCTTCGTCAAATTTGGAGAAGGGGTAGAAAACACTTTCAAAAAAGTGTCGGAAGTTTCAACAAACCTCCACTGCAAGGATGCTGGGCATGGGAGGGGCATTTGAGCTTGGCTAGGATTTTCAGTTTCTGCCTGTTTTCTGTCAGAAATACTTTGTTGAAGTCTCACTGTGATTGTGATAATTAAATGACAGTGGCTTAGGTATAAAAGTGATGATGATAATAATTATTTCATCATTAATAACACGAGAATTCTAGCTAGCTGATTGAACACGAGTGCCTTTTGGGCTAGTAGCTAAATTTTAACATAGCAACGGCCATAGCAACAGTTGTTTACCATCAAAAGGGTGCTTACAAACTAGACACAATTCAGCATATTCAGATTATATTTTACAGAAAAGCTTGGAAGTCTTACGCTGTGAGAAGTTTTCAATCATCGTCCTGAATATTGTTCCTACTTCCATTTTATACGATCATATCTGGCTACTATTTCTATTACTGGTGTGTTGTTATATATGTTTTGAATGCAACATTTATCTAACTCCTTTTAATCTACCCCCCCCCCTGTTCTTTTCTGTCTCCCCCCCCCCCTACTCCACCAGCCCGGGGAGGGGGGGTACTCCCCTAAATTTAGGATAGGGGTGTGCCGCGAACGTTCTCAAACCTTGACCCTATCTAAGGATAAAGAAAACGAAAATTAATACCCTTTCTAAGGCCCAAACCTGAAAATTGACACCATATTCAAGGGGAGGAGAAGCATTGCGTGACGACTCAAATAACGGCTAACCGCGCACGGCAAAGCTCAAATCTTTCAAAATCGCTTTGTTAATACTTAATGACGGATAGTTCAGTTTTAACAGACAATTTTTTTTCGTTTAGCTGGGCGTTTATTTGAGCTGATAGAATTTAGCTACCCTATCTAAGGATCACACCGGGAACACATTGCCAAAAGGAACAAAAGTGATACCCTATTTAAGGACCGAGAACCTCAAAAAACATACCCTATCCCGCGGCACATACCTATATAGCCCATATATGGGAGTACCCTCCCTCCCCCCCCCCCCCCCCCCCCGGGCTCCACAGGTCTACTTTGGTCTGTTAGAGCTATTAAAAGACGTAAGTAAAACTTAAAAGCTTGATTTCTCGAATAGCACAAACAGCCAAATCACGAATATTTCAAGCACGATATCTTTCTTTAGCTCATTTCAGACATCGTGCTTCTGCCGTGCCGAACTTAACTGCAATAGGTTCGACTGTAGCACGGCACAAACACGACTCTGATCCAGACGTCGTGCCAAATTCAGGACTCACTGAAGTCACGTAACAATTAGTCAGCGTTGATCAAACAAAAATGGCGCCGTAACTGTCGTAACTACCCCGGTCAAAATACATGATTTATGAATTTTGTTTGGCACGGCAGAAGCGCGACGTTTGAATCACTGCCGTGCCAGAGTCGTGTAGCACGGCAGAGCTTGTCGAACTTAATTGCTTTGCCGAAATTAATTTTAAGTTAGATTCAGACGCCGTACTTCTGCGTGCTTTTGTCGAACTTAATTCCTGAATTTAGTTCAGCATGGCATGACAGCCCAGTTCAGACGTCGTGCTTCTGCCGTGCTAGTCCCAGGTCAGACATGCTTCTGCCGTGCCGAACTAAATTCAGGAATGAAGTTCGACCAAAAGTTCTCAAATTTTCAGGATTGGAAAAGAATACCATTCTCTTGGAGTTCAACCTCAAACATTAGTTGATAGGATCTCATTTTCAAGAAAAATATGACTCAAAGCACGGTTTTTAGAGGTTATCTCCTTGGCAACTTACTTATGGACAGAATAAACTTAATTGCATGCTTCTCGAACCTCTCATTTTTAAGATATTGTGCGTGAATACCTCTTTCTTATAAAACTTAGGGTGGTGGTTATTCGTTAACTATTGTGGCACGCGACGTGAAAAAGCCTAGTTTCGATGTCAGACTGCGGATTCCTTTAACTTGATAGCAAAACTGCCCGGTCCACAATTTGTTTTACGAGAAAAGTACATTTTTGGTTATAAGACCAGCTTAACACCAGACGTCCATAACTAGAAGTCTACATCTGGTATTGGCGCGCGTGTTATGTCTTTCGCGTGTAGGCTATTTTTAGAAACTGACGTGCTCGCGAGAAAATGACGTGACCCACTATTTCGACACCATTGGAGTTCTAAGATGCGGCCGAATATTTTTATTTGGAAAATGGCAGGTGAAATAAATCAAATCACATCAAAACACTTGACAGGCCATTCTCTTTAATTCTCACATTTCAACAGAAGTAGTATCGTAAAAAGTGATTTCAAACGTCTGTTCAGTGGCATTTGAAGGCGAGTGAAAAAGCAACCCGTCGCCGGGTTTCCGAAGACAAAATCACAAAACAAGCAGGGCGACTTTTCATAATTTACGAGAGAATTATGAACAGAAGTATCCCAAACTTTTAGTAGGAAAGTGTGTCTTTATTTTGTACAGCATATCCTCTTGTTAAAATACTGAACAGCATACACAGCACGATAGCTGCTGCGAAGTGCCCGAGAAGCACAACTTGAATTAAACTTTTGACGGCTGTGAATGAAATCCGATCATTGTTCGATGAATTAAACTCGTATTTCTATTCATATTAAAACAAGTACATTACCTTAGACAGTCTTTTGTTGTCATGACGTCCTTATAATTCCAAAAACATGCGAAACTCGCCAAACTTGTCGTTTTCTGTGAATGTTGTTCTCAAACGAATCAAACTTCATTCTGTTCATTCCGGGACGACGGTTTTGCTTTTCAAAATAGCAACGAACCTGTGCCAAAATGTACTTGCTCTCTTAATGCCTGTCTTCATCTTGAGAGTACCATTAATCTTTGGTGTCTTCGCATTGTGAATTTGACTCGGAATTAGTCTCGCTTGCTCGCTGCCATTTCGTATTCTGACTCCAAAACACTGAGGTCCTCTCGCTTATTTGGATGCTCCGAATTTTTACAACTTCGATGCTATCATCATCGATGAAAGATGGCCTGATGATTCTTGTCCGGACGATTTAATCCTCGCAAAACGGAAATTGTGATGACCAACAAACAGTAATTTAGTAATGCCGTTCGCTCGTCCTCTGCAGTTTCTCTGCAGTTCTGCTTTTCTTAAAAAATTTGTTCAACCAATCAACCAATCAAAGGCGCGAATTGAAAAATACTTTAACGTGACTGGCTATTTGTTCGCGGCAAAGCTGTTCTAAAAATAGCCTTCACGCGAAAGACATATCTCAAGGCCTATTACCAGAGATGTAGACTTCTAGTTATGGACTTCTGTTAACACCTATGATATGTAAATAGCAGGCCGTCCTCCCCAATAATGTACGCATCGACAATGAAAACGGCTTGGCATTCTAAACTCTGAACGTTGTTTACCACCCAACCGTGATGAGTAAACATGTTTTAATATTTAAATACTAATGTGGCCGTTTCTTTTACCGCTGTAATTCAACAAGAGTCCTGATCCGACTTCGATCCGACTTTCTTCCTTGTCTTGTGATAGCGCGGGCTCGCTTTCATTAAATGCATGTATTTTTAAACGTACACCACAGGCCACAGCGAAATTCGCGTTAATTAAATAAAACTTTATTTTTTAGTGAAATAATAAATCACTTATTCGATGGTTTAACATAACATACGAGCAGACATTTTGCTCATTGCTCGTATTTCTCCTCACCCCTTCGGGGCTCGGAAAAATACTACGCACAACTCGCATAATATCCGCGCGTATTATATGCTAAACCATCGAATAAGGTGTATGTAAACAGGCGCGTTAATAGCGGAGCTCTCCAGCGGCCCGAAGGGCCGCAGAGCGGAGCCCCATAACTACCGTGCGAAGATAGAAATTGAGAAAACCATGCGTTTGAGTTTTCATAGTCATCGTGGCTAGCGGCATGGCTCGCGGGCGCGTGCGCTTAGCGACGACGACGACGACGACGACGACGACGACGACGACGACGACGACGACGACGACGACGACGACGACGACGACGACGACGTCGCCCAAAATGGCGGCCACACTCCAGAAAAAGCTTGACCTGGGCATCTTACGTGTTTGATATTGACCATCCACTTTTCGTTAAAAGTTACCTATCGTAGAAGTTTGTAGGACACTGCATATTTTTTAAAATCATGTTGAAAATCGACTAGAGATATTTCATTTCGCCTACACGAATCGATTGCGTGAAAAGGCGACAAAATCTTTGCTCAACCGCGGGAACTTGTGAAGAAAGTGAGCAGCGTGAAATATTTCTTCGTTATTATTTTTCACCCCATCACTTCAGAGATTTCTTCTCACATCAAAAAAATGATCTGGACATTTCACATCAACTTAAACGACGCCATTGCATGAAAAGGCGCCAAAATCTTTGGCACGCTGTTCACGTTTAAAGCTGAATGAAACACGCGAAGAAAGCTGCTGAAGAACATAGATCTTCTGTCTTCGTGGATAATTGTCACTCTTTTTACCCATCTACATCATGGAAACTTATTCCAAATCATTAAGGACAACCTTGTAACGGGAAGAACCGAAGTACTTGCGGACTTGAACATGATATATCGGACTACAAGTCAAAAGAGCGATGTCCACGGTTCGACCTGCGGCTGAGCAAGCCTGAGAATCACTGAATTGAGCTCAACTAAAAGTGAACTCAAAGCCGATGAAGTTCACTGAAGTGAAGGATAAAAGACTATTAAAGGCTACACCGATGGAAAGAGAGAAATTGATCTTCGTTGATAATTCATATAATGTATAAGACTTACATTGTATGTCGGTGGTGTTGGAGAAAGCTTACAACGAAAATTATTGCCGTGTTTGTCTCCGATACTATTGGGCTGGTTTGAAAGCTTTGCCCTGCAGAATATACAAGCCTTCTTCAATAATGAGGTAACAAACGTAAATGTATGCACTAAGCATAAGCCTAATTTTATATTGAGATAATTTACTTCATTTATGAACAAATTTGAAGTTGTGTCGCTTTTCAGATCTTCCGGGAATATATTTATCAAACCTGTTCGTGTTTGTACATTTTTAGCTCTCCCCTCTCCCCTCCGAACGCAACAAGTGGGTCGGAGCGTGGAGAGGCGGCTGTATTCGCAGGCTAGTACATTTTATACAGTCATTGTTTATCAAATATTTCGTTTAGACTAGTGATGTTCGCTACTGGATTTTGAAAACAAATTATTTAGCTGATAAAAATCACAATTTCGCAGAATTTCGGCTCGCTTGCATTTGTTTTGTTTCTCTAATCCCTGCTTATCAGTGAGTCATGTGTTGAAATATCTTCGATGCGTAAACGAATATTTCGCCGGTTTCGTTGCGAGTTACCTGTGCTTGGTTGAGTGAGTTCAGACTTTACCTACCGCATATTTATACTTACCAGAAATGAAGAAAATTCATTCAGTTCTCTACATAAAATATAAGGTACTTAGCAACGCGTACGATAAAACAGGATTAGTTAATCATTCCACTAAACCGCAACGAAAAGAAGATGCTTCAAACAGTCAAAACAACTTTGTAAGCTCATTCTCACTTATCGTGCACTACTTCCCATATCACAAACACGCACAAGTCTTACACAAAAGCTGGTTTGAAATGACTTACATAACCGGCACCATAAATTTTCAGAGTTTGTTTTGCCGACTCGATTTTCTCAGTTTGCCGTGGCGTGAGTTCATTTTGTTTACTGTGTTTAGCAGAGAATTCACTTTGTTTTTCTGTATTTTGTTTTTGCCTTGAGTTGATTTTCTTGCCCTGACAGTTTTGTAGTAATTCAAAACAAGGTCAAGATTCTTTTTACATTGAAAAAACTCGTAGACGTCCTGGAGGTGTATTAATAGGGACCTTACGAAACCACGACGGCAACGATGACGACAACGTCGACTAAAAAATGTATTTATATTTCCTTAACATTTTCGCAATTATTCTCATTTTTTTTAGGGCGTTCATTTTTGTCAGAACTGATCTCTAGCTGAATATGTAAGCGCATTATTAAATTCAAAATAAAAACAAGAAAAAATCGTCGTCGTAGTTCACGTTCTCCAGACTACGCAAAACTTGGCAATTTCATGTCGTTGTTTTGCAGAGGACGACAAAGAAATGTACCAACCTAGTAAATGGCCAAGCTCACAACGAGTCTCTTGTAGCTCAGTTGGTTAGAGCGCCCAACCGGTATCTGGGAGGCCATGGGTTCGATTCCCGTCAGGGACTCAGAATTTTTCTTTGTCCCATGCTCGTGTCATTGTTGAAAAAGATCATCTTCATTATTTATCACCGAGCTTAAAATTTACCATCTTTATTATTTACTACAAACGTTATAAAGATTTGTTTTGCGCCGACGTGAGTACGTGTGAGGAACCCAATAAAATGACTCGTCAAATTCAATTTTAGAACCTGCCAGTGACAGGCTGTCACAGGAAAGAAAATTCAGATGGGACCACGAAATATATTGACGTCGCTTTCGTCAACAAAACCATGAGATGTTTTTAACAATGAGCGATTAAAATTCATTTTGAACCTGTATGGGCCACTGTATAAGCTTAGAAATACAGTGTGGCTACTTAATTAGTAATAAAATAAATAAAAAGGGAGCTCCGCTTTTAGGCTGGCCTAAATCTATATATCATTATAATATAACGCTTGCATCTTTTAGTAGATAAAACCCACTAGAGACAAGGAACGGTTAATTAGTCATCGATTAACCAAGTTTGTATACAGCATATATAAGCTTATTAAAATGACACTGATCGCATGAAATGACCAAGATAATCGCGTGAGTGTAAATGCAGTCTGATAACAAAGATTATTCTACGTACGTCCATGCAAGTTAGGTCTTTTGCATTTACATAAGAATAAGAGTCAATAAGGAGGGGGACATTGGGGGTTGCTGAATACCGCATTACCGCAAAAAAATTCGATAAATACCGCAATATCGCAAAAAAAATCGGAAAATACCGCAATTTTATAGTAAGCCTGTATAACTGGTGTATTCGTTGACGCGAGGGCAAAAATAGAGGCAAAAACAAGCGGTGGGACAGTGGGAACAATGACACGGCTTTAAACTGGTTGTTAAAACAGTCAAATTGTAGATTAAAATGTGTGACAAAATAAGGCTGTTTCAGGTTGCTTCCGAAACGGCTAAAAATGGTCGGAAAAAGTAAAGAATACGTTTTTGTACCGAAAATCGTCGACCAAAACGTAAACAAAACGCATCCCGCAGGTTTGGAGAATACCGCAATACCGCAATTCAAGATTAAAATTACCGAAATACCGCATGAAAAATTGGCCAATACCGCAATACCGCAAACCCCAATGTCCCCCTCAATAAGAGTTTGACAAGGATTTTCACAGTCGCTGCAGAACGAGCTTTTGTGTATTCTACGTAACATCGGCATTTCATCTAGTCTTAATAGATACAAATTTTCTCTGGTCTATCATGATTTATACTACGCACAACTGACAAGAGCAAGGCGACAAGCGGCTAAACTGGATAGAAGCGATTTTAATGATGGATGGCGGACGCTTTTAGCTGTATTATTGTCTTACCTGAATAAGCAATTCTCGAAAGAGCTCTCTTTGGTTTGTACCTCGAAACTGTATTAAAAACATAAAATATCGTGACTTTCCGTGAACGTCTCTTTCCACGAAATTTGCTCGGGAAAATCCCCTACACCATCATCCTTTGCAGTAAAACCATTACATCAGCGAGATAATTTTAACACATTGAAATCTCTGGAATGTGATTGAAAGAAAGAATTATTATTTTTTTCATACATTGAAAGTAAAAGACCAAGACGAACAACAGTGGAACCTCGATTTAACAAAGTGCCAAGGCACTGGGGAAATTTGTTCGTTATATCGAAAACCTCGATTTAACGAATTTTCGAGAAAACAATCAAAATATTCGCTATTTCGAGGTATAGTTAATTATTAACTTTCAACGGACAGCAGTGAGCACAACAACGAATTCTTTTCGACCATGAGTATATAAAAGACATCTGGGATGTTGTTGTTGTTGAATTTCTGGAGGATTAAAAAAATTTCAACCTTGTTAGTCTGTTTCGCAATCAACTTTCGTCACATGTTGACATTTATTCGCTATATCGAGGTATATTTTACGTCGGGCTTCTGTTATAAGGAGTGTTCGTTATAAGGGGGATTTCGTTATATCGAGGTTCTGTTCCATACAGGTGATGGACAAAAGACTGACCCCCAGTCCATGGACTACCTCGATGGACTACTCAAAAGGACTGCCCTTAAATGGACTACCCCTAATATTAAATCCTATTTCGCTACCCGGGAGCTCCCAGGGACCAGGAAGGGAGGAATAGTAACCTAAGGAATAGTAACCTATGTTATAAGGTTCGTCTTATCAAGCTTAAGTTATTACCGCTTAATTACTGGTTAGAATATCTTGACTTAGTTTTCTCAAGTGCCTTCATGGGCATATAGACGTCACTCGTGAATTTAGTTATTAGCTCTTTTAAAAGTAAACTTAAGTCACTTTATTTTACTAGACTTTTAAATGTTTTTGATGGTGACAATTTTCGTTCTTTTAAATTAATTTGTCCTAAGTGTCGCCGTGTTAATATTTTCTCTGTCTGTACTTGTTAAGTTGATTAGTATATTTTAGATTGTATTTGTGTTATTTAGATTATTTGATTGTAGTTTAGTCGGGTCAGGGAAGGGTTTTTTCGGGATATTTTTTCGGGGGCTGGGTGTGGGTGTATTAACCAAGTAGGAGACTTATGTCCTATTGTTAAGCACCTGTACTTGTACGAATCCATAAATAAATATATAAAAATAAATAAATATACCGTGTTACCCGTACAATAAAGACCTAACCGTAAACAGGCTAACTGAAGTGCATGCATAGCAGGCTAACCGGAGTGCATAGCAGGCTAACCGGAGTGAAAAGTAGGCTAACCAGAGTGCATAGCAGGCTAACCGAGGTGAGTAGTAGCCATTAAAAGGAGTGCCATTTTGATAGTTAAAATAGCTATCCACCCTCGTTCCCAGTGCCTTTCAAGGTCAGTGCGATTCCTGTATTTAGGCGCTAAAGTGTCCGTGAGGATGAAAATAAAGAAGGCTGCATGCAATGTAAGTATGGAAATAGCAGTTCTTTCAATATTACTCATTCAAAATAGGATCTCTTAGGGGTAAGTCCACTTTAGGGTAGTCCATTTTGGTAGTCCATCGGGGTAGTCCATGGACTGGGGGTCAGTCTTTTGTCCATCACCGTTCCATACATTTTACTGTAATTTTGGCCGGGCTGAAGAAAATCGTTCGTTATACCGAGGACTTCGTTATATAGAGGTTCGTTAAATCGAGGTTCCACTGAAATTGGTTAAACACGAGACGATTGTGTCCATGATACTCATGATGGTCCCAATGATGAACCAACATTCACCTTGTATGATTTTGTATTTTCTGTCCATAGAGTTTGAAACCCGAGTCTCCTTCTTCGTATTATATCAGGAACAGACTAGTGTCTTTGTCGTAACAAACGGCAGCTAATAAAATCTGAAACAACGAAATGAAACAAGCCGAAACGAAACGAAACTTACTTCCGGTCAGCTTTTACTCTGGTTTGCTTGCGGTTAGCTTTTAATTGTTAGTTAGGGCAGAATTCTATATATTTGTTTCGTTTCGTTTCGGTGGTTTCGCCGTTTCGTTTCGTTTCGGGTTTTAGTACATGCCGTAACAAACAAGGCAATGAATATGAAATGCAAGTTCCCTGCACAAGAAAATTTAGCAGGGACATGTTGCAGCCACACGACCCATCGGCACAATGACTGCTACATGTCCCTGCGACATTCGCATTTTCCAAATTGATTTCGCAAAAACTGAAATATCAGGTCGATCACATAAGATGCCAATGTTTTATTCTGCACTTAACGTGGCTGGTTTTCATTATTATTGTTGAAAAATATTTAAAAGTTCCCATTTAATGCCCCTTGAACGATCCCAGAGACAGTTTCAGTAGTTTAGCAGGTTCAGCGCTGCTCACAACTGTCATGCTTCCTTTCAAGTTTCTAACCCAATTTATTTCATAGAATACACAATTTTCCTAGCCTCATGACATTGAGTCTTTAAAACTGTGTCATCAGAGTAGTCGAGAGCAGGATATTATCTGTTCTTGACATACATTGCACCGCCGCATTCGACCGGCATCAGCAGCCAAAGACCGAAACTCAGGCAACCGGGGTTCGAACTAACTTTTTGCAACTAAAAAAAAGGATTGACTTGTATCTATAGGGGTATAAAAAATTGTTATGAGGAAGAGTGGATGTGTAACAAAAGATATCCTGGGGTTAGTTCTGGTGGGTAACATCGAACATAAACGGCAAAACTGTATGGTTTAAACCTACAATAGGGAAACACACAGAACATCAGCGAAAACGAAAAGGGAAATCAGTTACATCTTCGCTTAGATAGCTCCAAAACAATCAAAATATCCGAGTATGACGGTCGCTGAGTAGTCAATGACATTACCAAAATAAACAGCCTATTCGTCAACTTCTGTTTGTATTTGCATGCCTTTTTTTACAGTGGACTTACCGATAATTTAAATGAATATATTTTTATTCGCAAATGATTGCCAGTGGATATATTTTTTGGCCCGCCAACTCCAAAAACCCACTCGCATTCTGCCAGTTTGCGAGCGCTTGTTTAGTTCGAGCCCTGCGGTTATTGAGGGATGGTTGGGCACTCTTTACTGTGAAGGCTATTTTACAGATCGGGCAGGACTAGCACACTACACAGAGAATTTAAATAGTCCTTGAACAAAACTCTGAACGAGACTCTGAAAAGCTTGGCTAATTCTCTAATTATTCAAAACGTTGTTTTGTGTTTCTTGACCTCCACCATCACGTGATGAATGTTGATGAGTTCACTGCGGATCGGCAGCCGTTTGAAAGGATGCTGCGAGAGGATTTTCTGAAATCTGTGATAGTACTGGATCAGCTGAGTCAGCGCAGCCTGTCAAATACAAACACAGTTTTAATAGCATGAAATCTTAAGTACCTTGTGTTCCCGCCACGACTAAGCAAAAACATAAGGCGAAACAAAAAAAAATAAGCAAAAAGGGCCACATGAGGAGTACACAAAAGCAAAAAATACTCATCCCTTTCACGAAACAACATTATAAATACAAGGTACCTGGAGAATAGCAGTTCCATTCTTGAAGTTGGAAAACGATCTCATTATTTCTTGATTTATATTCTCAATTGAACGTTTCCAGTCCGATGCGAATCCACGCACCAGCTGCTGAATCCGCCCTAAACAGAACCAACTATATCAGTCACTTTCACCAATATTTATCTTCTTTGCAATATCGCAAGTGGTGAAGCAAGTAGGCATAATGATAGACTTTCTTACCACTGACACACTGACATTACAGGCAGACAGTTTCATTGAGTTATTGTTTACATTTTACAACTAGAATTACACTCACGTCGCAAAAAAAGGATAATATAGCAAGAAGGAACAATTTAGGTATAGTTATGCCAATTTTGGAATTATATAAAGGGGAGAAATAACCAAAGGCTTTATTCTAGGTAACCCTTTAGTCCCAAGGGTGATCAAAATCAAATTTCTTGCTGTAACAGTGCATACTCCATCACACACGTCATGAGAATCTACAAAAATAATCATCACGAGAATTGTCTTAATATTCGAAGCAATTTTCCTACATAATACTGCAAGAAATATATGGCGACCATCAAGGTAAGTTTGTATGTCGAGAATGGGGAGTAAGAGCTTTTAATACGTTCACGATGAAAGGAAGTCTCAAACAAACTAGTTTACAAGAATGTGAACAATTAAAAATAAACTACCTCGTGGCTCGTCAATACTTAAGGCATAGCAATAAATTGCACAGTGTCTATCGATTTATCGATCAGAAGTTGATGTTTGTTGGGATTTAACTAACATATCTATAATATACTAGGCTGAACTGGCCTGCAAGAAGCAACCCCAAAAAAGAAAGAAAAGAAACCGCACATACGTTCATCAGGCCTGATAACCTGACCCTGTCCTCGCTCCAGTAGAGGCTCAGTCTCCTTAACAAATGCAGTCATTCCACCAAACGCTGGAGACAAAACCTGAACATAAAAGGCAATGTTAACATCACGATAGAATAATAAACTGTAAACTGTTTAAGGCCCAGTAAAAGGCACAAGAACGTAGCTGGATGCAGGTAGGTCACGAGAACCACTAACTGTGCGAGAAACAAGTCAATGATCGCTTAACGGAAGATGCATTGACTTTAAAACAAATTTTTCTATCTTCTTGTAGAAGCTTGCAGAACTATTAAAAATGCACACGTATCAATAGGAGAATTTGTGTTTTGGCAATATCTGATTAAATACAAAAGGTAGCGAATTCGAACCTCTTCCACAAACTCCTGTATTCTGGCTGTAAGTAACTGTTGAAAACTTTCGGCTTCTTTTGAATCTTCTGATGTCCTTTCCTGAATGGAATAAAAATAAATAAGTAAGTAACCCTAACGGAAACACAGAAAAGTATAAAAGCAGGTTATTGGCTTGCAACTGAAATGCTTAGTTGCATAAGTGGCCTGGCAGCACGCGGTCCTTATCGATTATCCGCCAAAGTAACACGAATTGAAAACCAAAACCAGTCGTGGGTTATCCTGATGCAACGTTTCCGACTAATTTCACCCGGAAAACAAGAAGTTTTTGGCTCGAGATTTGATTGTTTTGTTTGCTTGCTTGTTTTGTACTTTTTGCTGCCGTAGTAATTGGCTCTGCCATGGCTGATTTACCTTGGGTTTCTTTCGCATGACTTACTTGACTTATGGCCACAACCCTAGGTGGGTATAGGGCCGGTTTCTCTTGCATACCTACCATTAAAACAGCCAACATCATATCATAATTGTTTATAAGGAAGATCAGCTGCTCCTTCCGCAGAGGAAATTCGGCCGCCATTCGTAAGATAAAGTTCTCGACTT
The DNA here is from genome assembly GCA_963693305.1 of Meandrina meandrites. NCBI lineage: Eukaryota > Metazoa > Cnidaria > Anthozoa > Scleractinia > Meandrinidae > Meandrina > Meandrina meandrites. The sequence goes on from OY855904.1 coordinate 20,522,220, forward strand.
CAACCTGTAAGGCGGCGAGAACTTTGTTGACCTAAGCAAAGAGAAAACAACATCCACAACAATTACGACAGGCTATGCTAGTCTTGAACAAACAGAAAAAAAAATTAAGTAAACGGTGTTTAAGTTTTTAAACCTTTTCATCGGGGAAGCTTTCGTTCATGCTAACAATTGCTGCAGAAAACTCCGCATATCGACGAGTTATCTGAAATTCAAACAAGATAATTGATCAGGAGAATAGTTTCTGAAAAAAATATATTCCTGTAGCTTATTCAAATGATTTTTTTTTGAATAACGTGTTCCCACTAAAAACGTACTAAGTACCCATATATGATACTCACACAACCCACAATTCTTTGAGATTTTTTTTTCTTTTTCTTTTTTTTTTTTGACGAAGAGCTAGCGATCGAAACTTCGGCTGCTTATGAACTAAAACGAAGGTGAGTTTAGTCATCCAACCAAAAAACCTTTATTTTGCACCAAAATGACGGAGCAAAAAAAAGCGTATCAACTATTATTAATGTAAGATGTCAATCCTTGACATAAAATGTTTACGGCAATGACAGTAAGCTATCCTTACTAATTTCAACTAATAAAAAGCAATTTCATCAAGTTTGAGATATGTTTGTTTGCTTAGTATCGCTTGACTGCCAGGCTTTTAGCCAGGGTTTTAAAAGTGGGAGTCCATAATTTTTGTAAGGCCCGACTCTGTCCCTATAGGAGGGCCTGAGGAGAATGCAAGGTGTTTTTCTGCAGTTATGAGTGCAAAGGTATCTAAAGATTACCAAATTTGTTTAAAAAAACTCTGGTATATACAGTTATTCATATTAGTTTTCTCTGAAAAGTGGCCGTCCATAGGACTCATGAACTCCCACCTGTTCACTGCACGTGTTCCGCAAAAAGGAAAGTTGACATAAAAAAGCACAACAGTTTCTTTGATGCACAGAAGACTTTTACTTACATAATGAGGTCTAATGTCGATAACTCCGAGTTTCTGAGGATCCGTGTTACGAACACTGTCGACGTTTAACTCCACTACGTACGTGAACCGAGGCCATGACATTTCCAACACTGTATCCCAGTATCTAGAGTGAACAAACATAATCACTTGTTTGAAACCACTGTGCGACTATTATGTGAAACCGGGAGCCACTTCACACTAAGTCACTGAACTATTTTAGCAGTTTATTTTATTACCCAGCTGAAAGCAGCTGGGATCAGCGCTCGTCCTGAGGCCCGGGCCCCAGTTTCATCTGCAGGTAGTTCAACCCCTGATGTTGTTACTATAAGGTGTTGTTGTTTGTCGCTCGTTGTGCTTGTCTGCTTGTTTGGCATCATCCCTCCCATTTCTCCCCAAATAAACCGTCTCCACCACTCTGTGGTTTGACTTAGTCCACTTCTGGCCCTCTCTCTGTCACGCAACACTACGGGAGAGAGGCGCATATGGTGTGACTGTGCTGGGCTGTGGTCTGGTTGCTGGCATACCACAACCAGTTCCCCCAAGCAGGGAGATTGTGGGTCCCAGACCGGCACAAGCTGCCAAAACTGTGAGTAGCTGTTTTAAACCAGGTTTAGAATTTCGTAGGGGTTTCACTTACTTGTCCAGGGCTGGCACGCTTCTCTTGTGCATCAGTATTCGGTATCTGTGAACTATGTGAATGCACAGGAAGATTCCAATGGCATCAAAACAACTCTCCAGGTACGTATCCATTTGTTTCTGTAGAGCGACAACATTAAAGGATTACTTCAGACACCTGATCAGTGAACTTTACCCACCTTGGACGCTGACATAAGTGGCAGAGGAACGAGGACAAGTGGGAAGAGTGGTATTGTTACTGCAGGGGGGGGGGGGGGGGGGTACTTTTGATGGACTAGCATCCCATGCAGGGGGATAAGCAATACTCCTTTTGTCTCTTCGTGCTACGGAAACCGTGATAAGATCCAACAGTGTGGTGATCTGTGGGGAATTTTCACCGATATGTATTAGGTCAAGAATTTCTTCCCTCCAGCAGTGGAGTAGCTCTAGTCATAACATTGTAATTCTACTGCTCTTCACGAGTATCAGTTGGTATTGTTTTGGGGGCTAGGGTCATTGTTCCGTTGTTTGTTCCCTCCACAAAGAGAAGCCGTTCATGCAAGACCTTGAGAGAGCTGCTACCCGACCCGACCCCTTTTCTCGCTGCTATTGAATCAAACACTTTCAGAGCTAAAAAATTTAAGCTGCACGTTTTACTCCACCCAAAAAATAATACTCACAAGAAACAGAGATAATGTTTTGCCAAACACTGCGGTAAACAGATCTCTTGCCGCGTTTTTTTCCACCATAAAGAAATCGGCTAAAAATAAGTATTCTCTGCAGCTGTTATCCAATAACGCAAAGTGCATGCTGCGAAACAGACTCTCGAACGAGTACTGCAAAACAACAAAGAAAGAAGACGGTTAACATTTATAATCATCGTAGCTGTTCAATGACAGTAGTGTTTAGAACGGCCTCAGTTTCAAAACGAATCTTCGTGCGAACCCATCCAGATGTAAATGACTTTGATTTGGTTTCGCACGTAGACTCGTTTGAAACAGAGGCAAAAGGTAACTCGGAAATGGCCTACTGGATCTGGTCTTGCACGTGATTGGCAGAGAAGACAACATCTCCATTCTTATTGGCTAAAACATATTGCACGAGGATTTTTAGCCAATCGTCATGCTCAATGAACGCACTGACGCGATTGCGTATGAGCGTCATTGGTAATCACCTCCGGTTGACACAAAAAGCCGCAAATTTGCGACCATTCTTCATTAACTGAAAATTTGTTGAACCTCCATACCTTTTTCTCGCTCTTTTGTGCTGCGTGAGGCACAATCACTGGTTCTTCTAACTCAGATGTGAGAACATTACCACGGCTTCCAAGAGTAAAAATCGTCGAACGGTTCTTCAAAGCAACTTTGCCCGAGAATATACTTGAGAAAAATTAAGGAAAGCAAGTCTAGTGACTAAAGCATAAGCGAAATGCAATAGCTAAACAACTGTAATTTATGAACGCCTCCTATCTGCTACATCATAACCAGCGACCAGGCCCTGCTTTCCCCTTTGGGATCATTTCCGTAAACAAGGTGAAACAAAGATCTGATTGTAAATTAAGGTTAGGATATCTCTTTTTGCGTTGTCCTCTACTCCCATTAGGTCATCTCTATCCGCCAGTTCTTCAAACTACATCGAGAAATAAAAAGAAAGACTCAAGTGAGTTCATAGCGATTGAATCCTCACAATTACAGTCGAAACCGAAGAAGCGTGAACGCCAAAAATTATTTCTGGAATGTTTATTGTTCTACGACCAATCAGATTCGAGACGTAACCGCAACAGACCGCAACAGTAATTAGCTCAAAGGTTTCGATTCTTTTATCACGAAACGACTTTTTCGTCTACATTAAGTCTTGAGATCACCACCGATTAACAAACACTCTGGAATTATTAATTTTCTTCCATTTCAGAGTTGAAGCATAATCAAAGGATAACTATAAACGATAAATACTGAAAAGAGAAAAATAATCGAACAGACATGGCTAGACAGCGCGTCTGGAGGCGGAATAAAATTGATTTTTCACAGCAAATGCAAACTTGCGTGCCGTTGCAAATTCAAATATTATGTGTCCGTTAAAACGTGAAAAATGGGTGCCGTTGCGTGACATACTGGGCCAGAGAATTTTGCTGCAACGCGCTTCGTGAACTGTTCTGGCTCCGCATCGAAGTAAGGTAGAGAGAACATTTTTGTAAAGTTTATTCAATAAATTTTTTGGTGAAATGGGGAAAAGGATAAAACCTAGAAATGTTTGTAAGTAGAAAAAACCGGATAGGCCGTATTTTTAAAAAAAAATAATCAAAAATTCTATTCTGCTTCCAGACGCGCTGTCTAGCCATGTCTGTTCGATTATTTTTCTCTTTTCAGTATTTATCGTTTATAGTTATCCTTTGATTATGCTTCAACTCTGAAATGGAAGAAAATTAATAATTCCAGAGTGTTTGTTAATCGGTGGTGATCTCAAGACTTAATGCAGACGAAAAAGTCGTTTCGTGATAAAAGAATCGAAACCTTTGAGCTAATTACTGTTGCGGTCTGTTGCGGTTACGTCTCGAATCTGATTGGTCGTAGAACAATAAACATTCCAGAAATAATTTTTGGCGTTCACGCTTCTTCGGTTTCGACTGTAATCTATAATTGTTTCAGTCGGGCATGAAGCTGTGTATGAAATCTTCAGTTTGTCACGTGGTAACATCCCCCCAGGCTTCGAGATTAACCGCGCCCGCGATTCCCGTAACCCAGAATGCTACGTCAAGTAACATGGCGCAAGCTTACTAGTGCTCGTGCAGTTTTCTGATTGGTTAATAATACTAAAAAATTGAAAACGTCCGGGCGCATGTAGGAGTTCACACGAGGATTAACCAAAAACGACAACTGCAGTCCCGACTGAAAAATAAAATATTGCCATTTTCTTGCCTGTAGCTTGAGAAGCTTGGAGATGTACGTTTTGAAATAGGAAAAATAAATCTTGCTCATTGTGTCAATGTATTCATCTCTTATTTCTCTGGCGACTTGCCGATGATGTGCCATTAGAAATTCATTGAAATACCTGAAGAAAAAAAAGTGGATTAAAAATGATTAAATCTGTTAAAGAGAATATTTAATTTTATTTTAATTCTTGTATAAACAATTACGATGCAGTAAAACGTATTTAATTAATCTGAACACAATTCCTGAACTTTTAAAAAACACTGAAGCACACAAATTACCTAAACTTGAGTAAGGCGTTTTGCGGAATCTGATAATTAGTCATTGGGCGACGAAATTGATAAATTCTCTGTAGTATATAGTCTCTGATCTTCTGTACAGCCTGAAAACAAAACCAACAGTACAGTTAGACGGTTGGAATTTTAAGTTGATGGCTTTCATTTTATTTTATTTCAATTTTTGTTCCCAATAGAAGTAGCTAACAGAAGAATAGACAAGTTAATAAAGATGCGCTTTATAAAGACCATAGTTAATAAGGGAAATGGTCAGGAAGCCCGGCAAAGTTCTTCGTTTTAGGTTTTTGTTCACTATTTTGGGGGTTGACCGTGCACAAAACCTGACAAAATACAATTGGTGGTTACGTGTGATCATGCAACTAACCAATGGAAACATTGCGATTACGTAACTCATGCATAGCGTATGAGCGTAAAACAAAAGATGTGCACGGTCATGGACCTTCCAACCTAAATCTTGGCCTCTCTGTTTACTCTTTTGATGTTTCCCGGGCTTCCTAACCATTTCCCTCTATTAACTATGATAAAGACCAACTATTTCAACTATTTCGCAAACACAATACTTAAATTGCAGTTTTTTTTAGTCTTAAGGGCGCGGATCACACAACTTGGGTCTGTTCGTCGTTTTTTTCTTGTCCATCCGTTACTTTGTTTGTTGTCGTCTTCGATTGAGAAGAGTTTTTTTTCCGTTGGGTGAAAGGATTGATGGATTTTGTCCAACTGTTTCAAACAAAAGCTGTTGGACGTTTTTTTTTTTTTTTTTAATTTTAATTCATTTGAATTGGCAAGGGCAGCCAAACGAAGGGTTAACCTAACTGTTGGGGTAAGGGTAAGAAATTATTATCTCAGGAAACTCAAACAAAGCCAAACTGTATTTGACACGTTTCACCTGGTTTCAACTTCAATCAACTCGTTTCACCACCATTCAACTCCTTTTAACGGTTCCGACATGGTGTCCGTTCAACTTGCTGACTTACCGTTATTGAATCATTTATTATTGACTAGGATAATACATCTCTGGTATGTTACCTTGACTTTTAGTTTCTCTAACACATCTCCGACATCATTAACAGACAGAGCCCCTTTAAACGATTGCTCCTTTGAAAAGTCGATCTTGTGGTGCAATTCATGCAACTGTTCAATAAATGTCTGCTCTGTTACCGGCGTTTCACAGATGTGCCTGTAGTTGAAATAATGGATTTTACTTAGGAGAAGTGTTAGCCTCTTTCAAACCACTTATTTAGAAGAAGGACTGACGTTACGAAGAATACATCACTCGTCAGATACTATACTTTTCAAAGCCATCTTAGCTGGAGTATAAAACGCCAAGAAAAAAATCTCTGCTTGATCGTTTTTTTTTTCTTCTGGGGACAGTTGTAACAAAACAAATACTTTTACAATATATTTGGATTTAGAATCCGATGAGGTAAAGTAAAGTTAACGAAGTTCAAAGTATCACACGGCCAAGATCGCGCCGAAACCCGCGAGAAGGTTCTAGAGCGCTGACTGTAACTAAGAATTTTCTTGCCGAAGTATCATCAAAATGTTGATTACTCGCTAAATTTAGTCAGAGAAGTTGAGAAATACTGTGCAACAATTCGACGGAGAAAAAAAGGGTTAGTTAATAACAGCACATATTAGAAATGATGTCGGTTAAACTGTGGGAGTCTAAGGGAAGTCCAAATCCGCTTCAGAACACCAGTTCAATTAAATCACATAGTCCCTTTATAACACCCCGGCTATACCCACATTTCTTAGTAAATTTACCAACAGACATTCACGTTAAATTACGCTTGTTTATCAGCAAGTTTATTTTCATTAACTCTTCAACAGTTCTCTTTTCTCGTGCAGTGGCCGTCGTCATGTGGACATGCAACTAGTAGTGGTATTTACATGACAAAAAAGCTAAAGGCTGTTAAGGAGTAATGATGTTTTTGTTTTAGTACTGGAAATACATGTGTTTTGTTAGCCAGGGGACTTCTCCCCCCCACCCCCCCCCCCCCCAAAAAAAAAATAATTAAATAAAGAAATAAAATGATATATATTTCTGAGCTATACAGGCAAGAATTTTATGGCTGCTGACGGGCGTATTTGGACGAGAAAAAATTTGCATTTCACACATGAAATGGTTCACTTAACAGATCACTCTTTTGTCTGATTTTTTTATCCTTTGTCACGCTTCCTTCTCCACGTTCTCCACTTTCAGCAGATCTCAATTGACTAAACAACGACTAAAAACACTTTAGACGACGTCTTTGTACATTAAGCCCTTTTGAAAGCGTAATTTCTTCGGACAACGAAATTTCTGATCACCTTGTAAAGCTTCAGTTTTCTAATTATGGAAGGAGCTTCGTCGCCGATCGATGACCACATATATATGCTCCAATAAATCTGGTACTTTTATTATCAAAGTGCATAGACTTCAAATGCCTGTTACTTCAGTTCGTTCACTTTGAGCCCTTTCCGTATTCCGCAAAAATCTTCTTTGGCCCTCTCCAGCAATTTGAGCACTTTGGGCACTTGGCATTCGGCATGAGATCGAAAGAGATCCATGTGAGTTAACCCGCAGTTTGCCGAAAAAACTCTTCCAGGAGTCATACAACGCTCGGCGATAGTTCGGAATTCTCCAGGCGTAGATAAAAGGATTTATAGCAGAGTTGATGAATAGAAATCTAGACAACGCTACATCGATCTTGTGGAAGGTTATCGACTGTTGGCACGACTTACAAAAGTAGAGCAAATGAAGTGTGACGTATTGAGGCATGTACGTGATGTAGAACAGCGCAAGAACGATGATAATTGTTATGGCCATTCGACGCTCCCGTCTCAGAGCGTAACTCGCAATCGAGTCGTATCTACCATGCTGAAGTTCACGGGTTCGTCTAACAAGAGTCTGAAATACCTTCACGTAGATTACTGTTAACAAGATGGCAGGCAGCGAGGCGTGAGTGTGAAGATAAATAAGCGTGTATGTCCTCTCAGGTATATTCGTCACAGGAATACCACACATCGCGATAGATACGAGCCATAACAGAGCGATGTAAATCTTGAGTCGTCTTCTCGTTATAATCGATTTGTACTCCACTGGCTTGCTAATGGCCACATAGCAAGTTATCGACAAAGCTATGATGGAATAACTGCTTACGAAGAGAGTTGTGCAAAGAACAGTGTACATGATCGCTTTAAATACCCCAACGAAAGGCATATGTACAAGCCTGGATCGATACACATCTCTCAAAGCCACAAGGAAAACGTTCAGCAATCCCAGTAGCAAATCTGAGGCGCTTAAATTCGTAATTAACAAAACCGGCGGTAGCAGGCGAAGAGATTTTCGAGGATCCTTGAAAGTTACGAAAAGCAATAGAGAGTTTCCTACGATGATAACAAATGCAAACACGAATCCAATTACAGCTAAAGTCAGCCAGTACGCTCTGTCATCGATAATAGTTAGGTAAAAATCCAAGCTTGGATCGGACGTATTAGACATCGTATAAACACACACCCGACACGAACGTGGGGATTTTATAAAATTTTAACAACACAAACCTCTTTATAACACTCTTAACCAAACACTGAACACGGTCACGTCCTTACTGAGTCGTAGTTTTGACACGTACACCGCATTTCCTGTCTCAGACCAAAACCATAACCAGCATTTTCGCGTATCTATGTGCCACCCGCTTTTGTCACGTAGTAATTAAGGTCTTGACCTATATCTCGAAAGCACGTTCGATGCTACCTCAGCCAGTAAAAGATGGATACGTATTTCCATATGATTCCGAGTCGTCTATGTTGGTTGTCTATTTGTTTCCATCGCGGTAAGGTCACAGGAAGCTACACATCAAGCCGATTGTTTGTTATTGGCAATAACATGAATCACGATTTAATTAAATTATACCCAGTATGTACTTATAACAAAACATACTGCAAGACGTTTAGCAGTTTTGAAAAAGCGACTTTCGCGTAGCTCTCACTCGCCGTAAAAATCATCTGTCAACTTCGGACACGCGGTCCCGCATGCGTTACAGTGTATATTAGTTGATGTCACGAAAGCCATCATGACCTTCTCTGGCCTTGAAGAGAATTTAGCGCCCCCGCAAGCCTGAAATCAGTTTTTTGTATAAACAAAGAAATTGTTACACTTGACGTACAGAACAGAAGAAAAAATCGCTCGTGCGTTCTGGAACGCTCACTAACAAATTCAACCAACGACGGCCAGGGGTTTAATAAAAAAAGAGAATGTTTCATTCTCCTTTTTGACGAAAAACCACACACAAGTTTGTAGCTAACAGCTGCTAGTGTGTATTTTAAGGTCCTTTCCTGACTGCCATTTAGACCGCACTTATGGGAAATTTACATCTTCGACGGCGACTCGTTCCAGTCATTCCCTGCTGACACGGTAACATGCGCCTGGGTACGAGTCAAAGACGTGCGTACAAATTAGCGTTCGAAAACGTGATTTGCAAGATTTAGCGACAGATTAATTTAAGAGAACTAAGAGATATTTTTGCTTGCTCACAGGCTAAATTCCAGGCGAGACCCTGAAGTTATTTTTACGTCAGAATCGATATTGTTTCTAACTTTGAACCCTGCGAATATTTGACTTTTCAAATAAACACTATGACGCATGTTTTTTCTGTCTATCATTAATGTTTTCTCCTTTTTGGAAAAAAAAATTAAAATGATAGCGTTTTTAAACAATAAAATGATTAAAAAGATGCGCGATTCTTCGAGCGAACACTGCTAAAACTATCTATAAGCCCCTCACTATTATTAGTCTACGCTAATTCAGAACTGGCAAGAATGAACAGGAGGATTAGTTATGGCTTCAGCACTATAAATGCTTTGCAGGGGCTGGCTCTGTAAGACACTCCGAACAGAACAAGAGTTTATAATCTCACGTCACACTGTTTTCTCAGAGTATACTTTGGGTTGATTGACGTGACTTAGGAAAATAGTTAAAGCTCAAGCACGCTTTATCTGATTTTTCTCATATGAAGAGAGCCGTATTATAACTGGTAACACTTACAGAGAAGCAGATGATTCCAAAAATGTGGACGTCAACGCCCTTTTACACGTGTTTGTTCAGTTTGTTTTTAATAACAGTTAAGATTCCCTGAAAATTGAAAACTGGAAAACCCCGGCACATGTGTTACAGGGAATTTGCAAGTCGGGACAGTTTTTAGCAAGAATTACTCCAAGTAATAATACCACGCCGAAAGGGTTCACCACTGTTAGATGTTTCCCAAGCCGCATTCATAAGTTGCTCCTTTAAACAAAGTGCCATACTTACTTAACCATGGAATCAGTGATCATCATTTCGTCCACAAACTGACTTAACTCTCCTCTGATAGCCTGAAGAGGGGCAAACAATGAAATATAAATGAAATGAAATACAGTAAAGCGAAGCAAAGTGGAACAAAGGAAACTAAAGTGAAGCGAAGCGAATTTTTACCAAGAAAAGAACTTTATATTCAATCTTTGCTTTCAATGTTGCCACATTTTGGCTGCGAGCAGTACAGTCCAGTGGCAGATCCAGGGGAGGGGCCCGGGGGGGGGGGGGGGGGTGGGCCCCCACCTTATTTTTTCGGAAATAGCGCATTTTCTTTGAAGTGCCGGAATTATCTTCTCAGAATTCAACATTCATAGTCAAGCGCGCACCCTCCTTAGCTGAAGGTCTGGATCCGTAACTGCAGTCCAGACTAAGCAATAACTCTGTAAAAACTATACTACATGTATATTAGGTTCCATTTATCACCTACTGTAGTTTCTTTTGTATGGGGCTTTATTGTCAATCGATTCAAGGCTGTTGTAAGTAGTCTTTTTATTTTATAATGAGGAATTACATGTAACAACGATTTTACTAACCTGTCTATTTTTTAACTTTATGTTCATTGACAAAGATTGTTCTTGAAGAGTTTGAATTTCAGAGCTTATACTACCAAGATCTTCCTAAGAAGCACACACAGAGAAAACAGTACAGATCAGTTAATATTATCTAACATTAATGGCATTTATCATGCTTTACTATGGGATAACTTATGAATAGCATCTCCTTATACATGTATGGAAGCAAGTTTGCTGTTTTCTCTATAGATAAATGTTCAAGATCGATGTTCTATACTTAAGTTGCAAAATTTTGACACATAATACATGTACCACACCCATACCCAAAACAATTCTAAATTCTGGCTATTATACTCTTGTACTAGTATTTAAATTGATTATTAGTATCAGATAAAACTAGGCAGCATTTGAAACGAGAAAGTTGCTTGCTTGCAATCACACCTGGAAACTTGTGAGCATCTTTTCCATACTCTGTTGAATAACAAGGAATTAGACAAAGTCAGAATAAGTTCAAATTTTACAACGAAATGACAAAAAATACAAATATCAGTTTTTCACTCCTTTTGATACATTTTTAATTAATGAACTGGAAGGTCTTAGAACAGAGATCATGCAATAGTTAGTGATAAATTGAGGGTTCTTTGCAATTTTACTTTACATCTTATGTTAGTCTCATGCATGTACCAATTCCTATCTCATTTAATAAACAATTACTTTTTTGCTTTCATTGACATTCACATTTTGCAAGACAAAGAAAAATCAGGTATTGAATAATTTTAATAACTGAATATTGGTACAGTAGCTAATCAAGTGAAAACAACTTGCCTCAAGAATAGTGTCACAGGAGGCAATCTGGTTGTGGAGGCTTGCAATATTCTCACTCTCTTTGATATCTTTGATAGGCTATGGTCAAGAGAAAAAGAACACTGGCTTCTACGGAGTATATATGATTGAGAAATAATTTATTTAATAATTTATTTATTATTATAATTTATTTAGAGACAGGCATTACAATGGACCTAACTTGTCATAAAACAATTAGTTTTGTCACACAGATCATTTGCACTAAGTACTGCAAACCAGACCTGCCTTGGCTATTTAGATACATGCTGTGGTTTGAAATTTTCAAACCAGTTTGATTTTTACTTTTTTGTTTCAGAATAATGGTTAAATGAGACCTTAAAGCCAGCTGCAGATCTACAATCAAAACTTTTGAGACACTTATTAAAATTATGCTGCCTTTCTTTTCCCCAACTCTCCCTCCTCAGTGTAGTTTTCAACCAAGAATCTTGCCTTGAGTATACAAATTTGTAGCAACCTTCTCAAACAACAGTTGTATGGAGAGAAGGGAAATGACAAGATGAATGTTTTAACTAAGAAAGAGTAAATTATTTGCACTTAAACTTGCCTTTGTCTGAACTAATTTTGTTGACAATAACCCTAGCATAAAATCCACACAATTGGCCTGACCACAAAGTCATGCCTAATCACACTTTCGGCTATTACAATTTTGACCTTCTCTTGCTCAGCAGCATTGGATTTAATTGTAACTGGTCCTATTCAGACTTAAAAACGGAAGGTGAAGGATACAGTCCAAAATGGATGCATTTTCCACTTCATGTAAGTCGCCTTCAATTTGCCTTGAGTACTGTCTTAAGTCAACTCCCTGACAAAATAATAACAAAGATTAGTCTTCTACTGATATAATTATAGCCAGTCTCCTTTACTAACTATGGTCGGACCAAACATATACACTGGGATGTGACAGCACAAGGAGATATTTATAATAGTAGGGATTTGAATTACTCATGAAGTGAGCAGGATAATATAAAAAGTACCTAGGAAAAATGTCATGTATATGTTACAATTATTATTTTTTTCTTTGAACAGTGAAATTATGTTTTTTCTTTGTTTTGGGTATGTACAGTGGAATAATGTATGATAATGAGTTTAAAACAAAGGAAGAACAAAATTTAACTGAAGATTTAAACTGAACTGCAACATACACATGCTTTCTTTATTTCCCAACATTTCTTACTGGCAAAGTACATGCTTGTAAATAGCTAGGTCCAAACCCATGATACCCAGGAGACATCTCCAGGGATGTAGTTAAAAAATTTGACAGCCTGTATTTTGTACTTGATCTAGGCAGTTATCTGGGCTGTAGGCACCATCCCTCTAGGGGAAATCAAGCTGACAGCCGGGAATTTTTCCCTGCTCTTGGCTATTACTGACATCCCTGATCTACAGACACTGGCAACAAGTGAGAGCCATGTGGCAGTACATTGCTTTAATTTATTGGGAATAAATTTGGTACAAAAATAAACCTATTTCATCAGTTTTCTCGCCTGGAGAAAGTAACAAGTGGGTATTTCCCCTCACCCACTTGAATCAATATGTTTATAATATATAGTTCAATTTTATTGTTGGTTCAAATTTTATATTCCTTAGTTCAAAAACTTATTATTATACATTACCATACCCCAAAACAAAAAAAAGTAAAATTTGTACCAACATTAAATCAAACCACAACATATATTCCTAAAACAACACAAGTACAATTTAAATTTTCCAATATCTAATACTACTTACTTTTTCTAGAGCTTCTTTTACCAACTCATCCTCTAAATTTTCTTGTATATGTACTAAAGAGTGTAAAAAGAGTTATGATTAACGAAACCCTGTGTTACTGCCACTACCAGTGGCGGATCCAGGGGAGGGGCCCCTGGGGAGCCCCTCCCCCCTCCCTTATTTTTTTGGAAATAGCACATTTTCTTTGATCTGCCGGAATTATCTTCGCAGAATTCAACATTCAAAGTCAGGCCTTCAAAAGCGGGCCCCCTTCCACCTTAGGTGAAGGTCTGGATCCGCCAGTGACTATCCCCCTCTCTGCTGGAGGGGGGAGGGAAGGTTACTCCATAAAACTGATTATAAAGGGAGGCTCTGCCTGAAAGGGCTCGAGCTATATCTTTCAAATGATGGCAAAGAAAACTGCCATTAAGGTATTTAAAAGGGCCTTTCAAAATATCTTGAACAGACCCACAGAGTGGGGTTATTCAAGTGAAAAATCAAGGAAACAGGTGCGTGCAGTAACCTGACTGCAGGTATACGAAAGGGTTAGTACCATTTTCTATCAAAGCCCAATGAAAGGGTCACGTTTTCTGTTAAAATTTCAGCATTCAGGATTAACAGTGTAGCATTTTCATTTATTCTTAACTATACATACAGTGTAGGTAAAGGTTTGGACCTCTAGGTGGAGCCTCGGACTCATCTCAAGTATTTTTAAGTAGCCTCCCTCTCCCTCCCCCCTCCCCCCTCCCCCCTCCTTGGAGTTTTGGACAAGATAATAATACTCTAGATGCTTCTGCCTACCATTAGTACTTGATTAGCCCGTCCTACGGGAGTATAAGTAATAAATACCACGAAACTGTTAGCCCCACCCCCTCCCCCCAACTGAAAATAAAAGCTTTGTTGTCTTTATTATTCACCAGTAAAATTTAATTTTTCTTTGGCTGAAACAACATGAGTTTATTCATTTAAATTGTAACACTGTGCGATGAGCTTTCAAATTTGCATTGAGAAATATTCTTCTTTGATTCAAATTAAATTATTGTGTGTCCAAATAATAAGTAATAACAATTAAAAATTAATAAAAGCTTGCTTTTGCCCACAACTTCAAATTACTTCCCATTCATACTGTGATTCACATCCTGACCTCATCCAAGGTTCAAGCTGTTGTTGCCAAGGGAGTTAATGAGTTCTGTCCACCTTAAGGAGTTATACAGTTTTGGCACACTTCACTTGACATGTTTTTTGTCCAACAGAAAGCTGAATTTCAGTTGGGGGTATAGCCGCACCCCTTGTCATTTCATGCTACTGCTGAGGCCAGTGTGTGACACTTTGCCTGAACACACAGTTTACCTTCAGATTACTGTGGGAATCAATTCTTCTACACTTGTATTTATCTCCGCACTATGACAACCTTATAGCATTTATAATAAATTTAGCTGGATGGATTTTAAGCTTATAAATAAAGAAGCAAAACAATGTAATCACATAATAAATATTAAATGAATATCATCACCAGTGGCAGATCCAGCATTGTTTTATCAGGGTTGAGATCAACCGGCATCGTTGGCGCTGAAAAGAACGCTCGAAGTATCGAGATTCGTTTGGGTTTTGGATTTTGTTAACTTGTTAAGAGTGTGTCACAATAAATTTGTTCCAGTTTTCTTTACATTAGTTCCATTTCTTTCTGTGGTCGCATTAATTTCCTTCATTTTGAAATTTTTGCACCTCTTTCACGTTAATTTCCTCTATTGTGTAGTTCCAGAAAATATCCATACCCCCACCACGGAGGGAATTCCAGCTAAGACCCCCCACCTATCCGGAATTTCCATTTTTGTGAAGGAAAATAAACCCCCCCTCCCCTCCGGAATTTCCAAAAGTTTCTTTCATACCCCCCTGTCCCTCTGGAAAAAGCAATTTAAAAAGAAATTGTGCAAATGTTCTAAACATTAGGCCGCCTTCCATTGTAAACATCGCTATAGTGTTCAACCGATCGATCGAACCATCTTAACGATACATACTGTTGAAGACAAAACATAGGCACGCTAAGCGTGCAGGAGTTATTTTTTCAATTGATTGGGTTGCTTGGGGTAAGACTGGATGTTAGTCCTGTTGGGATGATTGAGCTTTTTGTACATGGTGCATCACTAACTACATAGCCCCTTGCTACGACTAAGAGGCATTTTTTGAAAAAAAAAAAAAATGTTGCAAAATTTTTACGTGCAATTTGTTACGTCAAAACTGTTTCGTTCTTTAGTAAATTTTTATCATTTCGAAAAAACAAGAACTAATTTAATTGTCAAAATGTCACGAAATGGCTTATTCTGTTAGCGCTTATTTTGTTGCTAGCTTTTTTACAACCGTAACACGATACTTTTGTTTGTTACAGGATGCTTTTGTGTTTTTGTCAAACACTGTAAAACGATACCTTTGTTTTTGTGCCTAGTGGCTCGTAGAGCCCAAGGCACTATGTTATCGTGCACGCGTGTGTGTCCGTAATTCGTAATTGGTAATGAGCGCGGCTAATTAACACGTCATAGTCGGAAGCTCAATTAGAGGCCAATTAGCGCTCGAAGTAAACAAAACAATTAAGAGGAATTAAATCATACAAAATGTAAGCAAAAGCCTTACAAGCATCAGCCAACCACTTTTTGTGCCTAGTGGCTCGTAGAGCCCAAGGCACCATGTTATTCATATCACTAGGCACATGTAGTCATAGACTGCCCATTATTTTAAAATGCATGTAACATGACACTTTTGTTTATCTCACTTTTGTAACATGACACTTTATGTTTTTTTTTTGAAAACACTATGTCTCCATTGAATAATCAAAAAGTAATAAACGAATCAAATCAAAAACTATTAATATTTTTAGGAAAGCTTTTAAAGTGTAGTACACCTGGAGTATTTGTTTCCAGTCGTAAAGTAAATTTTCATTCAACAAACAGGAACAAGAACTAAATAAATTAATTTTAGTTATCAAACTGTCACGGAATGACATGCTCTTATTCTAGCCTGTTGCCGCTATCGATCGTAGTTAATTTTAAAAGCAAAACCATTTTAAAGTAAATGTCTAAACTTCGTGTGTTTAAGGTATAAACATAAACGCTACTTGCCTGAGAGTCAGCTAATCGCCGAAGCAAGACACTAAAGAGACTAATTAAAATAATTAATTGCGGTTTTCAGTTGGCGACACGGAGTCTCAAGCAGAAGAAGTTCCTTGTCACAAACTCTTAAAACAAGACGCCACAACACACTCTGAAGAAGATTCCTTGCCATTTTTATGACACAGTATTAACATCACAATGAGAACATTATTCTTCAAATCTGCAATTTCTACTACAGTCAGCGAAACTAGCCCGTCCTAAAGGAACGCTTGAATAACAATTTAGTGTTGGGTCTTTGCTAGCGGCGTGTGCATTGTAAGCAGGTGAGCGTTTCAAATCCGGGGTTAATTCACAACTCACCGATTTCGCCTCCTACAAATCGAAAATCTTCGAATGAAATCGCTCGCTTACAACTGTGTCAAATTACTTCCCCTTTATAAACTGCAATTTCATTGGTTCTGATATAGTACCTCAAACCTGATTGGTGTGACAAGCAAACATACTTCACTGACTGACTGACTGACTGACTGACTGACTGACTGACTGACTGACTGACTGACTTACTACACGGTTCATCGCGCCGACTAAGAGTTATTTTTTTGAAAAAATAACTCAAAAATAAGTCAGTAATTTCTTCAAATGTAAGCAGAAACAATATCTGGTAGTCACTTGTAAGATTACCTTGATGTATAACAATCCATCCCCTTTCATTCCAATCCAAAAGAAAACCGCTAAATGTATTAGAACATGGATTGAAAACTGTTGACAACAATCACTGTAAACGTGATCACAAAATCGCAAACACGCTCGCAGAGAAAGCCAAATTGACCCGGAAAATTGCAAACAAATAGCCAAAAATAACAAGAACAAGATATTCTTGGGGTTCGGAAATTGTTACACTATTTTCATCATCAATAAACAGACAAATGTTCGCAAACAAGGACGACTTTCTTTCGATCGAACGTGAGAAACAAACAACTCTAGTCACCAGTGCATTTCGGTCAAACCATGTGACAATTTTTTGTGGACTGGTAACAAGTAATGGCGGTTGCGTTCGTGGAACAACATGGAGGATTTCTGCGAACTTGTTAGCTTTCACTGTGCTTTCTGGAAGAAGAAAACCTGTTTAAAATGTAATATGGTCATGTATCGAAAACCTAGGCTGCTATTTTTTCTATGTAAAAGATTTTCAGAGTACAGTGTAGGTAAGAAACGATTTTGAAACAAATTTGCATGGCATCGAACTTGACCATCTGGAAACGTAAATTCACTAACAACCCCCCCTCCTCTCTGGAATTTCCTGGGCCTTTGACCCCCCCACCCCTCTGGAATTTCCAATTCCCTCCATGGTGGGGGTATGGATATTTTCTGGAACCACACAATCATTGGAAAGTAATTTTTCCTTCACATCGCGTTAATTTAAGTCGCGTTAATTTCCAATACCTTAATTAACACGAGCGTTAATTTCCTATAATAAGGTAGCACATTTTCTGTGCACTGCTGGAATTATGGGTTTACTTCGGTGTAAGAACCTGTGATATTTTCCTTTGTTTTAGAGTTATTGTTTTCCTGCTCAATATTAACTGCTTGAGGTTCTTTGTTGTCTTGGTTGTTGTTTGTTTTATGTCACTGGTGAGTTTCACAGCTTCTTACACCAAGGATGAGCCAAAATTATCTTCGCGGAATTCAACATTCATAGTCAAGCCTTCAAAAGCCCCCCCCCCCCCTCCTCCCCTTCCCCTTAGCTGAAGGTCTGGCTCCCCCTCCCCTTCCCCTTAGCTGAAGGTCTGGATCCGCCACTTAACTGATCACTGAATGCAGTTTCAGTGGAGTCCTTGTTCTCTACTTACCATCTACTTCGTCCAAGATAAATTCATCTTGAGAAGTGAGATCTAGTTCACCGAGATCAAGGTCAACCTGCAAATCCTAATCACAAGAATCATTGAATGGGAAGAGAATTAAGCTTAATGTTTAACTCCACCGGGAACTCCAGCGACAAACTAAGCTAATTAGTAAACTAGTATTTGTTTCAAACTGCAGTTTTAAAGATATAAAAAAATAAAAATAATAAAACAGAAAAAACGAACAAACGAATATCAAGTACCTCATCTGCTTCTTCGACGTCGTTAGAATCACCTTCGTTTGTCTCTGGGCTGGTTGTATTTTGCGTATTCTCTTGATGGCTATCCGCCATCTTTATTCCCTAAGACAACAATAAATGCTTCATGTATTTCACACTATAGTGTCTTTCTTCTCTGGTGGAGCCGCTGACTATTTGTCTTTGGGGCACAGGAGGAAATGACCTAGTTCCAGCGCTCCAGCTGGGATAGCTGGGATAAGGTCACGACACGGGTTACCTGATCACAAATCCCACAAAAACAATATTCTCTGTCTAAAAAAGGCTCTTTTGTAGCGTGATCTCTTCCGTTTGATGATGTTTCAGTACGTTTTCCGCTCCGCCCCCTGGAATGCCCGCACGAGCTGTAAATGCGATCTTGAAATTAGCTCGATTTCGCAAGCGTCCACTCTCACACAACATTCACTCACGTTTGATTCCAAAGACTAGGAAAGGTTATTGGTTATAAGAAACAAACGCTTTGGAAATGGGAAATTTACTACCTTTAGACTCACACAGGAAGCAACAAATCGAAGGTAAGTTTCATCTTTTCGTGTCAATATCTTACCTGCAGCGGATGGAAAGTCAGGCACTGGCGAAAGCACACTCAGGTACATTCATAAAGCTGACGGTAAAGATTAGGCGATGCAACAGCTAGCTTCAATACAACAATTGCGTGTTATCACAAATCTAATGAACAGAACGAATATCTAGTTGACAAACACGGTGGAATGCCATTTACATTGATGTACATGCATGCAAATTTACACGATTTACAGTTATATGTATAGTTTACTTTGCATTGTAAGTTGTGTACTATCTCATCTTCCAGTGTAAATCATCGCGTAGATCGACTGAAATCTCTTAACAACCACAAGCTTTTGTAAATAGCTGTATAAAAAAAGTTAACATCACATCTGAGTCGTGTTTCCGCTTTAAATCAGTAATGAACATAAGTCGCCTGTTTAATATTGATTTTTCGTGACGACTGTGCATTTTACACCACCATGTATTCTTGAATGTAGCTTTATATTTTAGCTGTAAAGTGGCATTTTGGCATTTCTTTGATAATAATATTCTCTTCCATTTGTGGTGATGGCTGGTAGATCAGAAATACAACGTATATCCGGGAGGAAATGATGAAATTAGGCAGGTCATGAAACTGATTACTGTTTGTTTGGACTCCACCCAGTTGTAATCCCCCAATTCAAGTGGATTGGCTGTTATGACTGTAGTCTATCAATAGCTTGCATGCATATTTTGCTGCAGACTAGCTAATTCCAAGCTCTGCTTTCAATTACTAGTAAATTTTGTCATATGACAAAGCAGCAAAGATGAAAAGAATGCCCACAATAAAATGGCATGGAAGCTTCTTCAGAGCTAGGTTACCCTGACTGCTGAAGGAACATGCATAAGGCCTATTATAATGTTTTTAGATTTTTGCAATTTTTTGTCAAGGTATTTCAAATCTTTGTTCAGAAGTAACTGTAAGTTTCCATGTCATACACTGTACTGTGATGCCCATGAATAATTAAATGCATGATTCTTCTATTTCTATGCATGCATGATTCTCCTACTTCTATGGTCATGGGCCTTCGCTCTGCGGCCCTTTAAGCCACTTGAGCTCTGCCATAAATAATGGTAATAGGACTGAGTGGAGTCCAATTCGGTCTGTAATCATATGTCAAGTGATTAACAAAATCGGATGACCACATAGCGGGAATCTGATTTGTTTAATCAAAGCCAGGCTTTTAGCCAGGTGGGAGTCCAGGAGTCCTATGGACGGCCACTTTTCAGAGAAAATTAATATGAATTACTGTATGCAGAGGGTTTTTTGGCAAATTTGGAAATCTTTAGATACCTTTGCACTCATAACTGCAGAAAAACACCTTGCATGCTCCTCAGGCCCTCCTATTGGACTCCCACTTTTTAAATCCTGGCTAAAAGCCTGATCAAAGTAAAGCATCAGTAAAGCCTGATGAGGATTTAATCATCACAAAAACTTGACAAAAAATGCCATTTTTGAAACTGAAGGTTTTGGGAATATCAAGGAGTAGTCAGTCACAATAAGGAACCAAATGAATAGGGCATGCATGCGCAGTTACTTACGTGAACTTTGTTATTGGACACTTTTGCTGCATGTGCTCCAATTTGGTGAAAAGTAGGGCGCGCTAATTGGATTTGAGAATTTAGTTATAATAATTGATTACGTTAAACATGCTTTCATGTACATGTGTTATCAATAGTTTTATCTTTTTAATTTTAGACATTGCGCAGGAATTTCTGCAGGAATTCACCATAGCTTACAACACAGCGTATGGAGTTGAATACACAAAGGTAACCTTGAAGGAAATGGATGCTGAATCATTTGCAGAGGAAAAGCCAGCATTTCAATTGCTGCAGCGACCAGTGAGTTATTAGAAAGTGCATTTTGAGCATGGTTCACAACAGATCCATAACCTCTTTTCTAAGTAGCCTGATTACTCACACACCAGGGATTGGAAACCTTGTGAACCAGAGGGGCTTGTTTAAAACACGGAATGGTGAAATATTATAGAGTACTGCCCTAACCAACAAATTAAAGCTAACCACAAGCAAATAGCAGGGAAAGGTAACTGCAAGCAAGTTTCATTTTATTTCAAGCTTTAGTACATATAAATTACAACTCTGGCTTGTATCTTTAATATCATTTCACCATTTCATGTACACACCTGAACCAGGGGTACGGTCCTCAAAAGGAAGGGAGTGGCCACTTAAAAAAGGACCCCAGAGAGAAGGTAGGCCCTTTCTGGCTCCTATTTAAGAAGGGCCGGGAGATGAAAAAAATTGCAGTCAAACCCTTCTACATTTGTACATATGTAGCAATTATTTTTCTGAAAAGAAAAGGAGAAAAGAAATCAGGTAGGTACCGTGGGTACCTAGACCCCTTCCCTAGATTGGCCACTACAGCAGTGATAAATGACAATGAACTTTTTTAGACAAAAAAGTCAGTCAGTACTCAATCACTAGAAATTATTTGTGCTAAATAAAACCAAGAATAAAGATCAATTGTTTTTTCTTATTTTATTTAGTGGGATAGCTTCAAGAGTCCACTGAAGATGGGGTACCTCACTAAAAGAGGAGCAGTGGTGAAGAACTGGAAGAAACGTTACTTTGTTGTGAATCCTGATTACTCTGTGGATTATTTTGAAAATGAAGAGGTTTGTAGACTGAAGCATTGATTTCTTGGGGAAGACACTGTTTAGTTGTTGATACACATACAGTGTACATGTACATGTACGTAAAGCTGGAAAAAATACTTTGAAGTGGTCAACAGGCATCAAACTGTATTTGACTATATCACATGATGGTGTCATCTTTAGTTTAGGTTGGGTGCTCTTTGCCTGTCATTTGCAGTCAAAGGTTTAAAACTACATGTTCAATGTTATTGTATATCTGATGTATTCGTAGATTCATATCGCCGCAAGCTTACAGCCAACTATGTTGAACAGTGTGCTCAGATTAGTTTTATAATTAAAGAGTAATAACTGGGCTATATGTCTGCATATGCACAAACAGGAGAGAATATAATATTCGCCAGCAGAAACGACAACCAACACCAAAGTGGTGTGGCCATTCTGATGAGCAAGGAGGCATTTAGGGCCCTGGAGAGCTGGAACCCTGTGAGCGATAGAATAATAACAGCTAGGTTCAACTCCAAGCACATAAAAACAACTATTATTCAAGTCTATGCACCGACCAATGACGCTGACACCGACGAAAAAGACAGGTTCTATGAACTACTGTAACAGGTGTATGACAGGATACCTCGACATGACATCATAATTACTATGAGCGACTGGAATGCAAAGTTAGGGCACCAAATGGAGGGTGAAAATGGAGTGGTTGGTAAGCACGGTTTAGGAAGTGACAGATCTGATAATGGTGAGAGGTTCATAGAGTTCTGTGCGGCCAACAACGTGGCCATCACAACGACCATGTTCCCCCACAAAGACATCCATAAGTACACTTGGACCTCTCCAGATGGAAGAACAAGGAATCAAATCGACCATGTAGCTGTTAATGGAATATTTAAGAGATCGGTACAGGACACCAGGGCTTTCAGAGGAGCTGACGTAGGAAGTGATCACAACTTGGTCATTGGAACTATTCGATTAAAGCTAAGTGTGGTGGTTAGAAAGCAAGGCGAAATTACTGCACGGAAATATGAGCTGAGCAAGCTAAAGGTGCCTGAGATTAAACAAAGGTTTGTCTTAGAGCTTAAGAACAGATTTAGCTGCTTGGCAGAAACTGAGCCAGATGAAACAGGAAATGATGACACCCAGAGTGCTGAAAGTGTCGAGGAGAAATGGGCGAACATCAAGAAGGCCTACAGCGATACGGCAAAGTCGGTTCTTGGTCATAGACAAAGAAAGGGCAAGACTTGGATAAGTGCAACAAGTTGGAGCAACATTGACGAAAGAAGGAAACTGAAGAAGAAGATGGAAGAAACAAGATCAGAAAGGATAAGAGAAAGAAGGAGAATAGAATACAATGAGAAGAACAAGGTAGTAAAGAGAAGCTTGAGAGCAGACAAGAGGGAATGGGCAAATGCGCTTGCAAGGGAAGCCGAGGAGGCTGCAAGGAGTGGCAACCTAAAAGAGGTGTATGAGGTAACGAAGACGTTATGCCACGACAGACCACGAAGAATGAATATGGTGAAAGATCAGGATGGAAAGCTATTAACAACACAGGGCATCTGACAGGATGCGGTGGTGCGGATCCGCATAATTCGCCGACTTCCGCATCTTCCGCATCTTGAGAACATTTTCCACATAAAAAAGAGAAATTTGTTTCATATTAATGACTAAGCAGCTGTTTACCATCCTCACAAACATAAATTTCGAAGAAATTGATTATTTTGACACAGTGTTTCTCCCAAAATAGCGACGAAAACACGGCACTTCGATCGTGAGCAATTTTTAACCTCCAGGCGTTCCATGCGTCTTTTCGTGATGGGCCTGGACACGAGTTGTCTTCTTTCGCTTCTTTCGCTCGTTCGGTCTATCGAAAATTCTTCTGTGGTTATATGGATAAATTTGTCATCAAAGAGACCAAGAAGAAGGATCCCCACTTCGCTGTACACTTGCCACAAGTTGACTTACGGGCTAGATGAGCGACGAATTAAGTGAAGCGAGCTTGAGGCCGCAAAGTGGACTGTGAGCGACGTGCCATAATGAAGACGAAGGACTTTGTTGAAAGTCTAATATCAGCAAAGGATGGAGTGAACCAGTATCCTGGAGTTTTCTATGTAGATAATGGATTGTTATTTTGTTCAACGTGCAATGTTGTAGTAGATCACGTAGCACCTTGAATTGTATTGTTCATGCATAAGAACAAAATCAACTTCAGCCAACAAAATAACATACCAAATACAAATGAAAATAATTGGAAAAGCCCAAATACCAATATAATTTTTTCTGTTTAAAATTAGCCTGCGAGCAGACTCTCGGTTTCTGGGGCAGCTCGATTTTGGCTGCATGAAAAGATGTGATTTTCCGCATAATCCGACGTGTTTTCCGCATAATCAACACTTTCTTCTGCATAATGTTCCTGAAAATTTCCGCATAATTTGTGATTTTTTTCCGCACCCTATCAGATGCCCTGACAACAGAAGAGGAGATCAGACAGAGGTGGCAAGAACATTTCGACAATGTCCTGAACAGGCCTGAGCTGGTAGCCCCCGCAGTTGTCAACGATTGGCAACTAAACGAAATAGATGTCAGCGACGAATGTATCACCCGACAGGAAATAAAGCAGGCTCTGAAGAACATGAAGAATGGCAAGGCAGCTGGAATGGATTCAATCACAACAGAGCTACTGAAGGCTGACATGGAGACAACTGCGTGCGTGCTAGAAGACCTATTTCGCACGGTGTGGGAGTCAGAAGAAATCCCGGAGGACTGGAATTGTGGTCTGATCGTTAAGCTTCCCAAAAAGGGGGATCTTACTGACTGGCAACTGGCGTGGAATAACGTTGTTATCTGTACCAGCGAAAGTTATGGGAAGAGTAATTATCACCAGACTGCACGATGCAGTGGATGGAATGCTAAGAGAAGAACAGGCAGGTTTCAGAAGTGGGCGAAGCACGACTGAACACATCTTTGTGCTCCGAAATGTCATCGAACAATCGTTGGAATGGAATGCAAGTCTGTATACCTGTTTTGTAGACTACGAGAAAGCATTTGATAGTGTCCACCGCGAAACACTGTGGAGGATAATGCAGTCTTATGGAATACCATCAAAATTCATAAGAATGGTCAAATTGTTTTACAGCAACACGAAGTGTGCAGTGATCGATGGGGCGGGCCAGTCTAATTGGTTTGACGTGAAAGCAGGTGTGAAGCAGGGTTATGTGATGTCGGGATTTCTTTTCCTGTTGGTGGTGGATTGGATTATGTGTAGGACTACAGAGCAAGGTAATACAGGGATTCGATGGAAGATGATGAGACAGCTTGAAGACCTAGACTATGCCGATGACATTGCGCTCATTTCCAGCACATGGATGCAAGCACAAACGAAGTTAGAAAGACTGGGGAGAAATAGTGAAGGTACGGGTCTGAAGATAAACATCAACAAAACGAAGGTGCTTAGACTCAATGCTAGAAGACAAGATCCTATAAAGATAAATGGCACTAATGTAGAGGACACCGACAGCTTTGTCTATCTAGGGGCCATTGTTAACAACTTGGGTGGTGCCGAACAGGACATTCGGAGTAGGTTAGGTAAAGCTAGAAGTGTTTTTCATCGACTTTCAAAGGTGTGGAGAACAGGTGAATTCCGCCGAGAAACTAAGTTGAGGATCTTCAAGTCAAACATCATTGCTGTCCTGTTGTATGGATGCGAGACTTGGAGAATGACAAAAGCGGATGAAAAACGACTTGACACCTTCCTTCACAAATGCCTAAGGAGAATCTTGAAAGTCCATTGGCCCATGTGGGAATCGAAAAGATCAGTTCACAAGTACGACATAGGCGATGGAAGTGGATAGGTCATGTTCTACGTATGGCACCAAACCGTAACCCACACGTGGCATTATCCTGAGCACCAAGTGGAAAAAGAAGCAGAGGACGGCCAAGGGAGACATGGCGGAGAACGGTGGAGAAAGAACCCGCTGAGCTGGGACTAAAATCGTGGGCCACAGCAGCAGCTGTGGCCAAGAATAGGGACAGATGGCAAGCATTAACGTCCGGCCCTATCCCCCACCTGGGGGCAAGGAACTAAGAGATGTCTGCATATGTGAGCCTTTGTGGCCCATCAGGCCAGATCTTATCCTGGTTTATGTAAAATGAAGCAACTAGGAGTGTTTCATCTTCACCTCCCCCCCCCCCCCCTCCCTCCCAAGTGGTATGCTAGTCTATCACAGGGTTACCCCCAGCATTAAATTTGACAGTACCTATTTATAAACCTGGGTGGAGAGAAGCACTATGAGAGTTACATGTAAGTGTTTCCCCCAAGAAGTTAGAACACAATGCAGTGCCCTGGTCAGGGCTCGAACACGGACCACCCAACCTGGAGCCCAGTGCACTTACTATTAGGCCACCAGGCTTGGGAGGCTATCATGCCTCCCGCATTGTTAAATATGTGGTGGTTTAAATAATTCACCACAGCATTATATAATACTGGTATTAATAGCTTAAGTCACTCATTTCAATTTACTGTTGGAAAAAAAAATGCAAAATTGTAACTTTATTACCACTAATATTTCAAGTAGCAGTTCATGTTTGAAATTCAATTTTGTTATAACTGTCCATTTTTATAACAGGCATTTGAGAAAGGCTTCAAACCAAAAGGCACCATCTTTCCTTGTGGTTATGAAATTAATGCTAATATAGATGAAACAATGGCCGAAAGAATCAGGAACCTTGCAAAACTGATGAGTAAGATTCTACATGTACATTGATGTATATTAATATAATGTTGTGTTGATTTTACTATTTATTAATTTTAATTAATAATTAAACAGTTTACAGTCAATGAGGAGACACCCTTGGATTGTGGTATGGAGACTGCGCACACCTGTAAAAATATGTAAACTAAGCCATTTTTGCCCTAAAACCAAAACTAACGTAATTGCTCTGGCCAATACACAAATTAACTAAGGACAAAAACAATCCAGTGAACAGATCAAACTGAAGCCAGACAGTCATTGGTCTATTTGGTTTTACTTTTGATCTGATTGGATGATAAAGAAACAGCTGGAGTTTTTAAACCAATCACAAAGGAAACAGTAGTAATGCAAAACCAAAGCGGTTGCTTGCGATACTCACTAAGTGGAAATTAATGGCCCTTTTGTTGTTCTATTCATCTACTGTATGCATGTGCCGATTATGTTTCAGAGGTGGATGAGAAGGAGATGGGCAGTCCAGAGAAGTATCCTGATCATACATTTGAGGTGGCTCACTCAAGAAGGAGAGCATATTTTATCACAGCTGAGAATGAGGAAGACAAAAAAGCCTGGGTTGAAACATTCAAAGTTTGCTGCAGGAAAGCGTCAGGTACGTCAGACTGAATTTAATCTTGTTTGTATTCTACATGGGGCCTTCAAGTATACAGCCATTTCAATTAACATTGTCGGATTATATTGAAGCTTAAAGCTTAAAGACGAGACCAAAAGGTAGTATGGACGAAGGTAGAGTGTTCCACACGTGCTGAATACTAAAGAGATATAGCGATATAGCAAACGTTTCCTTTCTCTTCAGACATGTGAAGAAAAGATCCTTTTTCACTGCATTTGCATTTAAAAAGAATAATCCAAACCACATAATAGCGAAAGAAAAGATACAAGAATGGTTTCACGGAAAGAAAAACAAATATTCCACATGCAAAAATACAAACTTGTAGATTTCCTCAACGTTGATACATGTATATATGCAAATTCCAGTAAATACCCATGGCACCATTCAGTCTTGACTCGTAGGCTTGAAGCTTTATTCCGACGATGTTAATTGAAATAGCTGTATATGACACTAGTCCTGAGAGAGGGCTGTTTATGGGAAAATGCAATATTTTTTAAGTATCAGAACTTGAGGGGGTTTACATTCAAAAAAGGTACATGTAGAGGGTGGGGAGAAACCTTTGTTTGGTACATATACAAGTAACTGGTTACTGTAGTTTGTTATTTTATTGCTGTGTGTACATGAACCTTATGCTTATCCCTTTAATATTTCAGCTGTTGCAGTCTAAATCTGTTTTCTTACCTCCTTTCTGTCATTCCAGGATTGAAAAGTGAAGATCCAGTGGGCCGTGCAGCTTTTAAAGTTGCTCTCTGGAAGACATTTTGGAGGTACTCTGTTACAGGCACAGAGGAGCAGGTCAGTTAAAAGTGTTTCCCATTAAAAATTATATGGAGGCATGCTTGCCTGTGGGTTTAAATTTGGAAAAACATTGAAATGGAATGAATTCCAAGCAGCTGGAAGTACCAAGATTGTGTTTATGTATTTATTGGTGACTGGTAGGAGAAAGCAAATGGTGAAAGAGCGTGTATAATGTTACAATTGGCCATGTTCTAAACGAGCAGGGGACTGGGTACTAATATCTAAAATCGATTGAATTGAAAAAATGCTGCCTGTCATCTGATTTAGAGCATCCAAACATTAGTAAGTTTACCAAATTTGAGAGTTATTGGTTAAAACGCAAAGGCATGGTACACTTTTCAAAATCGCTCAAATAAGAGAGCTTAGTATGGATGGAAGGATGCCTGTCCCTCCAATCCATACTAAGCTCTCTTATTTTATTTGGATGCTCTTTCAGATGATGGGACCCATTTTTCAATTCAATTGATTTTAAATATTAGTACCCAGTCCCCTGCTCGTTTAGAACATGGCCAATGTACAGTGTATATGCCTTCTGGATTCTTATTTTTCGAAGTATTCAGACTCAAACCCTTTCCTTGTCATGAACTGCTTCACCTGGTCTGCACTGAGTAATAAAAATAAACCTTTCCTTTAAACAGGTTCTTAGTGATATCCTTGTGGACAGAATCAACTATCGCGTGATGTCTGATGTGTACGCTGACATTCCAGGAGGCTGGACAATGAAGCAAAAGATCCGAGAGCAGGTTGGTTGAGATTTACAGCCAAATAACTGGTACTTTTTATGATGCAAAATAAGTGTCCTCTTTTGACAGTCCAGTTTAAAAAATAAGAAAGTTGAAATTAGACAGTATTTGTTATTGGACACAAAGGCAAATATATGTTAACTGATATCTAATACATACCGTAAAGATTTTTGCTGTTTTATTGTGTAGGTTGTGAAGACACTAGACTCTCTTGTCATGGCCATGGTGATTCCGTCATGGAAAGGAATGCAGGAATCTTCCCAGCAAATGAAAGCAGTTCTTGAGCCAACTATTAAAGACAAGAAAGACGAACTGGCTGCAGTGCAGCGTAAAGTCATGTGGGACTTATCAGGCATGTGATGCACATGCAAATGCATGTGCAGTTAATTTATTGTGACTGCTATATGTGTTTATGAATACATTTGCCGCATTTTCCAGTCCAGGTGCACTTTAAAATTATCTGTTTCTGCAGGCAGAGTTACATTTTTGGATTTTCATGTACCCTCTAGTTGATGATAGCCAAAACAGAAAGTTCTGCTCAGACACTTCTTTCAGGCCCTACTGGGATAGCATTGGGGGTTGGTTCCCCAGGGGGTGGGGGTGACCCTCATATTGTATGAAAGTGGCAGGGATGCTTGTCATCTTGGTTAGGAATGTAAATCATTGATTTTGGTTTTCAGTATTTGAAGATAGAGATTGTTATGCAGCTTCAGCCTGGAAAAACGTCTCATTTTATAACAGCACAAAGTAAAGTAATTGTGAAGAAAGATAATTATTATTGGTTTTACATCTTATTGATTTGACTCATATGAACATGGCTTTG
This sequence comes from Meandrina meandrites, assembly GCA_963693305.1. Classification (NCBI taxonomy): domain Eukaryota; kingdom Metazoa; phylum Cnidaria; class Anthozoa; order Scleractinia; family Meandrinidae; genus Meandrina; species Meandrina meandrites. The sequence goes on from OY855904.1 coordinate 20,551,573, forward strand.
TCAGGATTCATGTACAACGAGGATGTTTTTTGAACAGACACAGTGAATAATCAGATATTAAATTTCATTTTTTCTAGAACTTTTGAAAAGCACAATGGAAAAAGTCTTGAAGGACATGGAAGAGTTGTTGAAAGAGATCGCTGATCTGCTAAAACCCAAGGTATTGATTGTAGTTATTTGTAGCATTAATGGCACAGCTGGCCCTCAAGAAGACTACATTACATATGTAGTTTTGCTAGTCGAAATTATGTCGTGTTATCAAAAGTGCCCAATTGACCGTAGTGCTAGCATTCGTTTTGTAACATACTAAAGTGATTTTTTTAAACCCGTGAAACAACATCTAACAATTTAGTGCATAATAGACAAAACTAAACAAAAGACTGCAAGTTTAGTTTAGCTTCTATTACACGGGTTAAGTAAAACCACTCTATATGTATATTTGAGTTGTTCAAGTCGTACTATACATGTACATGTATCATTCAACTAGTTAAAATGTTGAAGTTTTGTTTCTTTATAAATCACTTTAGATGCTATTTTTGGTTTCAAATTTTTCAAACCAGTTTGATTTTTATTTTTTTATTGTCTCATGTTCATTATTAGAATCTGAACAAAAGGAAAAGAAAAATCAAACTGGTTTGAAAAATTTTAAACCAAAAGTAAATTTAAAATACAACAAATACACATTTAACGAATCTCCATGTACAACTGTAGTAATGCCTAGGCGGCAGTAACTGTTTACAGTCAACTTGGTTTTCATGGGGAGCATTGATACATCCCGGCTAGCACATTTTGCTAATGAGTTACGTTTAAAGTACGAAAAAGTCATGCATAACGATATAGATAACTAAAAATATTGGCTTCTTTTGCCACGTTTCAGTTGCATCCAGTTTTCATGTGGTCGCACAGTATAAAAGACCATGTAGATTGTTTTAAGAATTACAAGTTCTAAGAAGTGTAGGTGTCCCCAATTAGTCCGGAAGGGCTAAACACATTGACACATGAATAAAGTTTTTATGTTATGTTATTTAATTAATATGTAATTATCCAGCCTGTCAAAATTTATTTAAGTTGCCAATTTGTTTGTGTTGCAGATGGAACAAGGTTTGGCAGAATTGAGGAAAATCTTCATCAAGAGAGTAGATGACGTTATTGAGAAAGCTAAGAACACTAATGAAATTGAAGCATCACTGCCATCAGTAAGCGCTCACCTGTATTGTGGGATCCGTTGTTGTTTTTCATCAGTATTACAACAACTGTTTGTTTGCATGAAAAACATCAGAAAACTGTCAGATTATAGAGTTGATAGTTAGAAATGTTTTGTCCAAATTGTAGCTCTTTAGCGTTTTTCACAATCGAGTTATTACGTAAATAATTTGGGGAAAGCTACAGTATTTAGATTGCAAACGCCGTTTTTGTGTCCCTCTTAAAGTAGAGGTGATTCTAGCATTAAAATTGAAAAATCTTGAAAATCCAATGAAAGCAATGGAATTAATTTGAAGTCCACTAATAGTTGCCTAACTTTGCTGAAGCGCACTGTACTAGCCACGAAAGTTGTTTTAACTGGCTTGGCTTCGAAAAGGTAGAAAAAGAATGGATGGTCTTAAAACCTCGGTCCGACGTTTTCAAATTTGACAGTATCACTTGGAGGAAAATGATTAAAACCATTGATTATGGTCTGTGCACATCTTAGAGAGTTAATTTATGCTTTTGATCAGTGAGGGCACCTTTATAATTGTAGCATAGTTTACAGAAAAACGTAAAGAAGACCCCCCGTGATACTGCCCCTTTAATATTATTCGCTTAACCTGACTTTATTTCCTAAACGGAGCACTGAGTCGATACCAAAATTTGAATTTTAGGGGTTTATGTTCATGATGTCTAGAATATGTGAAAAATAGCCTTTTGCTTAGCAGTTTATAGCTAATAAAAAATATATAGCCTATATATTTTTTATCTGATCTCAGATAAAAACCACCAATTGTCTGTTCAGTTAACTAAAGTTAAAACTTAGAACAAACCCCTCTCGACAGATATGTAAACAACTTAATCGGCACTGTACATGTGCAAAAATCAACGAACGGACCACAAACAGACAGAATTGTTAACAATAGATGGGTTGAAACTGGACAATTATTGTAACTGGCTGTTCACAACAGAATGGCCGCTTGAGTTCAGGCGGGTGCCTGGTCATATTGAAAACACTGGTGAAAATGTGTGAAGACTAAGCTTACCTCTTTCTTTTCGTCGTCAGTTTTTCCTGACGCTGGACAGGGCTCCACGTTCAATGTCTGTGCTGTACGATGCTTTGGTTCATATTCGTTTTGCAAGCACCTTGTACGAGAAGTTTAACGATCGCATCAAAAAGCTGAATGCTTATTTAGTGACGAGCATAGGATCTGATAAGCTGGCTCAGGTACGTTTGTAGCTTTAGGGACTTATTGTAGGTGAATTTTTGTGAAATGGGATGAAGGGTGGAATGATAAATCATACTTTAAAAAAAAACTGATACACACGTTCAGTGCTTTGGTGATTATTACAAACTTCATATTCTTATTTTGGGTGTGCATTAACTTTTTATTTCATTAACATTTGGTTCGAGACAGTCATTCGCAAAGCATTATACGATTTGTTTATTTCTCCCATTTCTATCTCCCTTGGAGCCGTTAGTTCAGTCTTCACGTATGACTACTCAATAACGTCTTTTTAAACATATTCAAAGTGGCATAAAAGTTATTGAAGTTTATGTGACCTGCCAACGCATACCGACATGTACCTATATTCATGGCGGCATTGCGATGATAAGAAAGCCGTGCTAAGGAAATAAGAATGAAAAAAAAGAAGTATTGACGTATATTTGTACCACCGTAAGTCTGCAACTTGTCAGCGTCTCTCTCTCTAAATGAGCAGGAACGTCATTTAATCATCATTGGTCCTACTCGCGTCATCCGACGCACAAGGCCTCAGTTTATCCCAATAAACTCAGCGTTAACTTGTAATGCCGTATTATTGCAAACCTTGTTTCAGCTTCTGGATTCGGCCATGTTTACTTTTGAGGAACGTTTCAATGAAGGAATCGCTGGTACTGATGCCAAGTCAAATGGCGAAACTGCTGCAGATACCATGAAAGTTGTCAAAGAAGAAGTGCTGTTGGTAAGATGTTGGACTGTTCACAGCCCTCAATTTTTTCGTGTTTTTTCGATCGATGAGCGCGCGGTGAGGACGGCGAGAGAACTGGACGCCAGCACAAAACGGAAGAAGCAAGGGGGTGGGGGCGGGGAGCGATGCTTTTTGCGTTGAAAAATCGAGAGGCTGTGGACAGTAGTACAGTAGTAAGATGTGCACCTGAAAAACTTTTTATCCAGTGCGGTGCTGGTCTAATTTGTGCTAATTTGATAAATACCAGAGTCTTTCTTTGACAAGCCGTTGTCGTTTAGTACTTACTAGCTAGAGCCCATGTGTTCTCTTCCCGCTTTCTTGTGACGTCGCTCGGCTGTGATGTCACGACTTATTTCAGCGTTACGCTTTCCTTACGTGACCTTGCTCGTGTTTTGTATTCGTCCTAGAGAGAATGCCTGAAGACGTAGGACTTAGGACTAGGCTGGAAATGCGGTATATAAAGGCATTACAATTACCATTAGGCTAACTATCATGATTATAACAATAACAATATTTATTTATCCACGATGGAAATCGGACCCTTTTCGCAAAGGTAGGGACCCTGTAGTTTCGCTTGATAAGTTTGAGGGCAAACCAAGTTTCTCATCTTCGTGTAAGTGATACATGTGATTTCTGTTTGCAGAAATATGACGAGGACAAGAAAATTGTCCTTGATCAGTACCTGGTGGAATCAATGTTGGTCATGTTAGTACCGCACACCCACAGCCTCACTGATGAAGTCTGTAAACCGGTAAGACGTGACAGTATCAGTAGTGTAACAACTCTCGCAAGGTCTCATATGAATGGCTCGCTATACTGTCCCCAGTGGTGTCTACAGCCGCTCCCGTAAGCCTGTAATTCTACTGGTCCTCCAGTGTAGCAGTTGCTATTGTTTTTGGGGCTAGGGGCATTGTTCCTGTTGTTTGTTCTGTTGTTCTCTCGAAGGGTAGCTAGTCATTCATGTGAACCCTTGCGAGAGATGCTACACGACGACAGTATAGACAATGCATCGTTCTCAATTTTTTTTTTAACCCAGGAGTCTAATGATCGACTTCTAGCTTTAGCCGTGGGCCATAACCGTCAGTTGTCTGCCTCTTTAGACTGAAATTTTAGTTCCAGTGTTTTTGTTTAAGCCGCGAATATTTGTTGAAGAAAAGTATCCCAGATTTATAAACAATATAATTCAGTAGGTCCACATGTTCTTCGGTGTTGGTATTACCTTGGATTAAATGCGACAGAGATATTGAAGACGCGTTGCGTAACGCCTGTTTAGAAGACTACGTATTGTGCTCCGTTATTCAGTAACTGATGTTTCTCCCCCATCACCCCCCCCCCCCCCCCCCATCCCTTCTAAATTGTTTTGCAGATGATCAAGCCAGTGGAACAGAGTATCCCAGACCCCCTCCGACAGGCCATTTCACTCAACGACAAGTATGATACGTATGTGGAGACAAGCATACGGGACACTATCAAGAAAGGTGAGTTAAAAAAAGAGGAGGGAAAAGAAGGCGGGAGTAGAAAGACCTGGGCGAATCACACGTGGTTTGTCACGTAAGAGGTATGCCAACATGAAGCCCTCCGAAATCAAAATCTCTCTGAAAATTGTTGTTTTTCACTGACGTCACAAATTTTTACCAGGTTTTCACGTGACGTCAGGCCTAGTCTCCAATCCAGTCTTTTCTAATATCCATGATGTCAGCTAGCCCTTGAAGTTTCGAAGATCGTGACGTAGGGCCAAGATCTTTAAAGTCGGCGATTGATTCGGGCGATTTTTTTTCTGAACCGCTTCCCCTCCCCACTCCCCCTTCCCGTCCCAAGTGAATGTCACCCCCATTTATTTGAGCGTTGTTTTTTAGTTTGTGGAATCGGGGGTGCTCCAGTGGAGAAAACAGATGAACCAAAAGCCGACGAACAGACGAAAGACAGCGAAGATAAGACCAGCGAAGAACCGCGAGACGTGGAAGAGGCCGAAGAGAAACCGAGCGAAGCTGGAGAGAAAACGAACGAAGAACCGCAAGACGAGGAAAAGGCCGAAGAGAAACCGAGCGAAGCTGGAGAGAAAACGAACGAACCCGAAGCTGAAGTAAAAGATAAGAAATGCGAAGAAACAACTGAGCTTTAAACCAAGACAGTAAATTTCGAAATGAATACTCGGCTTGCGTTTTGCCTTATTTAATCATTCAACTGGACACGTGATAACATAAATCTCCCAAAGACCGGATTATATCAGGAGAAACGTATTGACTAAGAACCAGTTTTTTCCCAAAAAAATGTTACGAAATAATGATAATTAAACAAAATAACTGTATTGATCAATACGATTTTCAGGTAAATAATGTTAATACTGACTATGGAGTATCAGCGAATTAAAACAACTGCTGGTTCCTGATTTTAAATTTTCAAAATACTGTACACAGATATGAGCTGCAAATAAATTTATAACCTTTTCTGCGTTCCTTTTTTTTCAATCACTGAACGCACAAAAAGAACCCCCCCCCCCCCCCCCCCCCCCCCCCGTGCAATTAAGGATTAATTTCACTTGCATTTTCAAAGTTTTCCAAATTGCCCTCGTCGCTTCGCGATTCGGGCAATTTTGTGAAAACTTTCAAAATCCGCGTGAAATTAATCCTTAATTGCCCTCGGGCCCATGCGATTATATACTAAGACAATTTCTCCTCCTCTTCGGTAAACCGAAACGACAGCCATTTAGTTTCTCCTCGGCTGCTCGTAGGAACGAGCCGCGAAACGTACCGAAACTGAGGTGAACAGTTGTTTTAGTATATACCACACTAGCGGAACAACTAGCGGATCAAAACATTACTTTATTTTGACAATATTACTGACAAAGTGGTCGAAAACTTTGCAATCGGGCGCGCCGTGCGATGCCCATTCGGGCTCACAATTAGTCACATGATAAGCTAAGTCAGGTGATCTCGATCAGAGTGAAACGAAAGGAATTCAAACGCTCGATGCGATGAGCTACAATTTTGTTTTGGATCTGACGCTGCGCTCGTTATTTAAAGGAAAAGTTGGGCTTAAGACTTAAGTGTGTGGCTGGGCACTGCTCTGGGAGATTGACGGTGAAATTTACTGACGTGCAGCCGGCAAAAATTGCTTGTACCATGGAGCAATACTTACTTCGCGGCTTTGAATTGGTGACCAGTAATTGACCTAATGCGTCGACTCTCGTATTTTGCCGGTGACAAAACCGTCATAGTGTTCTCCCTGATCGAATGGTCAGTCAAGTACGGCCGTATATACCAGCTCTTCAGGCAATGCGAGGCATGTTTTCAAGCGAATTATGACCGAGCAGAACCTATACCAGACTTCATCTTTGCCAGGATTGAATGACTTGCAAGGGCTTCTTGGCTTTTGGAAAATATTACTGGATTCAGGGTTAACTGTGTGTGCGATGTTTCGAGACGAGCTTTGCTGGACGACAGCCTTTTGAAAAATGTTCTGGTGGATTCGTCAAATAAATATCGTGGTCATCAAGATCGAATCAACTGAAGACCATGCACCTTCGTTAATCGTGGCCATACTGACAGCTCTTCGTGCCTTGCTCACTTCGTAGTATTGTTCACGTGCTTGAGTTTTCTTTATAGCAAGCATGATTTTCTTCATGGCATGCTGATGAAATGGCTGATGAATTAAGATCATTGCGGTTTGTTATAATTTCGCGGGACCGGGCGTGTTAAACTCAACGGGCTCTCCTTCACCGCGTACAGCTTTTTCAACACTGAGCTTTCACTTCTATTGTCATCGCTTGTTTATGGGCCGTCGGAGCTTTGTCACCTCTTTTGCGGAGAGTTTGCAGGTTATTGCTTCAGTAAAAGGAGCCTGGCCGATAATTTAAGTTTTACTAATGGCAAAAAGGCTTATACAGTGAGGTGGGTCTCTCACGCAGGACTGTCGATCGAGCGCCGCGCGAATGGCGGAAAGCGATAAACTTGTTGTAAAATGTCCCGTCTCGCTTTCTTGCGGACAAGTGAAACGTCTGGGGACATTTTTTGTTTAATTGCCCTGGTGTTATTTCTTCGATTGCTATGTGAAATTCGTCTTGCTGTTGGAACCATGCTACAAAACATTTGATGTTTCATCGTGACGTTATAATTATAGTGCTCGACACTTCGTAAACCAGGTATTTTATTTTGAGTTTTCGTCTTTTAATACGATGTTGGAAAAATAAATAACTTACTATTCATTACTCTCAGACCAAACTTTGTTGCAAGTGTTGTATTTTGTTTGTTGAAACCATGCTGAGAAACATTAGATGCATGCTTTGTGTTTACATTATAGTTATAGCGCTCGGGTCCAGTTTTCGTAAACAATGCATTGTATTTTTATTTTTGGTCTTAGAACTTATCATTAAAGACTGTTAAACCAAACTTTGTGTCAATTTTTGTACTGATTTTTGGGAACATCCTCCCCGTTTATAATATTAAGACAATTTCTCCTCCTCTTCGGTAAACCGAAACGACAGCCCATTTTGTTTCTCTTCGGCTGCTTGTAGTTGACTTTGTTGAAAGGTGAATATAGTGGTTGATATCAAAGGCTGCAATATGTACGAACACTGAGGTGAAAAGTGGTTTTAGTATATACCACAGAAGCGGAACATCTGACCGAAAGGCATCCCTGGGTAATAGAGCCATGTCGGCGATTTAGGAGTCAACCTTGGTCAATTTCGTATATTTTTTATAAGTGTCGAACCATCCAATCCTATCGGCAGAAAATTGCCCCGCTTGCATTCTTTTCAAGTCAAAAGTTGACCAAGTCGCTTTGGCAGGTTTTGGAATCCATCCACAGATCGGCCAGAAAGACAACTTCACTCATGAATAGCCACGTTTGAACAGAAATAATTCTGGCGTTCCAATCATTGTGAAATCATCTCTCACCCCTGGTTTCTTTCAGACGTTTGCCTCTACCCACCATTCCGGCTTAATGATGCCAGCCTGGGGGTTTCCGTAGTGGATAAAAACTCGAAAAGACACAAGACACTTATTAACCAACACTTGCAAGATTCCTGCCGGTAAACTCGCTAATGGGGCAAGAAACGGTCAAACACTGACGTCACATTGAAATTTTGAGCCCTCCGTGTTTTGGAAACAGCATATATTTTACTTGAGCTTCTTATATGCAATCACGAAATTCAAGAGATCGCCTAAACCCCTAAAACAGCTTTAGAAACTCAGAGAAACTTGGGACCGGGTTATTTCGACGATTTTTTAAGTAAACAATGCGAACGTGCAAACATGATGGAATTATATTCATTTTTCACTGTTTTGATGTGCCGCAGTTATCTTCGCAGAATTCAACATTCATAGTCAAGCGGGCCCCCTCCTTAGCTGAAGGTCTGGATCCACCACTGCGGTTAGTTTTCACTTAGTCCATTGCCAGTACTTGCAAAGTACACGTTTCCGGTGATAATTTATTTCTAAAACATAGAAACTGATCTGTTTTCATTTAGTGGAAATAATTCGATAACTGAATTCAAGAAAGAGTAAAAAGATTGCTAGGTCACGAAAAAACGACGAATTTTCTCTCTCGCGAGCAAAGCCGCACAAACAAAAGCCGCCATTTATGTGCATGCTAATCACACGTAATGTATTAAAGTTTCTTCATTTTTTGAACTTATAAAACGAGACTTGATATATCCACGCTGTCTTCTTATCGCTTGAAGATCTTTGGTCAGAACGGCGTTCTCGTGCCAAGCCGGCCATTCCGTTCTAAAAGCCGTCGCGTCCCGGAGTAACTACAACGCGTGCGAATTTATAACGCCATCTTTTTTTGCTACGTACATCCGTCAAATTTTCTTCCGTCGTGGTTATGGTTCAAGGTTTTCAAAACAAAACAAAAAAACAACAACAACAACAACAAAAAAAAAAAAGAAAAAGAGAGGAAGAGTACACCTGCTATGAAGAACCGAATTGGATCATTTCTGTGGTCGCCGGAGGCCACAAAATTATGATTGGTCAGTCGCACAATAGGACGTTTCTGATGATTGTTTTTTTATTCTACACTGGGAATTAGTCCATATTTATTTTACAGAGAGAAAGTTGTAACTCAGTTTAAAACAATAGAAAAAAAAAGATAGGTGACCATACTTGTTTCCAAGAAAATGACGATTTACCTCTCTGGCGATGTCCAGCCGTAAAGAAAGAACACCTTTTTTTAATGCGCGCGCGCGAATCACGCGAAAAATTATGCGCAATGCTATACTGGGGAAATGACCTCAAGCTAAAAGGAGCTTGCCCTCAAAGTTACAACTGACAACCCATAAAGGTTTTCTTGGCATTGTATCAAAATGGCGGGTCTAAACATCAGCAAGCCTAATAATTTGAGAATGTCTTTAATTTCTCAACCGAACAACTAAACTCTACCCTGGCGTTAGCTCTCAAATCTTCCAATGCCTTTTCGGGCCCGAAGAGCTTTTTTGTTTGCGAAATGTTTACCAATAGAGATTCAGTTTTTGTCTATTTTTAAAGACAGCAATGAAACCTTGCGTAGATAAGACGCAAAGGACTGGTTTTGCGCCTGTTTATAGAAATCGAAGCTCTCTCACCTGGAATGGCTTTGGGAGGTCTGAAAAATTCACGCCTGCTCCGAGGAGTTTTCTTTCTTTGAAACTCGTGCGAATCGAATTGAGAAGAAGGAAAACGTCTCGGACAAAGGCAAATTGTACTTAATAATTCCAACGCTTCTAGTGATAGAAGAGAATAAGCTAGCATTTGGTTGTTGAGGACTAATGAATGAATTAAAAAAAAAAAAAACGAATATGACTGTTAGCGCTATATACGCGTTCATCATACAAGCCGAGCGCAAAGCACACTGTACAATTATTATAATTCGCCTAAAATTGTTACAACGTCTAACAACGTGGATTGCATTTAACCAATATAAACGCATGTTTAAAACGTCATTTCTAGGTAGACTTAGCGGTTGTCCCCATGGGCGAATCAATCCTGCCCTCTTCTATCTCTTCTAGTATTTTGTAGATATGCGCTCAACAGGTTGTCTGTTGTTCAAAGCTGATTAATTTTAATCCAGGATTAAAAGTCATTCGAGGTTTTAATTTCTATTGTAATGTTGTGGTTTCTAATTTTTCAAACCAGTTTGCCTCATAGTCATTATCATTATTTGAACCAAAGGAAAATAAAAATCAACCTTCTTCAAAAATTTTAAACCAGAGAAAAAAGTTTCACCACAACATATAAAAGTATGTTCCAATGCTAGTTTTCGTGTAGTTTGACATTAGTATATACTAAAACAGTTAATAATTATTGAAAACTGCGTAGCGTCTTTTATGCTAAAAATAATTGTTAATGTTTCTTAATGACGCTAAGAAACATTAACAATTATTTTATACTAACAATTATTTTATACTAACAATTATTTTATACTAAAACAGTGCATAGCGTTGTTGGCACGCGCTGATTGGCTACTCAAACATGGGATATCCTTTGCTATTCAGCTTCGAGCAACTCTCGCGCGAAAACTGTAATCGTTGACAAGAATAATTGAGTTAAAATAATCCTTTTTTTGTTATATTATCTCACTGTTTTAGTACATACTAAAACAACTATTCACCTCAGTGACGGTGGCTAGTTAACAATTATTCCACGAGCGCGCATTGGATATGAGATGGTAGATGGCCAACGAGGCGCATAGCGCCGAGTTGGCTATAACGGTCTCATATCCAACAAGCGCGAGTGGAATAATTGTTTTATTAAAAACGCCCAAAAGAATTGCAATATTTGAGCTCCCCAGCTGTTTTCGTTGACGCGTATCGGCTACGAAATTTGTGGTCAATGGTATATGAGCTCATATACCATTGCCTGTTAGCCAATCAGATCTCAGGAATTGCAATATACCATTGCTAGTTTTTAATAATGGTGGAAATTTACCTCGCCGCTTCGCGGATTGGTAAATATCCACCACTAGCCACCTCAACTTCGATAAATAGTTGTTACTTAGTCAAAGACAACTGAAGAGCAAAAATATATACAGAAATCCTCACTGAGAAAAGTTACAAAACTGAAATCAAATTCACGCTGAATTAACTTAATCGTGCTTTGAACAACTGGGTCCTAATCTACGGACGCTTTTAACAGCGAGCCTAAGGGAACAACTCAATCGCGTCCCCCGAGCCCGCATTTCTTTTGGCCAGCACCAAGAACACGGACTCTGGCCAGTCCGCGATTCACGGACTTCCGCACTTCCGCTCAAATCTGATTGGTTGGATTCGCAGATGAGCACGCTGCACATGCTCAAACAATTGGTGCTGACCAAAGGAAAAGAGAGCTCTGGGAACGAAATTTAGGGCATCTGTAAATATTATGCAAAAAAGTTAATATTTAAATTTACTTTTCGTTTAATTGTTTTTCCATTGCTAACAAGTATGAACTAATGCATCAAGATGGCCTAAACTGGAGGCATTTCACCGAATTTGATAACTTGCCTGGACATGAAAGACTGTCTAGACTAAAGTTCTAAAAACATATGATCAGAAATTATAAATAGCACAATTCATACAATACTATCGGTGACCTAACGTATTGGACCTCGGTCACATTTTAAAATTTCATAAGAATCAACTACGAGAAGTCTCTCTTTTGTAACAGAAGCGAGAGAAGTTCAGCGCAAAGGAACTTAAGTCAAATTTTGTCAGTGTTCTCTTCTGTTGTCGATTCCCTGGGGTGAATCTCCCTCGACACTGTTACAAATATTCAACCTCGCGTATCACCAAGCGCAAAGCAGAAAAAAAGGGAGCAATGTTTCTCCTGTGTTTTTCGCTGTACGCTTCATGACCCAAGAAGAAGACCTACTATTCTTAGGCTAAACATAAGAAGTTCCGTTCGGCGATATTAACCGCCATGTTTGATTATAAATGTGTTCCTATCGTTTTGTCGTTTTGGCACAAGTCTTTGTCTTGAGCCGAACATAAGACGACAATATTGTCTAAAAATTTACCCGCAGGTAGCGTTCACTTCTCGATTTCATTTTACTGTTCACTTCATCGAAATGTCCATTTTTTGAGGAATTGTCGCTGTTGACCTCCATTTTTGCGTCGAGCTTTGATCCACGACAATTTAACTTGGTATTTCATCTTCGATCATCCGTTCAGGGTAGGTGGCATTCATGATTTGGTTTTGAATAAAATTGTGCCCCACTGAAGATTGTGTTAGTTCTGCGGCTCGATTGTATCTTTGAGAACCTCTACGTAATTCGACGGAAAGTAGCCAACCTGTAATGGACAAAAAATATGAGTATTGCAGCTACTGCAATTTTTAAGTCCGACGATGTATCCTGGTAAAACAGAACTCTCTCTTCGGAAGCCTAACTTCCACTTTACCTAGCCTGGAAACAGGCTCTCCAGTGTGGCAAAGCGAAAAGAAATCGGAGACCGAAGCAAGCCGAAAGGCCACACTCGGCGAGCGAAACAAGCCGAGAGGCCACACTCGGCGAGCGAAGTAAGCCGAGAGGCCACACTCCGCTTGCGATTTCTTTTCGCCCTATGCCCCACTGGCGAGCCTATTTACAGGCTACCTTTACCGTAAGATAGCCCTGTCACCCATGTTAGGCTTGTAAACAAACCTGCGTGCACATTAAGATACCGCAACTGCGCTGATGCAATGAACTACAATTTACTCCCTAATAAACCAACATCAAGATTATAACCAATATACATCCCACCTGGCCATCACATTCTCCTTTCCACCAATCACCTTCTTTGTTGAGAATCAAAATCTTGGAATGTTTCTGCAGTCAACACAACAGAATGAGTCAATACTCTGCTTCAAAAAAGAAACAAAACTCTAGCTTTCCCTTGGGACGAGTAACTCTCAAAGTTTGCTTGCCCAGGGAAGTCATATGCCTTTGAAAAGTGACTTCATTTGTTTTACAAATCATCACAACTGAGTTGACAGGCGACTTGCCTCAGCCCTCAGCTTGCGCATCGGGCAAGTGAGCACGAAAGTTACTTGCCCTACAGGAAAATTTACTTGTACCAGAAGTAAGTCCGTCCCAAACCCTGAAATGTTATCAAATGGCGTTACGTTCGTCTTAGTTTGCGAAGGACGAAAGGCCCGTTTGTCTTCAAGTGGAAATAACGACGTCACCATATCATAATGATAAATTCTGCTATATCAAGTAACTGCTCAGTAGCTTTCACGTGAACAGCCACACAGGGTTTCATTTACAGACTTGAAAGCGAGAATCCATCACTGGCATTAAAACGTTTGCTCTGATTCTAGGATCAAAACCAGTCGCTTTCTCTCCGTCTATTGATTCGTGTAGCTGCCGGTAAGGGATAAAACGGTAAGTGTCTAGGCTCCCTTGACATGTTTTTTTTATCCCTACAAATAAACCTGCTGATTACATAAACAAGCAATAAGTTTTGTAATTAATGATTACCTGAATTGAGATTTCTTTTGGGTTCCTCGCAGAGTAAGGGTACAGGGCTTTAGCCCAGCCGATTCCACCTGCAAGCAATGGCGCAGTTTGAGAAAATTAGAACTAAACTTTTGAGCACAATTATACGCCAATGCTACTTGGGTCGTCGTGCGTTGCAGTATCTCCCCCTTCTCAGTAACAACAAGACAGAAAGTTCTAAATAAATGCGTTTTACCTTTGCCTTTTTGTTCTTCATTGACTCCGTACCGAAGCTTCGTGTCCAGTCCCGGAAAACTCACTCCTAACGTATTGGCCTTGTAGTATTCAACTAGTTCCTGAAGTTAGAAAGTGTACAAAGTAAAAAAGGGTACAAAATTAGAAAGTGTACAAAGAGACGTTTCTCCTAAGTGCATTGGCCTATTGATTTCAGGGTGGGGAGGGTGTAGAGCCTGAAACGTCTGAGTGATAGGACAGTTGGGAAGACGATTTTGTTGTGTGACAGCCCATATCTTTGCGTGCGGTACAGAGAGCACACGCAGCCTCAAAAAATGATCCGCAGAGAACGCAAATGCACGACGTGGGACTGGGGAGAGACGTGGCCTCTAGAATTTTACGATTCTTGCTCTCCAACGTTTATTGCAGTGTAGTTTTATTGCAATGGCTTATTAGAAAAATACGTAGAGTGTTGCCATCGCTGAAACCTAAAGGTGCCACGTACCTCTACTGATGGAAAGGCTATTGCTTTTGTTAAATAGAAAGCTCCTTCTTCGTATGGAATTTTTATGTGTTTCACTTCATTGCGATATCTGTGAATTAGAACAAAATGAATGGTGTTACCATTTGAGTGAAAATACTTAGCAACCATTACGTGATTTATATAAAAAAAATCAAAACACTAATTCATTTTAGGGAAAAATTGTCGTTCCTTTCTCGTCGTGAACGCGCCGAACAATTCTCCACTCTCACTACCCAATCAGAAACTTGCTTGTCATTCTGACTGACTGTAACACGTCAGCTGGTTCCACTAGGTTTAATAACGCGTCAATCATGCAAGTTACTAAGCAACAAGTCCTGGCAACATCTCAGTTGACAGCTGTGTTCTTTAAGACGAAGGCTCGCTCCAAATAAGTTACAAATGGAGCTTTGAATTTACTGCTAGCTAGTAAGGATACATGTATGTTGCTATACTAAAGCTAAGCAGCGCGGACAGTTTACTGGTTCTTACTTGACGGACAAGGCGTATTCTCCAGATCTGTTAACACTTTCTCTTATTAGGAAAGTGCCGTCACTCTTGTTATTCAACTCTTGTGCTGCCAGCGGTCTGTCCTTCTTTCCTGCAAACCTGGTAAGGAAATAGAAACAGATTTAGCCAATAAGAACTTCAGGAGTAAAACTGTTGTGTGACAAAAGAATCACGCCAAGTCACGCGACGCTACGCACACTTACACCTAAATTTGTGAAAACACAGGAATGTCAAATTCTCTGCACTGCAACATACGGTAGTTTCAAATTCTAAGAAATGGTGTTTTACCTCTACCCCTCCCCCTCCCCTTGCTTTCCATTCTATATTAGAGGCTACAATTCTCTCGGAGCCAGTAGCCGCATATAAAACCATGTAAAGAAACACAAGACAGATCACATACCAGTTGAAATTTCTTAACGAAACGTTCAAATTTGACGGCGGAGGAGTCGAATGAACTCTAGGAGAGAAGAGAGAAAATTACACGACTATACAGTACTGCATTGCTTATGTTTGTTAACAACAGTTGATACAGGCATGCAAACGTCTGAAAAAAAGGATTTCCTTTTCTAAAAGTGCGATAAAATGTTCATAAAGGGATTGATCTCGAGCAGTGTTCACCAGCAATAACATCCAGCAATTGCTAGCTTGTTAAAGGAGAAAACGAGAGCTGGACAAAACGATATCAACACCAGAACGAGGTGAAAACAACCGATGGTAAGGACGAGGGAGAGCTACTGCGGGCAAGTCTCTAGTTTCCCCGCGTCATGCAATAGGTCGCCATGCAGCTCTCGTAAGGTCTCACATGAGTGGCTGAGAGAACAATAGAACAAACAACAAGAACAATGCCCCTAGCCCTCAAAACAATAGCAGCTGCTACACTAGAGGACCAGCAGAATTACAAGCTTACGAGAGCTGCGTAACTATTCCATGCAATTTTCTCAGTACACTGTAGCTTACTTAAGAGAGACGGTCGGAGAAGAATTGGAGTTGTCTAGACACTGACAGCTGCTTTCTTTCCTCGAGTGTAACTTTCCCTCGAGTGTTTGCTTAATCTTACAACTAAAGAGAATTCTTATTCATATTAACATTAGGATACACAAGCGTGCGAGTCGTCACTCACTCCTCCTTTATCGTCGTTTCTTCGTAGCGGGATGTTGCTTTTAACGTCTACAACAATAACAAAAAGCAAACATAAATACACACGCAAAAGTGCCGTACAGTTGTCAGTCACTTGGTGGATAACGCTATCCCCCGCATAATAAATCACTATCCAGTGGACATGTGCTGCTAAAATAAGCTGCGTTATCCACCCTTTGAATAAAAAAATGGGGTCTGATGGCGTTTAGATCTCAGACCTACAGATCTTATTTTGTCATCCACCTACCACGTGACTTTGAGGGAAATAACCAACTGCCCCAGTCCTTTTCGACCGACCCTGTAAGGGAGGAGAATAAAGCATACAATGTGAGTAGGAAGAACTCCAAAACACAAAGTGGATTCCACGACTGTTTTATTAAAATAAAAAAACGCATCCGAGTGCATTGTTGAGTTATATAAGCACGCGGGGATTTTTAAGAACACGAGAGAAGTGCTTCTCGCACATCTCGAGTGTTCTTAAAAATTCCCAAGTGCTTATATTACTCAACAATGCACGAGGATGAAGTTTTTTATTTCTTTTATAAAATGCTAAGGAAATAGCGCGCGCTCAAACTCATTACGTAAGCAGCGTGCATTATAACTCGATAAAGCACGCGCGTGACGTAAGCAGCGTGCTTTATGGAGCTATAATGAACTCGAACTGACCAATCACAGCGCGCACAATTACTCGAACATTTTATAATCCTTTCTAGAAATTGCAATACAACACGGACGTAGCCCACACTCACCTCCCACCACTCAGGATCAATTTTATTGACTACTTCAACTTCATCTCCGACTACAAAACTTAAAACTGGGCGGCCACCAGGAGCGATCCCAGCAAAGCTGTCAGTTTAGAAAAAAAGAGGCAACTATTAATTTTTCTAAGAGATGGCAAAACCCCTTCCTTTCATAGTTGAGTCTGTTAGTCTGCTAGTGAGGTAATCTTCCTCCTTCTCCCTCATAGCCTTTACTTGTTTCGTCACGCATAACGCTTCTCTCCTGCAGAATGCATCGCGTGACTACACAATTAAAGGCAACGAAGGGGACAAACAATTCCCGGCTACATGGGAATATTTATTCACCTAGTTGATGGCTTTCCAGTTTACAATGTTCTGATAATGAAATGAGAAACTAGGGGTTGGTCAGTCAGGGTTGATACAAAATGCACCTTGTAGTCAAACGAACAAATTTGAAAATAGACGAAACTTACTTCGAAGTCGCCAGGTAAAGAGTCTGATTTGTAGTTCCTGCAAAGTCAAACCAAAAGAAACAAAGGACCACTATTAGAGCGATTTTCAATCGAGTGTTGTAAAACCAAAACCAAAGTAATCACTCTGGCTAATCACAAACGACACAGTCAATCAAAACACGAAGCAAATACATGTCACTGACACGAAACGCAGGAAAACCTGCGGGAGCGAGTTACGATTGGTTTTGGTTTCACTTCTGATTGGTTGAGTAAGTGCCACGAGTTTTTTTAAGCCCATCACTTAGCGCACTAATGCAAAACCAAAGCAAATTACTTCTGACAAAAACAAACAAGCAAACAAACCGAAAAAGAATCGTCATATTTACAGTTCAACCACCACGACAAACTAGAATATAACAAGCAAACCTTACGGATAGGACAGGTCATGTCTGAAGGCTTTCACTGCATTTTTCCATGTTTAAAATGAGCCAATGTCAGTGGCGGATCCAGGGAAGTGGCCCACCCGCTCCCCTTATTTTTCGGAAATAGCGCATTTTCTGTAAACTGCTGGTATTATCTTCACAGAACTACATTCATAGTCAAGTCTTCAAAAGCGATTTTTGATTTTAAGTCTCATGGAAAAAATTATTTTGGTAGAAACTAGTCACACAAAATTGCTGGATCCACCCCTGCAAAGCTACAATGTTACAAGCATTGTGCTTTAAAGCCTGAGCTAAACGAGGATGAGAGTTGATAAGAGTTCAAACACTCGCTCTCGTTTGGCCTGAAACTCTCATGCGCTCTCATCGACTTTGAACGTGCTCAAAGAGTCGATGATAGTTTTCTCTCCTTTGTAGTCAATCTTGACTTTCGACAAGCCTCGAATGGCTCGAATGCCTCTTTGGCACGAATTGACGTACCTTGCCGCATTCTACCTGGCGCCGAGACTTTTCTATGCTTAGATAAGTCCGGGCTGAGGCTCGAAGGCATAGAGGTTTGTTTAGGGAAGGGATTTCTGGCAGCCACGTTGGGACGAAACGGCGATGTTCCAGAAAACTGACCGTGGAGTCCTGGACTTGCCCGGCAAGCGCTAGCCTTGGGTATGCAGTCCTTGTGGGCAGCCGCGTCACAAACTGAGAGTGAAAAAATGCGAGATTCTTTAGACACAAAATGGAATTGATGATTTAATTCATTTCACCACTAAGTCTATATGTTAACGCGGCGCCATAACTTAACGAACTTTTCCTTAGTTTAAATTAAGATTAAAATTAAGCTCAACTAGATAAACATGCAATTTCACAAAACCAGAAAAGAATTGGCGAAAGGATACAAACAAAACATAGTTTAGACATCCGGCTCCCGTGATCATGAGTGAGTTGTTGAGTGACGTTATGAAGTCTCTTTGAGATAGGTCTGTTTTTGAGTTTTACTACTAAGCTTATTAATTTTTATAATAAAAAACAAGCTTACGTGCACATTTGTACCCTTGGTTTGTTAAACCCCTGAAAGAAACCAATTGTGTTAATAAAATCACTGTAACATGATAAAATTCAGAAGTAAAAAGAGGGTGTGCTCTTATATACTGTAGATTAAAGGTCAAATGAACCAAAATTTCGAATTTTCTTTTTTTAGGCCAATTTGTTGATTAAGAACCAAATAAATATATTCCGAAGTTTCAAAGGAATTGGTCTTCGAAAAACAGAGAAATTTCAAGTTGAAAAATGCTTAGTTTTGGCCTTCATAATCGTAGAGCGCTCGGGAAAATTGTCGGGAAATTTTCGGAACATAAAACTGTGACGTCAGTATTGGTACGCTGTGAAATTGGGGGAAATTCAAAGTCTTTTAGTGATGAAGCTCACAAGAATGGAACATCATGGTGTTTTATGCAGCACTAAACTGCTTAAATTATTCTAACAATGGCTTTTGAAAATGAAAAGAAAAGAATTTCAGCCAGAAAAAAACTCTCGCATTTGTGCGGTTCATTTTACCGAAGACTACTTCAGAGAAAATATGGCAATACGTAGGTTTCTGGGTTCTGACTTCAAGCCGCTAAGACTCCACCTCAAAGAGGATGCAGTGCCACGGACTTTTTTTTTTGTTCGGAAAAGAAATCACGGGGAAGAATGCCTTCCGAAGCACAAAAACCCACTGTCCGTTCGGCTTTTGCTAAACGAAGGAAGTTAGAGGTATACATTTTGCACCTTTCTTATTCTACCTAGATCTTAGATAGAGTATTTGTTAGGATTATTAGCACTTTTACTTTGTTGGTTTGGCTGGTCATAATCGAGCATTAGAATTTGAGTTCGTTAGTTCAATATCCTCGCCAAATAATTTGCTTCCATGCACGTGCACGTGCTTTTTGACGCGTATAAAATTAAGCTTCAAATGTTGTATTTATGTTAGATTTACAACCGTTAATTTCGAGCCCTAAATAACAAGTACCGGCTAAATAAAAATGGACCAAAAAACAGCTAATACAAACAGAACTCACAGTGTCCGCGGGGACAGTGTGTAAACGCTCAGTATTTATTTCAACACTGAATTTTCCTTCAGCTGAAAACGATTTATTCATTGAAAGTTTTACCCTGCGTGATGCTTTGCAGTTTCGAATTTGCATTGAGAAATACCCTTTCATTCAAGTTAAATTTTTGTGTAGAAATTTATTTTTGTGTTTTGTGTGACTCTCGAGTACAGAAAAGAAACAGTGAATTTAATCTTAGCTTTTGGCCACATCCTAGGATAACTTCGCGCTGCATACCGATCCAGGTTGCAAGTCGCACACGTCCTGATAAGAATTACGTGCAAATCCAAAAAAACTGCATCTAGATTGGGGTATATAACAAAACTGATTGTTCTATACCAAGCTGAGCAGACTGATGATATTTATACGCCATTCAGTGTTTGAAAACCTCCTATGTCGTACAATGCTTACAATTTTACTCAGTGCTTTGATAATTATTAATCTTTGAAACTGGATTACAATGTAGTAAAAAATATAACAACCATGTTTAAAAAAAAGCTTAGATTCTTTCAGAATTACTTGAATTACTTAGACTGACTCAAACTCTCAAACTTTACATTATTCGCTCTTTAAACGACGATCGTCTCTTCGATCGCAAAGCCGTGAAATAAAACTATTACGTCACAAAATTCAAAGCTCGATCCATTCCTTCCATTCCAGTGCGCGGTCATTTTGGAAACGTTTTCGTGAAGTCTTCGGAAATCTTCGTAGTTTTTGCTATAGTTTGTGCTTTAAGGCTCAGAAAACAAAATTTCTTCTTACGTTTAGTTAATAATGAGTTCTTCTAGCGTTTGGTTGCTTTAAAATCGCTAAAGAAAGAATGTCGAAATTTTGGTTCATTTGACCTTTAAAACAAGTAATGCACGAAATAATGTTAAATGGACAGCTTACCACAATAGATTCGAACAAACCCCACAATACGTTGGCGAAGGAAACGTGTGCAGTTCAAATTTGTGATTGCCTGTAATTTAAAGTACAATGCAACTTAAATTTATGTTTCAGTTGGAACGACATACCAGCTTCGGAATGGAAATGATTTGAAGATACCAAGATTTCGGACTGTAAGATTCGGGAAACACTCTTACTATAAGATACATGGGTTCATACTTGTGGTCAAGACTTTGAAGAGAAGAAAAGAATTTCAGTAAAAGCCTAAATGCCTTCATCTCAACCATCAGAAGAACAGACAGAATCTTTACTTGAGGATAACTGTGAGAACTGCCACCTATGTTAATCTTGACCTGATACTTAATCTTGTATTGTAATAATTTTTAAATACATTCTAATAGTTTCTTATTTATTTTCACATTTATAATTTCTTTATGTTGTGTCCCCAATAAACAGCAATGCTATTAATACACCCAGACACTTAAATAAAGGTTTTGTTGTTGTTGTTTGCGTTTTTGGCAGCAACACCCGCACGAGCTTTGTAGTGGGGGAACCTTTTCGTTTCATTTTTTGTTGCTGATTTTGAATTGTTTGTGATTGGTTTTGTTCTGCTTGTTTTTTCTTCTAGGGAAAACATCAACCTCAGTACTGGGTAGGTAAGTATTATTTTTCTTCAAAGGCTGTTGTGTATTCTGAAAAATCAAGTTCCACGAGGGATACTTTTGCGAACCAAATTGAAAGCAGATCATGTTTGTATACCTACATGTCTTTTATCCGGTGTCGAGTTTTTGGCGGGAAACAGCGGCCGTTGTGACGGGCGCAGGCGGCGTTTTATTTTTACAACCTCATTGCAAAGGACCCGTGAGATCCCAACAAATATGAAACGGTTATCTTGTCTTCTGATTGGCTGCATGGCGCAACTGATTATTACATACAGTAACGAAGCCTCAATGTGATGAAAAATGTCACTGAGTGTACTAAGAGTTGGTTTAAAAAAGTTTGATTAAGACAAATGTACATGTACCTTGGTCGACGTTCCTTAACGTAACAGCGTCCCTGAAACGAAGAAGAATAACTGAGCGACAAAGTGTGACGGTAGTCTTCCTCGCAGGTCATTATTTTGGTTGTCATGCAATGCTTTTAATATGTGAGAAAAAACATTGTGTGACGACCAAAGTAACGTTTGAGGAAGAAAGTGATAACTGGGGATTCCTCGTATTTTACATTGTAGTCAGTGTAATGACGCAACGTAATCAATAGACCTTTTTCGCTTGGGCGGTTTGTTTTCCCATTACAGACCACGTGATATTCTCTAGAGAATTTTTCTTTTATCCACATAAATTTATTCATTCATATACACGCGACTATTTGAAAATTTGAAAGCAAGAATTCTCAAGAGTATCATCACATGGTCTGTCATGGGGCAACAAAACGCCCAAGCGAAAAAGGTCTATTCCAAAGAAAACCCAGCCAAAAATCTAAGGATTCAACAGGATGTGAATCCATGACCTTAGTGATACCACTGCAAGTACTGTGCCATCAATGCCCTATCTACCAGCTAAGCTACAGAATCAAGCCATGATGAATACTTGTACGCAGCATGAAGAAATGTGTACATTTGTACATCATCGTTGCCATCTTTATTGAATTAGTAAGCCAATGAGGCTAATCAGAGCACAACTGCATACACAATTTGTCGTTATTGTTCAGAGAAGGTTGTGCAAGCATTTACAACAGTCTTACTAAAAACTACAGTACCCTACATCGCTTTTGTACTGCGTAAGTAGCAAAAACACATTATACTTACATGGCAACTGTAAGGTCATTAACCCATTTGCTTTTCATATCTTCTGTTTTGGTTGACATTAAACAAGAATTGCGTTCTGCAAGCAAAAGGCGTACCATATTTACAAGTATGAAGTCCTGTGAATACCCTAACTGAATCCTGCGCACAGTGACACATGTAATATCCCAGCCTTAGTTGTTCAAAGTATCGGCGAATTTATCTACTGGATAAATCACTATCCAAATACAAGGTGGCCTGATGATTAGCATGCTGGACTCGAGGTCAAGTGATCTGGGTTCAAGCCCTTGGAGGGGTCACTGTTCTTGTGTTCTTGGAAAGGAACTTTACTCTCTCCCCCCAGGCCCCAGTTGTTCAAAGGGTGGATAACGCTATCCACCGGATAAATCACTATCCAGTGGATAGTGTAGTTTGTTTTGCCAACACTTATCCGCTGGATAGCGATTTATCCAGTGGATAGTGTTATCCACCCTTTGAACAACTGGGGCCAGGTGTATAAATGGATACTGGCAAATTTAATGCTGGGGGGTGGGGAGTAAACCCTGTGATGGACCAGCATCCCATCCAGCTGCAGGGGGGAATACAATGAAGAAATACTCCTAGTTACTTGCAGAAACCAGCATAACCTCAGTGGTCAGTGGTCACTTGGCCTGATGTAAGCTTTACCCAGAAATCCCTGCCTAGTGGATGGAGTAGCTGGTTTATCTGATAGGGTTATTCACCCTTTGAACAGCTGAGCCCAGGACTATAGCGATTACCAAAACAAAGGTTACAGGTTGCAGTTCTAAAACCAACACACCATAAATTGAACAACTTACACATGTAATTACAAATCTTTGTGTGCAAGACCATGTGAAGGAAACTCTTAAAAGAATACTTCTGACCCTCATAAAATTCACTGTTCACCCTCTGCAATATATCAGTGATTGCAGTCATGTACCAAAACATCAATGTGATGCAGAGAAAGAAAAATAGGGTTATAGGAGGGCCAATAGTTAGAGAGCTTAAGCACAGGCATTTTTGAGCCATGGATGGCAGCTGGAAATAGAACCTTCTCGTCTTTAGCGCTTATTGTCAGCTATTTGTTCATAAATTCAAGTTGTACAGTAAGTGCTAAAATGAAAGCTTTCTAACTTAATTTTGGAGGTAAAAGTTCGCCAAAACCTTAAACATTCGCCTTCCAGTTGCCGTCCATGGCTCAAAAATGTCTGTGCTTAAGCTCTCTACTATAATAGATAATTACTTGGGTACAAAGCAACCCAATAATGCTGTGAACCTCAGCAATTACAGTATCTATTATATAAACCATGCTTTGCAGAATAATGTTCTGATGTATTGTGCATACCTTGGTCATAATTTCTCATATACCAACTGTGAGAAAACTGCAAGATAAAACAAAGAATAATTCAAGCCACAATCACATTTTTAGCTGGTGCCCACAATTTACTTATGTACATATACTGCATGATCTTACCAATTATTGGTGGTCCAGTCATGATTCATGACCTCCTGCTCACCCACCACTCAGGTGACTACCAACTAAGCTAACTTATCATTGCACCAAAAATCAGTTCCAAGAAAATAATTATCTTAGTTTCCACTCTGACTTAAACAGAGCCCTACCTTATTCTTTACTGGATTAGATGGCACGTCTTGAATTTCAAAATACTGGAGAAACAGGGACTGCTTGTGGTGGTACGTGTCCCCCTGTCCAGAGTAAAAGGCAAGATAAATTAATAAGTAAAATAATAATAAATTATTATTTAAATCATTTATCGCTAAAGATTTAAAATTGGTTACATGTCATAACATGAAACAAGCCATGTGTACATGTAACCTATGCAATGGATCTTTATTGCGTTCGAGGAACGAGAACGCCACCTAATCATGTACAGCCAGGAAATTTTGAGATTTCGTGTGAAGTTTGTAAAAAGTCCACCCCGCTCGGTTTTTTAAGGGGTACTCGGCCGGGAAACTGGTACTCGTGGCCTAGTTTTCGCGTATCTTGTCTCGGCCGGAAACTGGTACGAACTCGACGTTGATTCGACGTTTTGGGGGAGTTGTTGACTTTATGGTTGTTCGTTTTGCTGTTGTTTTCTTCGCTCTGATCGGTAAGTTACGTACATTGAATATTCATTTGTCGTAGTATTGTTGACGTTGATGTAACGCAATTAATTGCCTTCTGATGTCTTCTCGCATGAGAGACTCTCGAACGCACTCCCGTAATCCATGATTACTTCTAGTACCTAGTACTAATTATTGGGGAATCCACCATAATCCCCACTGTCGTTTTTTTAATATTCAATCACAGGAAATTGGGCACAAACTTGTGTTCATTGCTGATATGTCACAGCCATTGAATGGAAGATGTGTATGGTGCTTCATGCTAGCTTATCAGTCTTCACAAAAAATACTAACCTTTGTCTTGCAGATAATTAAGGCTGTATCAAAGAGAAAAGCATGTCTGTGAAGTACAACAAAAAACAGAGTTTAGTAACATGTATACCCACCAATGGTTACCTATTGGATAATAAGCAATTTACAACAAAACTTTTTTGAAACAATACATAACTAATGTATATGTTTTAGCTCAAATGAATTTCAGTTTAATGTAATTCCAAACTAGGATGTACGTGTAGTTTGATTGGTATTTTTCTTTGCTTAAAGATTTAATGGTAAAAATACATGTAAATCTGGAACAAAGGAGACATAATTATACACAAATTTTTACTTTATTAGTTATCCTACAATGTTACAGTAAAACATATATAAATATTAATTGATTACTGTTTAACACCTACACATGCAGTGGTTATACAACAAAAATTATTTTGTAAAGCTTTCCCATAGCAAGGCCTATCACAAGACAAGTTACTCAAAAAAATATATATGCCATTTTGGCTTACTTCCTTTCAGACAAACATTTACCCCTCATCTACATGTACAGAGTGGATGCTACATGTACCATCAATGCAATCCATGATAAATATCAAAATGTAATATCTAATGTACAGCATCCTCAAATGTACTGTACATATACATTTACATGTTCACTGATGTAAAATAATTGCGTTCGACAATACGAGAACGCAACCCTAATCTTGTGTAGCTAAGAAAAATCAAGATTTTATTTGTTCTGCATTTGCCTTGCTTTTGTTTACTTAACAGTAAAACATATAATTTATTAATTGATTACTGTACAGTTGTTAAAACAACAAAAATTATTTTGTTAGCTTTCCCATTGCAAGGCCTATCATACACAAATTACTAAAACCAAATTTACTATTTTGGCTTACTGCCTATACCTGGCACGTTTCTTGATAGACTTAAAACGGTTGTGCTTGGGGTTGCGCACAACTACCACAACCGGTATATTTTAAGGCAAGCATTTAAGCAATTGGAATGAAGAAGCCTGTTGTATGTGGGAGTTGTGTTGGTTGTTGGAGTTGAGTTCCATTAGGTAGCTGGTTTAAGAGTTCATACATGTATAGGCCGTTTCGTTTTAAAATAAGTGGATGTATTTGCGCTCACAGAAAGACGGCACTGTTGTTTTCACTTGTTAAATGCTTGCCTTAAAATATACCGGTTGTGGTAGTTGTGCACAACCCCAAGCACAACCGTTTTAAGTCTATCAAGAAACGTGCCAGGTATAGGCAGTAAGCCAAAATAGTAAATTTGGTTTTAGTAATTTGTGTATGATAGGCCTTGCAATGGGAAAGCTAACAAAATAATTTTTGTTGTTTTAACAACTGTACAGTAATCAAGACAGTAATCAGTCTATCAAGAAACGTGCCACATTTGTTACTGCCTCTCAGACAAACATTTACCACTCGTCTAAATGTACAGAGTGGATGCTACCATCAATGCAATAGCGCAATGTCTGATGTACAGCATCCTCAAATGAACTGTACATGTACATGTTAATGTCCCTGTTCCGTGATTATTATGTTTCACAACAGCTCGTTTGACGTGCCATTAAAACCAACTGTTATCCTAGCCCATATATTAATTGAACAAAGAGAAAAAACACACATGATTGGCGTAATGTGGGGGGACACATCCCTGCGGTTGGCATGAGAAGCGACTTTGAGTTGCATGACCTTTTAACGGCCTCACTTATCCCCAGTACCACACGCTGGATTGGATAAGGGTATTGGCAGGTCCACATGGAATACCATGACCTTATAGAGCCTCACTTATCACCAGCACTACCCCGCACTGGAAACGGACAAGAGTATTGGCAGGTCAAATTTGAACACGTGACCTCAAATACGATGACCTTTTAAAGCCTCACTTATCACCAGCACTACCCCGCACTGGAAACGGATAAGAGTATTGGCAGGTCAAATGAGGGTCAAACTAAACGTGTGACCTTTGAAGCCTCACCTATCTCCCCGGCACTGGGGAAGCCAGCGCCGGATCGGACAAGACTATTGGCAGGTGCACAATGAAATGGGGCAGAAACAATGCCAAAAGCTTGGGGGAAGTCGCTACCATTAGACTTAACTGCCAACCCCAAGGGAAGTGACTCCCGAGTTTATTGACATACAAGTATCCTCCATACAGGGAGGGAGGGTGGGAATTTTCTTTTCTTTTCAACGAATTCATACTGATTATAGCGCACCATTGAAGGGAAGTGCTTTAACATTAAGTTACAGTGCTTTTACAGCTAGACAAGAATATGGGTGTAACCAATAGAAAGCTGCCAACATGTAGATCATGCTGTGACAAGTCTAGTCAGTCTTGTGCAAGACTAAGACAATAAGCTAATTCAAGGATCTCAACTAACGAGATCACCTTGTGACTGCCTGACATGTAACATGATAATGAATACAGTTACTTATTAATTAGAGATTTACACGTCACGCTCCATTAACTGCGTTTTACTACTTGGGCCGTAAAACTTTCTACATGTTCACTGATGTAAAATTATTATAAATTATTGTTTCCATCTGCACAAAGGGGAAAACAGTGTTTTGTTCAAGTACATGTCTTCCTTTACCAAATTTACATACCTTTTCTTTGGTGGTTGATCACTAACTTTTATAAGAAGTTCACCATCTTTTATAAGATGCCCAAAGCTGAATAAATTGATATTCTGAAATGACCCACACATATATTTAATTAAAAAATAATAATTAAGGCATGTACTTGAAATATATTTGATCATAGGTTGGTTCCATCCCTAAACCAGTACGCCCCGGCGGCATTTGAGCAAGGCCCAGGCATTTATTTGCGGTCAAGCTAACAAGTAAATATATATTCTCTTGAATAGCAATTCCATGACATACTAGTACAGTATGCTGATTTCAGGTAATTTCAATTTTAAATGTTCAATGGATGCTTTTATACAGCAAAATGAAACATAGCAATGTCTACACTCGTGTTGTCATGACTAAATCACTTGAAATCTTCCTTGTGTAATACCCATTTGTGGATTTAGAGCCAGAAGAAGAACTTAACAACATTGTTGTTTATTAAGTAAAAGGTTATTATATTAAAATATGAATATATTAATGCATTTAGCTGATATAATGAGCATGATGTTGGTGACATCACCTTGACCATGTTTGTGACCTTAAAACTTTGTATGATATAACATTTACTTGCTCCAGACCTATTATACTGTTTATGAATATAACAATGTTCTGTTTGTCACAAATCTTGTTTGCAACACTTTAAATTGAGAAAATATTGGCATAAAATAATTAAGTATTTTTATCCATAACAATGATAGATTAATTTAAATTCAGACATACACTGTAGTTATAAAAAAAATCTTACCACTTCACTGCTCAAGCTGTAATAACATGAAAAAAAATATAATAATTAACATCCTGCAGTGCTGATAACAAATATATGCAGTACTTACTACAGTACTAACAATATTAAGCACCCCCACCTCCGTCTCTAAGTGATCTCCTGATTTGAAGAGGCTTTTGAAATAAATAATCACCCTCTATTCCAGTAAACTACCCTTATGCCAAGATAAGTTGAGAACAAAAATTAATTAGATCCAATGTTTTATGAACACTTCAGAGATGTTAACATAAACAATGAAATTTAGCACCATGTCCCAAATAGAGCCCTCAGCAACCAAAATTTAATAATCACTCTGGGCACTTATATATGCTAGTTCTGGAATGCTGCTTAGATAGCCACAAGTCTACTTTGGCTTGTTCAAGTCATTTCTCAAAAGTTACATAAAGCCTGAAGAATGAGCACACACTGTATATATTGTGCAGTTATAGACAATCAAGTTCATGAATGTACAGTATACAGGTGTAGCAGACAAATTGAGAGAAAGCAAGAATGGCTTACAATAGTTTTTTTCTGCTCTGTTGTTTGTTCAAACACAAGCTTTTTGGTAAAAGGAAGTAACGGAACAAGGCTGCTTTCATTCACTCACCTGTCTTCGATATCTTTAACAGTTCTTGAGTTTTCATCATCACGTTTTAGTTGGTTGATAAACTTTGCAACATCCTTTATAAATGTACAAAATTAATGATTTAATAATCATAACATACAGGGGCATAACCAGGATTTTCCGAAGGGGATTGACAATAATGTAACACCCAGGGTACTTACATAGTCCACTGCAGATATATTTGGTCCTTAAAATGGAGTATCTAACTATCTAGCACTAGAAAAGATTTATGGCATGTTGATTCTTTGGACTTGTGTTTTTTAGCCACCTGAGTTATAAGGTTTGTATGTTGTTTACTTAAAAAATCATCTCACTCACTAAGGGAGGGGGGGGGGGGTGCAGGGGTACCCCAGGACCTCCCCCTAGCAATGTTCCTGACATATCATAAGGATTATATAATGGAATAATTATTATAAAACTGAAGAAAGAAAATTCATTGACAATGGACAGTGTATAAGTTTTTGCACATCTACATTGAATACATCACAATTTTGTACATGTAGGAGACTGTTATTTCCTTACACATCAGAGAGGAAACCATTAGTACTGTTGGTTATAAACACATTTCAATGAGTACTTAGTGCAAGCAGCTACAATATACAATGTACAGTCATGCACAAGTGCTAGATCTCAAATACTCACTCCTTTTTACTGAACTAACCAAAAAAAACATATTCCTGTCTGCCAGCAACAGATCAAGATACATTGTTGAGTGGTATTCTGTAAAAATAATAACATGTAGTAATGTATTGCTACCTGTACAGCTGCCAGGGCTTTTTCAAGGCCTTTTTTGTCTGGATGTGTCGATTTTGTCTGCTTGTTAAGCTCCTAAAATAAACACACACAAGAGAAAATTAATAAAATTAAAATTAAAACTTTGAATGAATGTTGATCTTGGATTTGAATTAATCAGCTTTAAACAACAGACAACCTATTAAGGAGGCTCCCAATTGTTTCCAGCGCATTCCAGCTCTTAAACTTTGATGGGCCAGTACTACAAATCCTTAACAGTTGCTGCTACAATAATGATATCAAACAAATGTCCAATCATTACTAAAGAAGTTGTGGCCACTTTCATGACGTCACTGGTTACCATAGCAACAGTTTAGCCCGTTAAAAACACCCTTAATTTTCCATTTAAGTGCTTATAACTCAAAAATAAGCACGGTGACCCCCATTTTTTATTATTGAATAATGACCAGCATGTTAAGATGCAACTTTTTGCAAAGTTAAAAAAAAATTATCTAGCGGTTTCAGAGCCACCTTAACTTTTTGGAATTTTAAGGTGGCTCTGAAACCGCTAGATAATTTTTTTTTTAACTTTGCAAAAAGTTGCATCTTAACATGCTGGTCATTATTCAATAATAAAAAATGGGGGTCACCGTGCTCGTTTTTGAGTTATAAGCACTTAAATGGAACATTTAGGGTGTTTTCAACAGGTTAAACTGTTGCTATGGGAACAAGTGACGTCATAAAAATGACTTTAACTTGTTCAGTAATGATTGGACATTTGTTTGATATCATTATTGTAGCAGCAACTGATAATGGTTTGTAGTACTGGCCAGCCCATCAAAGTTTAAGCACTGGAAATTGCTGAAACTATTGTGAGCCTCCTTAAGTGCATAGCTACTAAATATTAAAATTAACCCCCCCCCCCCCCCCAAAAAAAAAAAAAAAAATTAAACCACAGCAAAATACCTACAAACGTACTATACAATGCAAACTTCTATTTTGCTTTTTAGGCTAGAGTGCAGTTACCTGTATTAAAAGAGGGTACTTTAAAACACGTTGAAATGGCACTACTAACAAAGATCTCAGGGCAAACTTGCTCTTTGCTCTTCTTTGACATTCCTACAGTGAGTAATACAGAAAGGACATTCATTGGGAGCTAAATCAGTTCATACAATGTACATCAAATAGTTAAATATAATCACATAAAACAACCAT
Source organism: Meandrina meandrites (assembly GCA_963693305.1). Classification (NCBI taxonomy): domain Eukaryota; kingdom Metazoa; phylum Cnidaria; class Anthozoa; order Scleractinia; family Meandrinidae; genus Meandrina; species Meandrina meandrites. Next base: position 20,582,280 of record OY855904.1, read on the forward strand.
GTTTAACTTTGTTCCACAGTCCTACTGTATAATGTACCTCTAATCCCTCACGAAACTTGGGATCTGTTCTTGAAAGTTCATCAATCTGACATAAATTCAAAACATCACATGGATTAAATTCACTCCTTTCACGGCAAAATAAGAACTCACAATTAACCTCGCTCCCAATGTGTGACTTCATAGCTCAGTTGGCAGAGCATCGCACCGGTATCCTGGAGGTCACGGGTTCAAATCCCGTTTAAGCCCTGATTTTTTTCAGGCTTCTTCATTCCAATTCCTTAAATTGGAAATTCACTGTGAAGATCACATATCACCTTCATATGTATCTGCAGTTCATATATGAATCATTTCATATACTACACGTCATTTCACTCCTTTCACGGGAAAATAAGAACTCACAATTGACCTCGCTCCCAATGTGTGGCTTCGTAGCTCAGTTGGTAGAGCATCGCACCGGTATCGCGGAGGTCACGGGTTCGAATCCCGTTGAAGCCCTGATTTTTTTCAGGCTTCTTCATTCCAATTGCTTAAATTGGAAATTCACTGCGAAGATCACATATCACCTTCACTCTTATCAGTGACCGACAATCGACAAAATACTGTATGTTACAAAAGCACGGCGAAAGAGGAAAAAACACATATTATATCCTTTGTTTTAAAAACAACAAACTACAGGTAGTATGAAGCCAAACATTTCCCACGTATGCAATAAGTCATCAATCATGACCGTCAACCCACAAAACGTCGTCAAAATGCTGAGGCATGCTATGCACTTGCAAATAATGACATGAAGTTGAGGTTTTCAGGACTTAATATCACGAGGCGCACAAGACGAAAGGAAGCATTTGGCAAATCGAATGAATCAACAAACTTTCACAGGAGCCCTGCCTGACAAATATCTTGAAAAAAGTCCCACTAATGAGATGTACTTTTCCGATCGACAACTCCACTTGTTGGATCGTGAACAAAATTATCCATTTGACAAATCCAAATGAATCATAGTATCTCTCAAATCAACAAACTTTCACAGGGGCCCTGCCACAAGAATATCATTAAGAAAAATTCCAAGTCTCGCTAACAAGATGCAATTTTCTGATCAACAACTCCACTTTCATTGTGAACAAAATCATCCATTTGACGAATCAAATGATTTGAAGCATCTCTTTTTCAGATGGCATGGCAACACTCCTTTATTTGAGAATTATTTCGTGAATTAATTTTATTTTGTAGTACAAATACAGTGGCTGCTGTAACAAAGAGTAACTTCGCCTCATGTGACACTACTGTGATGAAGTCACAGGAGACACAGGTAACGGTAATGTAGTAACACTAAATTATTGGAGCATCATCCCGTCAACTGTCATCCTGTCGCAATTATTAATTTTCTTTAAAATTTCACACTTGAACTGTCATATATTATAACTTAAAACTTTGATAAAATAAATGTGCATTTGATAATGGTAACTGAGTAACAGGATGTCATATTCTTGCATCAATTCCTATTAAAATTTTGTTTTCTTGTTATCTTTGTTATTGTTTGTTGTTATTGTTTTTGCTATCGTTATTATTGAATGCTGGTCCATCACAGGTAATCCCCTGGTATTTTTTCAGGCTGCCCAAACAATTTGTTGGTACATTTACTACCTATTAATTCTCCATATGGTACAGACAAGCACTGTATAATTAAAGTTTCTTGCCTAAGAACATAACACAAAAGGCTGCACCTCTCCACATAAAGATACGCTAACCATCATGCAACTGCACCTCAAAACTCCTTAAGGAGGCTCGCAACGGTTTCCAGCGCTTTCCAGCTCTTAAACTTTGATGGGTCAGTACTACAGCTTTTTATCAGTTGCTGCAACAATAATGATATCGACCAAATGTCCAATCATTGCTAAATAAGTTGTGGTCGTTTTCATGATGTCACTGGTTACCATAGCAACAGTTTTACCTGTTAAAAACACCCTTAATTTTCCCTTTAAGTGCTTATAACTCAAAAACGAGTCTAGTGACCCCCATTTTTTATTATTGAATAATGATTAGCATGTTAAGATGCAACTTTTTGCAAAGTTAAAAAAAATTCTCCGGAGCGGTTTCAGAGCCACCTTAACTTTTCGAAAATTTAAGGTGGCTCTGAAACTGCTCCGGAGAAATTTTTTTAACTTTGCAAAAAGTTGCATCTTAACATGCCAATCATTATTCAATAATAAAAAATGGGGGTCACCAGACTCGTTTTTGAGTTATAAGCACTTAAAGGGAAAATTAAGGGTGTTTTTAACAGGTAAAACTGTTGCTATGGTAACCAGTGACGTCATGAAAAGGACCACAACTTATTCAGCGATGATTGGACACTTGCTCGATATCATTATTGTAGCAGCAACTGATAAAGATTTGTAGTACTCTCCCATCAAAGTTAAGAGCTTGAAATTGCTGGAAACCGTTGTGAGCCTCCTTAAGGTGGCTCATAACAGTTTAGTCAGAATTAGACATGCCTGTATTAGGTGTTCTATCGCAGCTATACCAATACTTTTTAGGAAAATCTTTTAGTACAAACTTGTACAAGTTTTAGCAATGAACAAATTGACGTCATTGTGACGTCAAGAATCGTTGCCATGGCAACGTCATATGAGGTCAAAGATACCCTCTTTTGGACCTTTTGAGGCTAATAACTCAAAAACTACTCAGTGAAAGTTCTCGTTTTTAATATATGTTTATCCAACTGACAGAAGAAAAATTTTTGCAAATTTTTAAAAAAATCTGTAGGTAGGATTCAAAGCTACGTCATTTTTTCACTAATTTAAGGTGGCTCTGAACCCTACCTACAGATTTTTTTTAAACATTGTTAGATTGTTTGTTTTGCCCAGTAGGCAAACATATATGAAAAACAAAAACTTTCACCGTCTAGTTTTAGTTTTTAAGTTATTAGCCTCAAACGGTAAAAAATAAGGTATCTTTGACCTCATATGACGTTGCCATGGCAACGTATTTTGACGTCATAGCAACTGTAATTTGTTCATTGGTAAAACCTTTACAAAGTTGTACTGAAAGTTTAACCTTAACGTTATTGGTGTAGCTGCAATAGAATACCAATGACGGGAATATCTAAACCACTTCGAGCCACCTTAAGGTACATGATGCTTTGTAAAATGACCAGCAGCAATAATTAATATAAACTTACATAAGACTGAGCTTCTGACATTTTTGTGCAGTATTTTCCATACTTTAATAAGTCATCTCTCTAAAGAAGAAAAAAAATTATTAATAAAAATAAAATAGTTTTTGTTGAAAGTGTTCCATTTGAGTGGCTGTCAAAACAACCTTGAAAAAAAACTTTCAAGTAGTAAAACAAAGTCAACAATTGCATTAATTAACAATAAAAACAAAGTACAAGTTACATACAAATTCAAGAAAAACAGGACTAATTTGCAATCCTCCATTGCTGCAGCCTTTCTCTAGTTTTACCACAAATTTGGTATGAGTCCGCAACAGATCCTGTAAAATAGAAGTAACTAAGTTGGTCACTAAATGTCATTCCAAAGTGCATTTTGAAATATCTTTAGCAGATTGAAAATTATAAATTTAAGCCAGTACTCCAGTCCCCAGTGAGCAGACTCTCTCACCGCCCCTCACAACTAAAAATGGGGTCTGTCATTGCCGATCAAGGCGACTCTGATTCCAGATTTTGCTGATATACGGCAAAATCTGGGATGGTCGGGAAACGGTGAAATCCCCGATCATATGGGATTTTGCCGACATAAAAGCCAGCCTTAAATAGCTTTCTAAGGTACAAAACCACAGAATGAAGTAATAACTATTACCGGTAATCAGAAATAAAATAATAATGTTACATGTACTTTGTAGTTACAACTGAGGAACATTAAAACAGTCATAATTTATTATGAATCATAGCCTCTTTTAGTTCCTTGACCTACCTCTATGTTAATAAAGATCCTAGCCTTGTCATCAGGGGACATCATTGATTGCAACTTTTTAATAAAATGCTATAGATGGGAAATAACAAAAAGTGAAATAAAATAAAATCTTTCAGTTTTACAGAAAAAAAAAAACTTATTTAATGTAACTTGATATTTCTCTTCAAAGAGATACATGCACAGTTGTACAATGTACACCATGGAATGCACATAGCTTAGTAACCAGGCATTAGATCGTCTGGCTTGTCAGTATCCATATTTTCGATTATCCGGACTCTTGATTAAGTCCAGTCCCCACGAGTCTGGATAAGGTTTGACTGTATATGTAAATTTGTTTTTGGATTGAATAAAAGTCAAACTAAAAATCAAACCAAAAAAAACTGATTAGAAATAAAGCACAACATACATGTACTTGTACACCCAGTACTAACCTCTTGAATCATTTTAAGAGCATCAACATAACTTTTCTCTGTCTCAAGAAGCTCAGCTACAACATACTTCCTTTTCTCTTCTATTGAGGTCTGTCGCTCAGGTTTCTGTAATATTTTTAGGACAAAACTGTGTTGACATATTATTATTACATATTATCATCACAAACAAAATCAAGAGGCAATGTTACACATTTTCTACAGTCCAAAAGATGCTTCTCGAAAACAAATTTCCCACTTTCTAGTCATTTTATAAATACACATATAATTTTAAATGTGGTTGAATATAATTTAAACTAAGTTAAATGCGAAACAATACTGGTCAGCAGCCTTCCCCTGTCCTGGGCATGCGCAGTGGTTCGGGGTCTGCTGGGGGTTGCGTGGTTTTACAGTTTGGCTTTTGAGGTCAACTCATTCTCACGTGCAATTTTGCCAGTTTGACTGTGCTTCGCGAGTTCGCTCCCTCTCTGGTAAGTATGAGGTAAGTATCATGGTTCCACTGTTTCTGCAGTGTGACGGTGTCTTGTGGTTGCCGCTCACAGGGTTGTCATGGTTACCCTACACACTCGGCTCTTGTGCACAGGGTTGTCATGGTTAGCCTACGTGCTCGGCTCTTGTGCTCGAGGCTCCACTATCTTTCCAGGCACCTTACCCAAGCTCATCTATTGTTGATGAGTTTTATTTATTTAATTACACAAAATGCTACAAACAATTATTACCAAATATAAAATTTAAATACAGAAATCAACTCATTTAACCTACTGGAACTTTCTGATAAGAAACAAGGTCCTCGTATATTTTTATCTCTTCTTCAATGGTTACAGCATCATAGGGGTTTTCCTCCTCAGTTATGTCGCGGTTCCTATAGATATTAAGTACACCAACAAAAACAATTATATTGAACAGAAACATGTATTCTTAACTTACGAGCCAAAACATGCAGCAATTTATTTTTCAATGTTTCTGTTGAAGATTGAAACATTTTCATGACTTTCTTGCACCTCAGAGAGCAAGTTTATACATGTAATAACTATGCCAGTATTATCAGATTTCGTTTTGAGACATGTCTGCAAAAGGACATGTACACATAGACCTCAGTTCAGTGGTATCCACTAAACAAAGGTTACCAGACAGTACAATGTATTATGCATGTAATGTCCAAAGAAAGATCTGGGAATACAAGTGAGTGTCCACTTTGGAAGCAAATCAGCAGACGTATGACTGCAATCTATACATGTATAACTACAAGTACTTACAAAGCAAGATCTTCAAGGTTTGAATAAATATCTTCATCTTGGATTTCATGTCCAGAATCTTCGGGTGGAAAGGGGCTGTTTAAAAAGAGCAAAACAAGTACACTTGTTTTAGAGTTTCAATTTCCTGGCAGGCCAAAGGAGAGTAAGGGCTGACAAGAGTTTAAACTCGCTTTCTGTTTTTGGCTTTTTTATCTCATAGTGACTCTTCCCACCTCTTCCCACCACCCATATACATGTATGCATTCAGCTCGTCAAATTTAAAGCTGCTTAATTTGTTTTTCTTCTTGGCAATGATTAGGGCTGCAACGATACATTTTCTTAGCAACCGATACATATCTCGGTACAAGTGCCACGATACGATACACGATACGATACATCATAACATACAACTGACAAGTGACGTAATGTTACTAAACTGCTTTGGAATCTTTAATTTCCATTGATAACAATTAACAAATGGTAAAAAATAACACAAGAATATAACGAGAAGTGTCTTACTCCTTGGCCATCGTAAAAAACTTTGAATCCAAAGTCTTTCCATACCTTTGACTTATAAGAGGACGGTGCCAGGAAGACATTTTGACGAAAGAACCAACGTGACGAACGAACCGCGTGTTTTTGTTGCGGGCGCATAAGACTGTGTCAGCTGACAACTTATTAAAACTACGCATGCTTTCGTGCCGCCATCTTGAAAAATACGTGACTGGAAGCATGCAAAGCGATACTAAGCAACGACAAAGCCCTGTGGCTAAAAAAAGGCTTGTACTTGGGTAAGGAGTCATAAAACTGATTAAAACAGTAATTTCTGAATGTTGGTAAAGTAATTTTTCATTTTTGATGAGGGGTGATTCCACGTTGCGGACATTACATTCAGATACAAAAATTTGAATTTGAAGCTTTTGACAAACCTTTACCCAGCTTACTGAGGTGCTCAAACTTATGTGTTGAATTACTTAAGTTACTCCTAACATTGTCTAAAAAAGAAAAATAATTTGCTCTAAATGCCTTTGAACAATAAACTTAAGAAGGTGTGTTGCGGACATTACAGAAAAAAACAACCAAATGATAAAGTGATTTCCCTAGAATTAAATTTCCTGTGAATTTAAACAACTTGACAAGAAAATAATTGTAGTTTCAAACATTGGTATAGTCAATTTTCCAACTGTCTTGAAAAAACTCTTAGTAATCTACTATATTTGATTATATAAACAAAAACTTGTGTTGTGGACATTACAAAGAATCTGTTGCGGACATTACATTTTTGGGAACTCATTTCAAATCATATTAGTTTTAGTCTGTTGGTGATGCTGGGTACTTGTATATGTTTTAAAGTGTGTTGTTAGGGAAATAAAGCTCCAAATAATTTTTTGTCATTTTCTATACCCATAATTTCCTGGGGGTGGCATTACATAATAATTTAATTACCTCATTTCGTGTATATTTAATATTTTTTTAAACACCTTTAAATTAAGTTTATTTTAAACTGAAATGGGAGAGTCTGGCAAGAAATATGACTTGGGACATTCCTTTCAGTTTCGAAGGTTGTATTACCTACTGACAGATCTAGAGAAATAAAAATGTGAAACCTCCATAATCAAAGTGTGCCTGCTTGAGCAGGACTGATTGAGCAGAGGTGGCCAGAACAACAGAATTTTGTGTTATATTACATACAGGTGTATGTGGATTAACACTTTAAACAAATGTGCAGTTGTTTGTAATGCACCTGTTTTGATGCATATGGTTGAACAACTTTGAATTGATAATTAGTACCATTAGCTTGATCATATTGTTCTGTTAAGTTGAAAGTGTAAGAATAGCACAAATTTATTCAATCTGCATATTATTACTTTTTGTAATTCTTTTAACATAATGTTTTCCTTGATTCTTGAATTTAGCTTTGTTTTAATAACTTCTTTTGCTTAGTTTTTTTTCCTGAAGATAGCACTGCCTGAAATGGACTATATTCTATTCAGAGCTTAATTTGTCATAAAAGTAAGATACTGAACATGTAATGTCCGCAACGTAATGTATGCAACACAATAACCCACGTAATTTCTGGACACAATAACCCTGCCTGGCTAACTTTCTTGCACTAAAACAATGTTTGTATCAATCTAAAAGAGCAGCATAAATAAATCTTGAAAATGGTGCAACAATTATCGGTGAATGAAAAGAAAATTCCTCAATGTTGCGGACATTACATTATGTCTGCCTTTTCAGCATGATGTTTTCCTTGATTCTTCAATTTAGCTTTGTTTTATTAATAATTTATTTTGCTTACTGAAATAGCACTGTCAAAATAAGTTATATTCTGTTCAGAGCTTTGTAATTTGTCATAAAAGTAAGATATAGAACATGTAATGTCCGCAACGTAATGTCCGCAACAACATAACCAACATAATTTCTGGAGACAGAAAGCCTGCCTGGCTAACTTTCTTGGACTAAAACAATGTTTGTATCAAACTAACAGAGCAGCATAAATAAATCTTGAAAATGTTGTGACAATTTTCTGTGAATGAAAAGAAAATGTCTCAACGTTGCGGACATTACGTAATGTCCGCAACACAAATTTAATTGTCATAATATTCGCTAAGAAGGTAAAATTATTATTTACAAGGCTAAAAAGTTATAAAATTTTAAAAAAGAAACCGAACGTTTTCGACTTGTTGTCATCATCAGGGTTAAAAGCCGTCCGTGATTTACATCGTTTTTATACTCAAGTTATTCCCGAAGGGAACAACTGCGCAACATAGCAATTGACTTGTTTGTTCAAAGTTGGGCTCCTTTGTTGGATAATTAGTCCCTCGATGATCTTTCTCTTAAAGTACGATCTTGCAGAACAAAGGACTCTCCACTGGAATGAGTGGCTTGGGTTTTCCGAAAGGTGGCGTGCTGGTTCCGAGGTGTGGCGGGTGTTAGAATGTTCAGTTATTCGCACTTCAAGATTTCGCATTGTTTCACCTACATAGTTTTCTCCGCATGAACATTCTCCTTCGTAGATGACGTGGGACTTGTGAAGGTTTTTGTCCTTGAGACTAAAAAGGCTTTTAATTTGTCGAGTTTGCCACAGAATTATGAAAATATACTTGAAATTGGTGAAAGAGTTCAGTTTTGAAATAAACTTTTTGCTTGCGATTTCATTCTTCTTGCAGTAGGGAAGTTTGATGCAAATCTTTTTCCGTTCTTCGAAAAGAGAATCGGGAATCAAGGGCTCATCTTCAGATGACTTGCTCGATGTGAAATTGTCGATGGTGCAGGATACAAATTTCTTTGGGTAACCAGCATTTAAGAAAGTGGTCTTTATTTCTTTTATATCGCGGTCAAGATTTGTGGAGATGTTTTTGGCTCTGTGTAGGGCTCCGGTAATACAATTTCTCTTCCATTTTGTTGGTACTTTTGATGTCCAGTGTGTAGGTAATTTTCCCGGTTTTTTGTAGACTTTACAGTCAAAACCGTCGTTGCCGTAGGTAAACGCAGTGTCCAGAAAGTGATCCGGATTTTCTTCAACAGTGAAGTTAATGTTGGGATGGTAGTTATTTAGGCGGTCGAGAAGTTTGTCTGGTTCGTCCTTTCGTTTTTTCGAGAAACAGTCATCCACATAGCGATCGTAAAAGGTGGGATTATAGGGGCGGACTACATCTGCTTCAAGTTTTGACATAAAGATGTTGGCGAGGACCGGGGATAGTGGGTTGCCCATGCCACAACCATCTATCTGTCTGTAAAGCCTACCATTGAAACTGAATACAGTGTTCTTGGTGACATTGTTGAGGAGGCGACGGAAGATGAGTTTAGAGCTTAGCTGAGGCAGCATGTTTTTCTCATAGATTGCGTCGATTATGTAGTTAAAGGTTTCATCAAGTGGTACTTCGGTGAAAAGTGACGAAACATCATACGAAACTAGAATTTCATTTTCATCCAGAGTGCGGTTCTGTAATCAGGCAGCAAAATCAGTAGTGTTTTTGATATTGTACTCATTCTCTGTAAGAGGCATAAGGTATGAAGCAAGAAACTTAGCTCTGTGTCGTAGTAGAAGGTTCCGCAGGTACTGACAATCGGCCGGAGTTTTAGGTTTCCGTTTGTGATTTCGCTGTGATTGTCAAACTTGTGTGTTTTGGCAGTCCCATAGAGAAACGCTGGCTGGTTCGAAGTTGGTTTGATCTTGTCCAGGGGAAGTGATGACTTGAAGTTACGGACCAAGAAGCTTTGGAAAGACTTGAGGTCTTGGAGTGTGGTGTCCTCAGTCTCGGTGTATTTTCCGTTAGATATGCCTTCTTTGATCATGTCTTCGAGCTTTTCGACATAGACTTCGCGTTGCATGATGACCACAGAGGAGTCTTTGTCGCCAGATAATACTACAAGGTTAGGATCAGACGCAAGTTTTTGGAGAACTTTATAAGTATAGTCAGGAGTACTGTGTACGTTTTGGTGGAAAAGATTTGTTAACCCTGATGATGACAACAAGTCGAAAACGTCCGGTTTCTTTTTTAAAATTTTATAACTTTTTAGCCTTGTAAATAACAAATTTAATTGCTTTTTTCCCACAAACAAGCAACTGATTGGTTAAATTTTCAAAGCTTTATGATTGCTTTAGATCAAGGCTTTGCACTCATACTCCAATGATTATTTAAATCTTTTTAGTGTTTTTGATACACTGTCTTAAAGTTCTCTTCCAAACTTTTCCAAACAGTAAGGATTAAATAGCCCCCAATTCCATAGCCTCCTGCCAAGCGAGTGTGGTCAAGATAAACAAAATCATGGTAATTTCAAACAGCACAGAGTATTAGCTTTCTGCTAGTACAACTTTAAACCAGAAAAAATCAATTTGAATTTTTTCACTTTTGCAATGTCTCATGTGGAATCACCCTGAGAAATATTTTGTTGTTTTGCGATACAGCGATATCCAATTCAAATATCGATATTCGTATCGTGACAAAAAATATCGCGGTTCACCGGTGCACCGGTGTATCGTTGCAGCCCTAGCAATGATATGGTTGACAGATTTCTTTCTTTTGGTCCACAATCTGTGAGAATTCAAGAAAATCCTCCTGAAACTCTTATCCATCTAGACTCGCACAACTCTTTTTCTCATTGGTATAAATTATGGCCTAATACACTAATACATGTAAAACTACAACTATAGATAATTTTGTCAAAAACATCCTTGGTCATGATCTTGAATCCAGAAAATCTCCTAATCTCCCAATGGTTAGTGCGCTGGACTCCGGATCGAACGGTCCGGGTTCGAGCCCTATTCGGGGCCACTGTGTTGTGTTCTTAGGCAAGACACTTTACTCTCATAGTGCTTCTCTCCATCCAGGTGTATAAATGGGTACCGGCGAAATACTGCTGGGGGTAACCCTGCGGTGGACTAGCATCCCATCCAGAAGGGAGTAGAAATACTCCTAGTTGCTTAATGCTACGGAAACCGGGATAAGCTCCGGCGGTATGAGCCACTCGTAGGCTTGACGCAGACTTTACCTTACCTTACACTAATACTACAACTATAGATAATTTTGTCAAAAACATCCTTGGTCATGATCTTGAATCCAGAAAATCTCCAAAAAAAACTGGAAAAAACAACAACTTCAAGTCAGTTGCCCTGAAGAAGTCTTTTAAATAAAGACAAAATATCGGCAACATCATTTTTCCAGTTTTTTTGCATTTCATATTAGATAGCTTTGCTTATATAATCCTGTAATTCACATAACTATATATTATTATACTTCTGCCCATTAAATTGGCCTGCAGGTATCCAATAAATACCTGCGGGCCACCTTAACAGTTGTTCAGCATATGCACCCTTTATAGTGACAACTTACTCAAACCCAGCTGTAATTGCGTGTTGTGTATGAGAAAGGACTGACAGAGTCTTTATTACCTATAAAATAAATTATAATAAAAGTCTTCATTAATGTACCAAAGATTAGAAACAGCCTTTTTATCTTGCTTTGGTTATAAAAGGGCGCAACAACAAGTCCCAAAGCCTAGATCTATATAGGCTGGTGACATTTTCTCCCAGTTGTATGTCACAGTTAGTTTGGTACTTTGTTTTGCTAGCCTGTTCCAGTCATATTCATATTCATAGTCATAGCCATTTTTCTTGAACAATTCTGTCCAAGGGGGAAAGGCACAATTAATAAGGTTAACACTCCTGTTTGTTGAGCACCAGCCCGTGATACAAGGCCAGACAACAACACCAGTGCCCCCTCTTTCTGATAAATGTGTGGGTTCTTTAATGTCCCGTTGACCATATAACACTGAAGATGCACAAAACAGGGCCCATGGTTTATATAGTCCTTATCCAAGAAGACTAGAATGTCTAACCATTTGCAGATGAAGTCACAAAGGCAGCACATTCTTCTCAGTTATTTTAAGACCCTGAGTGTTGGTCGGGTCTAGCTTAACCTCCCGCACAGGAGCCCGGTGCACTGCTCAACCAATTGAACTAACCAGGCATTGGTTGAGTGCTCTAAAAAGCAGCACTTTCCCTTCAGTTGTTCTGTGGCTAATCCATGCGGAGTCAATGTCAGTGGCGGATCTACTGGTGCCCAAAGTGAAGATGGATTCTTTCTTGCCCTAAAAAGGAGGCCCTGGTTTGATGGCAGGCCAATGATATTTTTGAGAGAGTTTTAGCATCACGGTAGCTAAATGCCTCCCCGCCAAAATGGGAACTGCATGACCAACTGGAAATGGGTTTAAACCTGCATCCTGTTTGGATATTGTTTAGGAAAAGAAAATGTATCCCACCCAAATAGTCTTGTTTCTCATTTTTGCTGAAATTTGCATTTTTCAAAAGTATGTGGATGTTCAGGAAATGAGACAATAATGCATGGCTACCACAATCAGTTTTCCTTTAAAAAAATAATCATTTGATTTAACTTCTACACTACCCTGAGTGCCAGAGGGCTTTTTTTTGTTTTGTTTTGCAGTGACACTGTCACCACAAAACAAAACAAAAACAAAAATCCCTCTGGCACCCAGGGTACTTCTTTACAAAGGCATAGACTTGATTAATCTGAAGGACCATTCTTAATGCACGGTGCATTTGGTCTAATATTAATAGTATGCACAATATAGGAATCTCTTGTTGGACTGGTTAAACATGTGGAAAACTTTCGTGTTTTATCAGAGGTCATGTATTTATCGCATTTCAAGTGTCAAATACCGCAAAATGATAGCAAATTTCAGATACAAACATACACAAATGCATACAGACACAACACAATATTACTGTATCAGGATAATGCAAACGTTTTATAAATATTAAGAGGTACTGATAGTCCCATACTTAACGAATAAGTACACAGAGCTCTGTGTTTACACTTTGAACTGTTCTCTAAAAATAAACACCGAAAATCTGCCCAGTTCCTATCAATAACAATAGTAAATGTATTACATTTCATCAATTTCACATCTATGACATCTATAGTTTTGTAGCGACCGTGTTTCGCGAGTAGCACCATAAATATAACCCAAATTTAGCCGGAGTTCTAAAAATACGTTTAAAGAAAAACTAAAAGGGTAAACCACGCACTGCATTCAAAATCAGTGTTGCTCACGCAGTTCCGGTGAAGACGTTTACTTTGTGCTTCAACCCAACCGACGCTTCGTGAATTTAAATTGTTCTATTTTCATTACTGTAGCTTGTTCCCTCACTGTTATTAGTGCCATTGTTAAGAGCCTTAAAGTAATTATGACATGGATACCATCGCTGATTCTTGTACTAATTAACTTTAAACGTATAAAGCTTAAGCGGAAAGTTTTTGGAACACAAAATTTAAGCTTAAATGAAAGTTGAAGTATAAACAACGTAACACTTACTTTAGCAAAATCAGACACATCGAATAACTCGTTGGCATCGAATAAAGCCTCTTGAGTCAGGCCAAAATCTCTTGAACAAGAGGTGAGGAAACTTCGAATATTCTTCAAACAGTAGAACTGTCAAAACAAAGAAGGAAGTAAGTTACAACATCGTGAAGGTGTAGTCTAACAAAATCAACAAACACGACTTGTGTTTGTAGCTGTGCAACGACAAAACAACTGATCAAAATCTTGGCTGCATGTGTCCACTCTACGTTTCGCTGACAGTAGATATAAAGGATTGCAGGAAAGCGCATACAAACCGGAGACATTTGAGGTTTCATGTTGATGTCTGGTATAGAATTAGGCCGCAAACGATTAGCCACTTGACACAACAAGACACCATCTCGAAGAGACTGAGCCAGATCAAAGACGGATGCAGAGGGGTACGATGCTCGATGAAACTCTGGTAAAACTCCTAAACTGCTCAACCAGCTCCGAGCCATTTGCCATTCTTCTTGGCCGGATGGTGCCCTTCGGCTGCGATGGCGACGCGCCATCTTGCTCTAAAACTTGTTAGATTCAGCTGGGAACAGACCATAATACTAACACGCTGACCTCCCTTCATCCGGGAGTCGGAGAAAACCGGAAGTGAATAATCACTTCTGTAAGTTCCCAGAAAAACTTGGATTTCATGCTGAATTTCATAGACGTAGCTAATTTACTACTCTTCATTGTATACATATGTTGCTAAGTCTTCATCGTAGGAGTTCGTTGAATTTGTTTGTTAGAGCCATTTTGCTTTGCTAACAGCCACCTGAATGTCACGTTTTTGTATATTTGCGTGACTCAACAGATGACTCATCAGGAATTACTTATTTCCCCGTGGTGACGCACGGGATTTTAACATTTCCTGACTCAAGGTAAGAGTTTAAGACTTTTATTCAAAGCTTGTTTAGATAGATAGATAGTTACTGCCAATATAGACGCCACAATATCATTTGAATTGGGATCTTTTGAGACGTCATTTCCGGTGTTCAAGCGTTGATGCGTGACAAGTTACAACGGAGGACATCAGGCCTGAGGGTTACGCCTCACGTTTCTTTCTTCAGACCAGCTCCAAAATGTATTTCTTTTTTCTTATTGTCAAGCATCACTTTTTTTTCGCTTTCAAATGTGTCTGCTTGTGGGAGTCAGTTCAGTTTCACCGTGTAGTGTAAAACACGTGACCCCAATTTTATGCCCCTGATGAAGGCTAATGTTGTCTACACGAAATATTGGGCTATGTAAAATATGCCTTTTTACAGCTGTGCGATCAGCCTTGCATTTTAAAGTTTGTTTGGCCATGTATGTACTCTTATAGGACTTAACCACACAACTCAAAGATTTGAGCCCTAAGCCAACTGTAGCCCAGCCCCTGATTGGATAAGATCAGAAACTCATAATGGGTTTCTGATAAGATAGAGTTCAGGTTGCTAATTAAACCTAGCCAAAAAGAAGGAGCTTGGCAGCTGTAGCTGATCGAAATCAGTTTTATTCGATGGTCTTACTGGTAATACATACTGCCAACACGAGTTGCCTGGTAGTCTGGTTTTCTGCTACCATTAGTCCACTTTTGAAAAAAGCCGAAAATTATTTTTATTCCACTGTATTTTTTCTCATTTATTTGAGATCTTATTTCTTCATTAGAGTGTTAACAGTTCTGCTGTTCCAGTCTACCCTTTCAGTTGTTTCATTCTCAATTACCAACAATAGTTTAGTCAGAAATCGAAATTATGGGAGTCCAGAATTATAAAAGCTTATATTAGGTGAAATTTCCATCAGCCATCAACCACTACACTATACCAAATATTAATACTCACAATTATTATTCCACTATTGCGTCATTTTACCATCACATACGGTCTTGAGAGCGCGCAAAATATGACACCTTATGACACTGTAGAACATAGCCAAAATGCAGACAGAAAGCGGAGCAACGAAATGGTCGTACTAAACGACCTAGCCGAGTTAGCGCGAAAAATAGTGGAATAATAAATTCCTTATTCGATGGTTTAACTTCGGACGAGTGGATATTTTGCTCATTGCTCGTATTTTTCCTCGCCCCTACTGGACTAGGAAAAATGCAACGCTAATCGCAAAATATCCGCGCGTATATATTATATGTTAAACCATCGAATAAGGGATTAAGACGGAATCCGCCAGGACTTCGAGTAGTTATTGGACAAAATTATGTACCAAAATAATTTACACCTTATTGCAAGCTTTTGTGTTACTGCTTCAAATATCTTATCAAAAGAAATCTTTTCTAACAACACCAAACATCGAAAACCGATTTCGAAGTTCCGCTGAATTCCACTAAATTGCTTAAAAGACGTGAGCTTTTGCCTATAGCTTGTGAACTTTGAATTTCATTTTCTCAGGCTCTGATAAGAAATTGTTGTACCAAAGTTATTTACACCTTATTGCAAACTTTTGTGTTGCTGCTTCAAATATCTTATCAAAAGAAATCTTTTCTAACAACACCAAACACCGAAAACAAATTTCGAATTTCCCACTGAATTCTACTGAATCGCTTAAAGACGATTTTACAAAATGGCTGCAGGTGAGAATTTGCCTATACCTTGTGAACTTTGAAATTCATTTTCTAAGACTCTGATAATAAGTTGTTGTCGGTGTTATCAGGGATTATTACTTACATCTTTACCTTTTATTTAGGGTAGAAAATAACGCAATAGGATTTAAATTACTCTGGTACTCGATTTTTGTCCAACTTAAATAAATATTACTCGACGTCCTGTTGGATTCCGTCTTAATTATTCGGCCACTATTTTTCCGCTAAGTTTAGTTTGTTTAGTCCGGCCATTTCGTGCACTACATGGCTAAATGGCGAAAACGACATTTTAAGAAAAACAGCATTGTTTTGTGATTATGTTAGATTATGTTTAGAGTTACAATTGAGACGTTATTATTCAATTGCAGCTCGATCCTAAAAACAGGCCATTGTTAAGATGTTATTTTGCCCTTGTTTCAAAATGATCCCTACATGCATATGAACATCGTTTGATTTGCCTGAAATTTTGTTCATAATTACCAATGATTAGGCTAGGGAAAACGTTGTCACCTACACTCAATGAAGCTTAAAACAGTCTTTTAATCATTAGCGAGTTAACAATAAAAGAATATGTTTCAGGTAGAACGAGAGAAAGAAAGAAAGAAGCCAAAATAAAAAGGCAAAACATCGTACGCAGGCATAGGTTTTCAAATCAAATCGTGTCTTTGATTTATTGACAAACTTTGATAAGGAAAAAGGAAAATTTCGCTATATTTGGATTTGCTACGAAATTTTTTGGTCTTAACTTGTATAGAAATCTTAGTGTATATAACTGAAAGTGGTAATTGATCATCGCAGTGAATTTCCAATTAAAGCAATTGGAAAAAAGCGTGAAAAAAAATTCAGCTCTGAATTTTTTCAGGCTTCTTTATTCCAATTGCTTTAACTGGAAATTCACTGCGATGATCGGCACCTTCATATACATCCGCAGTTGATATATGAATCAGTTTCATATACATTTCTGATCGTATAAAACTGTTTTCAAACTAGCGAATTAAAATCAACACAAAACTTTTTACTTGCAATCCAGTTAATCATGTTTACGTCCATGCATGGTGTGGAAGATGTTATTCAGTTTCAGAGCAGTATTTTCTGGTGTTTTAGCATGGTTTCAGTGAAGACCGCCCGTGACGATAAAGATTTTCTTCAACTTAAACTGGTTGTCTTAATGTTATTGTAACAGTATTCGCCTTTTATATTGTAGCTGAATGGCTTGAGGAAACAATGAGAATAAAGTGTAATCATAGGGTGTGAAACTTGCCTTCAGTACAGAATGCAGTAGCACATACTATAACACTTTTCTTTGAGCCCCTCCTACTCTACGAGATTTGTTATGTATGAAAAGTAACGGTAAAAAATTGTCATTTCACAAAACGGAGACGAAAAAATACTAAAATCATTCCTTAGTTAATGCAGAGATGTCAGGGATGTCATCAAGGTTAACATTAAAAAGTTAATAAAGACGGAATCCACCAGGAAGTCGAGTAATATTTATTTAAGTTGGACAAAAATCGAGTACCAGAATAATTTAAATCCTATTGCGTTATTTTCTACCCTATATAAAAGGTAAAGATGTAAGTAATTATGACTGATAATACCAACAACAATTTCTTATCAGAGTCTTAGAAAATGAATTTCAAAGTTCACAAGCTATAGGCAAATTCTCACGTGCAGCCATTTTGTAAACTCGTCTTAAGCGATTCACTGGAATTCAGTGAAATTTCAAAATTTGTTTTCGGTGTTTGGTGTTGTTAGAAAAGATTTCTTTTGATAAGATATTTGAAGCAGTAACACAAAAGTTTGCAATAAGGTGTAAATAATTTTGGTACAACAATTTCTTATCAGAGCCTGAGAAAATGAAATTTGATGTTCACAAGCTATAGGCAAAAGCTCGCGTCTTTTAAGCGATTTAGTGGAATTCAGCGGAGCTTCGAGATTAGTTTTCGATGTTTGGTGTTAATTGTCAGAAAAGATTTCTTTTGATAAGATATTTGAAGCAGTAACACAAAAGCTTGCAATGAGGTGTAAATAATTTTGGTACATAATTTTGTCCAACAACTACTCGAAGTCCTGGCGGATTCCGTCTTAAGATATTGTATTTGTTTACGCGCGTGTCAGTTTAACCTAATACACATTCATCTGACAAAGCTCCTCTTGATACTGACTTAGTAAATTTATATATAATATAAAATAGCATACTGACTCTCATTTATATGCCCATTGGACTGTGCAAACCATACATGTATGTGTGCTAATTAGTGCGACTGCCTACATTTTTAGATTTGGTCCTACGTACTCAAAAGACTGCTCTCCAGTTACTTGGCCTCGCACCAAGGTGAAACATAATCGTAACGTGTGAAAATGCGAACATCGAATAGATGTCTGAGATGTATAAGTCAGATCTTCCAACTCCCAAGACCCTGGACGTCAAATTTGAAAGATGGTTGAGAAAATGGAAATCCGAATTCACCAAGCCAGATTCACTTTAACCTGCATTAGAGGTAAAATGGCTCCTTCTGAAGTCGATGTTCTTAAAAATTTCAAAGGTTACAAAGTTTATAAAGCTGTTGATGAAAACCTTTTTCTTTTTTTTTTCGCCAAGCCTGTGATCCCGACATTTTCCCTAACATTAACTGTTTGCTACGAATTGCTTGCACTATACCAGTCATCTCAGATGACAACGAGCGAGCAAACAGCACTTCAGTTGAAGCTTGTCAAAGGATACTTACAGACCACTGTGACAACAGAAAGCCTGTCAGGCTTGGCACTGATGAACATTCTTTACGAAAAGCCTGTTAACTATAATGATGTGGTTTTTGTTGATCCCGTGTTTGATGAAACACAAAAGAGGCTAAAAAAGAGCTGAAATGGCTTGGGAAAACAATGAAAATAAAGTGTAATCGTAGGGTGTGAAACTTGCCTTCGGTACGAAATGTAGTGACACATACTATAACACTTTTCTTTGAGCCCATCCTACTACTGTGAATAAACAAAGAACTTTGTCCAGCCATTCTTCTCTATTCACTTGCCCTTAGCGACTATTCGATTGTTACTGCGCACGCTCGGTTGCCCGGCACCGCTTTGTTGCACTTTCAAGTCATTTCAGAAGAGAAGTTTCTTCCCCTTCCCTGTGTTTTCCCAACATCCCGCGTGGGTATATTGCGTCGGTAAGCCCCTAGGAAGTGTGGTCTACTGCTTGATTAGTACAGGTGCATAATATCACGTCCATTTGAATGCAGTCGAATAGCCTGCGAACAGGCTCTCCGAGCGAAAAAAATGAAGAGAAGGCGAAGGAAGGAGAGCCTGCCCGCTTCGCTTAGAAATTTGAATGCCGCCCCAAGGTACCCTGCTGATGCGACGTCGAGCGAGCTGTCAAAAATCATTCAATTATGAAGAAGATGAATGTAAACATTGTCGATGCGAACTTGCTGCAGCTTTCGGTAGTCTCATCAATTGCAGTAGCGAAGAACAATTGTCTCAGTGATCTTCCTGCCCCCCCAAAAAATGGTTAAAAAAAAAAGTTTTTTCTTCCGTGACGTTGTCCGAAATATTTATAATATTTATACTACTGTTGCTGTTGCTGTATAATACTGTTGGCAATAACTTGATTGCCATAAAAGCAAAAATTTTTCAGTAATTTTTCAATTCAAATCGCACGCCACTGTTCACGGTAAAAAGAAGATAAAAACACAGCTTTTGCACACGGCATTTCGCTATACATAGATTATTTATGCAGCGGTCTAAAAATAAATACAATAAAAGAGAACTTACTTCGCCTTTTAACACTCTGAAGAACACCCTGCAAACTTCAAACAAAAATAAAAACAAGGCCCGTACGCCTATGTGTTTACTCCAGATTTGAACCCGAAGGTTGCTTTAAACTCCAGCCACTTACAATCGATATGGGAGCTGGGGCTGGGAATGTAAAACAGTCACGTCAGTTAAGAAATTTACAAGAAGCCAGAGAAATGTGTTAGAATAATAAGAAAAATTAGACATCATGTCTTTAATACACGTTCGACGCCCATAAAGTAAATTCCAAAAAGACGTAAATTTTGCTTTTGGAGCCTTTTCAGTCGTCCACCATAAAAATGTCAAATTGACCCTGTAAGAACCATTGAAACAGCCCATGTGTTCTAGAGATTATATAATTCACCATGAGATATCCTATCTTGTTAATACACGTTCGACGCCCATAAATGTGAATACCGCGCGCGGAATAGGAAGTTCCATTCGTTCTTCCTCCTTATTGCTTAGTGGCTTCGTGTGTTCTTTCCATATAGACCATATAGGTGCCCTTCGATGTTTCTCCCACGTAGACATAATTTCATACGTCACGGCGCTTTCCCATCCGTTCTACACACCGTCAGTCTTCTCTTTCACATTATCGCGGTTTGAATGGATCAGATCTCTGAAGAAGCCTCTTTTAAAATTGCAATACCAGTCTTGTAGACCACTTTGAAATTTTACCGGTCAGAAAACCAGATGGACATACAAGACGGAAAATGGTGAGGGGAGAGCGCTGAGAGTAGCCTATATAGATGGCTGTTTTGTTGGGGTTAACGCGCGCGAGTAAGCGCTGAAGCCGCTAGGGGCCTATAGAGGAGAAAAGTATATTTGTTTTGATTTCCCGATAACTTTTCCCCGCTCTCTATCTGGCGCAACGCAAGCCTTTCTCGCGCCAAGTATTAAGTTTTATCTTACGATCTACCCTCTGATTGGCTGGGCTATTCGAAGCCACAGAACCTGTCAACAAGTTGTCAAAATGCAAATCAGGGAGCAGAAGGCAAAAAGGCAGCCGATCCGTGTAGGCGGTTTTTCGGTTTTCTCCTCCCTAGGTCCCACGCGGCTTCGCCACTCGTTGTCGCGGCTTTGCCGCCTACTCGCGCGCGCGTTACTCCCAAAAAAACCGTGTGCTACGCAGGCTACGCTGAGAGTCCTGTTAACCGAGTGATTTTGAAGACTCGCATGTAGGTAAAGCCTGCATACGAGCCAAGTGGCCCATCAGGCCGGTGCTTATCCCCGGTTTCCGTAGCATGAAGCGACTAGGAGTATTTCTACTCCCCCCTGGATGGGATGCTAGTCCATCGCAGGGTTACCCCCAGCAGTAAATTCGCCGGTACCCATTTATACACCTGGGTGGAGAGAGGCACTATGAGAGTAAAGTGTCTTGCCCAAGAACACAACGCAGTGCTCCGGTCAGGGCTCGAACCCGGACCGCCCGATCTGGAGTCCAGCGCACTAACCATTAGGCCACCGCGAAGACTCGCATGTACACATACGATAATGACTGAAATCAGGAAGCAAAACAAAGGTTGTCTGGTTGACTAGGAGTTAACGGAAGTTTTAGCCCAGATCTTAGGCTAACTAATGAACTCTAAGAAGACTAAAAACGAATGGAACTCTTTCCACATTGTACGAGCGTTTGCCACACATGCCGGGCGCTCCCACCAAGATACGATATCTCGTGGAGACTTCTAAGAACACATGAGGTGTTTCAATGGCTCATACATGATCAATTGGATATTTTTTTATGGCGAGAGACTGCAAAGGCTTGAAAAGCAAAGTTTATATCAAACTACTCCAATTGAACAGTTTTATATTGTTTTGGAAGTTATTTTAATTGCGCCGACTGTGTATAAAAGATGCAAGAATCTTATTCCTGTAACTGTAAATTGGGAGCCCAGAAAGCGTGCCTACTACAAAAATTTTAAAAGCTTTATAGATAAAGTTTTCATCTGGCTTCGCAACCATGCCAAATTGGAATACTATCACGTCTGCACATCCTGCAATTTCTCTTGTCAGCACAACGGTGAGACGACACGGCAATGGCAAGAGGACAAAAGACAATGCCCTGATTTGATGTTTAAAATGACTTTTATTTCAGCAAAGAAAAGTAGTACTGGAGACACGTTTATTATTTAACGTACTGGTCGATCCATTCTCTGAACACGGCAACTCGTGCAAAGACCGTGAACATGCGGTGAGCGTTACAGTCTGCTGATCCCCAGCTCACCGCACCTTGAAGTACCCAGAATCCATCAGAATTCTTGCAGACATAAGGACCTCCACTATCCCCATGGCAACCACCTAGTCGAGTGCCCGGAACTCCAGCGCACAACATCTGCCTTGTTATGCCATAACCATCTATTGAATAAAACATTGAGCGAGTGGGTAAATTTAGACTATTGAAACTTTGCTGGGCACTCACTATCTCGTACGGTGGTCAGGCGGCACCATACTCGAAAGTTGGAGTACAACAGACCACATGTGAACCTCTTATTTCAGAGGGCTTCTAAACCAATATCGCTTAAAGGCTTTCGGAGTTCAGACAATCCATAACCGTAGAGTCAACAAGCATTCTCATAAAGGCTTTCATAAGAAAGACCAGCCAACATTGTGAACTGAGCTGACTTGACTATTGAAACCTTTCTTTTCATAATTCTATCACAGTGCATTGACATTGAAAAGATGAATTAATTATTAATAATCAGTACAAAAAAGTGACTTACTTTTCCTTTTGCAATCAGCTTCTGATACTGGAGATATCTTTGCTTGTTGAAGAGTGTGATGAGAGTTACCTGGATGCCTGATTTTACCCCAGCCTGCAAAAAAGTACAAAAACAAAACAGGTAGTTTCACAAGTCAGACGTTTTTTAGCATTGTCCCATACATCACGAATGACTAATGTCAGGCATCAATATAACTAGAAAAATGCCAAAATGGACTCACTACAGTCAGGTATGCGAATTTACTTATATATCTCTAGACTGAGCTAGCCACAAACGTAGCAGTGGTGTGCTGTTACGTTCTATGCCTTACGAAGTGCTGACGAGACCCAAGTAGGATGAAGCAGCTCAGTTTCCATTGCTAGCCTTGGGGGCCTTTTTAGTCAGAGATGAGCAAAAAGGCACATACCCAAGTTAAGTGAGCCCATTTTCATTATTAAACATAATTAAAAGAATTAGTAAAAATAGAAACGAAAACATCATTTGTGGAAAACGCAAGAGAGGTCGCGTGTGAAATAAAACAAATTGCCATTTCTAGCAAATCTCCGCAGGCTTGCATACGATCCACATTGGCAACATGCCGAGCATACGAATTACCGCTAATTAGAACGTGATTTCGCAAGAAGTAACTTGCCCCTAACATAAGCACTTCCATCTCTTTTGGTGACATAGGAGGCATAACTTCGCAACAGTTCTGCTTGTTTTCTTTCCAAATTGCATTAGCATTTTTAACCCAGAATGCTGAACATCTCTCGATTCTTGTAAAAGCTGAATATCTTTACTAACTTATCATAAAGGTCGGTAAACGCTAAACTAAAGCTAAAATGGGATTGGAAGGGGGAGGGGAAGGTGGGAGTCAATTAGCGTTTGCGCTTACTCGGGTCGCCGTTGCAATAAGCGACCAGGAATATTGCTTCTGTTCCTATCCCAACACCCGGGACCCAATTCCAAACCCGAAGCACTATGAGAGTTAAGAGCCTTGCCCAATAAACCACAACATTATGACCCTATCCAAACTCGAACCTCGTGAACCTTTCAGTTCCATAGCTATTGCACTAAGTATTATGCCTCCGTGCCTTCCACAACAACAAGAGCTAATATATTATAATTAATAGACGCGAGACGAGTGCATTTGACATGAGATACGACGAAATAAACTGACCAGTGATGTAACAGGTGGTCCCCGGTGGAACAATGTAGTTTGCTTCTGGAAGACATGCCGGAGATACGCGGTCATTGATATTAGCGGCTCGAGAAAGCTTAATAAGAGCTATGTCATTGTTGATTCGTCTGCTGTCATATGATGGGTGTTTGATAACTCTCGAGGCGGCAATATTCTGTTCCGTTCCCTCGTTTCTGTGTCGGTTATGATCTCCAAGGCGGAGCACATAATATGAGGGATTCCTGTGACAAGAAACGAAATTTACGGGTTTAGAACTATGGCCAAGGAAAGAAGCTGTTTATTGCTAGTAACACAAGCCTACTTCTGACAAGATTTATTAAAGCCACTATTCAAAACATGGGAAAAATTTTGCAAGAAATTTCGCCGGCGACATTGTCAAGATGTAAATTGTACCTACTTTGTAGTGACCTTTATTGTCTACGCGTAGACAGTTAATCTACCACAATCACCCCTACGAAAAAAAGTGTAATAAAATAACCCAAATAGGGATCTATTTTATCTAACAGCTACCACGCTATGCACCCCTTTCTTTAAAATGGGGTAGCCGCCACTGCAGATGGACCCGTACCCCCATTTTTTCCCTTATACTGTAAGAGACCCGTTTCAGTTCTAACAAACAGGCCTGTTTACTATTATTAGAGTAAAAGGACCCCTCTAGCCCATTTAGCAGCCAAGATCAGCTATTTCATCTACACAGGAACAGGGCGGGAGATGAGATCCTGTAACTCCAATGACTAGCAGGCGGTAGTGGTAACCACACCCCCTTAAAATGGGGTCGAATTATTTGGAGTCACATAAAATACAACTCACAGGCTTGAAATGCAATGCGCTGCCGTGACAACCCATTCTGGTGTTATCAACGTTCCACCGCAGAAAAATCCTCCACGACTGGTATGCAAGCCAACCTTGATCGTATCAAAAGAAAAACAAAAATACCCATCTGGTCGAAACAACATTCACTCAAAAAAGAGCCGAGGTTAGGATGAGTTCGGCACCAACCTGCCACGGCCAGGCACCTGGTATAGCATCATCTCCACCAATCACACGGCTGTTACCAAGCGGTGAAACGCCACAGGAACCTGGATAATAATGAAAGGGATAGTCCCAGCCTGTAAACACACCTCTACTTGCGCACTTTACAAAATACTTTTATTAAGAGAATAAATTATTTAGCAAGATTATATCCCTCACATCATTGCTATAATCTGTAGGGTTGATTAGAGGGTAGGATTCATATGCCTTGGTGTTCGTTTTCAAGAATTCGGTATCTTCACTTGGGTCCTCGTTTTCGAGTTTTGGGGATCTTCGGTTTTGAGCCGGGAGTTTTTGTTTTCGAATTTAGAGTTCTTCGCATTCGAATTCGAGGGTCTTCGTTTTTGAGTTTAGGGGATCGTTTTCGACTTCGGGGGTCTTCAGTTCGTTTTCGAGTTGTGGGACCTCCGCTTTCTCAAGTGAATTAATGCACGGGTCCGCCTAAATTTGGAGGGGGTGAATATATTTAAGCTGTCGCTTACAAACTTATATAAGGTAAAGTACTTGTACGAAATATTTCATCTTTTGGTTTCAAGAACTTTGCTGCTTGGTCACGTGACATACCACACCCAATATAATTGTTGGTATAAATTTGAAGCCAAAAAGATTTTGCAAATGTAACATTTGACTACTATTGATTTTACGAGTGGCCGTAGGTACTAAATTTAAAGAACTAAACGGGAATATACAATTTTTTTTCTTTTGTCTCAATAACCACGTTTTTCCTTTGGAGAGGGATTGGGACTAGGCAAAATAGGAGATGACTACGAAACCAAAGCCGCTTTCCAGAATCCCCGATTAGAACGACATAAGGCCAAGTGAGGGAAAGATTTTGAGAGAAAAACCGAGAGTTTTCTATTACGTTTATATCTTGTAATTTAAATGGTCATAATTCTAAAAAAAAAAAAATGGCGTTGTCATTTACGTGACTATCTAAAACTGAGCCAATCATAAAAGAAATTCATTTCCCATCTTGATAAACATTTAGAAGCCAAGTTTTTAGCAAAAGACCTAATCTTAAACAAAGAACAAAACATGTCATAACTACTAGAAACATGCCTTAATTCAGGTGAGTTCATTTTCGAGTTCTGGGGTCTTCGATTTTGTGTTTCGGAATCATTGTTTCCGGTTTGGGAAATTTTCGTATTTGAGTGAAGGGATCTTCGTTTTCGAGTTTATAATTAGGGATCTTTGTTTTCGATTTCGGCGACCTTCATTTTCAAGTTCGGGGAGTCTTCAGTTCGTTTTCGAGTTGTGGAACATCCGATTTCGGGATGAGGGATTTTAAGTTTCGCGTTCCGGGGTCTTCGTTTTCGATTTTAGAGTCTAAACATGTTATCTATTGTTTTAAGAACCAATGAAGTAACTCGTTCCGCGAGGTAGCTGGCCACCCGTCCAAGAGAGGCGTCAGCATTCTTACGGAAAATGTGAATATTTTTTCGAGGTCTGGTAAATGATTTTTGGGGCCCTTTTGAGTCAGGTTTTACAAACTAAGTGGACCTAGAAATACTAGAGGAATTTTTAAACCGGTGTACATGAGTACAGACCTGGAGGTTTTGGAGTCGGCGGCATATCCGTATCTGGTGGAGGAGGGGGTGGTGGCGCGTCCGTGTCTGGTGGAAGCGGGGTCGGTGGCATGTCTGTATCCGGAGGCGGTGGTGAAGGAGGGTTAGTGCTCGGTGGCGGGGTTCCTGAGAGAGAAACGAGTACGGAATTGTAATTAAAAGTAGAAGGGTACTTTGATCACGAACACGAGCTTATTATGATAAAAATCTTTCATTCGGTATGAGCTTATCGTGTATGTGAACTGTAATTCGATGTCCTTAACAATATTTGTTGTGCTATTACCACATAGCCCGCAACTCTTTTTGCATTTCCGTCTGACAATTTCCATCCTCTTGCAATCTCCACGTGGAACGTGGTAGCTGCAATACCTGCCTGTATCACGACAGGGTCCTGAAGATAAAAATAAATAAGTGAATATATTATTTAAAAAAATTAAACAAATGAATAATAACAAGTTAACGCATTCGAGATGCATGTTATATCATACTGGGTATGAACTTCATCAAGATGGAAATCTTTGAAGTATTTATACAAAATTGCATCGTTACACGACTAAATGATTGTAAGTTAAACTATACACAAACCTGGAGGTGGATTTGTGGCAGGGGGAGGGGGAGGGGGAGGATTAGGTCCACCACCACCCCCTGAGCACTTGTACAACAGGTTCATCTGTTGGATATCGATTTTGCTAAGGTATCGGCGGTTTCCAAGTGTTACCTACCAACAGTAGGAATGATATTAGTCTCAGCAAACTTTTTTTGAAGGCGTGGAGGTATTTGGGAGCTGTTTAAGTCTATCCTGATAGTTTGTTTTCATGACAGTTTATGAACTAGCCACAAATAGTTGTCAGCCCCCAACTGGGACCTCTAGAAGACCGCATCCATTAACTAACCATGAAGGCACCTGTGTTTATTTTGCGCAGTGCCTTGCTTTACCTACCCCTTGTTGCTTTGCAACAATTGTCGGCCGCCCATTCCTGCTGAAGGCTCTGGAACCGTAATGCATGACACTACCGTAGTCGTACGGTGTTCCTAGGGAATCTATTGTTGAACGACCGTATTTGTTGAAGTTGAACTCCATACCTGAACAATAGATGCCACAGTAATTAGTCGGGAGAACGCCAGGGTGTTTTTTGCTCGGGTCTTTTAGCAGGGATATTGCAGCTATGTAAACGATGTACAGTGGATTAATTCCGAGTTCTCGCACTATCGGTTACACTCTTTTTTTTAAAGAATGGGCAAGTATATTTTGTAAGAATATCGAGCCTAAAATTTGAAAAATTATAAGAATGGGTTGATATTTTGAAAAGAATATAATTTTGTGTGTTGAAAATTTGTAAATATAATACAATTATATTCCTGAGTTTCTTTCTCTAA
Source organism: Meandrina meandrites (assembly GCA_963693305.1). NCBI lineage: Eukaryota > Metazoa > Cnidaria > Anthozoa > Scleractinia > Meandrinidae > Meandrina > Meandrina meandrites. The sequence continues at coordinate 20,609,976 of OY855904.1, forward strand.
ACGGCAAAGCTATCCAAAAAACGATAAAAACCTGCACTAGCCAAATGTTCGATGCTAACGACAGTTCGATGAATGGTACATATAATACATATGTATGATTTTCAGATGGTGTACAGATCTAGACACCAAACTTCCCCAATACATTCTAAAAAAGATGTCCTGATAAGCTAAAATCTAGGGATATTCACAAGAATATTTTCAGCCTAAAATCAGCAGAAAAATAAGAATATTTATCCTGGGCCGAAAAAACAATATTCTTATGGAAAAAAGAGAGTGTACTCTGACGATGCGATTTCCGCGATAACTTCCTTTGCATATGCTTCCCTCAGCTGAACGCTGTAGCTTTATTCTCGATTTCACGAACCTCAGTTATTCGTACCATGTAATTTTTATTTCCTTTGAGGCTTGATTAATCGGATTTCATTGTATCTTCATGGCGATAACCTAACAAGGAGCGTTTATAATGCTTTTTGTACTGGAGAAATTTGCCGAAGTTAGCGATGTTCTGTTTTATGGCTATTGCTGTAAAATATAACGATTTGTTGCAAAAGGAAAGAAGTTTAGTTGTTTAGTGCCTGGAACGCATAAAACATTCAATTGTTCGCTCAGATTACTTTAATAATATTATCGACTCCCAGACTGGTTCTGCACTGAATGACCCCTGCTCAAAGCCACTGCAAAATCAGACAATACACGCACATGCATATGCCCACACACAAAAAGGAGCGATGACAAAAATGAGGAAAGAGTATTATAATTTATGATTTACAGTGTTTCGCAATGAGTCTGAAATCTTACTGTCATTGCTACAGTATTACCTCGCTGAATGTTCTGTCGATAAATGGTGACATACTCATCCCTATCTGGTCTGGACTGCTCGTGGTAAAAACCAAGCGCATGACCTAAATTAATAACACAGATAAAACAAGGAAGAACAAAATTGAGTCTAAACGCGAAACTTGCCTCAATACGCAACTTTAAATGTATTGCGTCCTGATCATGCTGATTGTAATTCTGTAGAAAACAAAAACTGCTGTGAAATATTTTCCAAAGGAAAGTAAACGCTTTTTGCTATGATTTTCAGAGTTAAAGAACTCAAAACGCCTTGGATTGCGAAAAAACAAGAGCCGCAATGCTTGGCAAACCAAAAATCTTTCCAAGATCCTCTATAAGTACGTTTTACAGTGGTAATTAAACTTAAAAAGAGAAATTAAAGGAAACTGAAAAGATAAAATACCCACAAGTTATGGTTGGATTGCAAAAAAAAAAAAACAAGAGCCGCAATGCTTGGCAAACCACAAAATCTTTCCACGATTCAGCAGCCTTCATAAACGACTTATTCAACCACAGTCATAATGCGGGGGAGGGACGATTTACTAAGCGAATTCAACCTACCAATCTCATGAGCTACGATTCCATTAGTCCAGCATCCTGAGGCGAGAGTGATAGCCTGCCTTCTCCCAGTCTGACCTACCATCGATGAGCACCTGAATAATTGCACGACAAATTAGTTATAAATCTTAGGCGGATTTAAAACTTTGTACAACGTGCTCGTAACTTCTTAAACCACCTGTTCGTCATCTTTTCCTTCCTAATCCTCGGCGATATCCAAGTTTTTGGTTTAGTGAAGTACATTAAAACAAACATCAAAAATTGAAGTTTATTTCGAAATGCTTTTGGTTGTGTTAATATTACCCTCCACCGGTTTGAAAGTAAGCGTAGCTTCTTTCATTCCTCCTTCTTTCTCTGAACTTAATACAAGTGTTATCTGACCACATTTTCATTCCAGCTCGAATAGCACTCATCGCTCGAGAACTTCTACCTGTAGAAAGTAAAACAAGAAATAAAAACGAAAATTGCCTATATTACTTTTATTTAGCAACTATGCAGCAGGGCCTGCCAATTTCAAATTTATGGCGAACAGTTGAAAATCCGAAAGTCAATAACGTACTGTGCAGTATTTCTGAAACAAAGTATTAAAATAGAGCTCAAGCAACGGCCGATCGAGAGTTACGATTAAATTAGCAGGAGTCCGAGAAGTTCCCTAAAAACGATCCGTGACAAAACCGGGCTATAAGCTGTCAAGGACTAAGGTTATGGAGCGCTGCTACTTGCGAACAAGCCATGAAGCATTACACATTACTCATCTATTGATTTTTCGTTTTACAAGACTGTTTTACTTACGCAAACTACTGGAAATTTCGTAGACCAAAACACCTTCTCTCCACAAGCCCCTCTTGATCGAGCCCCGGCTCACAGGTGCGTCCACGTCCTGGCCTGCCTCTGCAGCGACCCTTTGCTCGTGGGTTAGTATCATGTCCCCTTCAAACAGATTAGGATCTCCAACTCCTATGTTCTCTATGTACATCAAAGAAAGTATAATGGATTGTGAATATTCTGAAATATACTTTAATCTCACAATCGTGGTTTTGACAGTGCCACAATAATATAGAAATTGCGTGGCAATAAAGTAACCGCAAGGAAATACTTAGCTAAACGATCGTTTGATTCTGCACTGACTATTGACTTTTTAGGAGGGAACGGGCATTTGGATAATACGTAAATTATGTTGATATTAAGACTATTGAAGTTTTTTGATATTTCCACACTTAGTATCCATATCATCTCAGCTAATAACTGGATTTCATATATCAATTTTGCTTTTAAGTTCGCTCTTAAACAATTTGCCCCTTAACCCGGAGAGTTTTTCCTTTCATACAAACCGTACTTTCCAATAGCTGTGAATTCATGAAAAGATATGGGTTCGAAGCCAATGCAGAATTTTTGCGAACTCATGATCAACGTAAACGTCAGGACACTTTTAATTCTCTTGTGAGTACCACTTGCTTTTGAGTAGAAAAACATCTAAACACGTCAAAACCCTGACTAGCTATCACTACAGCATGTAATTCATTGGAAAGCAGTAAAATTAAGATTAACTTCCCACTCAAGGCCGCGCACCACTCATCCTGGTTTCCTTATGCTAGTCCACCGTAGGGTACTCCCCACACTTTGTCAGGCTACCCAGCAGTTCACTAGGGCCTATTTACCTTCTATCTACCTAGGTGAAGAAAATTGTCTTTCTGGTATTTATAACTTCGGCCAAAACTTGGGTCAGGACCGTTTGATACAGACTGGTCGGACGCTTTAACCATTATGTCACCGCGCTTCCTACATTACAATACAATACTTGCCGGTGAACTTTATCAGTATTCATACGTACCTTCTGGGTTATAACTCAAGGCGCCACCCAAACACACAACAACAATGAACAGCAACATTTTCACAGCGTCGAGTGAAGAAACAAAGCGGAACGTTTTCATTTTATATCAACGTGAAACACCTATCAATTCAAAACACCTGTCTTATTTTGTTAGCACAGCAGTAGAAGACTTGGGTTCAAGAAGAAAGCATGACAATCACTTCGACTAGAAACCCACTGCTGCATAAACAAAATGTGTGTACTGTTTACTGAGGAACGCGCGATTATTTACAAAGGATATGGAACATCAGCCCAGCTGTATCAAATCCCTTGCCCGAGAGGCTTCAGGCTTCTTTGAAGTTGCTTTAAAAATAACAAAAACAATTGCAATGATCATTTCGTTATATCCGCAACTCATGTAAGATTTCATTTTATGCTCACATGCTACTCTCACGGGAACATGTAAACTCACAAATTGGTCTGCTTCGGCCCGATTTACTTCGTATAAATCAGTTCGCAGAGCATCGCACAGTTGAGTGACCTTGAGTAGAGCAGAGATCATGGGGTCAATCACTAGAGCAAGTACATGCAAACTTGCAAATTGCAAATTCAATTCCTTACAAGCACGAAGCAACATATATACGTTATCCATCTATATAAATAGTTCAATTAAGTTCTTGTTTCATTTTATTCGAGAAAAATTAGAAGGATTTGAAAGTAATTACTTATGCATTTTATGTAAAACATCGCCCCAACCTTTCTCTCGTGTTTGCATCAGGCTGTATACATACACGCGCTTACCAACATGTTATAAGAATGTAAGGAAAGTTTTATTGTTAGAGTGTTCGTAATTGCCACACGGCACGATGACGATTAAATGGTTAATTCGTCATGTTTTTACGCGTTTGTTCTTCGTGGTATAGTAAGTAAAGTAAGACCAAGTTTACGATCCTTGGGGTTGTTTCTTAGCATTAAAATGGTTATTCTCCCTTCACTAGGACGCTTATTTTTATTATAGCAGGTACCTCCCACCCTCCACTAACGCTTATCAGGGGCTGGGGAGTTTCGTGTCTCAAAACCTGGGTCGAGGGACAAGAAGACGAATCACATTTTGGAATAAGAGAAGAAATTGTCTTGCACAAAACAAGTGCTGCAAATTTGAACCTCTGCCACCGCAGTAGCTGATAACGAATTAGTCTCAAAAATGCGATACCTGCTGCTATTGCAAAAACGTGTCCTTCTAACCAATTATCTGTTGGCCAGTCAACCCAAACAGTAAAAAAGAATGCTTTTACTTTCGCAATTTTGTGTCTTTTTGCGTGCTTTTCACGAAATATATTTTTACTCGTGATATCTAAAAGGCTTGCCACATTATTTATTAATTATAACAAGTAGACTTGTCATGCCAACTTATTTCACGGGAACAGTCTAAAAATGTTTTTAGCTTCTTCTATGCAAGGTTTTGTTTAGATGTAAGTGATCTCGCCTTAACTTTCTGCAAGAGTTTTCTTGAAATTTGTTGAGTTATATAAGCACACGGGAATTTTTAAGGACAGAACACGAGGAGCAGCCGAATGCTTCTCGTACTTCGCGAGTGTTCTTTAAAATTCCCAAGTGCTTATATAACTCAACAATGCAAAAGGATGAAGTTGATTCCTTTTTTATAATGAACTCGAACTGACCAGTCAAAGCGCGTGCAATTACTCGAACATTTTATAACAGTTTATAGAAATAGTCGCCATAAGCATAGCCATAAGGTAATGCTCTAAAGGACAGAAAAATGCAAAAAGAAACCCTGTTAGAAAGGTGAAAGGAGCATGCGCATGAGTAGAATTGGGCAGGGGCTTGACAAAACTGCTAAAGTTGGTTTTAGTACTCACTGTTCAGTTGGCAAAGCCGCATTAATAACGTGGTTTGTGATGATTAGAAATCGTGTTTGTCTGCTCGAGCTGGGTAGGTCACAATTAAACATGGCAAAAAGTTGAGACGGCAAATCGGCACAAATTTTTCGATTACCACTTAATTCAATTTCATGGATGGATGAGCACGTTTTAAGCATCATTTCCATACTAGTCGGCGCCAATACAGTTGAATATCCAATACCCTGTTACTGACGGCCACTGTAATGGCCAGTCAGTGTCTTTGTCGCAGCGCCGTGCACAGATGTACATAGTATTAAACCCTCCCTCCAAGAGTTACCTTCTTACAACAGCCAGTTTAACGTTCTGATGTTCTCAGGTTTTACCGTTGTCATGTTGTCTGACTCTTTTCAATATATACTGGCTGCGATCAGATTAATTTTCACGCTGTCGTATTTTTCTTTAAGAAAATAAGGGAGTGGTATCCCTAATCTGATCCCAGTTTATAGTCAACACTCTTTTACTAATCATGACCACACAAAGTCACTGTTAAGTTTAATCATTTTATTTCATTATCTTCTGTGAGAAGAGTGTTCCATTGTACAGCCTGGACCAACCTGAAAATGCACAAAAACAACAGTTTTATGCGAACAGTCAGCTTAAAAATATGAAAATGACGTTACGGTGATAGGATGTTAACGACGTACATGCAAATTCATGCCCCCCAATTGATAAAATCCGCTTTTTGTTCGTTTTGACGACATAGGAAGTCGTTAGATCCGCCACTTTTGATCCGCCTCTTCGATTTCACAATTTTCTTAGAAAGTCAAAAAATAACAGAAAATTCTACAAAATCAGGCCAAAATTATAATGGAATGTAGAAATGTGCGAATTGTGCAATTACGCAATGCCAAAAGTCATGGACACATAGTTCACCTATCAAAATTTCTGCGAGAGATAAGTGAACAGTTTCAGCATCAGAGATTATCACGGAATAAGTCCCCTTTAAAATTGGGGAAAAACACACGTCATTGGCGAGATTTTCTGCTGAATCAAAATTGACAGTTTAGCATTGGTAATCGTATGAATAAAGTGCACCCTGTTATGGATTTACACAACGAATGATATTTACAAAATCGCTCAAAATTTTACGAGCCTTATTGCAAATTCTTAGGTCTGTCCTTAATACTGGTGCGTTCCTTAGTATTTCTAACTTTGCATGCTCACGGGTGATTAGCGCGCACATTTAAAATGGCTGGAGTGCGCCAGAGGGGTAAATCGTAATTTTTTTCGTAATCGAGCATGGTGGCTTATAACTTTATTCTCTTGTTTCGAATTGTGCAACGATTTTATCTCTGTAAAATAGATATAGGCCAATTCTCAGTGAGAACAATAACGGAAAAATTCGTCGGAAAAGTGAATTTAGGAGGCAGTATCTTCTAATGATATTGGTTCATGTTTTAGCGTGCACTATCAAGTTACGGTGCACGAGGGATGTTTGGAGAGCTCGAAACAAGCGTAAGAGTTGCTCTCGGCGTATGTGCTATCTAAACTTCCCAAGTGCACCATGACTCGATAATGCACAGCTTAAAGCATGAACGAATCACAACGAAGCAATTTTAAGCCAGAGCATTTATTTCTAGAATTAGAAAACCGCCTTTATATTTGCACACTACCGAGTAATAACGTACAAGGGAGACTGCTATAAACATCAAAACAAATTGAAAGGTGTAATTGCAAGTTATAATTATATCTTGAAAATTAAAGCAATAACAAGCGATCCAAATTCTAAATCATGAGACTTTTAATTCTCTCAGGTATTAAAAACCTACAATAGATCGGATGAATCATTCTAGTGAAATTAAGTCTACCGATCACCACAGACAAAGTGTATCTTCTATATCGTAGCAATCAAGTAGTGAGAGTGAACAGTCCGCCAGTGACTGTTGTTCACTCTCAATACTGCTAACAGTTTAGAAAGCCAACAGTGACATCAGAACAATTTATATTTGTACTAAAGTCGATAACGTTTCTGGTGTGCTCAGGTGTGGCCTGAGTCAGGCTCTTAGTGCTGCTGCTTTGACATGACAAATGTTATTTGACTTGGAACTTACTCTTTCCAGGTGGCTCGTTTTAGCACAAATTGCAGCTCTTTTTGCACTTCTCTCTTACAATCTGCATCCTTTCGCAGTCCCCTCGGGGCACATGGTAGCTACAGTACCTTCCGGTGTCTCGGCAATCTGACAGCCGAAAAAGGGAGAAAAAACCGTGTCATTTAATTCAATTATTCTTCTGCCTATTTCCAAAACAGGTTATAATGGATAATGTAGCACATCATTTAACAAAGTAATTAAACCTGTTGGAGGGGGAGGAGGGGGTGGGTTAGGTCCACCTCCACCACCACCGCCACCACCACCAGAACATTTGTACAGCAAATTCATCTGTTGGATGTCAATAGGGCTCAGGTGATCACGGTTACCAAGCCTAACCTGCCAAAAAACAACGTGAAACAAAACAGTAATAAGCTAGTGAATGTACTAATTAATGGAAGGTGTTCACCGCGTTACCGTTCTGGGGAAATTTTAGCCATAGCAATTTCCTATAATAGTACTTTCTGATCCCTATAAACTTGCTAAGTTAACAAGACATACTAAAGACTTGACTATATTTCAGTGCTTAGATTCCTAGATTCAGTTTTTATGCTATGCTATGCAATGCAATGCTACGCTATGCTATGCTACGCTATGCTATGCTATGCTACGCTATGCTATGCTATGCTAAGCTATGCTAAGCTATGTTATGCTATGCAATGTTAAGTAATGCTATGCTATGCTATGCTATGCTATGCCATAGTACTGTTTAATTAACTTGAGGGCAAACGGTATTAAATGTTGCTTCACTTGTTGCACCTTGTTGCTACTGTTTATGTATTTAACCAAAGACATTTCAAACATGGTTTATGGCATCAAATTAATAGTAGGCACTCATTTCAAACAACATTTCTCCGTTCGATACATTCTTCTTACATTTATACGGCACACGTTAATATGCATAAATATTAGCAGTAAATTAGATTTGTCTCCTAGCTGGCTTTCCTGCGTGCCCAAATCGACCAAAAAGTTGCAACCCCTTCTCCCTTTGTTAGCGACTACCACATTCTGTCGTGCACGCTGCGCCGGTTACTATACTAACCCCTTGTTTCTTTGGTAGAATAGTCGGCCGCCCATTTCTGCTGAAAGCTGTCGAGTCATAGTGCATGACACTCCCGTAGTCGTATGGTGTTCCAAGAGAGTCAATTTTGGAGCGGTCGTATTTGTTGAAGTTGAACTCCATACCTGTTTAGACACGTTCAGTAAGAGACACACCGTAATTAATTATTATAGTGACTGTCCTGCATCTTGCAAACTGGTTTGGCTGCAGGAGTGTAATGTGCTAAATTGTACCTTGATTTGTACTCAAGTATTTAAAGCTTGTCATTGGCAAACACAGAAAAAGTGACGTGAGACCGGTCTGAAAAAACGTTTTTCATTGAACCGTGCCATTATTACAACACCATCTTTTTTATAAAAAGCATGTAAAACAGCTGGTTATATAAATAGAGGGAAACAAACAAGGCAATTTGGCTCTCAAACAAGGCTCTCAAACAAGGCATTTTCCACTGAGGAAGAGAGAGTACCCTCGAAACGTCTGGTTTTTTCTTACATTCACTAGAGCACTTATTTACTCAAACTACTGAATGTAAATTGAGGAAAGTTTGCTATGTAAAAATCCAACGAATAAATACCGTAAAATTCCGGTTATAAGCCCCCCCGCTTATAAGCTCCCCCGGTTATAGGCCCATCTACCTGGAAACAATAAAATACCTCCGGTTATATGCCCCCCCCCCGGATATAAGCCCCCCTCTGCTGGATCACAGTACTGAACAGGGCTAAATGTTACTTTATTATGACTTTTTAACTTAAAAACGTATCTCGATCAACACTGCCGTGGCTTGTTTCGAAACGTTTTTTTTATTCCGCTTATAAGCCCCCCCCCCGGATATAAGCCCCTCCGCTTATAAGCCCACCCAAAACCCCTTACGAAGTTGTATAAGCCCAGGGCTTATAACTGGAATTTTACGGTAGTTTGTTTATTAATTTCTGGACACCCCTGAAAACCACCTGGCTGTTAGAAGCATCCCGACTAAAAAATGTCCTTATAACTGTTGTCTGCAGGTGACTGTTAGATCATACCTCGCATGATGTTCTGTCGATAAATGGTGACAAACTCGTCTCGGTCTGGTCGCGACTGCTCGTGGTAAAAACCAAGCGCGTGACCTGAAAGAAAATAGCAATTTTTATTTTAGTTCCATTACTGTCGGTTGCATTTATAGGCTGAGAAGCGTTCTGTGGCGATCCAAATAAAAAAACGCCCGCCACGACGACAAGGAGCATTACAGGAATTAAAAAATCTCTTTCCAGTCCGGCCCTTTAAGTATCTATCCGTCGCTAAAGTATGATGACAAAAAAAAAAAATTGCAAAATTTGCGTTACATCCGATCGCCACGAAATTTGGCAGAGAGCGTAACAAGACAATTACTGAGTCTCTCCGCAAATTTCAGTTGAAACACTTAAATATGGCATACACGACGAATACGCCCAAACAGTGATTTAAGTTCAACATGGCGTCGGCTGCGAACGATCGCAAACAAATTTATTAATTTGAGGTAATAAAAATGAATCTTATAATGAATTCAAATCATAATTTTAATACTACAATTATACTGATCAATTATACTTCGATTTGCTTGTCTAAGAATAGCATTGCTGGGGGAAAGTACATAAATTTCATAGCCTAAATTTCATTACCAACTCAAAACCAGGCAGTCAGGAGTGAGCACTCTAATCGTACATTATAATTACCCGTGTCATAAAACTAGAAATGAGAATATGGTTTCAAACAAAAACAGCAACATTTATTTATACTAAATTGCAAAGAATATGGAGTAAACAGACTATGTTAATTTTGAAACTTATGAAATGGTACAGGCTGCCTATAATAACCATATATAAGGCTAAAGGAAATTAGGCAATCTATCACCAACAAAACTACTAAGATAACATGTTAGATTGTTGATCACTTTTTTAATGTGCTACATAATTTCTACATAATTTTGCTCTAGACCACTGTGCTTTATTTGAAGTACTCACCGATCTCATGTGCAACTGTCCCAGCATGCCAGCATCCAGACGCTAAAGTGATCGCTTGTCGTCCTCCAGTTTGACCAACATATGAGGAACACCTGAACAGATAACAACACAATCAGAGTGATAGTAGTTTTCGCGCGGCAGACACTTTCATTGCCCCATATTTTACGACAACACTTAGGAATACAACTAACGTGATAAATTTTTGCATTAAATGGAAACTCGGAAAAAATCCGAGCTCCAGATGGACTGCGTGATGCAGTTCTAGTCAAAGACCCACATTTGACCCTTGCTCACCATAGAGTCTCCAGTAGCTCAGCACGGAGTGATGGTCGTGGGTTCAAATTCCATCTGGAGCTCGGATTTTTTCCGAGTTTCCATTTAATATAAAAATATATGACGTTGTATTTCTTTAGAAAAACTTAGGAAGAACAATAAATTGTCAGTCCTTGAGGTGTATACCAGCGCATTTGAGTCACGTTACATTTTTAAAGTAGACAAAAAATTACTCTGTTTGTCCTTGTGTATGACTAACTATTTGGACATTTTCTTACTTTTGTTTTCTCAGGGTAGTACAACTATATTTTACGACGTCTTCCTTTCTGTGCCCTTTTCCAGAAAGACTTAAGTTATTACGCAGCGGTAACTCGCTTGCATTTATTCTTTTTACATCAGTGCAACTTTTTTTCGCGTCTCAGCCACAAACACTAAGATCGATCTCACGATAATGAAACGAGTTGTGGCGTTCACGTACTCTTGTGCTTTGGTGTCACGTACTTATCCTCAGAATTTATATTTTAATATAAATACCGCTTGCGATAAAATATTGCTTAAAATCATTTAAAGACACTTTTCTAAAACCCGATAACGTTTCGACTTGGCTGGACGTGATTCATTCTATCAATAGAAGTTAAAAATAGATCATTAATAAAAATTGTGAAATAGAAATAAAAGTTGCGTTAAACAAAAAGTCTCGCACGTGTTAGTCAGTCTGTGTATTCAATAGATAAAGTTTCTCAAATTTTCCTTGGCATTTCAGTTTCTAGATCAGGATAACTTTGTCATTCATTCCAACTTTAACAATATAAGATGTACAACTAAAATGTGACATTAGAATATTCATTGAATTCATTTAGTGAAAAAATAAAATGAAAGAAGGTTATTCCTAAACATACCATTATATAGCTCACACCTAGGACATAGAACTTTTCTTGATTCTCTGTAGCTTTACTACTATTTTTGTGTTTTCGTAACACTATACGTCTTTTCTACTGTTTCGTTCCCTGCATTAACATCCCTGTAAGGGCCAATTTAGACAATACAGCTTTGTCGCACGCGACAAGCTCACGACAGCCGAAACAATTCGTGAGCCCGTCAATTATTTCAGAAGAAAGAATGAGGTGCGCTTGTAAATGGTCCAATGCAACGGTTGTAAACAACTTCTCCCCCTAATACTCCGGGACACTTCATACTACAAAATCTGAAATTAAGTACTGGCTGCGTGGAACATATTGACAGCGACCATGACAGAGTTGACAGTGTTGCAGCAATTACTAGGCATTTGAGTTATTTAGTGTTTTATCGATGTTTTTCGATTAGATAAAATGCTGCGCATGGTGCGTTCTAACGAGGGAAACGTATTGCCGCGCTTTATGGGCGTTAAGTGATCGACCGATCAATCGATCGATCGATCGATCGATCGATTGATTGAAGTGATTGATTAATGTGTGTCTTTAACTAACCCTCCTCCGTTTTGAAAGTTGGCAAAACTCCTTTCACCTCCACCAGCTTCTCTGAATTTGATACAGGTAGTGTCACTCCACATTCTCATTCCAGCTCGAATTGCACTCATCGCTCTGCTATTACCACCTAATTAAAGGGAACATAACATTTTTTTTTTCGAAGCCACTAAAGAAGTTGAAACAACTGCGAGAATCAAAGGTTTGGTAAGGGCTCATAGCAATGAAAAAAACCGAAGTTGGAAATCTTTTTGGCGGACAGCACCTTTTGATTGTATGTTGTTGTTTTTTTCTTTACAACGTTTTTTTCAAACCCAATGTTCACCGGCGTAACTGAACACTCAAAAAAGCTCTTACTACTTCCCGTAGCTTCCTAGCTGGCTCACCTAGTTGATTAACAACTGGAAATTGATGATGGTAAGTAAACCTCCCTAGCGAACTTTAAAAAGCCGACGTTGCGAGCGTTAGCCATTGGAAGGAACACTTTTCTCCGAAAAAACGGAATCAAGGAAGGAAGCTAAGCGAGGGAAGAACTTTCCACCCCAAAGAAAAATGTCTTATCGTCTATCTTGGGGCTAAATCGCCGCTTCTGGAACAATTATATTGTCCATTTTAACATCAGTATTGAATATCCTCCATAAAGGAAGTGAGGAAATTCATTTCATATGCACTTCACAGTCTTTGCAGAAATGCGATCATACGAAGAGTGAAAACATGTTGAAATTTGATTAAATATTATGACTTGTATTTGACTTACTCAGACTTCTGTCGATTCTGTAAACCAAAACGCCGTTTCTCCACGTTCCTCTGTTAATAGAGCCCCGGGACACTGGTGCGTCCACGTCCTGGCCTGCCTCTGCAGCGGCCCTTTGTTCAGCCGTCAGTATCATGTCCCCTTCAAATAAGTTAGGGTCCCCAGCGCCAATATTCTCTATATTATGGGAAAAGTCAGTGTCATTTGATGTAAATAATTTCCTAACATAATTCTACAAAAAAAGAAAGATATTCTTTTTTATGGTAAAAGAAAACTATTTTGTTCGTTTGCTTTGCTTGTTTTCATAATTTTAAACAATTTCAAAAACAAAATGTTAGTCAGTTCTGGTGATCTTATTCAAAGGAAATTCTTGATTCAATCTTCTATTAAATACGAATTAAAGAAAGTAAAATATTTTTCCCCATAGTACCTTCTGGATTGCTGGAGAAAGCTGCCCCTAGCAGGGCGGAGATGATAATCAGCCACATTCTGTTAGTTGCTATCAAGCAAGTAATAAGAAAATACTAGAAAATTTCTTTTTTATAACCAAGACCTGTTTTTTCACCTGTGTTGATAGTTTGTATTAGCTGCCAGAAAAGTTTGGGTTTGTGCAACAAAAATCTGCAGTTATGAGACTGTTCAAATAAGGCGTGCTTGGTGACTGATATTTCATCACATGCCTTATTTGTTTTCCTGGCTAGCAAGAATATTTCGTATATGGCCTTTGCTGTTATAACGCGATGATGTGCGAAAATCGTAAATTGGTATCATTTTCCTGATTCTCCAAACTGTTACTACAGGAAATACAGGGAAACCTTCATGGAGAATTCATACGACAACACTGGTCAAAGCTAATGGGAAAGGTGAATTCTTTATACATTGATGGGTATCATATAATCTACTGATGCTCGCTGCAAGAATTTTAAATTGATTTTTCCCATCTTGCGTGCTGATAAAACAGAGCACAGTCCATATATACATATAACATATTGCATTGGATCAACTATTTATTTACCTGCTGGTGAAACAACAAGCTCATTCTGACATAAAGCAATATTTATTCTATAAAAATAAATAAATATTTCTCAAGAAAAATGATTAAAAAACGATGCTATCTTCTTGATAAAAATGCTGATTTACTTGGAAAAATTAAAGTTCCAATTGTATGGACTTTCAGTTCATTGAAATTTTCAACGGGCAAACGCTTGTTCACCATTTTTATGAATAATTTTTGACTTCGTAATCTGTTGTCAGCAGGAGGTAACAATATAAAGCATAATCTTTTCCTTTTGCCCACAATGAAAACTTGGCATGTCGCAAATATTCAAAGAAACGATAAACCAATATGGAAATCGATATTGGAAGTTTGTCAAAGTGGTCATTTCTAGTATTTTGTAGCCTTTTCTGAGTAAGAAAGTGAATGTTGCATTGCTTGACAACGTCAGTGAATAAAATATTTGGTTTAATTACAAAATGTACCTTTCCAGACTTAAGCCTTCAGCTGCCAGATGGAGAAACAAACACCGAACTCTTTAACCACATGGCAGTTTATGTAGTCAGGAACATCCCAACAACCCAGGGGACATATAGCACTTGCGAGCACTTGCGACTCTCTCGATTGATCAATCTATGATTTATCCTTTCAATATGAATACATTGCCAACAAGAAAGGGCATGGGAATAAAAAAAACCTTTCCAAACTTTTGGGATGCTGGTCTTTTGGTGCTTGCAGATTCTCTAATCCAGCATTTTAGAAATGTGTAGCAACTAAAGAAGCGAAACTAATGAAATCAGCAATATAACTGAAGAAACAAAACTTTCCGGGCTTTCTGTCTCGATCAGAATAGAAAGTAAACATAACATTTATAACAGGGATTCTGTGTTTAGTTCTTGTCTCGCATCCCAGGAGTTGTTGCTGCATGCTAAACGATGAAACAAAATATCACTTAATCGCTATGTAACACAGTCTTAAAGATTCAAGAAGAAAGTTTTGCTTCTTTAAAGGGATAGACTGTTCTGAAAACAACAAGCAACGTGGGGACCCTGGCTTCCTAGATTAATGCCAATTTGTAAGTAGTTTGTTCGCCCGCCAAAGATATTTCAAATTAGTTTTCTGCAATACATTAACTCTGATATCCTTCAAGTTTTATTTTGATGAACCGTTTTAGACATATACGCAGTTATCCTAAAAAAAGCAAAATAGCAAACATTTATCATGCTTGTTTCTACAATGCACAAAAATATGGAAATTTACAACTGTGAAACAGAAATTAGCCGTTTATGAATATTCTTTACACATTTCCTCGAACTCATCAAGAACAATTCATGAAACACATCAAACGCTCAGATTTCTGTATTCCAACGGCGCGCTTGATCTTTTAGCAAGAAATTTTCATCAGTTTTTAACTGCTAATATCATAGCGTATATTAGGATTCAAGATCGTCTGATATATTCTTCATAGCCTTGTGGAAAATCTAATGGACATCCGTGGGTTGGACACAAAACTGGCTCTTCTTTTTTCTTTGGTGCAAAGATGTCTTTTTTGGCCTGTTTGATGATCATAACGCAAAGGACAACATAGATGACGAAGTTAATAAAGTAGATAATGTAGTCACTGTGGATTTCCATCGCCTGAAAAGGACAGAAAGAAAATTAAAGAGTTGTCATGAAAAAGCATGACATACGTCAAACTGTAGTCCGCGTTACGTTCTCGCTCGAAGATAAAATTTGCCTATGTTTCGCTCGTTGCCCTCAAAGTAGAATAAAATCAATCTGATACGAAATTATGAAAGAGAAAACAAATTCAAAATTTCAAGCTGCACGCGAATCCTCTTTATAGATGATAGCATCTCAAATGCAGCTTCTATAATTGGTGTGTCATACGCTCATATCATCAACAACTTCCTACTTTGAAGTGGTGTTTTAATGCGTTAAAAGGCTTACACAAACACGGAAAACGCAGCTAATAATAAAAAACTTACAACTTTAAGACCTGCAAAGATTCTTTAATTCAGAACTGTTTTAGAAATGAAGACAGTTGATGTTGAAAATTTATCGCGTCAGATGCATTCATGCTGTACTCATAATTATTACACATGTCACAACAGTTTACAGGAGATTGGAAAATAGAAATAAATAATTTCTACTCTGAACCATGAAACAAAAGGCTCCTCCGAAATAGGCGCCAAATTAGCTCCAGCAAAAGCCGAAAGCCAGCAGATTTTAATTAACTTTTTTAATATCAAGAAAAGCTCCGGTCCAGATGGTCTCACGGTTTGAAGACGGGAAGTGCATAAAAAAAGTAAAATATTTGTTTTAGCCGAAGACACTTTTGTCGGTAAAAGAAAAAGAACCTCCGAGTAATCCATTTCACAAGGGTTACAAAAGATAGTTCTATCGGTTTTAGTTTCTTAAACACACATACACACAAAAAGAAAAACACAAAACAAAACAAAGATGGAGTGGATCATGCAAACATTACGCTAGCACTTCGTGGATCTTTTTGTTTAATGTTATGTGTATGCGAACCAAATCCCTTTCTTAATAATTTTTATGCAAGTAAGCTGTAAATCGAGTAATCTTCAATCAGGGTGCAAAGTTAGAATTTGTCTCGCGAATTCGCAACGATCATATGGAGGTTCAGAAAACAAACATGATATTATTCGGATATCAAACGTGATTTCATAGTACGAAAGTTTTCACACCTTTTTTCTAAAAATGCCACAAACGTTAACAAACGTTAAAAGCCCTGGGAATAATTTGGACAGTTTTGTAAAATTTTAAGATAAGTCGCGCAAATTCACTCAATGTGCTTATGTCTGAGCTTGTTTTCATAAAGAGTTTTCTTTTTCTATTAGTTTTTAGTTTCTTTCTTCTAGAACTAAGTTCGGAGAATAGTTTAATACTTGCATGGCAATAAAAGCAAGACAAGGGCTGCTGAAGGCTTCAACACTAACAGAAAGGTCTTGAAAATAGTCTGCGTCAAACCATTAATTTACAACTAGAACGAGAGTATTGGTACTGCATTTATTTCCTACACTTTTCTCACTGCCTTCATAAGTACAAACAATTGAAAAAGCTATTTTGTACAAATTTCACATCGCGGTTTAAAAGTCTAGAAGTGTAGTTCACATAGGCTAAGAATTAAATTTAGTTTACAGGTGTTCAAAACAAGTGCATGTTAACTAAGCACATGCGAACAGTATTACAAAGTTTGAGTTTATATATTTACTGCAGTCCTCCCCATTGTTAAAGCCGGAAGAAGTTCAAAAGTTTACAGCTGACCTTTCAGATTGTCTTCTTGGTTTTCATATCTGAAGATTTTATCTTCTTGTCCTCTGGAAAATACGATCGCCAGATATCTTTCACGAGCGGCCAGCATTCTCGACACAAGAACACTCCAGCGATGGTGTAGAATACGACAATACAAGTAACCATTAGACGAACTTGCCAACTTACTTCTTCATGATCACTCGAATAACGAGACATTATTTACTTGGTTCACTTCCTGTATTCTTCCACAAAAATCGAATTTAGTGAGGCAATAATCGTGCGCACGCGTTTCCAAGATCACAGACTGTTCATGTCGTTATTGTTTTCGAAAGTTAACGCTTATTCCTCAAAAGACATATTAATTTTCAGATTTCAGCAGCTCAGTTTCTTACAAAAGATATCCCAGCCGCCGTCGATTGGGTTATCCTTCTAAGTGGGGTAAGCCTTCGACTGCCTCGTAAATCTAAAATTTCATGTGCAGTATTTGGCTCTTGCCGTGAGAGGTTGTTTATCTCGATCTCTTTCAAGATATAACTATCTACTTCAACCAATCAGCGGAAACATTCTCTATCATCTTAACAAAGAGCAGCAAGAAATGATGGCTGCTGCGTAGGTAGCGTATCTCTTGAGGGGCAAATGATTCAAATTTAAATTCAAATTTTGGTAATCGTAGGCAAAGGGTATACATCTGTTAAGTTTGTTGTTGACATACGTTTTCCGGTTTTTTCGGTATTGCATCTCGCAAAGCTATCTAATTTTTCCAATATTAATAAGTTGAAGCATTAAGAGTCTTAAAAATGTATCATCGTAAAAAAGGTATATGTAGGAAAAATGCTCTGTATTTGGGACGTCATTTGAATTTGATGTAGCGTAGTGCAGTCGCTTATCCTTGCGCAATTCTTTTCTATACAGTGAACAATGAACTGGGTGCCCAGGCTCACGTTAAGACAACTCGGTCAAAATGGCGTCGACAAAATTGAAAGGATTTTGTGTGAAACTTTATAGGTTAAACTTTATTGAAGAAATTGAAATTGATTTCGGAAGAAAATATTGCAAGGGAGAACACTTGATATACTCGACTGTTGGACTAAAGGAAGCTCAAACATTGGCTTTGATAATTCAAACTTGCTCCAAGTTGTAGTTGGAAGACCAACAGTTCATAGAAGCGAGGTTTGAAGCTGCTTGCTTCCTTCTGAGTCGGCAGTCTCCAGCAACTTGGCTGGCAGAGAGTGGACTCGCTTACCAAATTATTCTCCCGCTGGGAAGGGTGACAAGCAAGACTGTCGTTTCAATTACAGGGTCATTGCAGATTCACCAGAGTACACGGTGTAAAATTCGCTTATTGCAAAGTACGCCACTTCCATTATACAGCACTTCTAAATCAAGATAGCCAATGGCATAACTATACAAATCACGTGTTTTCTTGGCAATCTGGAATTCAATCCCACATTAAAAAAAATCACTAAATAAATCTTTATTTGAAATAAATTAAACAAACTATTTCTTGGTGTATTACAATGCAAAGATGACTATGTTGAAGTCTCCCATTTTTCTTAAATAACATGGTGGATATCATTCATGACATTCATTAATTATCCAAAAACTAAGTAATTGACTTCTGATTTTTCGTGCGCGTATGCATTTATTATACTCTCAGTTTACTTTTTGACTTGCCTTTTATCTACCTGGCGTTTTTGTTTAAAGGACATTTATTTCAAGAAATAATAGCTTGTGACGTATCCTTTTTCCAGCTTCCGGTTTGGGGAACTTCCTCTCATCCGGGAATTTGTTTTACCGGTTTTTTACATAGAATGGAGGCAAGCATTCATGTTCAATCCACTTTAGCTGAATGATGCCTTCGACAAGTCAAGACAAATTTCCTCTCCCTCCACACCCTGATATCTATTATACTCAGCAACGGTATGGTGGTTTTCCCCTCACCTTTGCTGGGATAATACATTGTATGTCTTTGTAATGTGATCTTTTGTTGATTGTTATGAAAATAAACGGCCACGTCTGTGGCCAAAAATATCCCAAAATGGGAATGTTTTGATTTTGTTCCAGCAAACAGAGCTCGACCAAGGCAACACGCGCATACATTATGAATACTTTTTAGAAGGCATATCTTGAAGATTATTAAAAAGTGGAAAAGTATAGTGTTTTGACTTTTAAATAGTCGTAAAACACCACTGCAATATAGAATTTTTCTTAATATTTTTCTTTCGGTTATTTATTTGCTTTTTAAGTTTTTCTGTCTCTTTAAAGTTTGCTTTCGATCAGAAAATAAAACGGGCTCAGTCCTAGATTTGGGTGGACCATTAATTATAAATATTAAAAAGAGTCTAATTTTTCGAGTATAGAGATAAAAATTATATGAAGGTTTAAAATTAGTTAAAATCTTTTGAAAAAAGGTTTTCAGTTTTTTTTTGCACGAGAACAACAGGTTGTCCCATAAAAGATCGAGAAATGATAAACGTGAAATGCGAAGACCCCAGTTTAAGTATTACTTCACCTTCGCATTGTTTTCCCACGAGAAAATGACCGTCAGTCCTTGTGCATTGTTTCGGATCAACGTCACATTATTGCAAGTTGAAATTAGCTTCTACCTATTTTTTAGTGTATTTTTTTTACTTCAGTAAGGAACAACATGACTCGATAGGAGTGGCGACTGGACTGTAAAAAGGAACTTTAAGATAGTGTACTTGCAATGTCCTTGAGGATACCAGAATGACGCGTAAACGAACACTAAAAAAATCACTATATTAAGAGAGGAAGCCACATCAGTTCTAGCTGGTTTTCGAGATCCGGGTGGAATTTGGAATGTTAGTTTTTCAGGAGAGAGGAAAACCGGACAACCCGGAGAAAACCCTTTGGAGCAAGGTCGAGAACCAACATTAAACTCAGCCCACATATGACAACTTCATGGTGACTCCTGCTCCCCTAAGATATTGTTATGCACTCTCATGTTTATCTTATTCATGAAACCACTATCTTGTTGACATGATTGACTTACATTATTCAGTCGATTAGAGACCTTTGAGGTCGTTTTAAAATCGATTATTGTCCGATACATTGATGAAAGTGAAGACTGGTATCAAAAGCATGGTTACCACATACATCACTTTTCAAACATGCCTGATTTTTCTCTGATAAAAATAAAATTTTCACTGACCAAATAAATAGAAAATGTCAGATTTAGAAGCGGTCTCCGGCCTCCGTTTCCCAAAGAAAAACATCGCTGCTGAGATATAGACATTTTTTTCCAATTAAATCAGGTGTTATAATTATAATTTTTCTTGACTTTTCTTCAAAATGTCGATTTTTTTCTTGACTCAAAATAAAATCCTCTGACCTTCAAAAATCGTTGCAACCCTGAAAAGGCGCGAAAATGTATAGTAGGCACTAGGTGCTCAGCGTCAGCGTTGTCACCTTCGAAGGTTATGGAACTATGACGCATGCGCATGGCATTCAATATCCTAACAAGTTGGTCTGAAAACAAGCTAGTTATGCAAAACAGTTCAAAACCGGTTTCCACATTGTGATGTTTGGCATTACAAAAACTGCCAAAAATTTTCATTTTACTGAATAGTGGGGAAATAAATTGATAAAGGTGCTGACAGGTTTTGGATTAAGAAGAATAAAAAGAAAATTAAAATGCTAATATTGTGTCTTCGGGGGAGAAAGAGACAGGGAAGAGACATCATTTCATAAAATAAAGGGCTTTCATCAGACGAGAGCTGACTACTAAATTTTTCGATCTTGCTCGATTCAATTGAGTGTATTAAATTTATGAGTTCGAGTTAGAAATTTCGAGTTCGAGCTAGAGATTTCGAGTTCGAGTTAGAATTAGAATTTCGATTTTGAGTTAAAATTTCGAGTTCTAGTTAAAAGGAAGGGCCTGAAAAGATACTGATTTCGAGATGGAAGACGAAAAAAAGAAAAAAAGAGAAAGAAAACGGCGTGACATTTTCGCAGTTGGTCACGCATAGTGTCGCCCCTATCAACAAATGAAAGCTAACCGCAAGCAAATAGAAGTGGAACTAACCGCAAGCAAACCAGAGTGGAACTAACCGCAAGCAATCCAGAATGGAGCTAACCGCAAGCAACTCGATATTTTAACTCGAAGTCGAAATTCTAACTCGAACTCGAAATTTCTAACTCGAACTCATGAAGTCGACAGACCCGATTCAATTGCTACAAGCCATATAATAACTTTCGTAAGGATTTCTGTCATTAGTGACCACCTTAATTAAAAAACAAATGGGCGAGTTACCTAAAGGGGAGGGGAGAAAAGATAAATTAAGTGTTTCTTGTAGAGAACTTGACCTATAACAGGGTTTATATCTTGACTCTGTACGGATGACTAATAAAAAAGACATCTAATCATTGGCCACGTTTCCTATGCAAGGATTTTCGTTTACCGATCGACTTCCTTTTTACCGGCACATTTGCCAGTTATTGTAATCAAAATTTATGCCAGAAATTCCCGGTTGAACAAGACGTTTGACAAATTTTAAAAACCATACGGAAGTTGTTAAAACTAGCTAGTCTTAAAGAAATAAAACCACGAATTGTTACAAAACCCCAGGCACCTGTGAAGAATTTCCTTTCTTGTAAATTTTTTATTATTTTTTAAAAAAAATCATTTGTTACCATGTATATGTTTTTCTTTACACTAGTTTTAATGCGGCATATTGCTGTCAAGACGTACGTGGGCATTTAATCAAAACTACTATTTCGAGCGTGGATCGAATTGAAAATGAAGAGTTACTGGACAGCTGGACCCTGCTGGACCCTTGAAATTACTTTATATGCACGAAAATACCTCACACGTTCAGATCAGTTTATCGGCTGAAGCATCAAGATGAAGAAAACTGCCGCGTCTTGCATTCTCGTGCTGCTCCTTTCTACGCTGTTGGTGGAAGGCTTTGTGCCCAACAATGCTGCCAAAAAATGGATAAAGCGGGTACGATCGTCTATCAATTTTGTGCTCGTTAGTTACATGGTATTATGATAGCTGCAGTTGCAATTATTTTACGCCGAGTCAAAAGTCGCTAATGTTTCGTTTCCTTATTATGTTTTAGACGCGAAATCAGGGTGCGGATGACAATCTGGAATATATAAAGAATGCCAAACGATCGATCCAGGTAAGCGTGCTAGGGCTCATGCCTAAGCCTCTTTTTTTCTGTGCTTTTCACCTAGCGACGCCACGCCTAGGTGTCCCCTTCCCTGTTGCTAAGGAAAAAACATTTATCCTGATCAAAGTTACTTTTTAGGCTTTTTTCCTCTTTCGATGTCCCAATTTTAACACAAAATGTAATGAGGTTTGGGTGAAAATCATTGCATAACAATAGCCAATTGGCCCATAAAATGTAGGAGAACAAAAAAAAAGGTGTAATGCAAACACTTTCTCCAGACATTCAGCAAATACTTTTTGTTCTCTTCTCGTGCCTCAATTTCCGTTGAATTCCTGTAGGAAAGTGACTATCACTTCTAGTGCGTTGTATCAGATCAAATTTGGTAAAAATATATTGTTTCTATTCTTTTGTTCAGGAACTGCGTGACTCGGAATGGCGAAGAAACTTGTGCCTGACCTGTAATGATCTGTGCCTGACCACAGTGAAAGCGGACGCTTAAAGAGTCTGGACTTCAAGAGAACTGAATCTGTCCAGAGCATTGACCAGCTAACTTAAAAGAAGACACTTAAAAAATGATGCTTATTTATTGTGCAGTCCTGTAACCAATGCATAAATTAAATAAAGATTAAATGTGGGCAATTTCTTTCCGTCATGATTTTATTATTTTATTCAGTCCCTCATTGCCTGATAAATCGATGTTGACAAGAATAAAAAAACATAAATAAAAACACTGAAGAAAACATTTAGTCAAGGAAAACTACGGCGCATGTGCAATACATTCAATTGCCCAAAAGGGTTAAAAGGGTGGGTTTGGTTTTCGTGTGCTACCAAACACGTTCCTAGTAACTTGAAATTGTGCCCTCCCTCCCTACGACCATTGCGGGTCTTTGCAAGGGAAAAAAAACGCCTGGTCGATGGTTACGTTCCTAGTACTACACCTGCTGCTTGGAATTGGGGACTAGTGTACATAGTTTACTTAAAATTGGCTCTGATCATAAACAGATGTAAAACTCCTGAATCTCTCTCAAGTGGGTAAAATTTCCAAAAAAACCTAAACCCTATTATAAATTGGCCCACTTTCACAAGCAGCATGGCTCTTATTACAAAAAGGCAAAAAAAAAAAGCAACAACAACAGCAAGCAAAAAAAAAGCCTTAACGAGGAAAAATGCAAAGTAAAATGCTTTTAACCACCTCGTTCTTTATTTAGGACCTAAAACAAAGCATATCTTTTGATTCTATATGGATGATTTAGACAAAAAATATCGACTATTTGACCAGCTGTGCAAAGAAAGGTCTATTCAGCGGAAGAACGTTCTTCGCGTTTCGTCCTTTGCACGTATGTGGAAAATAGGGATATTAACTGATGTCTGCTGAAAGAATCACATTTCCTGATAGTTATTTGCTTAAAATGTATTGGTTCATAAAGAGAATATGGAGTAAGGGACTGTGAAATAATTATCAGGAGGGGGTCGTAAAACGAGAGGGGTGGGGCAGATTCTGCAGTAATACACTGAGAAAGGTGGATATCTAAATTAATCAATGGGAATAAGGGTGATATTCAATTTTCAACGAAATCACACGTTTAAACTTAGGTATGAAAAATAAAACAAATGACATTGCAGGTGATTACGTTATGTTTTAGCAAAGTAAAAATGGAATCGACGTTTTATGAATGTCTGTAATAGATATCGTATCTTTCATGGCTCAAAGTTTTGCAATGGGGGGACAGGATTGGGAGGGGGGGAGGGGGGGAGGGGGGAGTGTTTGGTTAGTTGTTAGCTTTAACAGGGGGTTAAACGTTATTTCAGCCTTTGTATAGGGGGGGGGGGGTCTAACTTAAAGCCGTATTGTACTTGTTTTGGAACCCCCTCCCCAAAGCATCAAGCCCTAATAACGCTTTGACTAATTTTCGTATGTGAAAAAAAAACGGCAATATCTATGTTTCCTGGTACCATGTCAATTAATTTGGTGTTGGCTTGTAGATAAAAGGGAAAAAAAAACAAATCAAGTAAAAACAAAACAAAAAATGGTACACTTAAAGCTGCATTTAAATAATTAAACAGAAAATTCGATAAATTTGAATTCTAATTAAATTTTAAAACGTTTACGACTGGTACCTGTCTTTTTACAAGACGGTATTTGTCAAAATTATGTCTTGTACTGACATTTGGTACAATAGTGAGAATATTAATGCCTTTATTCAAAGATATTCCGCAGAAGAACAGTTCAAAGTCAGTATTCTCTCAACTTAAAAAGCTTGAAAATATGTAGGTTTGCTGTATTTATTGCTGGTATAGTAATAGTTTACACGTTGATGTAAATAAAATATTTTGTCGAATACCAAGTTTCTAAAAAACACCAAGCGTCGCACAGTTTGTAGTCAAAACAATCATAAAACCTTCCAAGGATAGCAACAGATATGATTCTTCCCATCGTTAACATGGACGTCACACCATTGGTGCAATTCTTGGTTTTTGTTTCGTATATTGGACTTGTTTACGGCCTTTCTGTCGAACTAATTGGAAGTAATCCACTCCGTATGGTATGGAAAACTGCTGAAACTGTTCATCCTCCTGTGGAAACCGATAGTAATGAAGAAAATACAATTTCCCATTAAGGTAAGCCTGAAAACCTTTAAATATTGGTTCTTATAAAGACACTATAATCTTTAGTAGATGCATTGAGATTGTTTCAAAAGTTGGATGCAACTGCCGAGGTCGCTATAAATTGTAAAAGCTTTCAGATAACCATTTCGAGCGACCAATTATTTATTTGAGTATAATTATAAAACATGGAAAGGACAAAACCTCATGTACCGTCCATTTTCATAGTAAACGAAATTGTAATTAATTAAGTCTGAAGATGATTTCTATCTCAAAGATATGTGTACAGTAAGGTAAAAGGTGAAGTCTGCATACGAGCCTAGTGGCCCATCAAGCCGGAGCTCATCCCGGTTTTCGTAGCATGAAGTGACTAGGAGTATTTCTACTCCCACCTGGATGGGTTGCTAGTCCATCGCAGTGCTAACCCAGGAGAAAATTCGTCGGTACCCATTTATACACCTGTCTGGAGAGAGGCAACACAGTGCCCCGGCAAGGGCTCGAACCCGGACCGCCCAATCCGGAGTCCGAAGCACTAGCCATTAGGCCACCGCGTACAGTGCCTTTGCTTAATTTTTCCACGACCTTCTAATCTGTTTTAATTCGTAGGAAAGCCTTATCTAGAACAACCTCGGTTTCATGTACTTGATAGAGATCTTTTATTGCATTGATCGTCTATTTACTAAAACGCTGATTATTTCTTTGTAAACGTTTTCCATAAATTGTCTTATGATATTTTTTCACTTTTCTCTTGCCAGGTTTTCAACATTTGTCTCAAAGCTTCACTGTTCAGCCTGATAAGTATGAGCAGATTACACTGAGACTAGTGAAACAATTCTTCAGAAATGCAAAAAACAATGTCTTATCCTGCCGCCAAGAGGAGTATTCACAACAAGTAATATTTTGATAGCAGCAATGCATTGACGAGGGAACATAAGGGATCCTTTTCAGTATCGTTTTTAAATCCGAACGATAAAAACTGATAAAAAAATGACTAACTTTAAGTGTCAGTAGGTTTAAATTTAGCACTGCTGGATAAGTAAAAGAAAGCGAGAAAATATGTAAACAATGCGACTTTAGAAGCTCAGAAATACAACCTGATCATTGTACGAAAGCTTTAACCATAACATGTTCCGCTACGCAATCGAGACCCTTATTTATTCCCATTATATCACTGGGTTTGATGATCTGGTAATATTCATTTAATAAAGTCAGCTTTTTCTGGGAATGAAAAGCGGATATTTTGCCTCTGGGAAATTAATTATTGATTACAATTGACTTGAGGAACATTGATTTGTGAAGTTTCGCGTTAAATGTTCAGGTAAAGTGTCACTGGATACTCCGGCCCTGCATGATAGTTTTCATGAGCATTTCGTATCAAGAAACGTACGAGGGTAGCCATTTCTCTCGTCAGTGTGTGAAACAACAGCAGTAAAATTGGTTCTTTCGCGCACTCCCATCCACGAAAATGACGTCGTAGAGTCTTCACATGGCGATCTCCTTTAAAAATTTCCCTGCATTAATTTCTACGTTGGCCAGCATCTTCAAATGCTTTTGAGACTGACCGCGGCAGTAAAATTAGTCTGCAAGATTACTTCAGTGTATATTTTTCATTGTGAACTCGGCTGGGGTTGAAAACCCCGAATCGGTAATGAATTCTGATGGCATTTTTCTTTTTGTTGGGAAATTTGTTACGTGATAGCAAAAAGATTCCAAAGAGGGTTTTCAATATTTGTCTCAAAGCTTCACTGTACAGCCTGATAAGTATGAGCAAATATCACTGAGACTAGTCAACTAATTTTTCATGCAGAAAACATTGTCTTATCCTGCCACCAAGAGGAAGATTCGCAAAAAGTATTATTTTAATAGCAGCAATGCATTGACGAGTGAACATAAGGGATATCTTTCAAAAAAAATTAAATATATTAGTCTGCAAGTTTATTTCATTGCATATTTTTATTGTAACTCGGCTGGGGTTGAAAAATAGATTCTGATGACAATTTTCTTTTCGTTGGGAAATTTGCTTACGTGATAGCAAAAAAAAATTATAAGTTGCACCTGTCGTTATATTATCCAAAACTTCTGATTATTTTACATTGTTCCATTCAAACAACAGACTCTCATAAAATATAAAGAACGCTTATGAAAGGCTTTAAGCTTGATCTGTCTTCCTTCACGCGCGCTCCACTCCATCAAGATTTTGATTTCTATTCCGAAAAAAAAAACATGGCCAAGTGTCTCATTCAATAGAATTCGCACGCTCTTGGCTTCATAGAATAACTTAAAAGTATTGTCAAGATCTTAAAAACTCACTCAAGTATTTGCATCAGGCTATGCCAACACAACATTACACTTTACAATTTCTTTTATTCTATAAAGTAAAGAAATCTAGCATGACGTCAAACTCTTGTTTTTATGGCTTCATGAAAGTCTAGAGGTAGCCAATAACAGTGCATGTTTATATAAAGTAAAATTGAATTGAAAGGTTAAGTATTTATTAAGTAAACTTTGTGCACTGCTCCAGCCTAGAATACGACACAAAACTGCAAAATTAAAGAAAGGGAAATGATTATAATTAAATAAGAGAATCGAATAATGGTTTATGACAGTGGCAAGGATAGCAAAAACAGTGTGAAAGGGTAATCGTCCACTCAATATGCATTTCTACAACAAAGACTTTACAATTAACGTGCAAGGACTGCGTGAGACCGTAAAATCGAATCCTCTTTTTATCGATTCTTTATGTGGGCACAACCAGATGGCCTCATGAACAAGAGACCTATTTTACATTAAATCTATTTACATCACTTTAATACCGTCATTTGGCTTCCCTAGCCGTTCGAGTAACTTTGTTCTTAAACTGCAGCACAAGTTGAATGTCCTACCAACCATACTCAGCCATGGACTTGATCGTCTTGCCTCTCCATGTAGTGATTATACTGGTCGGAACTTTTGGAAACTCGTTGGTCGTCACGGTTGTGCGAAGAACGAAAACCATGCATACAACCATAAACTTTCTCCTGGTGAATTTAGCAGTAGCAGATCTCTTTACACTTCTGTGGCTTATACCAGCAGAGGTCTTCAAATTTTTGGATCATCCCGGGGGAAAGCTTGGCAATTTTCTGTGCAAGTTTGTAACCCGGAACAGCCTACCAATGCTGACATTATCCGTATCAGGAGTGACACTAACAGTTATTTCCCTCGAAAGGTACCACGCTCTGCTTCGCCCAATGAGCACAAGATTTCGACTCCACACAGACAACGTCAAATATGTGATCGCTGGAGTTTGGGTGTTTTGTATTTCCGTTTTATTGCCTTTTCTTTTCTTCGTTGAGTATGATAAACAATCAAAGACATGTGTGGATAAATGGAACGAAATACCGGGTGGAACTTTCTATTTCGCGTTTCTTGCTATGCCGATGATAATTTCCTTGTTCATTGTGTGCTTCTGTTATTTTAAACTGATAAAAGAATTGTATTTTAGCAACACCATAATGTCAGAGTCAGCAGTATCGAGTGAAGACGACGCTCGTTCAAAGCGAAAAATTGTAAAGCTTCTATCGATTTTAACATCGTTATTTCTTGCTTGTTTTGCGCCTTATATATCTTCAGTGATTATTTATGCCGCAACAGCAAAAAGCCCACTGCTCTTCTACAAAATCTCTCTTACATTGCTGTACAGTAACTCATGTGTTAATCCAATAGTTTGCGCATTTCAAAGTTCAAACTACAGAAATGGATTCAAACGTGTCCTGTGGGGATGGAGACAAAATAGGAGAGTTTCGGTACTGAATGAGAAGGATCTTCAGGGAAACTTTCAAGGTAATCTAAAAAACAATGAAAACGTTTTGCAAGACGGTTGTGTTCTACAGGAATATCAAAATGTTTAAGCCGTATGTTAGCACAATGATAGCAGAAATAGTCTCAAGAAGCAATAAAATTTGAATCAGGACTAAACATTGACCCAACTTTTGTTTTACGTTCATGCAGTACGTTATCGCAATGTTTCTATAATTGATTAGTTGCATGAACACACGTAACCACCTATTGTATTTTGTCAGGTTTTCTACACGCGGCCAACCCCCAAAATAGTGAACAAACACATGCAACAAAGAACTTTGCCGGGATTCATAACCATTTCCTTCTATTAACTACAGTTAAAGGACCTTCATTTGATCCATCCGATTTATCATTGATAAAAAAGGTATTTAAGCCTCCATAAGTACAAATACGGTTTAATACCGAATTACACAGCACTGCATATGCCACTGCACAGACACTAAAAAAATGAAAGGTTTCGTTTTCATGTATGGTTTTGTTAATTTTGAAAGTAAACCTTATTTACAAAATTTTGACAAGTTTTTGTAGACCAAAGCAAATAACGCGACTGGATGTATATTTTTACCTGTTCACTTAATGTTTTTTTGTTCACGCAAGGCCGGCCTGTCGACACCAAATTCACCCGCTTCAAATTACGTGTATTATCAATTCAATTTCTTCCGAGTTGATCTAAAAAGTCTTACTGAACTCATCAATATTTGTCGAAAGTGCAAAACTGCGGAATGGATTCAATAGGGTAAGAATCTTTCTATAAGGATTTAGTTGGAATAATTCAGCATGGTATAATATTGATTTCTTTCCTTTAACAGTAATTAAAAGAACCCATAACTACCTCTGTCAAATTCAGTGCTCGCTTTCTTTGTTTCTTTTTAATAAAACTAACATGTAAACAAAATAAAACCAGGCCGTTTTGCGGCCAAACATTTTTGAAGAAAATATTTCAGAATACCAGAGTGATTCTAGTGGGAGACTAGGATAATTTCACACTTTTCTAACCTGCTAACTATTAATACATAATCTACACCTGTTTTGGTCAAGGAACTGAGAGAACTTCGCGGCATGCCCTCCCTGTTCCGTGTTTTGATAGATGTAAAAGGGCAATTAATTCACTGTAAACACACAGGCATGTATAACACAAATATAAATTTATTTTCTCACTTTTCACGTGTAGTTTGATTTTGCACTGAATTAATTTGCAGTACGTTTATATTATTCATGAAGCGACGTGTTTTGGAAAAAATGAGCGAGATTACCGAGAAAAGCAAAATACATGAAACGTCTTATCTTTGAAGTCAATTTTTCTCATTGTATTATAAAAACCTATCACCTACTACGTCGTAATGCTAGAAGACTGACATGCAGGCCACAATATATTCCAACTTCTTGACCAACACAGATGCAGCGTTTTTGTCTTCTCGTCCTGCCAAGTGTATATCAGTCCCAACTCACATCAGTAAAGTACTCACAGTCAGATTTGCCCTTCACTAATGTTTACCTGCCAAAGCCTGATTTAATTTACGAAAATCAAACATTTTTCGCCAAACATCATGTTTGGCGAAAAATGTTTTTGTGCAATAGAGAACGAAATCAATATATCATCCGTTTGCAGCGCCTTTTGTGTTTTCTGCGTAAAAAATAATCAAAGCTAAAATAAGTTACACGTTAAATGTAATGCAACTACATTGCAAATTCCAAAAGGGAAGATTGTTCGCCTTCAATTTTGTATTTTCGACGAATATGAGAGTTTTGGTAATCAGCTCTAGAACAACGCGACAAAAAATACTCCGATCCATTTATTACTGATGTTAATTAAATGCGAGTTCAATATTGCACGCCTCGTGATACGAAATGAACACTTAAAATAATAACTTGAACAAACAAGTTACAATACACTCTCTTCATGGTCCTATAACATAACATTCAATAAGGTTTTATTTTCGTACTTAAATTATAATATGAAACAAAATAGATATAAATCCAAAACTTAGGCAAAATCTATTGCTTGTTTTATTTCGGCACGTGCAAAAAAGAATATTTAGGGATATGTGTATTATACTAGTCTGCATACTTGCCCATGCATCTGAGATCGTTTGACCACGAATTACAATTTTCTAATGTTTTAGGAAACAACATGACATATTATTTGTACACTTGTCCTTTTCTTTCCTTGGCAGCTACGAATGTAATCATACAATAATTACTGACGGCGATCTCGGAGATGTGCAGCTGGTTCGACCAAAAAGTAAAAGAAAATACACGACATGATTATATAACGGGACAAATTAAAGAAGACCTCACTGACCCGTTTTCAGTGAATATCTCCACCTTGAGATCGATTTTGTTGAATAAAATAGTGATGGTCATTAAGCACAGGATATCTGCATCAATACCTGTACAAGTTGACGAGAAAGCGTAGAATTGACCGTGCTTGCTACCATCGACGAAACACCTAGCTTTTGGTGATTCTACACGTTCTGGCTGACGATTCCTTAGATCCTACCCTGAAAGAACGATCAATCAAGTCAAACAGCAAACATCAGAGGATAAGGTGAGGTGTGAAATCCTATCAAGCAAGTAGAGAGCTTTGTTGGAAGTCCGTATCAAGAGAAAGGAAATTAGATTCAAAACGCTCAAGGTTCCAGCTCGAACATATTGACGATGACCTTCCCGCCGCCCAACAATCTGTGTTCAACTGTTCGTCCTCCAATAAGTCTCTCCTACTTCACAGCATCCATTTCAGTCTTTCTAGCCCTTGTAACCGTTCCAGGAAACTTCCTTGTTTGTTTGGCCATCATAAAGGATCCCTTCCGAAACTTGAAAACGCCATTCAACTACTTTCTTCTGAGTTTGGCTGGAACGGACCTTATGGTGGGAGCAATTTTGGACCCAGTTTCAGTAGCGTTTCACATCGACGAAGCACTTCAACTTAACGCCGTGGACATCAAAATTCTACATATGTTTTATTTCATTTTGAGCGCGGCGTCTATTTTAACACTAGCCGCGCTAACGATGGACAGATATGTTGCGGTAGCATCACCGGTGAAGTATAAAACAATGGTCACATCCAAACGCGCAATTGTGGCTTCTGTGTCAATATGGGTTGTAGCGTTGGGTTTCTCATTCATATTCTTCAAACTCGGCTTTATCGCCTACTCATTCATTTGTTCAGCACGTTCGCGGTTCTCATATTTGTTCACCTAGGCATTCTTAAACGCCTGCGAGAGCGATCGAAATATTGGCGAGATCGAAGAGCGGTGGAATGTACCGAATCTGACAAACACGAGAATCGAAACAACATCATAAACACGAAAAAGGAAAGCAAGGCAGCCAAGGCATTGTTGATTGTTCTTCTCGCGTTTTCCGCTTCGCTCACACCCGCCTGTATTATGATCTACTTGTTAAATTTTTGCGCACATTGTAACTGTTTGATGGTCCACTGGTTGCGGGATTTGGGGATTATAATCGTGCTTTGTAACTCGGGAATCAACCCATATTTGTACGCATGGAGGCTTCCTCAGTTCAAAAGAGCCTTTTACAAATTTCTGCATCTAAATTCACGAGGTAAAATAGACGACATCATCACAGCTACACATGAATTAGGAAAGCTGGAAAACCAAAATCCTGAGAATCGTGACGGCCATGAACCTGAGAAGATTTCCAGCTTGTAATACTAGGGTTTCCAGACAGGTTTCAAGATCACGAAATTATAACGTCAACTAAAACCTGCGATGGCAAAGAATTTTGAAGTCACGGTGACTTCAATTTGTTCATTGGTAAAACCTTTACAACGTTGTACTTAAAGGTTGCGGGGGAGACCTTAGGCAATCATCATTTAGTAAAAGCATATGCACGAAGCGAAACGACCGACATCGACAAGTGTACAGAATATTCGGAATATTCACGACTGAATAAAATATTTTCACGATAACCTAACGATAAAATTGCACGACCTTTCGACCGCTCTTCGGTCATTATTAAGTAAATTTTAAGAATGAAAATTAGCATAGGTATATATATAGTGACAAAGAAGTAAAAAATGTCAGAAATATGTATGAAGTAGAAATATGCAAAAATGTGTAAAAAAGAATTAAAAAAGAGATGTATAAGGACAATAAAAATCATGCAAAAACTAATTAATTAAAAAAACCTTCGCACGAATTGAGTCGGACTGTACATTGAGACTTGGTCTCAGTTCATGAATAAAAAAACATTTCGTAAATAAGACAGTCAAACTTGTTTTTGCATTTATTTAAAACTGTAAAATTATTGCTAAGATCTTTCGGGACCAGAGAATGTTCAGCGCGAAGATGTTTGCCAATAGACGAGGAGGCGTTCCTGTGTTC
This sequence comes from Meandrina meandrites, assembly GCA_963693305.1. NCBI lineage: Eukaryota > Metazoa > Cnidaria > Anthozoa > Scleractinia > Meandrinidae > Meandrina > Meandrina meandrites. The sequence continues at coordinate 20,642,911 of OY855904.1, forward strand.
ATCGACGCGTTGATGTAAATGCCGGCGCGTGAAACCAACATAATCTGGATCGCACAGGTCACATTTAAAATGGTAAACAAGGGACTGTTGGTCCACGACAGGCGGCTTAAATTCACGTAATTTAAGATCTCGCTCAATCTTATTGCTTACTGAAAAACAGGCTGGATAATGGTATTAATTTTCTGGACAGAGGTCTTTCAGTTAGCTGAGGTTTGGTCCGTGAATGGTAAAACAACACGGACGGGCTCTGGAACATTGATATCAGTAAGTGACGGAGCAGATTGCTTTGATGGCAATAAAACGTGTGATAGTGGAATTTATTAGCTTTACAAAGTTTTACTTAAGGTGATCTCTTGGTTTCCTATGATGTTTCTTCAGTTCGCCAATGTACCTCTGAAAGAAACCTTACACACCCTTGCCGACAAAATGGTAAAAATCTGCTGTGAAAAATTTTGTCTTGTTTATGAAATCAGTTTGTTTTACAGTGCTTTTTGATTGTATTTTTTTCTTTGTTAAACCGAGGGCAGTCTGCTCTGCATTGTTCTTTTCTGATCTCAACATTAAAGCGTGGAATGTGATTACCATTACCTCCTTTGGCATTCGTGACGCCTTCGAAAATCTCCGCAAAGTTTGGAGTTTTCTGTCAATTTTGTGTCCAAGAATCAGCGCAGATTTAGAACTTCATAGGCTGGCACTGCAGAAAGGCAAACTAGGAATACTGTAGTGTCATGGCAGAAGCGGAATTCTAAAAGAGCGCTTTAAAAAGGAGATAGAAGGGGTTACATTCAAATGTCCACGTTTTACCGACTTTTACTCGCTGGCAAAGTTTAAATTTAAAAATTCGCTTCTTTTATGACACACTAGAGGCTTTGACTGATCTGTTTTTGATAAAATCAAAGAGTGCTGTCTTCTTCTTCTCGATCCGCAATCTTGGACACAAAATCATGGATTTTTCAATTTGGCACCAATGGCGCTCTAACGTTGCCGTAAAGAGCAATCTACCAAATCAAAGACGACATTCGTAACTTTCATTGTTCGTTATGTCTCTGCAAAATTCTATCAACAACAGATACTCGAAATTGGCTGCCGGCCACTCTTAAAACCGCTTATGCTATGGCAACCAAATAAACACAGGATGATATACTTACGAATTCTATCAACGACAGATGCTCGAAATTGGCTGACGGCCACTCTTAAAACCGCTTATGCTATGGCAACCAAATTAACACAGGATAATATACTCACGAATTCTATCAACAACAGATATTTCGGAATTTTATAACGCAATACTTTGTAAATGCAGCGTCTTTGTTTTATGTATGCACTTGATTGAATGAAGGTTGTCGAGAAATATATTCAGTATTATTTATTTATTTATTTATTCTTCAGTTCTTCAGTATTTGCATTTATATTGCTGTAGAACTTCCGCACTCAACTAGATAACTTCTGATATTTGAAAAACATCAGCGATCTCTTTTCTCTTTTTCTGGTAGGGTCAGAATGTACTCGGGCTAATTACAAACTTATTCCAAAAAAAAAAATATTAATTTTCTAAATTTTATTGATAATCGCTCGCGTGACTTAGGGTCCATTGTAGTCATGTTTTGAAACGCTTTTCTGTAAATGTGAAGCCTTTATCCGGTTAACCTCTTAGTTTCAATAATATTTTGTCTAGTTAATTACGTCCATTACTAACAGCTTACCGTAAAATACAGTTCCACTTAGAAAGAGCAGAGTTTGTGTTCCATTTTAAATATATCTGATGAATTGTATACAACGAGCAGCAGTCAAAGTAAAGTAAACGCGAATTGTAATATTTCCTGTAGCTATTAAAAGGTTAATTGATTCCCAAATAGAATTTGTCACCTTCGCACAGGAAACGTAAATATCGAGATGTAGACAAGATGCTGATCACTGATAAAAATTAATTGAACATACATATCGAGGTTTTTACCAGGAGACACGCGTAGCTAAGATTTTACAATTGCAATATTATACAACAAAATTATTCACACTAAAACAAACTTTCTACAGCCAGAAAATCTTATGATCTTTCCATTTGACTGACTATGGAGTTATATCATCATATTCCATATATTTCAGTTCAATCATGCCAGACAATATTTACTATTGATGGAAGTAGCATACCAATCTGGTTAAAGAGCCATGTAAAGGAAATAAATTATCCAAAGAAAAGGATGATATAAAATGAAACGAATTAATTTTACCAAACGTCTATATCAACCGAGAACAAAATGGCGATATTTTATCCATAAACAAAATTAGGATAGGATACATTCTACTATGGATACATTCTACTATGTATAAAGAAACCAATATCACTGGAACTAATGAAACATGTGAGATGACGCTCGCAACAAAGGCCTGTGTAAGTGTTAAGTGCAAAATTGATTATTTTATTTTAGTTCTGGGTAATTAAGTGAAAAAGGTTTTCAAGCCCCATGCCAATATTGTAATTATTCAATTCAGGATATACGGTCAGTAGGCAAACGGATTACGTCCCTTACATTTGATGTTTGCAATTGATTTGTTTTGGCGAACTAGACCCTGAGACTGCTCGCGTCAAGCGAAGTATATTCTATTATTTCACGACAACAAAAGTAAAATATATGTGCTCTTTTTTATAAGAACCATTTTTATAAGAACGCTGAGGATGAGATCTCTAGTTCTCTAGAGAACTCGAGCATGCATTTTGAGTATCCTTCTGATGAACGGTTACGGCAGTTATAGATATATACTATTTACAGTACTCTTAGAATTAATAAGTATATTCTTTCGTGAGTTAGCACGGTTTAAAAACTCGCATTAAATGCTAGATATCTTTTCATCATTATTGCCGGCAAGATTCTCAGGGGTTTGGTTTTCTGGCCTGCCAACAGCATAAGTTGATGTTATGGCGGTAACGTCATTAACTTTGCCTCGAGACGTCAGGTGAAGAAATTTGTAAAAGGCTCTTTTAAACTGAGGAAGCCTCCATGCGTACAAGTACGGGTTAATACCCGAGTTACAAAGCACGATTAAAAACTGTAAATCCCGCAACCAGTGGATCATCAAACAGCTGCAGTTTGAGCAAAAATTTAACAAGTAGATCATAATACAGGCGGGTGTGAACGAAGCGAAAAAGGCGAGAAGAACAATCATCAGTGCCTTGGCTGCCTTGCTTTCCCTTTTTGTGTTGATAAGATTGTTTCTGTTTTCCTGTTTATCAGATTCAGTACATTCCATCGCTCTTCGATCTCGCCAATATTTCGATCGCTCTCGCAGGCGTTTAAGGATGCCTACGTGAACAAATATGACAACAGCGAACGTGCTGAACACGGCGGTGTTAGCGAAGATGAAGGAATAGAATATGAAGCCGAGTTTAAAGTAGATAAAGGAGAAACCCAAAGCTACTATCCAAATCGACATCGATGTTACAATGGCGCGTTTGGACGTAATCATTGTTTTGTACTTTACTGGTGACGCAACGGCAATATATCTGTCTATCGTCAGCGCGGCGAGTGTTAAAATAGATGCTGTGCTCAAGATGAAATAGAAGATGTGTAGGATTTTGATGTCCACGATGTTTAGTTGAAGTGCTTCGTTGACGTGAAACGCCACTGAAACTGGGTCCATGATTACTCCCACCATTAGGTCCGTCCCTGCCAAGCTCAATAGGAAATAATTGAATGGCGTTTTCAGGTTTCGGAATGGATCCTTTATGATGGCTAAACAGACAAGGAAGTTCCCTGGAATCGTAAGGATGGCGAGGAAAACTGAGAAGGATGCCGTGAAGTAGGATAGGCTTATAGGAGGAGGATAGTTGGCACATCTTGTGGACGCCGATAATAATGTCATCGCCAAGTGTCAAATTTTCGTGGTGATGTAAGCTGCCGACCGAATACTTACCAAAATGAGGCCTTCGTCTTGATACCGACTCAGAATGGAACACCTTTCTGCTTGCTATTAGTTCAGTCCAGAATCTATGTCTACTTTGGAAGTGTCATTTAATCCTGAACGACACAAACCATCCCAAGCTGTTTTTTTTTCCGCGTGATAATCAGAAGAAAACGGTTAATTCGGCGTCACCGCTGCGGTGTGTCGACTTGAGACTGGTTAAGTGCAAGATGAATTTAGATCAGCTATTGTTCATCATCCATGAAAAGAGGCGGCTCCACATAGGGGTGCTAATATCAGCCCAAACTGGAGATATTACCCGACTACAAGCTTGAGTGATCTCTACTTAGTCGCGTTGTCGAAATATAAGTAGAATATATTTTCATTACTGTCGAAACAGCTGCCTCTTGCTGACTATGATGCCCGCTCTTCGAGGTCGCCGGCCGTCAACTTTTAAAATTATATCCACAGTCCTTTAAAGGGGAAAAAATAAACAAAATATGTCAAGCTAAGTTTTCCTAAAAGAAAAAAATCTTACTAATTGCTAGACAGGTGGGATTGTGCCTACGCAAGGCCTTTTTAACAGAAACATTTTAAAACGGTTTATTTGTGCAAAAGAAAAAATTGAGATGCGGTCCCTTTAGAAGATTCGACCAGCAAAAGATTTATTGCATTTACATAGAAAGTCAAATAAAATAGGCAAACATTTTTGACATGTTGTACATTATTCGCGGAGAGCGCAACTAAATATACACATTCACGGAAAAGAGGACATATTAGCAATTACCGATCCGGCTTGTTAGTTTTGTATTTCAATTGCGCCTAGCAACGTATTAAATTTACTTTTTTGTAGGTGGAGTTACAGTACTTTTTCAATGGCTCATCTTAAGAAAAAAAAAATACGCCTTAAATTTTGCGCTAAACTACGAATTTCTAGTACAATTATCCTCTTTGGCCAATTTATTCATTAGTCCGCCTAAAACACATTTCTCAGATTCTAGCATTCTTGTTTTTCTAAGATTATTATGAAATAGGAGGGAAAGAAACTCAAGATCGAAAAATACAAGACGCATAAAACTTTTATACTTCATTATTATCATCATTATATTTTTTTGACTTGTCCAGAGTGCCTCCGCTCAAGTTTTCTTTCAATTCTATAACCTCTGAAAATAGACTTCAAACGTATTCCAAACTATTGTGATATTCATTCAAAAAACTCCATGGCACTCCTTCTATTAGCATTTTTAATTCACTGCATCAATATTAGATGTAATTTAAGTGTTTTTGTTTTGTTTCATTTAGATTATGAGACGCATAATCTCATCACATATCGACGACAATCTTAAAGAGCTCGTAACAAATCTCCCCAACTCAATTTTTACCTTTGCTAGTTTTTCATAAAATTGAAAGAGTTATTATTAACCATCTTATTGAATTGGGCAGTTAATTTTTGCATTTAAATCAGACGTTAGCCGCCAGACATCGGTAAAGGAGGCTTCATGCTATTGTTATCGTAAAAAAAAAAATAGGATACCGCGACAATTGTTTTTTTCAAGCTAATTTAAATGTTTCAGTGAGCGAAATTTTCCAGAAGCAAATCAGTCAACTAAAGGGAATAAGTAACTATTTTGTTATTTACAATGTTAATACAATGGATCCCTTTCATCCAAACGGCCTGACTTTTCAAATTAACTACAGCTCCATAATGTATAAGAAATGTTCCTGACTGCCGTGAAACTCGACTAACCGGATTGCCGGAAGGGCGCTTCTAGCATCTGTTTTTACATTGGCACATCAGGATCTTTCTTTTATATTAGAAGATAGCGAAGAAGTTATCACAGCATGCGCGGGGATCCTTAGAAAAAGAACTCTTTAGAAGGCTTTGAAACTAACACATTAAAAATATGCAATGAATTTGATTAATAGATCACAAAAGTACTCTGGCACAAAAAGGCAAGCTAAAAGGTGTTTGGTGCCTTAGCGATTACGAGATAAATTGTAATACATTAACGAAATTTCCATAGCTGCTTCTAATAAACGCCGACTTTGATTTTAGCAGTATGCCGTCAGAAACGTTGTGGTTATTCAGTGTTCACGTGCAAACCAATCTGGCCCCCTTGAAATTCTTTTCAAGTTTAATTTGTATAGGAAAAGGCATTCAGTTCTACAACTGATAGATTTTACGCGAGTACTGTACAGCTTGGCATTTGAAGGCAAAGAGTTCACAACATCGCCGCTAATTAATAAGTTGATCGACTCGCGAGCTATTCATACATTCGCGTTACGTTTACGCCTAGACATTCTCCAGGAAAATAGAACTGCCTTCGATTTAAACAACGTCCGACCTCAGTTAAATATTTCACGACCACTATAATAGACTCTAATTCCTCCTAAAGCCATTTCCAACACGTTTTCTCGTAAAATTACGTTTTACTGCAGGGACTATATTACAGATTTACATGTTTCGACCAGAAACAGAGGGAGAATATACTAAACACTGACTAAATGCCTACCTTTCTCTGCGAAAGTTCACTACCTCTCTAATCCTTAGAAAAAGGACGCGCAACTCTGTCGTTACAGTTCGATCCCGATCGACCAGGATTTGACAAATTAAACAGAAGATAAGGAGCTGTGGTTACTTTTTGTAAGCCGGAGATGGACTTTTTAATTGAAAGCCGATCACTGACAGCCAATCTCAGCCCTACGTGACATGTGGAAACATGGTCAAGATAAATCGGATCGGCTGATTTACATTCAGATTTTGAGTATGTTGAGCCACGGAGAACACGGTAAACTAGACAGAGTTGTCAAGCTTAAAAGTAATACATGCAACCACAGTATTAGATTTATAGAGACTTTAATTAGAAATGCGTCTGATGACAAATGTCTAGAGTCAAATATCTTTGCGTGATTCTGGTTAGAGGAGCGAAGTGCTGAAACAGTTGGTGTATTTTCCTATATTCCCACCACACTGTGATGTTTGGCATTTTCTGAAAACTAATTTGCGTATTTTGTTAAGATTCTAGTCACGTTAGAATCCTCACTGAAACTCTAAGAGAAAAAAAGAAAAACATACGCCCAGCTACGTTGGTATTTTACAAAAAATCCTTTCAAAAGCTGTATTTGAGCAAGTTTATGGCAAGGAAATTGTACGTAGCCGAATGTAGCATTTAATATCAACCTACACCATACCTATTCATCCGTGCAAATAAATCCTGCAGTTAATGAAATTTTGTTCGAGTCTAATTGGTTCTATTAAATATCCCGTTCATAATATAATTTGATATTTTGCTTTTTTCTGCTTATCGCCTTGTCAGGTTTCGTAACGGCTTCCTCGCCAGCTTTATTTTATCTTTATTACTCTGCAGCCTTATTACAAAATGTGGCAAAATAAACGAATCTGACGAATAGACGAATAAACTTACTACTGGATTGTATTAGATGCAGTTGTTTGTCACTCATTACTGGTTTGTATAAGATGCAGTTGTTGGCTGTGGGTTTGTATGAAATCAGGGGCGCAGCGTGCATTTTTTGTGGAGTACGCATCCTTATTCTTATGAGATGTGGATAATAGCCAGGGAGGACAACCTCTCCGCACTCATAGTGCTGCGAAGAGATCTTTTAAATCTCTTCATGTCGCGAAAACTGCGCTCAGCAGAGCAGGTTGTCAGGATACGAAAGCAGAGTGAACAGGGTGGCAAATATTATTGTCGTAACTTCGAATTTCGGTATTGAACTTGAAAGGGTTTTTAATTTTCGCAAAGCTTTCATTCTGTTTTTCATAAATGATATCATATGATCATAGCAACGTAACGAGAAAAGCTGTCAAATTTGCCGATTTCATTATAAAAGACGCTTTTTGTCAATAAAGCTATTATTTTTTAGATTTCTGTTGGTACGCACGTGCGTATATGGTCGCTACGCCCCTTGTGATGCAGTTGTATGCCACTCTATTAACTATGATGCCACTAATTACTGGTTTGTATTTGTTACAGTATTTTTGCACTTATTACTGGTTCGGTTGAATGAACAACTGAGGAGCTGTCCTCAGGGATCGGCCCTGGGGCCCGTTTCTCGAAAGACCCGGAAACTTTTCGGGCCCGCAAAGCAATTTTTAGTTATCTGTATCTTAAAAACAGAGAAGTGCATAGGCCTGAAACTTTGTATGGAGGGAACCTCTGTTCACATTAAAAATATCATGCAATTAACCAGCTCTGCAATCATAAGGTTTGCGATTTTGCTATGGCTTTCCGGGTGCGAAAACTTTTCGGGACCTTCGAGAAACGGGCCCCTGGCCTAGGACTGCTGTTATGGAACGTCTTTCGAAATGATTCGACAAACGTAATTAATTTGCACCTCTCTATATATATTCGAGGACGACCATCAAATGTATGTAGTAGTGAGGGACCTGGCCCTGGGAACGAGGTTGAGCTAACTCAAATGAAGAAGGGGAGGATCCAGAATTTTTCTTAGGAGGGAGTGCCCATAGTCTTTATTTGCAAAATACCAGTTGTATTAGAAAGCCGCCCGGTCATCCCAAGGGGAGGGGGGAGGAGTGCGCACCCCGTGCACCCTCCTACTAGATCCGCCCCTATGAAGAATGCCAAAAAATTAATGAATTCTGATAATTATCATTTAAATACTCAACTGATGAAGTTCATCTTGAGATGCTTATCTTTAAGAAATAATCTTTTATCGAATGAAAGTGATGGAACACACACGTAATTGTTTTTCTCCTATTACATAATTATGATTGTTATAAGTTTCATTTTACGCTTTTGCAATACTGTATGTACTTATAGTCATGCAAATAAAGCTTGTTGTTGTTGTTGTTGTTTGTTGTTGCCAATAAAGCCACTGACCAGTGGTATGCTAACAATTTACTAAAAGCACTGAAATGAAAACTGAGCAAATATCAAACAATGACTTTAAAACATAACAAGACAGCAAGTGACATCCCACTACACCTTGAAGGAATCACCACTCATCATATACGATGAGTTGAATTTTAATACTCACATTAACGAAGTATGTAAGAAGGCGAGTCAAAGCTAAGCGTGGATGCAATGATGAGGCTAAATAACTTCTCCCGACCAATGCTAAATTAACTCTGTATAAATATATAAGTGGTTCGACTAGTTACTATGTAGTCTTAAACAAGAAGTAGTATTCGAAATTTGGGTATGTTATAAGCAGGAATGAGAATGCATGGCAGTTCAATTGGTCTAGTTTTGACGCTAAGCTTAACGTTGCTTTACGATTGCCTAAGCAGCACGCCGTTTGATTTTAGGTTAATAACCTCACACAAAATGCGAAAGTGGCACTGAAGTAGAAGCGTTTGCCATGCTTGCATTCAGAGAATTATTTTCTTTTTATTAAAACACTACTGTAATAGTGATTTGTGGACAGATGCAAATGAGTCAAGGCTTGAATACACCCGAAGAGTCAGCGAGCGATAAGCCTTCGTAGCTGGCGGGATTTCGCGACTGAGTGCTCTTTGTTGGCGGTGGAGTGCTTTTGTTTTGGCGGGCAAGCCCTGCGAAGCTGCGATGGGGATTAGTGAGAAGTATTTCACTCGCGCCCTGTGCCTAGTGATTGGTTTTTCAAAAAAAGTTATGCCAATATCAAATTGTAACTCGCTCCAATCTCGTTCCCCGAGTCCACAGGCTTCACAGTCAGCGGATAGTCCGTGGACTCTGTGGAACGAGACTGGATTGTGTCCGATTGTCTATGTCCTTCGTGATTTGCCAGAGTTTAACTTTCGTTTTGGTTTTACGATCAGGACAACTCGGATTAATATTAATCCGTGGATTATAATAATAATAGATTATAATAGGGTTATTATAATCCGGTAATAGATTATTATAATCTAGTAATAGATTATTATAATCCAGTAATAGATTATTATAATCCAGTAATAGATTAAGGCACGGCAAAAAATTGGAAGGATTAGATTATTTTTATTAATATCATCCGGATTAATATTAATCTCTATTATAATCGAGATAAAATTCCTGTGAATGTTCGGATATACAGCTTTAATAACGGACACACTGCAGACATAACACAGGACTGACGGGACATACTAGAAGTGAATGAAAAGGAGCAAGCACCTCTGGGCCAGCGAATCCATGCCGTGGGCACGCGTTTTTATAAAAAAAGGGACCTTGAGAAAGGGAATAACTACCGGCTGCATAGAAATAGCGACAATCCCAAAGACACGAACTGTTTCGAGGTTCGGAGCCGGCATATCACGATAGCAAAAGAGTCAAAAGAGTTCAAGAATGTATAAGATAGTGATAAGCAAGCCTAAGATCTTTAAATAATGCCAATCTTCGGAAGCTTTGGACAAAGATTAATCCTAGGTAGGAATAATATAAATACTACGTGCGATTAATAGGAATCCTATGTAGGATTAATATTAACATTAATATTTAAGTACGATTAATATTAATCTTACATAAGATTAATATTAATCCTAATAGATTAAGGCACGGCTCAAACCTCAGTAATAGATTATAATAATCTATTACAGGATTATAATAATCTATCACTGGATTATAATAATCCATTACTGGATTATAATAATCATTAGGATTAATATTAATCCGATTAATATTAATCCGAGTTGTCCTGTACGATACATCGAAAATCACTCCAATTTACTGCCATGCAATGCTTCCATTAGACGCTTAAAATGCGAACGAGATATTCGTATTAAACCCAAATTTAGCGGTGGAAAAATGGGGTACTATCTTCATTGTTTATTATTTTTGTATTGGGTGACAAGGTTCATGTATGTTAACAAGACGGCGCATGTCAGTCTTGTTTTTCCCGACATTTTTCCCGGCATTCATTCCAATGTGATTTTGTGCGATGCAAATTGTGTCGGGTTTACTACCCGACACTTACATCAACGCATTAGTGAACATCGTTATTCTGCCATCGGGCGACACCTTGAAACGCACCATGGAAACAAAAAGAGCAAAGAACACTCATCTCTTTAAAGTCTTAAAGAAATGCAGAAGCAAGCTCGATTGTTTAATATACGAGATGCTTTTCATTAAAGACATCAAGCCTTCGCTCATCGCCCAAAGTGACACCATTCGCGTCAAACTATTCACTTGATACTATGGTACTTTTAATAGAATTTCGTTTTTTGTTTTATCTTTTTTGTTTTGTTTTGTTATTTCTACTGTTTCTTACTTTATACCCATATATAGTCTGTTCCAGGCGTTCGGTTAGTGTTTTGGGAGCAGTGCGAAACTCGAATAACCGAACGCCTGGAACAGGCTATACCCATATATTTTTACTGTTTCACGTTTTGTATATTCTTGTTGTACTTTTATACCTTTTGACTTGATAATGGCGTAGAGTAGCGCCGAAGCGTCGTCTGCTTGCTTTTTTTTTAAAAAAAAAAACATCGCATCTGTTAAATCGTCATTAGAAAGGGAAATTCGTTCGGCTGTATCTCAGTCGTTGTTTTTACTTCTTGTCTTCTTGCGTTTGAGTTCCTGTCTACAGTCTACAAGAACTGAAAAAAAAAAAATATGGCACACAGGGCCATCATTCACCGCGGTCAAACGTCTGGGGCTATTTTTGTTTTCTTATTTCGAGGGGAATTTTTCGCGATAACGTGAAAGCATCAGCAAGGATATGTAAAATAGCTGCTGAGCACAAGTATATTTTCAGTTCCCTAAAAAGAGAGCTTTTCTTAATTTTCCAGTGAAAAGCGATCTGCGGAGAAGGCCCTGGGGACGAGTGCTTCACTGACATGAAAAAGACTGGTTCCTAGTTCGTTGTTGAAATCCGCTGCCAAGATGTAACGCTGTCTTGGAAAGTTTCCACTCGAATCTGTCGTCTCGTTTCACATTTAATCTGTTTTGGATCTTTCCTGACCTCTCGGTGTTTTGTTTGTTTCTCATTTCACTAGTACTTCGTACAGCCAAGACTATAATTTGTTTATTGAGGATATCAGTGGTGAATTTTGAAAATGCTACGCTGGTAAAGGAAACGGGACCTGTTAAAGCTTCGCGTTTCGCTTTCATCTGCACTAAGCTGACAAAGCCATTTGGGGATCGCCGGCCGTGATGTGACTTTAGAGCCCGTAATTCAAGTTCATGGCAGCTACCTCAGTTTGCCAGGGAAGTTGCCAGATAAACTGCTGCAATTGTCACTATGGCCAGCAATTTTAACGGAGATTCAGAGGATGGAAGTAGTCAAGACAGCCTGAAACCTCCGCCGCGCTCAAAGTCGCGAACAAAATCTGTGGACGAACTTGTCGCTAAGTTGGAGGAGCAAAATAGGTTAGTTTGTCGCATCGTCTAGTGCATGAGTACGATAAACAGTGTAGCACGAAGGCCAGTACATGTCACTAATCAAAAACGGAAATCAGTACATTTTGATTTGCTCCCAGTTGCTCTACAGTAAGTACACTGTGTTATTCAAAAGACCAAACCCTTTCGTCGATGTGCTCTACATGTAGGTGCTGAGTTCAGAGCATGTGAGTGCTAAATTCTTTTTCCAATGTATTCTCTGCTTTGAATTGTTACTCCCCAAAAGCCCTAATTTTGCAGCCGAGACTTGAATGCAGGGCTTCTGCGATGCATAATTTATCCTACTGACCAAAAGTTCATTCATTCATTTTCACTAATTGTTTTGTTTATTTGCCCATTTTAAGAATAATCACTGCAGGGTGAGCTCGTTTCCGTGACGTTGGTTCCGGGACGTGCCCTTGGCAAAATTATATTAATGACGATTTCAGAGGCCTGCACTAAGTTCCTATAAAGTTGTGCATCAGTTTTTTGATATCAACAAAAGAAACGGGAATATACTGAGAATAATTCTGCCCGGGCTCGCAAGTTGTTTTAAAATTAGATTGTTACATTCGATATTACATGTAAATGAATCAATTGAGGCCCAAAATTCTGCATTTTTCACAATCCGATAATTTTTCACATTAGACTGACTGCTAGGCTGACAAAACATTCTGTCAAAAAAAATAAGCTCTTATGTTTGTAACCACCTAATAATTGCTTCATGTTGAACATGTGTAAAAAAGTGATAATAGTTTTTTTTTTTGAAAAAAAAAAAAGAAGAAGAAAAAGAAGAAATTGAAACCTTGATGAACAAATATCAAATTGAATTCCTTTGGGGTATACCTGTGTACCTGTTGCAATTTAAATTGTTTTTCAGGTTAAATCAGTTTCAAACCAAAAAGTTGTTATTTTTGAAATCCTGAGGAACAAAGACCTTTCTACATACATGTTTATGTTCTGTGAGATTTTGATGGAAGATTTAGTTTTTCATGTTCGAAAAGAGTGAGATTTATGCTAATGGTTGGCTTTAAGGAAAAAATAGTTTGTTTGTGAGCTTGGAGGTACAGTACGACACTGCACATTTTTTTACATTTATTGTAGATAATGAGAAATTTTATCACGACACTTACAAGTGTAAATGTGACATCTTGTGCACATATGCTTGAAGACGTTACATTATTTTGTAAGTAAATAGAAGTGTACATGTATAGTGTTAAAAATACAGACTTGACTCTTTAAATATATAGAGCTTAAACTAAACCACAAGCCATAATTACATTTATTATTCCACTATTGCACCATTTTACCATATTTGGGCAAAAGAATGCAAAAATATGTAGAATGGGGCAAAAATATGGACTGAAACATTATGACAAAATGGCTGAACCAAACTTCATTTTTATTTTTAAGTGGAATAATAAATACTTTATTCGATGGTTTAACATATAATAGGAGTGGACATTTTGCTCATTGCTGGCAAAATATCCACGCGTGTTATATGTTAAACCATGGAATAAGGTGTATGTATAAGCAATTAGTCTTCCAATGTAAGAGGAACACATGTACATGGTACAACCGCACCACTCATGAATGTTCATGTATAATTAATATCAGTCCTCTGGGGACTAATGGAACTTTTACACAAGGTCATCCAATCCACAATTCAGGCAAGTAATAGGCCTTTTTTTTGCAATAGTTGGTCACATGACCTTTTATAAATAAAAGAGCGACCCACTTTTGAGAAATGCTTTTATCAGGAATAGAAAGAGGTAATCAAAATTATAAGTAGCATGACGATTCAGGATCATGTCTTATCATCAGGATTGTATCTGAAAAGGTGGCACAGTGTATTTCTAGTCATGCTGGAGTGCTCTTCCTTTACAAATTGAAAATTTTCAAACTGCCATAAATTCTCTCCCTTGCTTTCATGGCTGTTACTTCTTCTTGCACTTTTCCTATTCCTTTACATTCATAACAACAGTGTCTTTTGAAAGAGAGTAATATCCAGTATAGAATATGGATCTGGGTGGCAAGGCCTTATATTAATTTCACCTCCATACAAAACCTTCTAATTCCAGACATGTTCAAATCCTCACAAAATCTCACTGTTACATGTCTGCAGTGGTCTAATAGCTGGTTTTCAATATACAATGTTTATATAACTTGTCAAGGTGAGTGACCAACTGTTGCCAAAAGCCCTAGAGAGCTTACCATTGAACTTCCAGCCAGACTGGTGTTTTTGAGAACAGAATTCCATTGTCAGTCAGATTTGTCCTGTCAAATTAGTCAACATTTAAATATTGCACACTGTTGTGGTGGATATGTCTTTTATCTATTTCACATTCAAAACCAGTAAGCACCCCTAGTACCTCCTCTTCTATTTGGGAGTATGACATTGACATGTAGTTTTGTCATCAGGCTGCTCAGCAGTGATTCCAAGGCATTGACGACAATACCAGATGCTCCATCCCCGGGGCTTGGTAACAAAAGGTGGTCAACGTGCAGTGCAGGCAGCAATTCCATCGATACTTCTACTGATTCTCCAGAAACACCAGAAAATTACGATGAGGTGTGCGGTGAAGCAGATACCTATCATCAGTGGGGACAACTCATTGGAAATTGGTCTGATGCTCAAAGGAAGAAGCCAAAGTTTGTAAAGGACATGGTCAGAAGAGGTGTTCCCAATGCTTTGCGTGGCATGGTCTGGCAGCTGCTCTGTGAAGCAAGGGATTTTCCTCTTAGAGATCAATATCCTCAGCTTATTAAGGTAATATAGTAAGCTTAACCTGAAGACATGTACACACATAATTTGTGAATCCAAATCAAAATTCGCTCATCATTAGATTTGTTGGTTGTCTTTAATTCAGGCAAAGAATTCTCTTACTAACATTGTGAAGGTTGTGGAAGCAAAGTCATCTGCCATTTTCTTTCAAAACATGTGCTTGCAGGCAGCTGGTTTGAGTGAAGTAACCAACTGTTTGAAAGAATCTTTCTTAAATTTTATTGCTTTGAGCAATCTACATTGTACATGTATGAGAAAAGTAGCTGACTTCTCTAAGCAAAGTGGAATGACAGTGCTTCAAGCTCAAGTTTTCCAGAAGTCACCTTTTGGCGACTTCCTTTTGTAAAATGGTCGCTGCTAGAAAAATTTTGGTCGCCAAAAAGGAAAGCGTTTTCAAAGCAGGACACCTTATGTCACTGTACATGAAGTAATACCACTGACCATTATGAGCCGAATTAAAATCGTTCGAAGAACGTTCCGACGTAGTTATTTTCATTTGCATTGACGAGATTTTTTGTTGAACTGTTCCAATTATCATGCAGAAAAGTAAATAAAAGATTAAAGAAACAGGTAAGGAAGATAAACATGCAAAACAAGTTTAATTCTTGTACAGTACACTAAAACAATGGAAAGGAAATGTGGTTTGCAAACTTTGATGCGTAGCCAGCCCTTTGCATTACAGTGGTCGCCAAATTGGCGACCTGTGTGGAAAATCTAGTCGCCAAATTTTATTTCCACTCGCCATGGCGACCAAAATGGTCGCAGCTTGAAGCGCTGAATGAAAGGCATGTAGCTGAGGCCAGTTGTCGGTGCATATTGAAAGCAATATGCTTGAACTTCAATTTATTACTCTTCCTGATGTTGATTGTAAGCAGGGGAAAAAAGATGCATACTCAGTTGGAATAAATACAGAAGTATTTACATACACGTGCATGTACCAGTTCAAAGTCATTTCAAGTGTAGTTTATAGGCTGTAGTACACAGTGGCATACCTTTACAAGTGCAGGTTTTAAATAGTTGCATGTATTTTCGAAGTTTTTATTCATGATGTACCTGTTTGTTTGCAGAGTAATTCAGCCTGTGAAAGAATGATTAAACGTGATATTGCAAGAACATTTCCTGATCATTCTTTCTTTAAAGATAAAGATGGCATTGGACAAGGAACTCTTTTTAATGTTATCAAGGTACATGTAAAATAGAATGCTTGCTTGAAATAAATTCCAGTGTGGCAAAAATGTGACCATTACCAAGTTATCTGGCCAAGTTTAATTTTTCCAGCAAATGTTAGTACTGCTGCTATAAAAGCTGTGCAGCAAGTCTCTTAAATACAGACACCAAAGTGGCAGGGAGGCACATCTGCGTTATGGAGGTTCCTGAATTACAGAGGACAGGTAGAGTTAAATATAATGGACCAACTGAACTGTCCATAGTAGGGAGATGCCTGTATTATATAGAGGTGTCTAAGGAGAGGTTCGACTGTATGCACAAATGTAGAAATAAATGAAATGATCCTTGCAGTGTGAAAGCAATTTAAGAATTGCATTTTTTTAAGCCTGAAAAAAAATTCAAGACTACAACAGGATTTGAACCCATGGCCTCTGCGATACTGGTACAATGCTCTACCAACTGAGCTATGAAGCCTTGATACGTTGGAAGCAGGTCAATTGTGGGTTCTTAAATGACCTGCATATGGAGTAGATGACTTACATGTAGTCATATGTCATTTCATATATTCACTATGCACAAATGTAGTGGTTGACTGAATCATCTACACACCATAAATTAATAATCATATGAATTATTACATGTATCCAATGACAGATTGTTTTCTATTGATATTGTGTAATACAGGCATACTCCATTTGGGATAAGGAAGTAGGATATTGCCAAGGGAGTGCATTCATTGTTGGCATTTTGCTAATGCAGGTAAGGGCAATGCAGTGAAATAATTATGTCATGTATAAATGTTTTTATTTTGGAATAAATGTTTGATTACATAGTTTTTCATACTTTCTTCTTATGTTATAGATGCCTGAGGAAGATGCGTTTTGTGTATTTGTTAAGCTCATGCAGGATTATAGAATGAGAGAGATATTTAAGCCAACAATGGCAGAGCTGGGACTTTGCATATTTCAACTAGAAAGCATGTTGCAGGTATACAAAAGCTGTTTAGTGATTGGCAAGTTATATCATCACATTATTTGTTTGCTTGCTTGTTTATTTGTTTTTTATTTATGTTTACATCAGAATTGGCTTATTATTTAAGGTAAATAATTATTGAATCCTAATGTATTTGTTTGTCTTTTATATAATTACCCTTGTTTCATTACTTCTTGTACAATGTACACTGCACCTTGGAAGCACAAGGCTGCTGCCTAACAGGCGCCCGGTAGACTGGGGCGCCTAAGTTACGAGTGTGGGCGACTTCAAGTGTTTAGGACTGGGACCGACTCCCAAATATGGAATGAATGGTATTATTACTACTACCCCACCCCCTCCCCCTTGATCGACAATGGCAACTTTTAGGCTGGGCTCCTAACTTTTGATGGTAGGAGCCCGAAGCGCTCCTTAGAAATTTCCTTAGGCAGCAACCTTGAAGCAGCATTGTTGTAGTTTTCTTAGGAGCATTGGTCTTGCTCTAGAAAAAGGTTAACAAAAGTTTAACATTATTATTAAAGAGTCTGACTCACCCACTTTGCATTGCGCGCCCTGTTGTTGTTTACGAGCCCGGAGGACCACAAAAACTATTGTAACATGATGACGTTTCTTTCAAAAACAGTGATCGTTCGAATATAACAAACTGAAGAGAAGAGATAAGACTTGTTTCTAGTTCACATCGCGATGGAAACAGATTTTACTTCTCGGTCGCTATCACTGGCTTTTTTGGGGGCCCCAAAAATGGCGGATTGACAAAGGTGAGAAATCTGTTTGTATCGCGATGTGAATGCTAGAAACAAGTCTTATCGCTTCTTATAGCTTCTCTTCAGTTTGTTATCTTCGAACGATCGCTGTTTTTGAAAGAAGCGTTATCGTGAAACCATAGTTTTCGTGGGCCTCTGCGCTCGTAAACAACAACAGGCGCGCAATGCAAAGTGGGTGGGTCAGATTCTTTAACTAGTCAAGTGTTTTGCTAAATTAGCGTGATTCTACTGATTGTAACTTACTATGTTTTCCTTTTTCTTTCAAGGAAACTCTGCCATTGTTGTATTCACATTTTCAAGCTCAGGTAATTTTGTGTAGTGTACATGTACAGCAATATTCAGTACTAGAAGTTCTCAGTACATGGTATACAGTTATAGATGCACCTCAGCTCTCTACAGTAATTTTAGAGGTATTCCACTTGTTCAGGTTCCATACATGTATGCGCTTATAATGACTGTTTGTCGAGGTGGACAAAAATGCAGAAACTGTTACTGTCATGAGTTAACCATCAAGGACAAATCTGTACTTCCATTTTCAGAACTCCAAATTCCAAACTCCAAACAAAAAGTCGTTGAGCAAAACTCTGAGCATTTTTGGCAAGTTCAGTTGAGGGCAAATATGTAGCTTGTAAAAGTAAACTAGAGATTTATAAGATGATAACCACCAAGAGGAAAATTGTCATCCAGAACAAACAAATGCTTTATCAAATTTTGTTAAAAAATTTTGTACAGCATTCCCTAAACAGCCAATGCCTGTTATGTCTTAGCTGCGGCAACGCCCAGTAGACAAAATTGTAACAATCTTTTGTTATTTCCAGGGATTCCACACAGCTATGTATGCTTCATCATGGTTCTTGACGCTGTGTGCATCTGTGTTTCCTTTGAATGCAGCATTTAGGATAATGGATGTCTTCATCTGTGAGGTAAGGGATGATTTGTAATAATTGTTGTTATTGCTGGTTTGCATTTGAACTCTACTATGATGCTGGCACAGTAGTTTAGAAGGCTCAGGTGTGAGAGTTCA
The DNA here is from genome assembly GCA_963693305.1 of Meandrina meandrites. Classification (NCBI taxonomy): domain Eukaryota; kingdom Metazoa; phylum Cnidaria; class Anthozoa; order Scleractinia; family Meandrinidae; genus Meandrina; species Meandrina meandrites. The sequence goes on from OY855904.1 coordinate 20,661,853, forward strand.
ATCTTGTGTACTTCAAGGGTACTTCAAAATTGATCAGGCACTGACGAGAACAATGCTGGGCCTAAGAAGCCTGTAATTTAACAACAGTCACTGTCTATTATATGGTGTGCTCTCATACTTAATGCAGTGGAAAAAAAGTTGGAACATTTAGCCACAATCTTCTAAAAGGCTGTACTGTCGCATAGTTTCGATACTTGACTACTTATGTAACTGTGTAATGTGCCCATATGCCCTTATGCATGTTGTCTTTAATAACATTGTGGCATATCAGGGTGAGGTACATGTAATTAGTAATTGTGATTGTCATTTAGGGAAGAGAAGGACTTTTTCGTGTCATCTTGGCTATGCTTACCCTAGGCCAGGAGGAGATATTGGAACTTGACATGGAAGGAATGCTTAAGGTATGTTGCTGTTCGGTGGCAGCTTCTTAATTCATAGCTGTTACGTTGTCGGGCTATTTATTTATAAAGCTTTTTTGTTGTTGTTAGTATTTTCAGAAAACAATGCCTGAAAAATACGAGAAAGACATGAATGTTCTCATGAAGGCAGCTGCTGAAGTTAAAGTGAGCACAAAGAAGTTGAAGAGGTACTAATAATGAATACCTTAAAGTAGCTTAAAGGATTTAGCCAAATTTAGGCATGAGAAATGGCCATCAAATTCGGTGAAATATAAAAATAACGGCTTAAAGCAACGAAAAAAACATTTCAAAAACACAGCAAATACAGAAGAAGGTACAGATTACCAGAAGAGAAGATCATTGAAACAGATTGGGATATTGGTAATGAAGCTATGGTTTTGTCATTTAGATCGATAGAGGTTTTTTTTTTGCTCACATTGAGTTTCATAGCGAGTATTTGGCAAAACTTGATAAAATAAACTTAACTCAACTGTGACACAGTCATTTAATAATCGTCATTTCCTTGGCCGTGTTGTATGTACATGGCATTGTTGTTCAAGTCACCATTGAATCTTTATAGCGGACTTAACTGGAATCTTTTTAAAATCTATCTCTGCGGTCTTTGCAAATATTGCTGTTCAATGCGCATGTTGTGACACATGGTCGTCTTCTATTGTTACTAAGAACCTCTGGGTTTGTCATGTGTTTAGGTTAGAAAAGGAATACACGCGTGTGAAACACAAGGAAGCAGAAGACAATGAGGAACTACGACGATTAAAAACGGAAAATAGACTACTGCTTCAGAGGATTGACGAACTCGAGAAGGTAAATGGATGGGCTTGGATTGCTTTCCTGTACTTTGTTCTCCTGATGACTGCTTAATTTTGTGCATTTTCCCCTGTGTGGATGAGGAGATCAATATTCTGTAAATTTAGTTTAGTGTGATCGTCCGCTTGAGAGTAGTTCTGGGAAGAACTGTTGTTGGTGACTGACGTTTCGACAACCTGTGCGGAAGTCATCTTCAGAGTCAAGTGAATAGTTGTTGTCAGTCGATGATGTTATTAGTCTGGTCCGTTGAAGCTGATTGGTCAGTTTAGCCGTGATGTTATTGGCTGTAAGATAATTGTAATTGGTCAGTTTCGATCCGTCTGAGTCATTGACCGTCGACGTCTTTCTTTCGTCATGAAGACGGATACCAGGAGAACTTGTTTGAACCAGGGAAGGAAGTATTTCAACTTCGGAAGGCTATAATACATGCATGGTCGTTTTATTGAAATTAATGTGAATTCTCTTACTTTAATTATTAACCTGTTATCAGATACGCAATGTATTTTTTGTAATTTTGTACTAAAACGGCGTTGCCGACCACTGAAAACGCAGATTCTTCAGTGAGATCGCTGACGTCACGGCAAAGTAGAGTTTTGTGAGGTCGCATGCTTTACGATGCGTTAGTTTTGAAGTGTTTCTGGGGCTGAGGCAGCGTTCCGTTTTCAAATTTATCCAAACTAGTGTTGGTGATGAAAACTATAACTTAACCAACTGCCTCATGTATACGGAGGGTGGGTGCCTGGGATATCGAGGGGTTCTCAAGTGAGGTGACCTGTCCCCCAGATGGAATAACGCTCCCAAGGCTGGCAATCCCCACAAAGCAGCCATGAGCCCCCCGCGCCCTAGCACCCGTCTTACTGACTAGATCAGTGGAAAGGAGGACGAAAAAATTAGAAATAGAAAACATTCTCTTTTCAAATTTACCTAGATTAGTGTAGACGAAGACCAAAGTGCTATAACTAAGAGCAATGTGCTATAACTTTTTGTTCTCGTTCACAGGAGGGTGCCAATTTAGCAGATAGATTAATACAGGTAACGTACTTTTCGTTTGTTTTTTTTTTGCGTGTGCTTGCAAAGCGAAACGCACATAGTGCCTGCTCATTACAGTAAATTAAATATATTGCAGAGTTCTCATAACGGGATTTTTTACCGTGCAATGCTTCTCTAAACATTAGGGTCAAATCACTCGAGCAGAAGAACAGGAAGAAATCTACGCTCTCAAGCGAGACCTTGTAGTTACAAAAAGGCATGACGAGGCAACCACAGCGGCTCTTTTAGAAGCCAACAGACGGATAGAAGAGCTCATGATGTTCAAGGTATTTAACTCTGTGGCTTTCCGGTTACGTTAGTTGTAAGGTTTCATACACGTTCAGTGGTTTAAAGCCGTCATATGTGCCAGGGACCTGTAAAATGCACTGTTAGTTGTGACACGTTCAACGTTCAACATGCCGACGAACGTGCCTCCTAATACGTAAAAGGACGTGCAGTAGGCAGGCAAAGAGGCAACCTCGTTCCCAGGGTCCAGGAGAGAGAAACCCTGGGAACGAGGTTGGCAAAGAGGAATTTAACAAACGCAAAAAAAAAAAAACGTGGCATCAAATAACATTGTTTCCTAGGTGTTGACTTTCACATAGTTACAAGAACAACAACTTCAACATTGAAGACGACGACGACAACAAATGAAACTGTCAACTGTATAGCTCTCGCCATTCATAAGCACAAATGGAAGGGACTAGTTTTGATTTCTATATAGAGAACCTGTTTCACCGGATGTCTTTGTTAACTCTGTAGAATCACATTATCAACGAGATGAGTGGACGACAAGATGACGCCCCTCCCTCCCCAAGAGACGTTAAGATCATTGCATTAGAGGCAGAGTTGGAAGAGTACAAGAAGAGAGATTCGAAAACAAATCAAATTATCAATGAACTGACGAGGAGGAAACGAGATTTAGAAAACGAGGTTTGTCTTGTAGGATTCACTACATGTTGGTTTGATTAGGGTGCCGATAGTTTGAAGAGATGCGCATATAAATTGTTAGGGCCAACATATTACTTTAAATACAATGCGAAGGTTTAGTCCCACGCGTTTCTTTAATGCAGCTCACTGTCATAAAGTAACACATTACAACTAATTCGGCTTGCCAAATACACAAATGTTAATTGCAGATTTACATGTAAATGTTGTCCATTTTCAGCTTTATCTTTCAAAAGAGGGCACGGGAAAAGCGTCCTTTCCTCAAGTGACCTTCACTGGGTCCGAAGGAGACAACGAGGAAGCTACAACAACCGGCAGTGGCTCCCTTGAAAGCAGAGCTAGCTGATTAGGGCCATTAATAATTTTTATGGTGGAGTGGTGTGGTGTTTTATAGCCACAGTGCGATAGGTATTGTCCCCATACCAAGGTCTGAAGACTGAAAGTCTGTAGATGTCACCAAACGTATTTACTGCTGTTATAAAATTGATAACTTCAAATTACAAAAAACAAAAAAAAAATTGGCCAAATGGCATTACGAATTTATTAAAATTGTGTAAGTAATGTATTATTAATGACAAGACCCGCTGTGCTCAGTTTGTCATTGGAGCTACAGTGTTTGTTTTGAAACTTTTCAAAACGATTATTGAAGTATAGAATGCCATTAATGGCAAGAGATCTGCTTTATACGTCGCGAGAGGCCAAACCCATGCCAGAGTGGTGGGGGTGGGGGGACAGGGGAAAAGCAATGTTCCCTCATGTATAGATTGAAAAGTTGTCACCTCTCTCTCTCTCTCTCTTATAAATACAAAGTGAATATTTTTTTGTTGTTGGAGGTTCTCATAATTGCGAGATCTAAGTTCGTTGAAAGTTCCTCGCTCCTTCCTAGCATTTATTTCAGCAACAGCAAAAATATGAAAAAAGCTTCTCCTAAAAATGTAACACTAGAATAAAAATCTTTTCTCTTATTTGCGGCCTCTCCAAATGCTCCTGTTATATAAGTAAATTGTAAAATACGAATTAAGACATTAAAATAAAAAATACGAGAATTGTAAAAAGGAAAGTTATATTGATAGGCAATTTTTCATTCCTTTATTTGGGTGAGTATTGAATTATTTTTTTTGGCAATTAATAATTTTAATATTGCGGGTAAACAAATTGACATTTATAGATTTTTATTTTAAAGGGTAATTCTGTAATGTTTAAATTTATCACAGTCTAGTTTTTTTGTGATAGTTTGGTTGTCACTAGGTTGTATCAACTTTTAAAGCTCTAATAATTTCGATGTTCAAAACAATTGAAGGAGATTTAGTGCTCCGGGGAATTCGAAAATTAAAGCACGTTTTTCACGAAAGATAAAATCCTTAACCCTTTGGTAAAATTTTGATGTACCTTTTACTTCAAGAATATGGCCTGTCCTTGATCGCTGTAGAGGTCAAGGAATGGTCAATAAATGTTGTATGAGATGTTGTTTATTGCCATGATTATTGATGTTGATATTTTTTCAGTGCCGAAAAAGACATTGCCTTGTGTCAATAAACAGAAAATACAACTTGACGGTAAATCGAACTCTCACCTTGAAAGAGTGGTTTTACCCAACCCATGTAATAGTAACTAAACTTTCAGATAGTATTAGACACTAATTCCATTGTTTTCTTTTGTTCCGTTTTGACTATTACGCACTGATTGTTAGATTTTATTATAAGGGTTATATAAAACCACTGTGGTCTAAATAAACTTATCATTGTGTTAGTTGGGAGAATTTGATGGTATGCATGTATCAAGTCTTTTAAAGCCCGATACAAAATTTTGTACAAATTCTTAATTGCCTTTGCTCTTGTTGGGACAATTGCTTATTTATTACATTTCCTTTCCTGGTATGTCCCAGTATTCTCATGACCTTCAGGTCTGGGTTGCCACAAGCCAGGAAATGCTCGGGGAAAATATTAAAAAAAAAACGTTAAGGTCACAGAAAAGTCAGCGAACTTTATTCTTAGTCAGGGAAAATTGATATCACACCTCGATTTGTGTTTTAACTGCACTTTATTTTAACTTCATGTTCACTTTCACAGCAGCGTAACTGATAATCCTTCACTTTACTGGAGATAAAGTTGATTGCCCAAAATAACTGCTTTTCCTTTGAAGAAGGCGAAGAGCTGTAAAAGAAAATAAAAAATGTATTTACCCCGATGTATCGCTGATCAATCGTATATTCATGCCTTTTCAATGGCTGCTGATAGCTAACAGCAATGTGCTTGTGCTAAGAGTGATTATGCTTACTGTACACAAGATCGCAGTGATGGGTTGTCTGCCTGAATAATTCTATACCAGTTGTAACAACGTTTTAGTATATGGCTGAATCCGCGAGCGGGCAAGATAAACCGAATCCCATTTTCTGACTGGCTACCCGGGATTTTACGCGTCGGCTCCGCAAAATAATGAATCCCTTACTGACAAAGCTTGTTCGGTTAAGATAGTTGGATATTGTATCTTCGTCAAACTATCCCCAATAGACATGTGTAAATGATTCATGTACGTGATTAGGACTTCATTTTACTCACCCCGTTCAGACGTCGCACCCATACAACTCAGCCCTCATACATGGATATGAGGATTTCCCAACAAGGATTTTGACATATCTGGCCGTCACAGGAGTGAATGTGTTAAGCACTGGTGTAAAATGATCGCAGTTACCAATGAAGTTCTAAAATTATAAAACAAAAATTTAGACAAGTGTTAACGACTAGCACTTAAACGAAACACCTGACGTTTCCATTTGGAACCTTTTCACGCAAGCAACAGGAAGAGGTTATTTTACAGTGGTTATTGGATAGGAGAAATTAATAAGAGTTGAAACTAAGTGTTAGCGCGCAATATTTAAAAAGAAAATTTACCCTGATTTAGTATTACCAAACTCTCCAAAAAGCTTTTTCACCAGAAACCGTCTTCAGCAATTACTTAGCAACTGCTCCAGATCTTAGCTGAATGTCCGATTCCCTCTATGGCGCGCGCCTGCAGGGAATCATGGTAGATGTATTCATCAAACCATGCACGACACTTAGCAACGATGGATACAACTACCGTGAATCCCTGCAGGCGCGCGCAATAGAGGGAATCGGGCATTAACAAAGCTACAAATGCTTTTAAAGATTTCGCTTTGTATTTTGTTGTTACACTCATTGCTGTGCACTATTAAAGTATATTAGTCTGACCTTTTCCTTTCCATTTTCCTGGTAAATCTGGAAATTCGATCCATCGTTGCTAAAGGCCAGTTTGTATTCTTTGACGTGCTCATGGAATTCAGCACGACCTTCAAAATATTTTTGAAAAGAATATCATAAAGTTACTGATGCTTTGTTTGGATATCGTTTACTTTTTCTTCTATTGCCTTTCATTGCCGTCTTGCCCGGCATTGCCTTGTGACTTGTTGAGTCTCTTATTTTGAGTATGATGACTGGTTTTATGTTTAAGTATACCCTGAGAACTCCAAATGATCGGCATTAGCAATATGGTTTACCTTGTGTGGCGATGGCTCTAATTTTCTTGATCAATCTGTAACCATTGGTTCTCTCGATCATTTGCGCACCACGGTCCAATCCTTTTGTTGTCTTGATCATCCTCAAAATAAAGACGAGCATTGTCTGCCGATGCCCTCCAGCCAGCTAAAATATAATTTATGAAATAAATCCTTCGTCTTTGCGTATAGATGTATATGAGTAATGAAGCCTCCGTTTTTTGTCTTTGTCTAACAAAAATAATTTACAAATAAATACACGCATAAATATACATGGAAAGTGAATGCTGTATCTTCACGATAACAGCAGTAACAACAGCAAACAAGCAAACAAACAAACACAAACAAGTGAAATTATAATAATCATCTATCTATCCACCTGGACTGAATTTGACTCAGTAATAATTCTGAAATTTTAACACCCGTGCACACCAGGCATGTATGGGCGGAGAATGCAAAAAGGCCCAACAAATTAGGTAACCAGATTGCCGGAAATATTAATATAGTCGTTATCAAATGGAAAATGGGGCCTGCGTGGTCAAATAATTCATACTAGCAACAAGAGCAAGTTATACAAACTAACATGGACGGTACTCAGTTGAAGCACTGAATGTACTGTCAGGAAGTTTGTAGTTTCCAGGCCATCCAAGACCAAATGCTTCGGAGCAGGTTCCTGGATGAAAAATAATTAATTTCATGTTATAATTATTTAGTCAGTTGTAATTTATGTAAGAGCCATTTTTGTACATATTTAGTCTTTCTGTGGATTTTCTAATTAACCGTTATACTTATTGCCAAGTTGGCTTCACTTAGAAAATGTGACACTGACGGACTGCATCTGTTATTCATGCTTTACTGTACGCTAAAAGCCTGCGTTTAAGAACCTAAAGCAAATACGTTAATATGATAAATACAATGCTGCAATGGTGTTCCAGTAGTTTGCATTGTGGCCCTTAAGTGGAAACAAATATTGTAAATAAACAGGAACTTGATAACAATCTGTTGAACTCCAAGGTAATAGCCACAGTGGATGTTAACGCGAGTACAACCTGGCGAGTATAAACAAAATAATCATGTTTACCATTTGGCTTGATTGGGTACGTATCGCACCGTGTCCCGCAGCTGATGCGGCAGGTCATTTCTGTCCAGCCGTTGGTTTTACAATCTCCCTTAGCAGCCCATGATGGACAACTTTTACGCTTGTCAACGCATATCAAACCTGATGAAGGAAATGCAAATCAAAACACAATAACTTCTTATTTTTCCTTGTAGCTTTCTTAAAAACGCGAGAAATATGCATGAGCGCAGAAGTTTAGTGGAGTGGTTACAAAAAATAACTTGTATATACTCAGATGGTCAAAGTCGTTTATTGAAAAACCAGGCAGTTGAGCATAAAATGCAATGTTGTAATAAAAACCCTGCGATATGAATTTTAGCTAATTGTCAAGCAGGCGTAAGATCCCAATAAAGAAATTGTTGTCACCTAGAAGAGATCTTGGTTTACAATCATTAGGAATAATCGAAATTTCGATTGGCCTCAAACCAAAACAAACTCTTGACTGAAAATAACAAAAAACATAGGTTCAAAAAGAAAAACGAACTCACCCACGCCAGTTCTGTTGGGTGAAGTCGTTGGACCGGTGGGAGCAATTCCTGTTACTGGTGGATTAGTTGGCGCTGGTTCTACAAAAGGCAATAGAAAAAATTAATAAAACATGCTGGCAGTTTGGCTGCGACATGCGTGCAGAAAAAGGCACGAGCTAAGGTAAAGTCTGCGTTGAGGCTTCTAGTGGCTCATACCGCCGGAGCTTATCCTGGTTTCCGTAGCATTAAGCGATTCGACTAGGAGTATTGCTACTCCCCCCTGGATGGGATGCTAGTCCATCGCAGGGATACCCGCCAGAGTTATTTCGCCGGTACCCATTTATACACCTGGGTGGAGAGAAGCACTATGAGAGTAAAGTGCCTTGCTTAAGAACACAACACAGTGACCCCGGCCAGGGCTCGAACCCGGACCGTTCGATCCGGAGTCCAGCGCACTAACCATCAGGCCACCGCGCCTCCCACAAGCTAAGGCATTGTCTACTATCAAGGAAGGATCACCAGGCTAGTAACACATATAATGTGGTTCGCCAACGTGACGTCGTGACGTGACGTCGCCAAAAAATTAAAGAGATCGAGTGACAAACATCTTTACCCTTTCCCAGTCACCCCCCCCCCCCCCCCCCCCGCCCCTTGTGGTAGAGTTGCTGGATAGTCCATATGAGCCCGAATATTACTATACAATTACATTCCTCACATTTTGTAAACACCTGCATCGTTAAGGGAGGTATTGCACTTACTTGTACATTCGTCGCAGTAGCCACATGTATAAGGACAATCAATTTCCAATGAAACTTTATCGCATTTGCCATAGATTGCAGCGCGCTTCTTACAGTCAGATTTAACATCGTAGCAGACATCTGTGAAAAGGTATGGCATGTCACATGTATACATGTATTTTCCAAGATTTTGTCTTTTTAGTAACAATTCATGATAATAAAGGATCATATATGATAAAAATCATTAAAAACTTTGCAAATACACCAAAAAGCATTAATCATACCTCTAACCAGATATCGGCAGATAATGTAACGTCAGACAAAAGATTTTCAGTGTATATGGATTAGATATCCACTCCGAAAACAACAACATCACTAAGACTACTCTCGAATGAAAACCCCTGAGTAATGCATGCACTCGTGGAGGCGCTGCACGCCGGAAGAGCTGGAAGAATAGGACCTGTTTTTGCTAGAGGCTAAGATCTAGAAAATTGCGCTAAATAGAGTCCGGTGGAGAGCTACGGTGGACGCCCTATGCTCCCCACAATCTGGACTTGAAAAGGTTATTCGTAGGTAACTCTAAAGCAGGCAAAGTTAAATTTTGAGCGGTTGTACCTGATAAACAAAAATCACAAGTTTTTTTGCAATGAGTGATCATTGCGGCGTGCGCGGTGCAAAATCCACTGGACTTCCACATTTCGCAATCCGCTGTCGAGGCTTGGTCTACGCAAAACGTCGGTGATGGGTGCTCTGCAAATTAACACATAACATTATAAAAATATATCTAAAAATGGTCATGGCTTTATGTTTTTTATGACGCAGAAAATTACTGACTATCTTAAGTGCTTTCGTTATCTGAAGATAAGATATGAAATGTCTTGTTGATTTGCTCCGCATCTGGTACGCTTTTTGTTCCTGTTGTTGCCATTAGTAGAACTACGTTTATTACAAAACCATCGCACACCAAATTTGTAATCAAAGTGCTATTACGTTTCATTATGTTGACCATGAAAGAGAGTTCATTGTATGTAGCTTTGTGTCGAATACTGATTACTTTCCCCGGTCAATCTCGAGCTGCTTTCGCGCACATCTTCGTGTTGCCCATAGAAACGTCTCAACCGAGACGACTGAAATAGATAAGCTAGGGCCTGCTTCCAGCCTGCAGTTTCCTTAAGGAGTCCTACATGTACTTACTGGCGCAGGGTTTGCAGACATTACAGGTGTGGGGACATTCTTTATCCATGTTAGCCTTGTCGGATGAACATTTTCCTTCATTGGCCCATTTCTTGCACTCAAATTGCTTGTCCATACAACCCTCTGAAGAAAGAAATAAGTCTGAGAGATGCGTTGTGTTTTTCAAGAAAACAAAGCTAAATTTAGGCAAAAAGTTTGTTTTTGTTTGTGTAGTCTCTTCGAAAGTCATTCCCAGGAAGAGAATGCTATTTTTTCAAAAAATATTGAGCTTCAGGCAGCCAGGCATCAAAGAAGTGGCTTTAAATTTTGTGGCACATAATCCACTTAGAATACACAATAATCTACAGCCAACACTACAATAAAGTAGGCATGAGCTCCAAGCGGGATTCAAAGTGGCAGAGCAACAGTCTGATTGGTCAAATGATGGCCAAAAGGACATGAGAAAAATTTCCAAGCACTAGTTATTCTCTGATTTAGGCCATTAACTTGTGAAGTCACTAAAGCTTTTATAGATAATAAATAGATAGCCAGTCTCGTGGCCAAATTATTCCAGTTCAGAAATCTCACTTTCATTTGGGACTTATCTTTCGCTAAACAAGTGGTAGCTACCAATTAAAAGTTCGCGCGCTGCCATCTGCTTTTACATAAAGCTTGAACAAGGCCGGGCCAACATTTTTCTAGTTTACCCAATGCACCTTCTGTGTCTCTTCTGATTTCTCATACAACTTTTATTCATTAATTATTGTCATATTGTTCAAGTGCGTGACCTAGCCCTAATACTAGCCCAGAGTCATTTGAACTTTCCGCTTTCAACGATCAATGAAAAATACGAGAAAATAGAGGGCTGTCAACAGTGTATTGGAAATGAGGTTATGCCAAAAAAGGTCACTTTAACTATTTCCAGTGCTTGAATCGCTATTTCACAAATGAAGCAGAGTAAATTGCCTCACTTGGATTTAATAACACTTACTGGATGAACAAAATCCACACGTTTTCTTGCAGTGATAAATCATAGACGAATGCTGTGTACAGAATCCAGCTTTTTTCCAGCCCTCGCAGTCAGCCGTAATGGCCCTGTCTCTGCACCTTTCGGGCGTATCATAGGCTAAAGCGAAATAGATATCTGATCAGAATTTAAAATAATAAAGATACATGGAATAGCATTTCACCATAGCTACAACTGCACAGGATAGTCTACCTCAAGTACAAGATATTTTCATCAATGAGGCGTGTTTATAGAGAGAACGACTTATTTACCTGCTGCTCCTCTAACGGCACGACCTAAGGAATGATATGAACATAAATAGTGAGCAAATAAATAACAACTGGTAGAACAGTTTTATATGTTTTTCCCATGTAGTTTTGTCTTTGTAAACATTTTTTTTGTATTTTTACCTTTTTGAATTTTTATTATTATTTATGTAATGTTTAATAAATGAGCAACAGTTTTTTTTATCAAGTTTAAAACACGAGGCGCAGCCGAGTGTTTTAGACTTGAAAAAAAAAAACGAACTGCAAATTTATTGAACGGCTTCAAAATCTTTTGATGGAGATCAACTCATTCTTGCACTAATATTTAGATTTGGGGTTATTTTGGACTAGAAAGTCGGACGTAAAGTTTAGCCTTGTCATTAAATTTTAATTAGCCTTGTCATTAAACATTAATTTCTTTTGTATTTCCTTTATGAATTATTAATGAGTTTTTGAATTATTTATTATTATTATTATTCACTCTGGCCAATCACAAAGGACCCAATCAAATCAGTGTTTCAATCAAAACTCGAAGCAATTACATGTTAAGTTAATCTCTATGCTATTCACTTCTTTAGACTTTTTTCATTTATAGACTTGTAGGCAAGTCTATGAATGAAAGGTAACTCAGCAACTGTTTTCTCCATAGCAGTTTAAGTTATTGTGCTATAAGGTTGGACCTGATATATAACTGTATTTTGATCATAAAAGAGATCGCTAAAGCAACGCAGCATGCATAGGCGTTTTTCAGTCTATTCAAAGAAATCTTAATTTTTGTTGTTCTATACTAAAAATAAATAATTATCAACTCGCTGAAGCGGCTGGCTCTTCGCTTCTTCCAATTAATTTTACTTTCTGGTCATCGGCACGTTGTTTGCATAAACTGTCATATAAACACCAACGTCCATTTTGGTATGAAAATATCGCAAAGTTTGAAAACTGGGGAATATCACTTGGGAGTATCATCTCATATTCTAATCTTTAGCTACATAGCGTGACGCGTTTAAATCAGATATGGTAATATTTACTTCCTTTACTCGTCTCGCGCTTCGCGCCCACTGTCACGTTTCGCACCCTGTGAGCTCGACTTGTAGCCTAGTCTAAACTACTCAACTATGGCATTTCCTGAACATTATGGTTTTCCTAGCTCTTATACGGGTTTAGGTATGAGAGCAATCTATACCGACGACCCAACCAGTTTACCAAATGACAAATTCCCTCTATGAGACGTTCCTGTAGGGAATCATGGGAGTTGTATTCAACAAAACATATCGATGCCTTTGGCAACGCTAAATACAACTGCCATGATTTCCTGCAGCCCCGTCTCATAAGGGGAATCGGGCATTCAACGTGTCTTCTATTTTTCCATATCTCTCTTTTTAAAACGTTTCGTGAACTCTTACTGGAGCATTTGTACATTCTGCGGGCCTGCAATGCATCATCGTCACTGAGTTTCACATACGGGGTCTTTCCATTAAGGTGGCGAATTGGCTCCATTGTCTTTTTGCCATTTTTGGAGAAAGCAGTCCACGGGTAATGCATGATGGACGAGTAATCATACGGGACTCCATAGTCGACTACATCTGTTCCTTGAACTTTCTTTTCGAAGTTGTACTTCATGCCTGAGAAAAAGAACATATTGGCAGAATTTTTCCAAAAGGATAGACAACTAGAAGGATCGTCCCCTTCTTCCTGATATTAAACTGCGTTTAGTCTATTCTTGTCCGCGTAGCATACAGAGGAAGTAGGTTTTACCCCGTTATTCTGAGCGCATGGCCTGCGTTCTTATGATTTCTTGAAAAACTTGAGTCTGTCAAGTTTGGCTGTACTGTTTTTGCTACGCATTCGTACCTGTGCAACGGTTCGATCATTACGAATGAACAGTATAGGTCATGCTTACTAAAGGAAGGGATCAACTTAAAGATGGCCAGATGTATACATAGACGTTGCGTTTAGCTGGGTGGATAAGATAATGAGATGGGTATAATATATGGAAGAATGACAATTGATGAGTGACTGAGTTGTTTTTGAAAGGCACGGACGTAAATGTCTCGGCCATGGGGAAAGCTAATTATAGGAAATGCGCCGCCAAAATGTGGAAAAGCAAGGTAAGTAGGCGACTTCCTTTTCGCTACCGCTGTTATTCATGGTTGCCAAATCAGCATTTCTATGAACAGCCTCAATTCGTCTACCACCTTGATAAATCTAGAACCCAAGGTAAATCAAACTTCGAAAAAGGTACAAAAGATTTACAGTCCTTGATTTATGATTTGGATTACACTAGATGCACTAATTTTACTAACTTACTATCGTCAATGTTTTCCCAGAGGATCCTCAAATAGTTGTCTCTATCAGGTCTACTCTGTTCGTGCCAAAAACCAATCGCGTGTCCGAGCTCATGAGTCATCACGTGCTTGTATTCGCAACCATTGCCAATGGAGAGCCATGTCTTACGACCGCGTACTTTACCAACCTCACACCAACAGCTGTTGAGTAAAATGGCTACATTTTTAGACGCATTAAAAATAGCTCTGAATACATTATTTTACACGGTAAATTAACATTGCTAATCAGTGCTACTTCATAAAACGAGAGGCAATAAAAAAAATAAATAGCAATTTAATTTGTAAAAACCGTTAAATACCAAGAACTACGTCTCTCATCGAAGTACAGCATTCAATATTCATGGTTGATACTATAAACTATTAACGTGACTTCACTCGTGTCATGTTTTATTTTTGCTTTTCCAGATATATACATGTCAAAAATTAATTGCATTTAGTCTTACCCCATTCCACGGTGGAACCACAGGTACTCCTTTTCAGTTGTCCTCTTGAAGAACCTGATGCATGTTTTACTCTCCCACTCGGCCATGGCTTCCATCGTGGTTCGTACAGCTCTATCGATGCTAGCTGTGAATTTCAGCGACTTTTGATTAGTGATCATGTATTTTCTTGGATCATTGATCTTTTCCTTATCAATTGTTTCAGGATTACCCTGGAAAGCCAGTTCTGTTGCGAATAGTGCATTATTTATCTTACGATATTTGGCTTGCTACCATTTCTGCTCTATCTTGTCGAATTCTATCTGTAAAATGGTTCTCTCTTAAAAAATTGAGAGAATAAGAAAGTATCTCCCATGTTGGCGTAGTAAAAGAACCACGGCTTTTTTGCTCTCTACTTATATCATTCAATCAGCCATTGAAGCTAGAAGTTAAAGCACCTGTTACTTTATAAGGCTTACCTACACTGCAATCAAACTCGTAAGGGATGACAGCGTTGGGCCACTTTATCTTGTCAACATTAGTGGCAGCACGTGACGGAGATCCATCGGGGCTACCAAAAAGGACATTGTTCAGTCGCTGTCTTTCTGACAATCTGATGTCTCCTTCATACAGGTGAGATACTAAGTGGCGTGGGCTCTCTGGCATGTCTGTGAAAGTATACAGTCGTTAAAAACTAAATGAGCTCTTCGATGTCTATTTGTTGCCTTACGTTGCGAGGATGGGAATGGCTTCTTTAAATATGTCATCGCCAGAACACCCACGTGGAGTGTAGATCGGGTTATGGTTATCCAGGAAGTGTGCTAGAATAGGCCAGGTTTTACTCCGTAAGGAAAGTGGTATGATTATTTTTTAATGATGAATTTCCATAAAAAAAATCAGTCTGTAAATAAATCAGGGCTAAGAAGAAAAGCATTAAATCATTTCATGCTACGAAATCCCGATTTAATATCCGAAAACAAATCATTAAACCTGACCTTACCTTTTCCGAGATTGATTTCAAGAATCCTTTCAAAGGTTCCTTTTTCTCCCAGGCCCCCTTCGGCCAGGAGAAGGGCACCAAGAACGAAAAGCGACAACGGGGTCATTGGGTAAGAAAGCGATGTGTATCCTAGTCAGTAAAGACAAAGGTAAATTATATTACGTGATAATCTCGGCAGGCATTTCTGTTGCAACCACCCAGCAATGAAATCCAATATAAACAAAAATGATACCATAAAACATACTTGTTTTGAGTGGTAGAATTGTTATTGTTTTGTTTGCATGACTTGCATTACATGAAAGAGCAAATAACGTAATTTATGAAACAAATTTCAAAATAAGTTACCACAAGTATGCCAAGTGAACCTGTTTAACACAGCCATCCAGGGCAAACTTCCTAAACTGTGACGTTTGCTTATTAAATGATTTCTGCCCAATTTTGCCATTACAGCTAATATAACACCCATTATTGCCACACACACACAATTAGTTTCTATCCATGCATACGGCGCAACTTTCAATTATTGCGAGCTAAAATTACTATGCGATTATTTTCTAGTGAGGAAGTGATGAAAACATATATCGCCTTTTTACAGGACACCAGAAGTTTTGTATGGATAGTTGTTGGGTGCAAATTAACTCAGGTCGCGAATGAGGTTTTCTCTGGGGAATGTTTTCCTTGCCAGAATTTCCCATGTCCATGCATTCCTTCACAGTTTTCTATTGGGCACCCAAAATAAGGGCACGTATATTTTATTGGAAGACAAGTTCCTTCTTTCTTTTGACATCTTTTTTTGTAATAACGAGTAACGTTTATTTCCTTTCAGCCTGGGAATATAACCCTATTTTTTTTTCAATTATAGCGAAAGAAGATTGTAACACTAGTAACGCTTGTAACACATTTTCCAGTGTCCTCTCAGATAATTGGACTCTTAATTTTAATATTTTCCAGAAGGGCAATAGAACGCTCAGCCCCCTTCAGTCGATAAAGAATGCAACGGTTTGCTATTATATTACTAATAATCAATCTGTTATCAAGCATGATAAGATTAATAACCAATAGAGAGCCTGAAATTAATTTAGAATATCATAAGCAAAAGCTTCTCTTTACAATACAATGGTTTCTTATGTTTTCTTTAGCTGGGTGAAAGTAATTTACCGCAACTGAGAAAATGCTTTTGATGACTGGAAGTACAACAGAAACGCTGTTTTATCCTTAGTTGGTAACGATGAAACGAAAACTAGTAACGAACCTGGTTCAACTGCTTAGCTTCTGGGTGTTTTTATTAATCATTATGCCATCTACTTACCTGATTTCCCGATGTGAGACGTCTTCTTCGAGCAGCAAGTGCTTAAAGAGAGCCGCTTGAGCCTTTTTCCCTATACTGTTCATTTGAACAGTTGTTGGTCTGATTTACTTTCGATAAACCAACAGCTTTGATGGAAGGAGAGCTGTGTTTGTAGAGGTAACAATACTGCTGCCTGCCTGAACACTTATTTGACCGCGTGATTGTATTTCTGGATAAAGATTGTGAAATGTTGTGCGATGTCTTACTAGAACTCAAGCTCATTTGTTACGGGTTTTGGCACAAACATTTAAAAAACAAAGCCAGGGAATAAAATCTGCATAGTGACTCAACTGTATAAATAACGATAAGATAATTAGACTTCAAAACTTCGCTGAAACTCAGCCGTTGTTCACGTTATAAGAAATGTTACACAAAACGATTAACCATTTTTTTCCTAATTCTTCAGCATCGAGGATTATAGCACAATAATGCCAGCATATTAGAAAGATTTGATAATGGGGGCAAATCGTGCAGTTGGTAAAATAATAGAATAGAACAGAAGTGACTCAGGTTTAAAATCACGGAGAAATAATTAATATGTCAATTTTATCACCGAGGAAAAATAAGTACTGGTCAAGAAAATAATAAACATTGAATATAGATCTGAATTTAAAAAAAAAAAGAGAGATTAAATACTTGAAGACAGTCGAATATGAAACTCATGATGGTTTTTTTTTAGCACACTAAACAAGTATCCAAAAATATAATTTACAACTGATTCAAACTGTAATTCGGGTAACCTACATTAATGTTGTATATTCTCGTTTGGAAATTAAAAGAAAAAAATAAAATAAAAAATTATATGTTAATAATAACAACACAGAATTTGCATCCATCATGCAGCTGACAAAGTGTTGTTTCAGGTTTTATAGAACTTGATACGTCTCTTAAACAACAGTCAAAGAGAGTTCATGTTTCTTTTTGTTTGATCAAAAGCGTTGCTTAGATACATAATGAACTTAAAAATGAAATTGACACAGCTGCTTAAAGGGTGAAAACTGATGCTGGCTAAATACATCAACAAAAAATCTTTACGTTGATTCTAAAAGAAAAAGCGGATGTTGTTACTTTTTCAAAATTATTTCATCATTACTTGGTCGGATCAGTGAAGTAAATTCTTCTAGAACTCATTTTTTTCGCTCTAAGCGCGTATTTCAACTAAATTGATCTAAAACATCACGTAAAAATTCACGTTCGTTAGACTGGAACTTTATGGCGGTATCTTTGTTTTCTTTCCCTTTATTACCTTATATCGTTCAATAAATTTAACTAGGATGTACAAAATTATCGGTATGTGTCGAAAGAAATGATGCTAAGATTTGAATAAGAATAATTTGAATAATTTGAATAGCCATCGAGTATAGAATCAGAGTCCGTTTTGCTTGGAAATGAATAAAAATCTGAAAGGGAAGTAAACATTGCCGAACGCAGGCGTCTATGAATATCAAGTAAGCTAACTTTGCCATATAAACTTAAGACCTGTTATATTCAAATTTTCTAACTGTTTCTTCTACATCTTCTCGTCCCTTTCAGACTTGTCTTATATATTCCTTCATTTAGCTTTGAAACCTCTTGTAGCTTTGTTCAAGTAGCAAACTTCATGTAGCCGCATTGTTTATCAATTTCAAACGAGTTGGTTTTGTTTATAATGACTGCCTTTTGTAGAAATAACAATAAGTACAGTATTCTTTTCGTCTAACGGATTTGAAAATGAAATGTTTCCTTGGCGTTATAGAGCGCGGCGTGTAAGCTCGTTAAAATTTCACTTTTTCTTGATACAAACGTATAAGAGTAAACAGCATATCGATCAAGACAACTTTAAGCTACAGTGGGATTTCGTTCATTTCCTTGATTCAGGAAGATCATTTTTACTGGTTAAAACTTCAGTGAATCTAAAATGATTAAGGTATGCTGCAGTGGAGGGACTTAACGATTTGAACGGTATTTGTGTTGCATGTATGTTGAATTGAAACCCCCCAAACTGATTAACCGATGCTCTTGTTTAAAATATGCCTATTGCTATCATAATTTGAATTCGTTGTGATGATGAAACTATAAACTACAATAGTAAGCTTAAGGTCACTCAGAATACTAATAAAACAGTTCTGGTGAACTTTATTGTCGCGCCCCCATAGACAAGATACATCTCTGTCTATTATTTAAGGCACATTTTATTGAAATTTCTTTTGCACCGTAATTCTCCAGTTGTATTCGAGCCATTTTGAACCCCAGAAAACATGAAAGAGTCATGTTTTGAACTGAAACACTACTGGGACTCACAGCCAAGTAAAGCGAAGTAAAACCTTTGTTATGGTTATTTTGCTTAATGTCTCCGTCTCTCTCTTGTGCGTCGTAACAAACTTTGGACTGAACTAACCAGTCACTATTTCCGCTTCTAAATCTTTTTTTTACAGGGAGTCGCCATTTGTGCCCTTGTGATTGTTTTGGTGTCCAATGAAACATTCTGCCGGCATCAAGTCTGGAGAAGAAAAGTCATCCTCGTCCCTAAACTACCAGAGCTGAACGTTATTTCAAAGCCGCATTCCACAGACAGTTGTTGTGTCAAGAGCAGGTCCTACAGAAATGGCAGAATCTTGTTCAAATGCAGGAGTGAGCATCCCGACTGTTTTGCAAAATCGGATCCTGGAAGCCCATCATTTGGGTTGTGCAAAAGCGTAGTGAATAACAGAAATGTTGTTACAGGCTGTCAGTGCGCCTCTAAAATATAAAATGCTGCTTTGTTGTATGAAATCAACTGAACCTTGGAGCTAATGACTTAGGCATTGCATAAACATTGTAAACAGCAAAACATGGCTATCGACTGTCGGTTCGCAGCCTGGAAGAAACTATATTCTTGAAAAAACTCCTGTTTTGATCCTGCCTTATGATTTATATACAAACCGTGAAAATAGCCATTTAACTGTGAAATGGCTTAGATTGTAAAATGAATGTCTTCAGTGTCCGTTTTTAAAATAAACATAAAACTTTAATTTCCTTTTTTAAGCATTTTAATGACTTCTTTAATCTTTTTTAGATAATGTAAATATTTTAGCTGTTATTTTTGTAAGGCCCTTTGAACTTCATGGATACTGGCGCTATATATAAATTATATAACTATTAATTATTATCAAATAAAGCGTTAGTTTTAACTTTGGTGAGAATTTTAGTACTGCTAATATTTAGCCGGTGAGAAATATACCGATGCGAACTAAACATGGAATAAGTAAAAGCCCAAGCAGTTTTGTGTTGATCTGGCTTGTATTCTTGAGAAGTTATTACGCTGTGTGAAAGGATTGCTACCAATTTAATTTGGAACATAAGCCAACAGAAAAATGAGTTCACAACTATGAAGAGTAATTCACAAACTGCAGTAAATTTTCCCCAACACTAACAGCAGGAACGGATCCAAGATTTTTCTTAGGAGGGGGTTCACAATTAGGATTTTCTTAGGAGGGGGTGTACCAGTTGTAAAATTAAGAAAGCCACCCGACCATCTCGAGAGGGGAGGGGGGGGATGCGTATTCCGTGCACCCTCCCCACAGATCTGGCCCTGAACGGTATTTGACAGTATTAGACTTGACGTCAAATATCCTGTGTCTAGCCAGGAGAGGGTCACATAAAGGTGTTCAATGTTCAATTCCATATGAATAAGGCGTTTTTAGACGAAGCCGATGTTTACTAATGGCCCACTTTTGATATATTAAAATTCACACATGAAACATGACACTTTTTGCCAACTTCTATATATTTGGTTTTGTTTTCTTTGTTTCAAGCCTTTTTGGAATTAACAGACAAAGGAATGTTCCAAAATTAGAGAATTATCCTGCTAAATTGGATGGAACATCACCTGATACTTAGCCAACACGTAAACGTAGGTTAAAAACATGACTGGCTTAAGTCAGACGATATACCGCAAAGCCTACAACTGTAAGGATTGTGGTTGTGCAGCGCTTTGCAAGACGAGACTTTATATGCCAACTTCCGAAACTGTTTATTTAGAAATAGCAAACTACACATACTGCAGTTATAGCTATCATGTCAGATGCTTGCCAAGCACTTTCAGACCATGTATGGGCATAGTGCTAATTTCTGAATAATAATAATAATAATAATAATAATAATAATAATAATAATAATAATAATAATAATAATAATAATAATAATAATAATAATAATAATAATAATGTGTTAACAGAGCAAACATTAGCTACTACGCTGTTTCCTTTTCAGTACGCAGCACGCTTTGACAAATTAGAATATCTTTGCTAACAGTTTTTTTCACTTCGCAATGCCACGAATAAAGGAAGTTTTTGATTGCTTCGGCTTTACGGTCCCTCGAAAGTTGATCGGGAAATTGGACAGCCATATTTTCCCCATTGTGTGTACCCGATAATTGGCGTCGTTCTTCTGAAAAACCGGTTTAAGGTTACCGACAGGCTGGCTTTTGTAACTCTTATTTCATATCTTGTTGCTAAAATATAAATGCTGAGATCCAAAGTCTGGCGTTTCTTGTGACTCTGATGTCCGTGCTTGTTTGTCCTAGTCGTGTATTCATTAATTCTATTGGTAGCCGTTTTATTAGTTGAGAAAGCAATTTACGTTTATTTGCTTTCAGCAAAGTATTACATAACGATAAATATTCAAAACTACAGTCGCGTCACCCTAAAAATGCATGCAGCTTGTAGTTTAGTTGAAGAAAAGTAATAAAAATTTAATCTAACATTTCACTGTAAGCTTCTTTTACTAAAGCTTCTCCTTTATTGAGTGTAGGGTAAGAAAAAGGAAAGATTGGAAAGTCCTAGGCGTCTTGAAATCAGTTTGTAATATCGTCACTTGTTGTTATTTTAGTGTAAAGAAGTCCGATTTCTTATCGTTCCTTTCAGTAAGGGGAAGCACCCTTAGTCGTATACTCGCCACATTACATGGATCTATCGAGATTATCTTGTAAAACTCTCCCAGTACAGGTCAGCATATTTGTTTAAGGTCGCCATACTAAGCTCTTATACACTAAAATTCTCCCTCAGTCATTTACAGAGACAGCGTTACAAGACAGAGTCATTACTGGGTTATCAGCGTATAAGGAATATTAAAAATATTGCCTGAAGTCATGTGAGTAATTAAAATAAAGCAGTGTAAATAATTTCCCCACCATGACTGAACACGAAAATATAAGAGAAAACTACTTCCTGAAGACAGTTGCAGTGAGCTCGAGCGACGTTATCTATTTTCCTTCAAACATCATTAAGGTACTGGTTATCTCACCTTCTAGATTCTAGGAGAACGTTTCTTGTACCTTGAAAATAGGACAACAGAAGTTTCTTTACCTTCTTTTACTTTATTTTCTTGAAATTGCTACCACATTTCTTCAGTTACGTATTGCAACGAACTGAATTAATGTGTTTACAGAGGCTTCATTACTCACATACAATTAAATATGTTATCCTTTCCAGATTTAACATCATGGTTAATGTATCATTTACCAAAAGGCGTAAAAACCCAGTTATAAGAACCTGCATGTTTTTAAAATTAGCCTAAAAAGGTTCTATATTTGGCATTTACTGTGAAATTAGGCTATGTATGTTCTTAAACGGGTTCTTTTTTCTCAAGAAAAAAAGTTGCTATTTGCTGGTATAATATTGGTACAATCTATTCTCTATATAAAATTTGTATATAATTATATCTTAATGACTGCAGCCAAAATACATACAAACCTTATTTAAATATTATTGCTTTTTATGCTTTTTAGACCTATTATTTAAACAAAAACATACTAATTTTTGAATTAATACGAATGCAAATGTATTTTTACACAGGAAGCTGCAATTTTCGTCCTTGTTATTATTTCTGTATTCTACGAAACAACGTGCTGGCCACACGGTTTAAATAAGCAAATCTTTGACTCCAGCCTGCCAGCTTGGAACCACCTTGCTTCAGAAACCAACTCTTCATGATCAAGGAATAATGCCTCGTCAAGAGTCTGTTGTGTCATGGAGCGATTTTACACAAATGGGCGAGTCTCGTTCCGGTGCAGAAGTGAACATCCTGACTGTTTTCCGAGAAGAAGCTCATCATTCGGGCAGTGTCAAAGCATTGTTAATAGCAAAAAAGTTGTTATTAGATGCCGGTGTGCAGCCTAAAGGAAAACATTTTCATCATAAAAATCCTACCCAAATCAAATGTCATCATATTAGTAAACATCTCATGAAATTTGTGAAATTGAAATTGTAAATTTACTGTCGAAATAAAATATAATTTACAGTTTCTCAATGTAGTAGATGTAGAAATTAGTCATGACACCCAAGATTGACCCAAGATACAACTCAAGTCGTGATTTGTTTCGAGAAAAATATTGATTTTAGGACACAGCTTCAACAAGAATAGCACTTTATGTCTAGTCATTCAGCAAACGAAGTAAGTTAACTCGGAGGTACATCCAAACTCTTACCCTGCAGACCAAACCAGGAAGGGAGATGTGTTGATAAATATCTCCTTGGGGGTTCGTTGTTACAAGAAACCTTGAAAGCATAAAATAGGCCTCGCATCCCCATTTTTCTTTGAGTTGTTTTTCGGTAAATATTACACTGCGTGTTCAAAATAACATTTACATCACCACTGTTTGTAATTTACTAAGAGATTGTAGCTGAATGAAAATTTCAAGATATCTTCCGGGACGTTTGTATGGGAAATAAAAGACTCGGAAAGCTCATTATTTTATAAAACCCGTGTTGTTTTTATTTTAGTTTAAAATATAGAGGTAAATTCTTATTGCTTATTTTTCCTTTCAGCAGGGGAAAACACCCTTAATCTGATGTTATATGGTCTCTAAGTAATCTTGTCTTGTCGTTTTGTTCTATAAGCATCAAATACATGCAAATTATCAGCACTCTTTTAGAACAACAATAGCCTTCCATTGTCAAAAGGGTTATACGATAAATAGTTGTAAATTTGCCTTAAACGCAATTGAAATTTTGAAGTTCCCCTGTTGTCAATGAGACAATAGAAAGCTATGAACTACATGCTATAGGAAAAAGTTGGTATTTAGGGATATAGTTACTTACTTTCCCTGTAGTCAAATGAGCGGTTAAAAAAGGAAGTGATGAAGAAAAAGTCCATTTTAAGCAGTGTTAATAATTTCCCCATGGCTTAACGCGTGAATGTATAAAAGTGATCATTTTCTTCATGAGGCAACCATTAGTTGCAGTGAGTTTGAGCGACACAGTAATCCATTTTCCTTCAAAGAGGTACCTTGAGTGATCAAAAACTTGGACTAAAATGTTTAAGGTACGTTTTATCTAAACGCTTGAAATCTATGCAAAATGTTCTTGTATACCTTTATTTACCACGTAAGCTAAGCACAGTAGCGAATAATCAAACTTGTATCCGATTTAAGTCATTAACAGGTTTTTGAAAGATTTAAACCTCTGGTATATAAATTATTGTGCAAAAAGACGTGTTGCAAATTGGTAATGATAAAAGGTGTATACAACCCAATGTTAAATTCTCATTTTGACGGACAAATCTTATCCAAAAAAACAAAAACAAAATTCGATTTAAAATCGCCATTTAAAGCTTTATTTTCATAAAATCAAGCTAAAAATATATCTAATACCAGTGCACACTCCTGAATAATGGGCTACTGTTAGCGGCTCGTCTAGATTTATGTCAAAACAACTAAGTCTGTCTTGAAAAGAAGGCGAAATGTTACAACCGCATGGCATTTCTTTTTCCACAGCAATCAGCCATTTTTATCCTTGTTATTCTTCTTGTATCCTACGAAACAACCTGCTGGCCACGTGATGATGTGAATAAGCAAGGCATTGAGTCAGCCCTGCCACGCTGGAACGTACATGCTGCAGAGACCAACTCTTTAAGCAATACTGTCGCGTCACGTTCCAAGCGGCAAATAGCTATTGACGAGTGTTGTGTCAAGAAGAGGCTTTACTCAAACGGCAGAGTCTCGTTTGAATGCAGGAGCGAGCATCCCGACTGTTTTGCAAAATCAAACGCTTCGAGCCCATCATTTGGGCTGTGTGAAAGTGTTAGGAATAGCCAAAACGTTGTTATAAATTGTCGGTGCGCAGCTAGAATATAAAAATTGACAAGTTGAAGATTATTATGACCTATTGACATAAAAAAGTGTAATGAATTTAATATAATGGAGTAGATTGTAAAATATTTCCTTAATAAAATATTATTTATATTTTTATGAATTACGGCATTCCGCTTGAATTCGTCGACATCTCAATTTACAGTTGAGTCTCGAAAACTAGAACTTGCTGCCAACTCGAACTTTTTTCTTCGATTCTTCCCAGTCATTTCTTTACTAACTTTACCCTCGATAACTCGATCATCGCATGTACTAGTACTCGGACTTTTAAGCCTTGACGATTCCGGTTATCGGAATTCAACTGTATTTTGAGTTTGATAAATGTTTTTAGATGTTCATCAAAACTTGAACTTTCCCTATAGTAGAGGATGTGGGTGCATGGGAAGGTGGCAGGAAAGTGACCACCATATATAGGACTGTATTCAAAACTCAAAACTTGAACTTTCCCTATGGTAGAGGATGTGAGTGCATGGGAAGGTGGCAGGAAAGTGATAACTATATATAAGGTTGTGTTCAAAATGACGATGCTAAATCTTTCAGCTTAACAAAATCTTCGAGAACTAAACAACGTTGATAAAAACATAGTCGCTAGTGTCATTGTGCAGTTTATCAGTTGCAGTTGCACTGTTTGCATATCCAATCAACGTTACCATCAGCTGTTTGCTCATCTAATAGCTTCCAGTTTCTCAAAATGTTCTGTTTCGTTGGCAAGGATAGTATCATAGTACCAGTGAATGAGCAGTTGCTTTTTTTTCAGAACCAACATGATTCAGGGAAGAAAACATGTCGCATCACGTTGTAGGCTACATTTAGACAGTTGCTGCGCGTCGAAAGGACTTTCAAAATAGGAACACAGATGCATATTAAAATTCGAATGTAGGAGGGAGTTTGAGAGTTTGGGAGTTTGTAAGGTAAATTGTAACAACGCTGTTGCCATATGAATATGCCGCTTAAACAAAATCTAAGCCATCTGATAAATGTTGACTGAGATGCTGTTTCGTTGCAACATGTACTAAGTTGATATCTCTTCCATGACATAAATGACTTGGATGAAACAATTCTAAAATCTACATGTTTTGAAGTTCTGAAGTTTATTCTTTCCTTTTACATCTTCCCCTGCCTTTACATAAGCTACACCAAATAATTAATTTCCCTCTTCGCTAGTGATATCCTTTCTTGCTTAGGACCTGCAACTGATGCTAGAAATAAAAAAAAAAGATCAACCGACAGGAACAAAAATATATGAAATGCTATACGGTAAAAAAATAAATGCAATCATAGGGAATGTTTTGATTGATCTGTCCATTAACGTGCACTCAGGAAGAATACCACGTGTGTCAAATGCGATTGGAACTTCACAACCTTCACCCCATCAAAATAGGAGATCGCAACCCGCCCTACAATAGTTATCTCAAATGCTAGCTCAGAAAACTTTGTCTTTACTGGGTTTCGTGGATGTAACGACAATAAAGTTATTTAAGTTTAAAAATGTGCATACGTAGTCGAGAATAGCAATCAAGATCACGATGTGACAAATGTCTTGTCAGGGTATTTGAAAAAAGGAAACAGGACTAGAATGTACCTGAAAAAAAAATTGAATTTATAACAATCGAAAGAAGCGTGCATAATCATAGTTAACTGTGCATGTTTCAAAAGTTGTTGTGACAGTTTTTCAAATACTCTTTTGTAACTGACGAAGATGGTATTCACATCGAAACACGTCTCAGATATAGAGCATTGGGATCTTTGAGTGTAATAGACTCACCATCTTTAGACGTCACACCCATAGAGTTCAACGCGCATACAGGGATAACTGGCTTTGCCAACAATGATTTTGACATATCTGGCCGTGACAGGGTTGAATGTGTTCAAAACTGGAGTGAAATGATCACAGTTCCCAGTAAAGGTCTACGGAGGAAATGACAGTGAAATCATTCCGCCGTTATCTATGAACAGTCATTTGGTATCAGCAGAGAGTTGGTGACGTAAATTGGGCGTGAAACCCAAGAGGAATCAACATCTGCTTAGCATTAAAGCACATTGTAAAAAGGCTGATGAGGAAATGGCGGAAATCATGCGTAATAATTCAGTACAGTTAGTCTTCAATGCGACTTAAATAACTTAACCATATCTTCTCATGACATGACACAGCGATAAACATAATCTTTGAATGAACCAGTGTGAATTTAAACTAATGTCAGGGAAAAAATCTACTGACAGTAGTAAATGCAATACAGGACAAAGGAAAAGCAATAAAAAGAAGGAATTGTATAGGGAGAATCGCATTAACGGTCAGTGTTTTTTGCTCTATACCTTTTCCTTTCCATTTTCCTGGTAAACCTGGAAGTTGGATCCATCGTTACTGAAGGCCAGTTTGTATTCTTTGACGTGCTCGTGAAAAACGTCACGACCTGGAAGATAATCATAAGTATCAATAATTGTAGTTGTTATATAGCTGGAATTTTTTCCCCAACAGCGCGCGCTCTCATTGGTTACTTCGAGGTCACACGACATCAAACAATGAAACTGTTTCCCGCCAAAAATCTCTGAGCGGGCAACGTCAGAGGGTAACAGTGCACTGTTACCTGCGAATGTTGACCGACTTCATCTGCGTTGTCTATATGTCTTCGTTGGCTATATAACAAATCACTTAATGACTGGTCCCGAGGGAAACAGTTAATTTTGTTTCCCTCGAATCTCAGGGAAACAAAATTAATTGTTTCCCTCGGGACCAGTCATTAAGTGTTTACTGTTCAGGGCAAAGGTAAAAACGTAAGTTGTTCAGTTCTGATGATTATTTGCCTGACTTCAGAAATAACCAAAACTTTCAAAACTTTCAAAAAATAATTGAAAACACCATTATAATTCTTAGAATTGAAAAACATGCATGGATATGACCACCAGCGAAGCTACTCTGGATTCGAAATCTTTTTTTTTTTTTCACCAAAACGTGAAGTCAATGTTAATTCATAAGTAGTAAGAAACTCTGAAGTAGAGTCCACTTTCCTGTATTTATTCGTAAACAACGAATTGCATGTCCGTGCGTTCTATGCCGGCAAAAATAAATTACACTGTTCATCAGTCAGTTGCGTTAGAACTTGTTTCTTATCTGCAACCGACTCGTAATTCCTGAAACGAACTTGTGGGAAGGTTTAAAAAATATTGCATTAAATTTTGACAAAATTTGGGACGACTTTGAATACCATAAAGTCGTTATAGGATATTTATGGGGATAAGTATGGAGCCGTTATGGCATAGTCTCTGAACAGGTTTTCTTCAGGCTCTCAGAGACTATAATGGAACAATATAAGTACGTGATGATGCTGGAATCATTGTAAGCTGCATGTTTGGTATACCTTGTGTCGCGATGGCTCTAATTTTCTTGGTTTTACCAAGGTTAATCCTTAGCCACTGATTGTCTCGATCATTTGCGCACCAGGCTCCAATCCTTTTGTTGTCTTGATCATCCTCAAAATAAAGACGAGCGTTGTCTGCCGTTGCCCTCCAGGTACCTAAAGGATCATTCACAAAGCATTACCATTAACTTCTTGATTGTACCTACAAAATCTGCAACTCTCTCTTTCGCCCAAAATTAAGCGGACAGCTCACACATCATCACACATACAGTTGAACAAATTCACTAAATTCAACTAACCAGGCCTGTATTCCGATGATGCACTGAATGCACTGTCGGGTAGTTGGTAGTTTCCAGGCCATCCAAGACCAAGAGCGTCGGAGCAAGAACCTGATGAGGTGTAACATAGGATTGAATTTAGTTTTTTGCGGAATTATCAAAAAGTAAATCATTCACGGGCTACATTCAACCGTAACTACCTCAGGAATTCAGACTAGTCGTTAAGAGGAATGGCAATCAGAAGTGGAAGTTTCGCAGGGAGTTACCTTTAGGTTTGATGGGCTGAGTATCACATCGCGTCTTGCAGCTAATGCGGCAGTTTCTCTCAGTCCAGCCATTAGTTACACAGTCTCCCTGAGAAGCCCACGATGGACAGCTTTTACGCTTGTCTACGCAAATCAAGCCTGACAGAGAAAAATATTTTCTATTGCATCATGCGAAAGAGGTCGATAAAACTGTTTATATGACACATTTCTAACTTTCCAAATGTATCCAGGCTGATTAGTCTGAGGTGTCTCACAAGGCCAAAGGTTCAGCAGCAAATTGTGGAGGCTGTGGTCCACCTCTTTCTTGCATTGTTTGCCCCTTTTATATTTTGTTCAAACAGCCAGGTTTGCACAACTAGAGGTAACGATTTAATAACAACTTAACAAGGAAGAGTCATAGAATATGCAAGCAGAAGTCAACCGACGCATTTCCGTTGTCACACCAGTCATCATGAATTAATTCGTCCGGGTGATTGGGGTCAGAAAATCGGATAAGAAGTACTTTTTACTACAAACATCACAATGTAAAATTTATGAACTCACCCACAGCGGTGCTGTTGGGTCGTGTCGGTGGACTGGTATGTACGGTTGTTGGCGGCAGATTAGTTGGTGGCAGTGTTGTATCGGGCTGTGCAGTCGGCGGTTTTGTTGTCGGTGGTGCAGGTGGCTCTAAAGAAAATGTGAAGAATGCTGGTTAGTTCATCCTAAACAGTAACCAGTTTACACTGAGCGCCGGCAATTGGAGCGAAAGTTTGAAACCAAACCTTTGAGTGCCAGTATTCATCAAATTAAAGATCTAAATTTACTGTCAGTAATGCATTTTCAAGGTTTAAACTATGACCTAGTGAGCCAATCACGAGCAAGAACATTTAGGAGGATTTTGGCTTACTTGAGTGCAGTTGTCCCAAAAGATGTCGTGTTTTGTTTTGAGTTCGGATTGGTTTATTGTGTTGTTTGCGTTTGTTCAAGCCGTTTCGTGGCGGAATGATGTTCACTTTAGATTGTGGTTTACGAATTAAATTAGACTGAAAATAAAAAAAAAAATAAACGCTCTTAGTACAACCCGAAGTGACAACACGGATAATAGGGAGTGACATCAATATTTTTGAGAGTTAATAGCTTAAAACGCTTATTTTTGTTTTTCTCGCTGCATCTGAAAGTTAGTTTACGATGATTTAAATAAACAGTAAAGTCGTACTAGTGTTGCAGGTTTTACAGGAGTGCGGACATTGTTTCTTCACTTGATCTTCTGAACATCTGCCTGTACAGGCCCACATTATACAATCTATTTTAAGGTCCATGCAGCTGTCTGCAAAATAATAAAACTGAAATGAATCCCAAAAGTTACATGAAGAATGGAACAACCAACTCATAATTCGTTAAACCGTTCATTCAACTGGATGTAAAATTGCAGTCGTGCAAGATTTGTGGGGTAAATAAACCACATAAGCATTTTCGAGAATTGTTGCTATAATTATATATATCGCTATTTATAGCATCGATGAAGCTTTTGTCTCCATCGATTGTAGAATGCACACACAGACTTTTTCAAGACTGAATCGGCACTGACTACAGGGGCCTATACCTGTGCAATTTCTCCCTGAAAACACTCACAAAAATAACAATAACAATAAAGACAACAATCACTGATAGTCTTGTCTGCAAGCCCAATTAAAACACAATTTAAGCGAATTTCTTAACGATGAAGTACGTATACCGTTGTTGACATCGGTCCAAGCCTTACTGAAATAGGGTGCCTGAATTTACATCGGATAAAATAAGGCTGGGTCCGACGGAAAAAGAAATTGCAATTTTTACCAGAAGAACACAGGTTGCAGGTTTTCTTGCAGTGATAAATCAGGGACTCGTGTTTTATACAAAATCCAGCTTTTTTCCAGCTCTCACAGTTACTCTGCGTTGCTCTGTCAATACATCTCTCTTGTCGATCTGGGAAAAACATCAATGAAATCGATGAACTCCTGCATGACATGTGCTTACTTTGAAAAGATGGATCAAAGGAATGAGTATTAAAACCATTTCATAGTCCGCTAAATCCCGGACTATGAATGAGTGAACGAACGAACGAACGAACGAACGAACGAACGAACGAACGAACGAACGAACGAACGAACGAACGAACGAACGAACGAACGAACGAACGAACGAACGAACGAACGAACGAACGAACGAACGAACAGACGGACGGACGGACGGACGAACGAACGAATGAATGAATGCATAAACAAACAAATTAACAAATTGACAGACAAACTATTGAATCCTTTACTACTTAAAAAGACCAACAAATTGTATTGAAGCAAAGATCAATCTTAAGTATTGCCCTAAATAGTCTGATTCATGTTATACACACACAAGAAAGACAAGAAAATCCAGTCAGTTGACGCGAGAATCATATGTGGCGGATATACATGGCAGTCTTATTTAACTGGAGAAACAAAAGCAAGGAAGTGAAAGCGAGGGCCAGAAAAACAACGACGACGACACAGCCACTAACAAAAACGTCAACAACAACAACAACATATTTAAGGGGAAATAACATTAAAAAGTTTCACCTGCTTGTTTTCTTTCGTCAAGTTGAGCATCAATATCGCGGCCTAAAAATGGACAACGACTATTTCAGAAAGTCATACAATTTGTAGATACCGATTCAAGCTTCGAAAAGATAATCATTTTATGAAAGTTATATTAAATAGTGGCACATTGTAACTAATAGACTAGATAACCGGCGGCGTACATCTAGCTGGTGATTCAAAAGGATAGACGCCAAAAGTTTAACATGTTTATCCGATGCGTTATCTTCACCGTCTTGCAGTATTCCTTAATCTAACCTGCCTTAGATGGCCAACGAAACGGAAGAATAAATCACGTTTTCATTTCGAAGATCTAAGGTTATTTCGAGTTTAATGTCTGAACGCTGTTTCTTGCGTAAGTTTATACCTGAACATTTGTACATCCTGCGGGCCTGTAATGCATCATCATCACTGAGTTTCACATACGGGGTCTTTCCATTAAGAGGACGGATTGGCTCCAGAGTCATTTTGCCATTTTTGGAGAAAGCGGTCCACGGGTAATGCATGATGGAAGCATAATCATACGGCACTCCATAGTCTACTACCTCCGTTCCATGGACCTTCTTTTTGAAGTTGTATGCCATGTCTTAATATGGCAAAGATTAAAAAAAAATTATGTTAATAATTGGAAAAAAATCCCCCTTCTTGCTTTTCCTCTTTCGTTACTAGCTAAACAATTTATTTTGTCGTTTGTTTATCAATTACCAGCAGAAACCAACAATATGAAGGTTCCACATTCTCTCACCTTACCCCCCTGTACACGCGTTTGTAACCCTCTCCCAAAAGATCACCTCTTCGACTTCTTACAGGAATTGGAAATAACATTCCTTTGGAGCTTATATAGTTTTTAAAAATTTTCCGTAGTTAGTGAACCTGGAACTATAGTAATTATTGTCAGATAGTTAATGAATGATAAAAGAACCCTCTCTAAGGAAAGGGCAAATCCAGAAACGATAGGATCAATGGATCTTGTTACCAACCGGTACTTACTATCAATAATGTTTTCCCAATTGATCTTCAAGTAGTTGTCTCTATCAGGCCTGCTCTGTTCGTGCCAAAAACCGATCGCGTGTCCGAGCTCATGAGTCATCACGTGCTTGTATTCGCAGCCACTGCCAATGGAGAGCCATGTCTTACGACCGCGCACTTTACCAACCTCACACCAACAGCTGTTGAGTAAAAGCACGAATATTCCTTTACTGAGCCATCACTAATATACAGGTTTGACAAAATTCAAAAACATTTCTTACTTTAAACAAACTATAATGGAGACTGTTATTAAACCAAATAATCAAAGCCTAGGTGTATTTTAGCCATTTACAACCCCGAAGCACTTTGGTATTTAAGAGCACTTGTTCGGCGTTATTTCATACCAATAGCAGGTATGATGAAGTCGATACAATAGGTGCGGACTCTTGCATTTGATAATGTTTTAGTTAACTTCTGGGACACTTTAAGATACCAGTTCATTAGTTTATATTTAATCTCTTTGCCATCATTACCCCCGACCAATTGCTATTATAATTGGCCTCTCCTAGCCTGTCTGTTTATAACTACTGTTTGCTAAGCCAAAAGATGAATGAGAAACACGATAAAAATATAAAAAAAGTAAATTGTGACAAAAACGACAACCAAAATAGCTTAAAAAACTGGAAAGGAGCAATGTCACGGACAGGGCATCTTGAAAAAAATATAAGTTTGTTGGTCATAATTGGTCTTAATCTTCTTCAGTCAAAACCATTCTTGGTCACTTTCGTGTTTTTATTAATCCGTTACAGAACTATTTATTGTGATGTTTCATTCAAACAGCATTAAAATTAGTCTAACATTTGAGTTAATGCAGAAGCTAAAGAGGTTGTAAGTCAGTTCAGTCGTCAAAAAAAAAAAAAACTTATAAACGATGCCATAAATTGGTTAAGGTTTTTACTTAATCGGTCACAACTGCAATACCCGACTCAATATTGTTAATAATAACACTGAGCTGAGCATAACGTTTTGGATATATTCCAAAGATTGGCAGACACAAACCCAAGCGTTCGCAAAAAGTGTTTGAAAATGCAAGAAAAGCCGTTAAATATAAAAAGTCTTACCCATTTCCACGGTGAAACCATAAGTATTCCTTTTCAGTCGTCCTTTTAACGAACCTTATGCACGTTTTACTCTCCCACTCGGCAATGGCTTCCATCGTGGTTCGTACAGCTCGATCCATGTTAGCTGCAAATTAAAGCTAGCAGTGATTAATTTGTAATATTTAACACTCTAAATTATTCACCTTCACTCGCTCGTCAAGTTAAAACAAGTGAAAGCCGAACTTTTGTTAAGGTTTACCACTTACCGAATAGACTAAAAGTCCAGTTTGCGAACTTTTCTCCGTGCCTACTTTAACACAGGTCTCCATCCCCTAGCAACAGCAACAAAATAATAAACATTTTTTTTAGGACAGCAACTCACCTACACTGCAATCAAACTCGTAAGGGATGACAGCGTTGGGCCACTTTATCTTGTCAACATTAGTAGCAGCTCGTGACGGTGCCCCATCCGGGTCTCCAAAAAGGACACTGTTCAGTCGCTGCTCTTCTGTTAACTTGATGTCTCCTTCGTAAAGATGTTGCGAGGAGTGCGAGCTCCGTTGAGTGTCTGTAATGTATAAGAAATATAGCGGATTAACACAAAAAGCTGGGAAAAGGTTACAAGGATATATTAGTGTGATTGTTTGAGTAGGCATTAAAGACGGCGTGTTTTGATAGGCAGTGACTGTGCTGTGTTGTTGGTAAAAATGTAGCCATTAAATCGAAGTAGGCTACTTGTATTAAAACAAACACAACGACCCCAGCTATTTTGTATTGCATTCTGAAATGGTTTAGCTAGTGTATAATTATTGCTCTTTAAACTAACTAGGAGCGGTTTTTTTATCTGAAAAAATGAAAATTGTGTTTGCTTGGCTTGGTTTGCTCAAAATACAGTTAGGATCATACGTTTACCACTTTTCTCTGGTTTATCTTTTCATTGTGAGCTATTGTGATATAACAGCAAGGAAAGCTAAGAATGTTGTAAATCACTTTACGCAAATAGGTTTCAAGACTAAATTATTTAACATCACTTTGCCTACTTAAGACAATTAAAGGCGAAATACAGTTGCAGCAAACCTTTTCCAAGATTAACATCTAGAATCTGCTCAAAGGCTCCCTTTTCTCCTAGGCTTTCATTAGCGAGGAGGAGTGCTCCGAGCAACAAAATGGTCAGTCGAGGATTCATTGGCGATGAGAATGCTTTTCTGGAAAAAGCAAAAAAATTCAAGCTTTTGAGAAGGCACTATAAGGTAACATTCTTTTTATGTAGGATGTTTCAGTCTCTACTGATGTTCTGTCAGTTGATTTTTATTATTTTAAATTTATCATTTAATCAGTAACCATTTCTTAGTGAGTTTGCATTCTTACCCCAGAAGAAACTTACAAAAGAAATGTACTTGAAATGGTATTATGGCGAGCGCTACCTGACTATATATTTGGAACCCTTTACGCACATTTTATAGCTATGAT
Organism: Meandrina meandrites; assembly: GCA_963693305.1. Classification (NCBI taxonomy): domain Eukaryota; kingdom Metazoa; phylum Cnidaria; class Anthozoa; order Scleractinia; family Meandrinidae; genus Meandrina; species Meandrina meandrites. The sequence goes on from OY855904.1 coordinate 20,696,582, forward strand.
AGAAACGCTCTAGTTCTGTGGATGACGAATGAAAGATTTGAGAAGTACAAAGTGAATTATATATTTATGAATTATTTCGAGAATGGAATCTCTTAAGCACCCTCAGTTAAAGTGAAACGTGCTGACTTACCTGACTTTCCCGACTTTCTTATATTGCCTTGAAGAGACAAAATGAGTAGTGAGAATAATGTAACTCTCTTTTTATCAATTTTTAATTTGAACAGTTGATTCATGTTTGCCTACCCAACATAATCATAAGTTTTTACCAAGGTAAGGCTGTGTTTGAACCATTTTTGTCTTGTCATGTTTTATAGAAGAAATAATTGTTTCAAATTTCATCTTCGTTATTTCATTTGTTTCGGTTCTTTTCAGAAAATGGAAGGAAAACCAAACAAAGACGTTTTACATAAAGCTGCTCAAACTTTGGAATATGTCTTATGGTACATGAGAATAAAACAACAACAGTGAAACTTAATCATCATCTTTTGTAGTAGCGAAACAATTATTATTATCAGTTCTGACAGAAATTTGAAGCCTTTTTCTTACCTTTGGTTATATTAAGTAAAGTATAAAAAACTGCAATCCATTTTTTTTATCAATGACCACGTAGTAGTGGTGCGATAAATAACTTGAAGCAGCATCTAATGAGTTGAGAAGATATTTTTTATCATTTTCACTTCGTAAATTATTTGCCGGTTTATCACTTACATAGCTAAAAACGACAAACATAAGAAAGAGCAGACTGGCAAGACATTACAATGCTTTCTTTGCATTAGTAAACGTTTTGTTGAAACACGACGAATATGGCAGGATTCAAACAACAGATTCAACTATCTAATTCAAAGGGAAGCAAACTCAGCTGACATGTGTGGAAAATTAATATCCTTGGTAGATTCGGTGATTCTTTTTGCCTACTATATCATTCGTGTGCCGTATATATTATTCCATTTCCTATCTTCCAAGTTTTGTAATTATCCAGAACACGTGATTCAGGAAACTGAATTTTATATTGATTTTTTTTTTAATTTCCCAGCAACACTGTCTTTGCCCGTTAGCAATCTCTAAGAATAATATCACGTTATACTCTACAAACAGTGATGTACTTATGAGAGTTGCCTTCCCTCACTGCGTCACAGACAAGGGACATTTCCTTTGATTGAGTTCGTCTGCGACACAGCCTTCTAGTCGACTAAATCGATTAAAATATCCTCGTTGTTTTATTATCTGTGTAAAATGTATCATTGCGCATGAAAAGGTGTTTAATTACACACTGTGTGGAACGGTTTTTCGATCCTAAATATTGATTTGAATCGCATAGCTCAAAGAATTCGCGCGCTCTGATTGGCTAGAGATGCGAGGGTATTCAGCGCGGTATTGCGACTTGAAAGTGAGGCTGCACTAAAATCCCGGGTAAAATTCGTAACAGTCACCACATTTTCATGTTTAAAAGGTTCTATGCGATTCAAGGAAAATCCATTACCTGACTCGTGAATTCCACGTTAAATTTCACTTGAAAAACCGATATCGCACTCATCACTTCGCGATTCGTGCGATATCGGTTTTTCGCGTGAAATTTAACGTGGAATTCCCTCGTCAGGTAATTGATTTTCCTATAGAGTTAGCTTGATTTAAACTGAAACAACTGACTTAACTTAAGTGAAACATTATCATAGCACATTATCTTACGTCGTGAAAACAGCAAAATACTTGAGGTTGAATTTCTTCAGATCCTAACCACATTTCCGTTTCATATTTCTGTTCATACAGTCCTCTTAGCTTTCACTTGGCTTAAGTCAAGTTGAAGACTTGTAAACTTGCCAGACCAGCATCGGCAGAAAACTACCGTAACGATAAAACGTCGTTTGAACCACTACTAGTTTGTGCGGGTATTATACATAAAATTAAAAATAAATAAAAAAATATCAGAGTAAAAATATTATTAACATTAAAATATTAAAATCCGTTTACATGAGCTTAAAGGGGCACTGTCACGGACATTTTTTGGTTTTTTTAGTAAAATGGCACCAAAATTACGACTAAGTACTTTCAACCATGCAGGAAATGCTCCTAGAATGTAAACGGAGGGATATCTAACAAATTGTTTAAAGAAGAGCGTGGCCATAAATAGTTTTCATCAATTTTTCCAAACCACAAGGACAGAACTTGAAAAAGCCAGGCTGACTTTTTCAAGTTGAGATCAAAAGCTCCCGATGGTATCACAGTGATATCACTCTATATTTAGCTTCAGTAAACTGAGATAGTAATTTTAAGGATACTTGACCACTGTTAATAGGTTTCCAATAGTGTAAACATGTTTTTGGGCTTTTGAATTTTTGAAGTTGTGCTTGTGACAATGCCCCTTTAAAAAGTTACAATAATTTTCGCATTAAAATAAAAACTATAATATTGGTCCCTATATACTGGATCGGAAATTATCAATTATATTAGACATGAGAAGTCTAGTTTGCTAATGTTTTTTTCTGGAGGCTTTTTTTTGGTTCTTTGAGTTCGGAGTAGAGTTAGGAGATAGATAGCTGTGCTGGCCTTTACCATTTTTTTTTAATTCTCCGTTAGGTATGAAAAATAAAACGAATCACGGTAATTGCACCCGTCTTCACAATCACGCTTCACGTTCATTTATCTCATTTCCACGACATTTTACGCGTTTGATATACCTTGTCTTCCTTTTTAGTACAGGTTTCACTATATGTTATAAGTCCCATGAGGGTCTTATTCGAGAAAAGGGACTTAACAGGGAAAGGGTAGCTTAAGGTGGGACTGGAGGATAAAGTGGCCCTTTCAGATTCATTTTTAAATCCATTTGCCTTGTAGAAGAACTTAAAATAAGCCTGCTTGCAAAATTTGAAGTGTGTACAGCGCTGCGTTTCTGAGAAAAAAGCGATCCAAGTTACGTTTCTAAGGTCTGTTTCGCGATCATTAATCTGCGAGCCTACAAAAGCAAAATCGTTCGAAGTCTACGTTTGTGTAAAAACACATATCAACACGATAATTTAACAACGAGGTCTGAATACGATGCTCATCTTATCTATTACAAAATTTTCGATTTTTGACGGTTCTGTGCGCGCCTATTTGTCGCGTAATTGGCGCGTAATCACGTGGGGTGTCCATTTGAATTTGTTTATAAAATTGCATATCTGAAATCAGACACCTACGCCATTCGCGCTTCAATCATATGCACTTGGATGGGTTCTGTGTTGCTGTTTTGCTTCTGTTTGTATTCCACTCAGTCCCGTTACTATTACTCATTCGTATCTCTCGCTTTGAAGAAACGAAAGGGCTACAAAATCAAGTGCGCGGGAATCGGGCCGTGAATCACGGCACGTATATTATCTAAGAGGGATAACAAATGCACTGTAGTAAAAAGATAGCTTTAAAACATATTCGACGCATTAAAATTGTTTTCATATTCATGGCGTAACATCTTCGAGGTAATTTAAGAGGGAATAAATAGAGAGGAAACGTATAATGCACGCATTTGACAGACAATTTGCATTTTAAAATTGTACGCTTTTACTTCCAAAATACCTTCAAAAATAAATATACCGATTGTTTATACAAAATTCTTACACCGAATTTAAGATACAACATCATTCTTACAATATTATCAGACACATAAATTGAAAATTGGCAAGCGGTTCGTTCTGGGATCGATCATTTATACAAATATATACATCCATTCATAAATAAGGCGTTTGGATCATTTAGAGTTACTACTTGCTTAACAGCTGCAATAGTCTGTCTGCAATACAGTTCTTTGCACTCCACTCGGATCGATTATAACCCTCTTTCTATAATGTGGTAAACATTCTGGAAATCCTTCCTGGGATACCTGTCTAGTGCAAGTGGTTAAAAAAGACCACGGTTTGCATACAGCTTCATGATAGCCTAGACAAGAATACCGTCCAATCTCGCAAGCATTTCCCGACGACGGTGTACATTCCGGTCCTGGACATTTCGTATTTTGCGGGTCACAAATATCTTTCAAGTGTGTAATCGCTCTTTTTCCTCGGATGGCTGATATTCCATTTACTGCGTGGCGGGCTTCAAGTTCCTCTTCACTAAATTTCTGATTCCTCCCTGCTTCTAATTCTTGTGATTTGTGAGGTTTACCCAGAGTGTGATTGGGCAGAGCCATAACAGTAAAAAGGACAAAGACAAACTGCAACGGCAAAAACAAGTCAAGTAAGTTGTAGTGTTACTTAATTCAAGCGGTAACTCAATATTTATTTGAGGGAGTGTTATCTTGCAAAGCTTTAAAACTCCGGATTTTAGACATCGATCCCTTCAAATCTTATCAAGGACATTAGGGGATGATGAAATAACATCATGGTCGTAGTTTTACTGGCAGCTCGCCGGTTACGATGATGTTTCAAGTTCTCGATGTTAAACTACAGATAATACGATTTTGTGTCCTAGCTTTCAGCTAGAATAGCGCACTAAAGTAAATGACTATATAACCTGGTGATAAATCATAACCTTCTTTATGCCCTGACAGAAGGAGAGTTAACGAATTCAAAAATTCCTGGAAGTTATTGGCATCTAGGAGCTAGAGTAAAAATGTGAATTCTAAACTTTGAAACGTGATATTTTCATTTTGAAAGGGAGAGTTTTAAATTCGCTTCTGTCAGGGCACAATAGAGTACACCAAGTTTATGTACCCCACGGAACAACTCCAGAAATTCTGCATTGGCGGAGAAAACGTAGACAAAAAATTGCACGTTTTGCCGCTTCCCAAGACCTTCCGAGTTGATGTTTACAACAACACGCACTATATTCAAAACTGCGAATCTAATTATGATAATTCGCTGCGTTCCAACATACGGGACACACAGCTGAGAACAATAACGTGTAATTACTTATACAAACAACTTTAAAAAAAATAATATCATGAATATTTCTTTTTTTTGTCGCCTTTAGTCGTTGCAGTTCGTGCATACTATAAAATAAATGCATGCATAATGATAGCAAGGTTCCTGCGCGAACTTAAGCGGTAACTAAGAATACTGAGATATATTTAAAATAACCCCGCAATCTCAAAATGGCACGTTTTAGGATAAAAAAATGGTAAAATGAGCTGAAAGCCGGCAATTACTGAATATTATATTTGAATTACCCAATGCGTTTAGCGACTGAACCTAGTACGTGTCATATAGGGTGGTCGAGAGTAACTATTGTTGCTATTCTTTCTTGTAAAACTATTAAAAGACCGCATGATTTTTACCACTCAAAAACACATATATTAAAATATCGCAAGGAGACAATATTCATTAGAAAACGAATTTTAAACTAAAAATCTCTGTCTGAACGATGAAAGATGTTATTTAGCTATTTCTGTAATTTTGAATTTTTTGTAAAGCCGAACAGAATTTAATTAAAAACCTTTAACGAAAATAAACATCATGATTAAGAATTTTATCTCCTTTCATAAATACTAAACAATCAAGAGGAAGTCACAAAATCTTCTATCTTACCTTTGTTCTCAAGTTGGACTTCATTTTCAATCCAGGCAGTAAACTCCTCGTAGGTTTATGGAAGTTTGCAGTTCTAATAACTTCTTTCAGACTCCTGACTTTTTGATTGATCATTCTCTAACGCACTCGATCATTTATACCTGTCGTGCGAGAGCCTGTTTGCTATTTTTGAGAAAAGTGTATTTCATTATTTTTAGTCTCGAAGTTAAAATGGTTGAAGCGCTGGGGGGACAAATTTTTCAGGATTTTTTAACACTTTCCGTTTTATCTCCTTAAATTTCTTTAACTACCTAAGCTATAGGTATGCAGTTACAACTGAGGAAGGAATAATTTTGGGTACTGTCTCTATTGGGAACCAATCATTATTTCCGGCTTCTACGTATACTTTGCTGAATTTGCATGGTTTTGACTGACACGCAAAAAACATATCCCCGTAGGTTTTAGTTATCTGAAAGATTATTGGTAATTTTTCTTTTTTATTTGTTTCAAACTAATTCGGAGTAATATTGAATGCAGGAAGATAATACACAAAACGATATTTAAATATGGGCAGAAAAAGCTGAAAGACAAGACACACCTTCAGCAAAATCCTCATACGATGGACGTTAACCATCTTAATCCGCTCTTAATCGCTCATAATCTATAGTTGGTATAAAAGCGGAAGTTTTTTTTGTCTTAAATCATATAACCATTAATTCGTTGTAATTATGAATAGTAAGTCTACTGTTTTTTCAGTTTTAATCACAGGGAGCCCGGACAAACTGTTTGTTTGACATTAGCATTTTTGTGTATATTAGTATTTTTATAGCAAATGTATAGGGTTTACTGAACGGCTCGCAGAATTGCGTGTAATAACGTAAAATATGAACAAATTACATAATAAGTAAACGTAAGTTTATCTTACCAGTTTTGTGGTGTGGTTCTTTTGGCTCGAAATTGCGAATTTGAGCGGTTTGAAGGATTTCGCGTTTGCTGCTTTCTACATATATAATTATAACGAAAGGGTGGAAACTCCAACAGCTCCAAATTCGAACAGCTCCAGCGCCGAGGCGATTTTCGACCAGAAAATCCCATCGCACAGCTTTCAAACTGAGCAACATGTAAGAGGAAGGTTTGAGGAATCTTCTCGTATTGTTCGATCGAAAATTCATCCAAACGGCCCAGAGCTAGCCTTCGAACAAAAACGGGTAACCAAAAATTTTAAGCCGTCCGAATGCGTAGCCACAAAAAGTTGTGCCGAAGGGAATTTGCTATTCCCTAGCCTCTTTCCGATTGGACACAATTAAACAATGGTCGTTCAAGATTTCGTCCCGTGGATAGGTGGGCAAAATCAATACTCACTAGCATGGGTAGTGTAAGGGTCCTTGGGTTGTGTCGGACTATTGACATCACTACCCATGCTAGTGAGTATTGATTTTGCCTTTGCCCACCTATCCACGGGACGAAACCTTGAACGACCATTGTTTAATTGTGTCCAATCGGAAAGAGGCTAGGGAATAGCAAATTCCCTTCGGCACAACTTTTTGTGGCTACGCATTCGGACGGCTTAAAATTTTTGGTTACCCGTTTTTGTTCGAAGGCTAGCTCTGGGCCGTTTGGATGAATTTTCGATCGAACAATACGAGAAGATTCCTCAAACCTTCCTCTTACATGTTGCTCAGTTTGAAAGCTGTGCGATGGGATTTTCTGGTCGAAAATCGCCTCGGCGCTGGAGCTGTTCGAATTTGGAGCTGTTGGAGTTTCCACCCTTTCGTTATAATTATATATGTAGAAAGCAGCAAACGCGAAATCCTTCAAACCGCTCAAATTCGCAATTTCGAGCCAAAAGAACCACACCACAAAACTGGTAAGATAAACGTACGTTTACTTATTATGTAATTTGTTCATATTTTACGTTATTACACGCAATTCTGCGAGCCGTTCAGTAAATCCTATACATTTGCTATAAAAATGCTAATGTGCAAACAAACAGTTTGTCCGGGCTCCCTGTGGTTTTAATATGGCTGGACAGTGTTGAGCAGATAGATCACCACAACATAGAAAACCCTGACTACAGATAAAATATAAAAGATAAAACGGTAACAAGTAAGAAAGCTCGGTTCATTGGAAGGGTTTTAATCAAAGATTTTCTGCCTAGATAGGCAAAATAAAATAAAGATTTCGCTCAGAATGGCCTTTTAAAAGATGAACTATTTTCACCTTTTTGCTCTTTGTGCTAAGGGAGCTGTGTTACGAATTTCATAGCCAAATTTAGGCGAAGGAAAATGTCCACCAAAATAAACCAAATACAATAAAACCTCGATGTAACGAAGTGCCAAGGGACTGCGGAAATTTGTTCGTCATTTCGAAAGCCTCGATTAAACAATTTTCGAGAAAACAACCAAAATATTCGTTTTATCGAGGTATAGTTAATAATTAATTTTCAACGGACAGACGTGAGTACAACAACGTATTCTGTTCGATCTTATGTTCGAGGCTATCATGAGTATAAAGATATCTGGGATGTAGTTGTTGGTGAATTTCTGGAGGATTAAAGAAATTTCATCTTTGTTAGTCTGTTTCGCATTCATCTTTCGTGGCATGCTGGCATTTATTCGTTATATCGAGGTATATTTTACGTTGGGCTTCTGGATCGTGTTCGTCATAACGAGGTTTTTGTTATATCGAGGTTTGTTATATCGTTCGTTCGTTATACCAAGAGATAGAGGTTCGTTAATCAAGGTTCCACTGTTTAACAAATATATTTTGCCGTGCATCTGTTCAGTTATAGGTCACAGATGACGTCAAAATGTGGTAAGATCAAAAAAGTGACCCACGAGCTGCTAGGCGAGTGGGTCACTGATGTTCTTATCACATTTTGACGTGTTCTGTGATCTATAGCTGAACAGACGCACCGCAAAATAGAATCTATTTGTTTTATACAATAACAAGACTTCTGTATACTTCAGCGCCATGTCTTTGACTTCAGTGTTGAAGTTGTTCAGGCGTTTGTGGCAAGGCGAAAGGGGGAGAATGTGGAAAAGTATTTAAAATTGAAAAATCAACGTGGCCAAAAAGACCACCTACAAGAATTTTTCCGGTTTTGTTTGTCAAGTATTTTGTACCCTAGTGTAAACCTTGCGCCTTTACTGCCTATAATCGATCGTAGGCATTACATTAAAGCAGGAGAATGAACAAATAAGAGTTGCTGAGTTGATGTAATAAGACTCATATAGAAACGAAACAAGTAAAAAGCAATCGATGCATGAAAATATATCATGTTAAAAGTCACCCAATTCCGTCATCGATTGGTCATGGGGGATTTCCAATTTTAATCGATTAATTGACATCGATTGTTATCGATTGATATCGGTTTCATCGATTAGCTTCGCCAGGAAAGTTCTCTTACAGACGGGGTATCCTAGATGTTTTAACTTGAGCTACGCATCGGAAAGTGTAGATACTTTTTTAAAGGATGAATAACACAATTAATCCACCTTATAGTTCACTAGCAAGTGGAAATAAGTTCGTCTTGTTAACACTTATACCAACTAACCAACTTATGACAACTAAGTGAATAATATTTCTACTCTGAGCAACCGGTTCCAAATGTATAAACTGCCACCAGAAAACATTTTTGGTCGCCTGGTTAATATCGCAAGGGTGGTAAAAGCAGAAACCAGCTATGCTGATAGACACGCTAAACCACTGACGAACGCGCTTTATTCGTGTTCGCCATCAGGCTCTCTGTCTCTCTCTCTCTCTCTTTGCGCCCGCTGCAACTTTCTACGCAACCTAAAATGTACATTTCGAGTACATTACAGCCAAAACAGCTCAAGCGTTCCTATCAAGGGTGAATTAATGAATTCATCAACGGAAAATTGATTTCATTCTTTGCTTCAAACGGCGACTCGATTCAAATCTCGAATGTTGATTGGATTGTTGTCTGGCTTCACGAGACGAGCACATGGGAACTTGGCAAAAATTTGCATAATTTCGACCACAACTAGTCAACCGTCAATAGTCACACACGGTGTTTTCTCATCATTTTGTTTGTCACTCGCTTTATCTAACCCTCTCATAATACTAAACGAGAGGCAAGAAACTTTAGTTTACTAAAAAAGCTCGATAATACTGCTGGCAGAAGAGAAGGTGGGAAAAATGTTATTGACCCAGTTTTTGTTTTTATGCAAATTAGGAATTCTGTCCCACGAACGCTAGGCATTATGAGATGAACTCTTTTTTTAATCGGTTGCCGTTTGAGCTTTGAAATATTCACTTCAAGAATGGAATATTGAAGCAAAGTATGAAATCAAATTTCCGTTAATGAATTCATTAATTCACCCTTGATAGGAACGCTTGAGCTATTTTGGCTCCCCGGACGTGGGTAGCTTATTCAAAATCACAAGTCAGCTGATCAGCCGAGCGCACTTAAAAAATATATATTAAAATTAAATGTGAGAAACTTTAAAGTGTTTATTTCTTCGTCATGATACATTCCACCAAAAAGTAGCTTTAATTGTGGTGGGATGAAAGCGAAGAGGAGGGGATTCAGTTAGCACTAAATAATCGTTTTATTCTTCATTAATTTGTTTACCATTTTGGGCAAGGCACGGCAATTATAAATTGTGTTTATAGTATACGTACTGAACAGACATTTTGCATAAAAATAACTACGGGTTTTATTTAAAACTGCCTTGAATGGCTTTAACAGAACAAAAACAATTCACCTATATCATGATATAACAGATAACTACATAATTTCTCCGAAGTCCATAGTGTTTTTACACTAAAAACTCTGTTTTCAAACTTTTGTGCAAATATATTAATCTAATACATCATCAATAAGGCGTTTGATTCAGTTTCGCGGGCACCCGAGATCCCTATTACAGGTACAACATTTTGTCCTTTTTACCCATTTTGGGCCTTGAAATGTGTTGATGCTTACCCACTCAAATTTGGGATAACATTTTGGATTTCCGTAAGGAACTATATTTCCAGTACAACGCCTACTCATTTGAAAAGTTTCTTTTTCGCATACGACCTCTTCGAATTTTTTGCACATATACCTTGCCCTCTCACAACCATAGCCACTCGATAACGAATGCCCTTTGCCTGTATATTTTGGGCAGTGGTTTCTTAAGAAGTCGTCATCATGTGATTCTCTTTTTTCTCGAATGGCTGATGTTCCATTTGCTGCACCACTGGCTTCAGAATGTTTTTTTTCAGCAAAATTTTGTTCCCTCTGTTCTGTTTCTTGTATGAAAGGTTTACCCAGAGTATGATTGAACAGAAGCAAAACAGCAAAAAAGACAATCACAAACTACAACCAGAAAAGAATAAAAAAAGGTTTAGTTAAAAACAAGTGTAACTGATTGAAGCAGAGACATTTAATTTAACGTGCGTCCGCATAAGGAAGAGTAAAGCACACTTTTTTATTTACCTTACGTAGTGAATGAATCGACAACATCTTTGTATGCCTGGTCAACACTTTTATACACTATGGAGATAACGACCCACTAGCCGCGCCCGAGTGACCGCACTACAAATCCCTGGACGTTAATTTATTTTCTAATGGACTATACCATCCAATAAAAGTAAAGAGTCAACGACGAATTGGAGAGAAAACCAGTGCGAAATTACATGCGCGACATATAACTGGTAAGGTCCTGTTTCCTGTTGAAATTTCTCCCCAAATGCCCAATTTCCTGTTTGAAATTTCACCCCAAATGCCCAATTTCCTGTTTGAAATTTCACCCCAAATGCCCAAAAAGAACATTTTACAATTCACTTGTTTCCTTTTTTCTTTTTGAAAAGTCGCAGCAGTTTCTTAAGTTTTCCTTAAGTTCTCTTCATTGTGCTACAGGTTGTTTCATTGTTTTGGTCTCGACGACAAGAAACTTCGACCCATGATCGCGCGGGCTCCGTTATTGTAGAAAAGTAAAAGGAATCTCGCCAAAAACTACCCTTTTTGAAATGTACACGAAGACTTGCAGATTAGACAGCAGATCTGTTTATTTTAAAGTAAGCGATGCACTTATGGCCTATCTAAATTAAATGATATTTATTAAGAAAAAGAAATTATTTAGAAATTGGTGTGTATAAAATTATTGGACTCTGTATTTTATAGCATAACCAGCAAGACTAACCTTCATAAAATTAATGTAACAACAAATTATTTGCCAGAATTTCAAACCGCGTTTGAAATCCTGTTAATTTAGAGCCCTTGAAAATGGTCAAGAAATGCGCAGAAATTACCATGGACATAACACTTTTAAAGAACATCAACGTTATGAGTTACCTTTGTACTTAAGTTGAAGTTCATTTTCAGTTGTGAAGATCTCCTCGTCGGTGCCTTTTTAGTCTCCTTTGGAATAGTAAGGTTGAACTTCTTTTTTTTTTAATTCTTCAAAATCTTCCAGGCTTCTTGGGTTAAGAATCATTGACTGATCAACCTACAACGCACCAGATCTTTTATATGCGTCGTCCAACTTTTGTTTGCTATTCTTAAGAGAAGTGTTTTTTCACTATTCTTAGTCACGGAATCAAAACGGTTGAAGCGTTAGTGGGACACAAGTAACAGCATCCATTAAAATCTCCCGTTTAATCGCCGTGAATGTCTTAAAATACTCGAGACTTTTCACTGAGGAAGGAATCTAAATTCTGCTGCCGCGTTGCCAGGAGCTAAGAGCCTTACCGGCCATGTTTCCTGTTCCCAGCTCGCTACTTCGTAGAAAACAGGGCGACGGTCTTGTATCTGCAAAAATATCTCCTTATTTCGTTTTATTCCTAACAAAAAGCTAGTTCTTCTTCTTCGTCGTCTTTTTCTTTTGGTTTGGTTCTTATATTAAATGTTTCAGACTAATATTCACTGCAGGAAGATAATAAATAAAATGATATATAAATAGGCACAGGAAAGCTGATAGGAGAGGACGCACCTTCAGCAAAACACTCATACGAGTGACGTTAACCATGTATTCTTATTCATACGTAATCCATTGTTATTTGGGAAGTCTTAACGTTTGTTGACATATCGAAAAAATGGACTGTTTTATTTAGTTCTTTTTTTTTTTTTTTTTGCTCTTAGAATATCAAGACACAGCTGAGAACAACAACAACTAACACCAAATTATCACCGATTGTTGAGTAAAAATAACTGAGGATGATTTGCTGGGAATGGCCTATTATCAGCGTTACACTATTCTAGTTCACCTCTTCACACATTCAGTAAAAAAAGGTTTTTCTATAGAGCCATTAAAGTCGCCCAGTATATCGGGAATCTCCCAAATTAGAATCGCTAAAAGTACCGTAAAAGTGCATACGTCAACTATTTTAGTCCGTCGGTGCCCAGGAGATTTAGCATCTCATCCGGGAGATCGGAACAAAATTATACGTATTCAATTTATTTCAAAGGGTTCGGGATTTTTTTTTTTCGTGCGACACACCCCAGATAGACAGAATTTTACGCCAGGCAGGAGTTGTAATTGTTTTCGAGTCTACCCCGACAGGGAAGTCAAAATTTCCCCAAAGAGTTCCAAACAAAACTTTCCAAGTCAGGTTTTATCAGCAGGTTTGCAGAGTGAAGTCCTTCTTGAAGGTTCGAGGATAGGATATATTAGCAAAAAACGCAAAAAAAAAGAACAAAGCATCGATGTGCGAAGGCGACCTTAAGCCGCACCCACACGAGCAAAATCTGATGTGACAAGTTTTCTATGACAAATATTTGCTCGCGAAAAAATGAAATGGCATGCGCCAGAGATGACTCTGAAAAGCGGAGACATGCATAACAATACGGCGAAACCACTGCCAAATAGTAAAATATGTGCCAAACTTTTCGTGGCGAGCAAACTTTCACATGAGGCCATTTTTATTTGCTGCATAAACACAGGCGTCAAGTTTTTCGGCAAGTGCATTTGTCAGACACATAAAATTCGGGCAAATTTTCTCATAAACACAGGCATATAAACATAGTCACTGAAAAGCTGTCACATTAAATTTGCTCGTGTGTATGCTGCTTTAGTATTTACTCAAGGATGCATACAAACGACTGTGTGACCAGGTACTGCACGTTGCACGAATAGATAAGATGTCGGGTATAGATGCACAGACAGGAACAAAACAGTTACAAAAAAACCGAAACAACGCAATTCTAATTCTTCTCTGGGAGAATAGTTGGAATAGGATTATGACACAAATACTGGTCCTTTGATTTTACCCAGTTGTGTGAATTATGTGATTTGAATTACTCATATTAACAAACGTACTCCCTTGGTAGATTTATCCCTTTATAATTTACTTAGGTTTGCCTGAAATAAAGGCACTTACTTTGACAAATATTAAACCGGTATATACGTATACCTGATCGAATGAACGTCGTCAAGAAATATGAATAAATAGTAAATGACACGACCCAGGGGCGTCCTGGGAAATTTGTGAACTGCATACTTCGTTGCATTCAAAAGGGACCACGTTACATGCACTATTACGTTTTACGAGGTCAGCACTGAGCTGTTTTTATTTAATGCCACCAGGAAAAAGCCTGAACCAGACGATAAATAACCGGCTTTCCATAACTCCGTAATGTCACATCGTCTGTGGTTATGCTATTTTCGGACTGCTTGTCTTCAGTCACGTATTTATGACCAGTATTTATTCATTTCTCGACAGTATTTAGTCTTTATTTTATCTTCATCGCGAAAACTGTAACGGTTTCTACAAATAACTGTTAACTTTTTTTAAAATCCACTTTTATTTATTTGTATATAATAATGTGTCGTTACAAACATATGGGACCACAATAAATAAATAATATTGTTAATATATTACAAAATCTTGGAAGCCTGATTTTATTTACAAAATCAGTTTCTGTTGGTATCATTTTTTTTTTACAAAAATATAATACAACGACAAATAAATACATAACATTAATATTTACATTTATGTTCGTAATATACTATTAATACATGCCGTTTCTTGTTGTACCGTTGTGATTAGTGTACTGACTATGCACAATGGCAAGCCTTAGTTCTCCTGACTTTTCTTTTTCCTTTGCTACCTAAATCAATGTTTACAAACTCATATTCGGGAGAACATTTTGGATATCCATACTGAGGTACATTTCTTAGGCACTGAAAGCTAGCGACATTGCAGACCGCATCAGCATAGCCAAAGCAGAAATACCGCCCCCTTTCACAACTGTTTGCCGATGTTGACGATTGATATTGTGTTGCCTGGCAGAAGTCTCTCAAGTTGTATGTAACCTCTCTTTTGCCTCGGACGCCTGATGTTTCATCTTGTACTGCAAGATTTGGTTCTTCGGTAAAGCTTTGTTCCGTTTCATATACCAGTTCTTGTGACTCGATGTACGGTTTGCCATGTACTTGATTTTTCAAAAGCATACTCCCAAAAAGGACGAACAACAACTGCAGCGAAAAAGTATAAGACAGATTCATAGTTTAACGGAATGAAGTTCTAGGTAAACTGTGGTTAGGCAGCGCGTTGCAAGGTGTCAGACTAGACTTACGTGAGAGATTTTTTAAATATCAACGCCTACATATATCGCAGGATACTTGTTATCTACGGGCCGGATCACAAATAACAAAGTTCTGCCATACATGGTATCGACGTGACAATTTGTTAAAAAAATAGTGGAAGTTTATATTTGTTATTAAAAACTCCAAATCCAACAACATTTAGCATTAAAGGAGAATTGAAGGCTTCTTGCGTTCCGTTTTCCATGCATACACACGTAAGAATTCATCTTGCAATACAGAAGCACATAACTACGTTAATAAAATAAAGCAATTAATGATTGATCGCGTAGCTGTGATTTGGTCTGCGCTAACAAAACGCGTTTGTTTAGGAATAAAAATCTATAACCTGTATCAAGATTAATAACTCATCTAAAAAAGTGTATTTTGCAATTGGCGTACAGCGCATAAGAATTAAAATAAAAATATGTCGCACAAAATGGAACTGCGAATTGTAGGAACATTAGAATCTAAAATGATTTTTCAGCATATTGTTAAGTACAAAAATATTCCAAAAAAAAAAAATAAGCAAGAATTTGCAGTCTTGAAGTTAATCCGTGCATGGGTATCTGTCCAGCGATCCCAAGAACAGCGCCGTTAAATTAATACCTGCCCATTAGCAAAACTGACAAGTACAGCGCCGTTTACTTAATGCCTGCCTATAGCAAAATAAGATAACTTTGCAGTGAAATCAGTTCAGTGTGGACTGTAGTGGCTATTTGTCTTAAAAAATGAACATATAGTCGCAATATTTAGTTTCTTACCGTTGAACACAGGTTGAACTTCATTGTCAGTCTCGCTTAGTTTCCAGAAGGCGATTGAAAGCTCTTCTTCTCAGATTCTTCAAAGTGTTTAACTTATGACTCACTCATACTCACCCGCAGATCTTTTATATCTGCCGAGCGTGGAGACTTGCTATTTTTTGATAGAAACGTTGCCAACTATTTTTAATCTCGGAACTCAGAATTGTTTAAGCGTCGCTCAGGGAACGAGATGGGATATTGCCTACATTTCCGTTTTAACGGCTTCTTCATCTCAAACACCTCAGACGGCAACGTTAGAAGAATCGGAAGAAAAAAAACGCCTGGAGAGGGATGCCAGTTGGATGATGGGCCGGTAGGATACACGTTAACGTTAACGGCTGTTTCGTTGGCAATGCTGGTTATAAATTGAGGAAATACAACTTTAATGAATGGATATTTATTTGAAAGAGTAATAAAGTCATGCAAATAATTGACAAAACAAAGTTAATTATTCACAGGAAGAGCTGAAGGCACACCTTCAGCATATTCCTCTGACGTTTAACTGCAACCGTTCTTGATCGCTCTTGTATGTAAAGGCTACAATGTATTACCGCTTTTGCTATTTAGGTTTGTTTGGGTATTAACCCATATATTACTTGCCTGTTAGTGATGAAATGTTATTTTCTCCTTACAATATTTAAACTACACAGGCCGGATAATTAGAATAATTAAAATAACTTGTGGACATTGATAGCGGAGCATTCTGCTTTATAGAAGGGGACATTGGGGTTTGCGGCATTGCGGTATTGGCCAATTATTTATGCGGTATAAAACGTATCCTTCACTTTTTTGCCGCCAATTTTAACCGTTTCTGGTCGTTTCAGAAGCAACCTGAACCAGCCTTATTTTGTCACACATTTTAATCGACAATTTGACTGTTCCACGTTCCCGCCGCTTGTTATTGCCTCTATCTTTTGCCCTCGCGTCAACAAATCCGCCAGCTATACAGGCATGCCTACAGGCTTACTATGGAATTGCGGTATTTTCCTTTTTTCTTGCGCATTGCGATATTTGCCGATTATTGGCGGTAATGCGGTGTTTAGCAACCCCCAATGTGTCCCTCTTTATAAGGTAACGCTAACCAGTCGACCTTATCGCCTGATGACAAACAGTATGCAGTCGAAACGTCGCGATTTACATCATAATTGACTAGATCATGAGACGAACGATAATACTTTCCCAGCTGTACACAGACGACCTCAGTGGCTTGATGGGGTTATTTATTAAAAATAGCGCTGCATACGTTACGCTCGAACTGTTAGCCGAGTTAGAGTAGGAAGGAGAAAGTGAAAAATTCGATCATTAGAATGAGGATAACTTTAAATTCATTTTTCTCTCGCGGGGTCAGCTTGCGAGCTTAAGTTTCGAATAGTTCATCTTAACTGAATTCAAACTGTTACCATGCTACGAGTTAATTTTTCTCGCTATTGCTCGAATGTTCAGTAGAAACCGTCTTTGTTTGCAATTTATAATTACAACATCTGGAGACATATTCGTTTGTAATGGCTTGGTAATTTATGGTTTTGTAATTTATTCAATCCAAGTAAGTAATGTCTTCGCTAATATTAAGTTTCATAGCGAGTAGTTGGCAAAACCTAATAAAATAGACGAAACTCAGCCGTGACACAGTCTATTTTTTTTAATAAGTCGGCTCATGCAACTGTTTTCGAACATGCGCGAAGCGGCACTAATCAAACGAAAACTTTAACACACGTATTAACATGAATTACTGAAGCGCAAACAAAATTCGAATAAAGCACGTGCTGAAACGGAAAACCGTACCCGGAAGCTGCAAGAATCATGCCTTTCAGTACAGACCCAACAACACAGTCATGGAGAACGTAGCCTGCGAGAAGGCTCACCGCACCATTGGTATACGATGCTATTTGTATTTTAGTAATTGTTGGAAATTAGATCTGTTGCATTATTTACGATTTTTGAGTTGTACTAGGTTATATTTGCCACAACACCATGGGTCTTCCAGTAACCCGACTACAAATATACATTAGGCATATCAGAACGTATCCCTCGACACACAAGTAAATGGAACGGGGGTTATAATCGGGTCGTAATTGGCAATTTGCAACTTTGAAGAGAAAGTTTGATTACTAGATAGATCAGCAACTGTTTTGAATGCTTCAAAATAGCAAATCAGGTAACCTTAGAATTTCATAGAACACCGGTATAAAAAATGTAGTACCTTGGACTATAATGACTATTCTTTGGCTAAAAAAACGATGGTCACGCATTTTGCGAAATTGGTTTCTAACCTTCAAGCACAAGTTGAGCTTTATTTTCATAAGGAGGTTGATGACGTGCTTGTTTTTTGTTGGGGGGGGGGGGGGGGGGGGAGGAGGATTCTGAAATTGTAGTAGGACAGTCGGAGGAACAAGTGCCAGTTTTGGCAAATGTTTGTTGAAGCACTCGAAGAGTTTCCGAATTATTTCATCCAATCAGAAACTAGCATGAGCGCTCACGAGTACTCCGGAAGCAATCGCGCGAATAAATACGTCACAGATGACGTCAAAATCTGGTAAGAACAAAAAAGTGGCCCACGAGCCGCTAGGCGAGTGGGTCACTGATGTTCTTACCACATTTTTACGTCTTCTGTGATCTATAACTGAACAGACCCATGGCAAAATGGAAATGTCTTCAAAGGTGAAGAACATTTGGCATACTGTCCCTCAAAAGCAGATTTATAATTAAGCCGAGTTTTCTGTTGTGTTTTCGCTGCAAGTTTTGAAAAACCTTGCCAATAACACCGACCTGGACTACGAACTCTGATCACGCGCGCGAGTCATATCACGCAGTGACGTCATCTGTATGTCTCTACTCTAATAGATGACAGGCATCAACCAATCACAACGCGCGCAGTATCTCGATTATTGAATAAATGGAAATACATGGAAATACACCGTATATTAGAGTATTCTCATTCCATTTTCAACAGCTTTTATAACCACAATTTATCGGTACATTGTATGTAGCATACTTAGTTATATAAGCTTATACAACTTATAACAGTTACAAAATGCTCACTAAATAAATACTAGCTTAGCGGAGAGTTAAGCTCCAAACCCAAGCTTTAATCTTTGGAAACAGATTTGCCTAATTTGGAAATGGAAATGGAATATAATTAACAATTATTCCATGAGCGCGCGTTAATGCGATTTGCATCACTATGCACAATGACAAGCCTTTGTTCTTCGGACTTTTCTTTTTCCTTTGCTACCCAAATCAATTTTTACAAAATCATATACGGGAGTACATTTTGGATATCCATACTGAGGTACGTTACTGAGGCAATGAAAACTAAGGAGTTGGCAGACCGCTTCAGCATAACCGTAGCAGTAATACCACCCTTTTACACAACTGCTTCCCGATGATGACGATAGATAATGGGCTGGTTGGCAGAAGTCCCTCAGTTTGGATGGCACCTCTCTTTTGCCTCGGATACCCAATGTTTCATTTTGTTCTGTTTGCTTTGATTCACGTTTTACTTCGGTATAACTCTGCTCTGTTTCATCTAGTTCTTGCGACTCGACGAACGGTTTACCCTGTATTTGGTTTTGCAGAGGAATACCCGCAAAGAGGGCGAACAATAACTGCAACGAAAATACATAAGATAGATGAAGAGTACGCTATGTTTCGCTACAAAATCTGTTTCGTTGAAAATTTGTTGAATAATAAAACAATTATCCTGCTCAATCTTGCGAATATCGTCTGATTTTAGCCAACTCGGCCTACGGCCTCGTCGGCTAAGTATCAGGCGATATTCCGCGCGATTTCGCAGGATAATAGTTAAATATCACAGGTTATCTCTTTCGTATTGATGACACTGAGATCTATAAGAATAACTTTCTGACCACGTATGAGCATCTTGGCAATTTGTTTTACAGTGAAGCATTTCTTTAACTAAGCATAGGTTACCACAACACCACCGGGAAGACCAATAACACGACTAAATACATTAGACATGTCAGGAATCATCTCGCAATGCAGAAATAATAAGAATGCTTCTACCTAGAGTTGCATTTGGGTTGGTTATACACTGTGTGGTGAATTTGTACAAAAATCTCTTGTAAAAGGCCCATTTCACACTCAAAACCACCGGACTGACTAATGGTAAGCGCCCTTAGAATTTCACTGAGTGCTGGCATGAAAACAGTTATACCTTGGATGATTAACCTGTTCTGTAAGTAATAAAATAATGAACATTCATTTAAATAGTTAGTTTCTTACCTTCAAGCACAAATTAAACTTCATATTCAGAGTAGGGTGCTTAAGGAAGTCGGTAGTTCTTTTTCTGAGATTCTTCAAAATGTTTGGCTACATCGTTCACTGCATATAACGGATCTTTTATATCCTCCCGGGAGAGACTATTTACTATTTTTAATAGAACTGCTGTTCTTTATTTTTGGCGGCCTCGGAGTCAGAACTGTTTAAGCGTTGCTGGGGGAACGTAATGTTGCTTATAACGCTTAAAGTTCTCAATCTGCACAGGTCGTGGATAAAATGAAAGAAAAATCTGCGGAAGAGATATTCTTATGGCTAGAAGATTTTCACTGTGGCGATAGTTAATGGTTTGCAATTGAAGAAAAAAAACTTTCACAAAGATTGAACTCACATCTATTTCAATACCTTGTATGAATGATGTATTAACACGAATAATTGAACAACGATGGTTAATTATTATTCACAGGAAGAGTTAAAGACACCTTCAGCATTTTGCTCTTGCGCTTAACTTCAACCTTTCTTGATCGCTCTTGTAGTGAGTAAGGGTACGTGTTGCCAAGTTATTTTGGAAGTCGTTTTAGGTGTATCTGGGTATTAACCCATTATATTATTACTTTCCAAAAGTGACGTATTTCTAACTTCTCCTTGCAATATCAATGCACAGTCAACTAAAAATGCGATGAGAATAACGAAAATCGTCAAATACTGGAAAGGTTGTTACAATTATTTTAAATAAACGGCATGCAAAAACTGTCGTTTAACCGCTAAATTTTCCCAAGCCGTGCATCTGGATGGATGGGGAGTTACAAATATCAGTTGTCAGTTAAAATTATGGCCATTTGTCAGTTATCAGTTAAATTTTAGGCCATTTGTCAGTTGTCAGTTAATGGACTATTTAATAAATTAAATTAAATTAAATTAAATTCTTCTTTAGTATAAATCAACTGGACATTTCATTTTGATGTAAACGAAGTGATAGTATGAGGAGGCGGGAAAATTTGTGGCGCGGTGTTCACTTTTTGAGTTGAATGAAACACGCGAGGAAAGCGAGCGAGAGAGTTTTCTTCTGAAGATTTTCCTCGGAAAATCTCCTCGTAAATCGTCTTTTCATCCTGGAAAATTGTGACAACAATTAAGGTTTACGGGAAGATCCGAAGCAATAGCTTTTCTGGAAATTATACGCCTTGTGCAAGACGAGCGAAGGAAGTGTTTACATATTGTACTTGTTTACGGCTCCACGGCTGTCATCAAGACTACTACATTATGCTGAAACGAAATTGCACTCAGATTCGATGAAGTTTATTGAAGTATAAAAGGACAAGATCAAGATTGAAAGGTAACAAACTTAACTGAAGTGCTGAGCCACATTTACGTCTAACACTGAATGAAAGTGTGTCAGTTTTCTGGTCTTCCCGTAAATTATTTTCTGCTTTTCTTCTTCGTTTAGTCGCTCTTGTTGTACATTTACAAGTATTTTTAATTAAACATTTCGCATCAATCCTTCCAGTTTTACGTAGTTGAGTCAACTATGGCATTTTGTGGTAAGGCACTGTCGATTATTTCCTGTATAAGCTTATAAACCTCGCCAAATTTGCCATTTTTCTGATGGAACTTTCGCTTCCCGCAGGAAAATTTTTTAACTGAGCGGCACTTGCCGCACTCGTTTCCCATATAAGGTCAAACGCAGGTATAATGGCTGATAACCGAGATCTAGTGAACCAATCAGAAAGCTAGAATTGCATTATCCGAGGTTGAGAATTTAATAATAATAATTAACCATATAGCTTAATTATTAATTTTTGACCCAAAATGTAGCTAAAAAGGTAACATTCAGAATGTAAATTATATCATTTATATTGAATTTTGGTGCTGAAACAATTGCAACTCCAAGCGGCTTTTGTTTCTATACGGCCTTTCAATCAAGGCAAGTCACTACTCTCCGCCACACGAACTTCTGCTCTGGGTGGGGGGCTTATAACCGGAATTTTACGGTAGATTATTACAATTTTGGTCTGAAATAGGGTATGGTTTGTGTACTCTGGTGACTCTAGTTAGCAACTTTTGGAAGAAACTATTCTTATCGTTCTTATCGTGCACCCCTTGAGAAGTGTAAGTTAGGAATATGAGGCCCTTGTTAATTTTTCAGGCAAACCGAAGCAGTTCCTGGATACAATGTGGTCTGAAATAGGTTATCGATTTTGGGGTCAGATCTAAAATAGGGTGCATGGGGGAAATCGTATATTTTGGTCTAAAATAGTGTAAAGGGGTTTCTTGAAGCATGCCGCACACACCCCACACGAATTTTCATCCTCCGAATTTTTAAAGAGTATCCCCCGGGCTCCTGCTTGCCGAGCCCAAAATTCCTTTCCAACAGTTAGCCAATCAAAACTAGCCTTCAAAATATTGAAAACAAACAAATATGGGAAGAGGTCTTTATTACGATTAATTTGATTGGGTTTTGTTTAGCAATGCCTCGATGGTGATTGGCCTAGATGAAATAGTCGGAAAGGAATATTGCACTCGGGCTAACGGGTCTATTACAGGCACTTGTAGAGAAAGGAGTAGCGACAATAAAATTACTGTGTGAGAGGCTACATTGCAAAAACAAAAAATATATTTATTTCCTCAAGTTTAACGAAAAATGACACTCTACCGTCCTGCTGCTAAGATTTAGCATAAAACATGCATTTGTTGGACGAAAAGAGTCATACAATGTTATTTACAACGGTGTTTTGTGGATATTAAGAACAAACAGTCTTTTGTCAGTTGCCAGAAAAACTCGCTACAAATGTCAGTTGTCAGTTAAATTTTAGGCGATATGTCAGTTGTCAGTTAAAATTTTGGCCATTTGTCAGTTGTCAGTTAACCCCATCCAGACCCTCATACAACAAAGTGGAAGGACGTTTTGGTAGCTGGGCGATTTTTGGAACAGGAATTCCCTGGCTGAACAGAATCCTCCTGAATAGAATACCCCTTGCTAAAAAGAACTCCCTTTGAATTCTTCTAGCAAGGACATTTTCATAAAAGGCTTAGCTTGGACAAGATAATTTAGACTATAGCGTAACATAATGTACAAATTACAATTCTGTTATTGTCAAAGTTACCTCGATCCACGTAAGATATCCAAAAACTAAAAAGAAACAATACCTTTAGTATCCATCAATGGATGTCACTAATGATCAGTTTTGTTGCATAAGATATTTAAGACAAGAACGATTGAGAACGGTATTAAAAGTTCCTTTGTTAAACTTGCAAACATAACTTAGGGCTCATTCGACTTTTTAAGATGTGTAACATGGCCATGGCTCTTTTAAAGTCAAAAGAAGACTTAAAACAATAACAACATTAAGGCCTGAAGCAGTGGCAAACTTGATATCCTGACCCGGAAAACCGTAAGCGGAAGCTGGAAACAATGATATCGTTAGGGGCCAATAACGTGAGAACATGACGTTTTTAAAGGTTGCAAAAACTAAAGTTACAGCTGTTAGAAAGATAAGGTATCTACTCTATCACAGTATCCATGACAACATTATACCTAACTGAAGAAACGTTGATCATTAAACGTTAACCATGAACGATATGACCCAATAGTATTCTGGGTAGACAGCATTTGTATGCTTAGTAATATTCCTTTTAGTGATAATCAAGATATTTTCTTTCTTTTAGAGCCTTTAAGAGCATGATTTATTGAATCTGTTTTATTACCATGCTTATTGTCGCAGACGACGATTATTTTTTTCCAATTACCCATGATTGGGTCGCATCGTTCATGATTTATGTTTTTCATGGGTCAACGATTCTTCAATCAGGCTTATATTTGTTCATTTCTCAGTTCTTAACTAATATTTAATAATAACAAGCTAAGAATCGTAAATCGTAATCGCGTGACCTTTTAAGCAGCCTAAATTATAATAATGAAACATCAGAGTCAAGCTTTACTATGATCGCATTACTCCAGAAAGGGATAACTGGAGACGAGAAACATTGCACCTCTTGTAAGGTTATTACTCCGGTTTCTCGGTAGACTTCTGTTGGAGTTTGTTTTCTGTTTGAGACCAGAGTCCCCAACAGTTCCTCTTTTTCCGTTACAGTTCGGTTGAGCTGCCAACGGAAAAACTCCCAACGGCACTTGACGGTGAAAGGAAAACGACAATACGAAAATGATCTTTGCTCCACTTTTTTTACCTAAATTTGACTCTGTTTTGCTCACTTTGAACACTTGCCGCCAAGATGTCGCTAATGTCAAACCTTGTAAAAATTATTAAAACACCTGTTATTTTGGTTTGAACGGATGTGAGACGTCCGTTTTAACTAGAATGAGGATAACTTCAAATTCATTTTTCTCTCACGGGGTCAGCTTGCGAGCTAAAGTTTCGAAAAGTTCTTCTTAACTGGATTCAAACTGTCACCATGCTACGCGTTTCTTTTTGAAAACTCAACTTTTCCCGCTATTGCTCGAATGTTCAGTGGAAACCGTCTTTGTTTGTAACTTTTAATTACAACATCTGGACACATACGCGTTATTTATTGTTTTGTTATATCCAAGTAAGTAATGTCTTAATGTCGGATACTTGGCAAAACCTAATAAAATAGACGAAAATCAGTCGTGACGCAGTCACTTTTTCCAGTAAGTCAACGCGAAGCGGCTCTAATCGAACGAAAACTTTAACACACATACTAACATAAATGTCTAAAGTAAAAACAAAATTCGAATAAAGTACGTACTGAAACGGAAAACCGTACCCGGAAGCTACAAGAATCATGTCTTTCAGTACATACCCACTGAACAGAACAGGACGTAGCCTGCGAGAAGGCTCGACGCAATTTTTTAAAGAATAGTGATAAGTGGTGTATGATGCTATCTGTAATTAAGGAATTGTTGGAAATTAGATCTGTTGCAGTATTTACGATTTTTGAGTTGTACTAGTGCGATCTATTGCAAGTGTTTGATCTCAGATCAAACCCACATTTTATTTCAGATCAAAACCCTGACGATTTTGATGAAGTGTTTTCACCGGGTACCAAGATTCATCCACCTGGGCCAAATGGTGGAATATCAATAATTTGCAGTTGAATTCATGAATAACCATTGATTTGTAAAACAAAATATAAATAACGGTAAATCAGTGTTGTAATGTACATTTATCATTTAAATCTTTAACTTTGAATAGGTTATTTACCACAACACCATGGGTCTTCCAGCAACTCGACTACATAATATATACATTAGGCATGTCAGTATTACTAATGTTCTTATCACATTTTTACGTCTTCTGTGATGTATAACTGAACAGACCCACGGCAAAATGGAATCTATTTGTTTTAGACAATTTAACAGAAGAATTCAGTACACTTCAGTATCGCTAAAGCAATGCCGCTACCGTTGAGTTGAAGTTTTTTTTTTTCGTAACCACTAAGCACTGTTTAAACCGATTAACATGTAGTATGAGGGAAAATTAAAACGTCAACGAAAAAGCTAACCTTAATTCTATTTTTACGTTTAACTCTGTAAGCTTTAAGTAAAGCGTTCAACTGCTATTCATGCATTTCGCGTAGCATCGGCAAGTTTCTCGTGCATCGGAAAAACCCTTACAGCTTTCCATAATGTTTCAAATCAGTCACTGTCAACTTCAAGCTTGTTTAGCCCAGTTAAATGTCTCCAAAGGTGAACAACATTTGCCATACTGTCCCTCAATGTAGATTTATAATTAAGCTGAGTTTTCTGTTGCATTTTAGCTGCAAGTTTTGAAAAACTTTGCCGATAAGCCCGACTTGGACGACGAACTCTGATCACGCGCGCGAGTCATATCACGCAGTGACGTCATCTGTACGTGTGTAGATGTCATCTGTGCGTGCGCGCGAGTCATATCACGCAGTGACGTCATCTGTACGTGTGTAGATGACAGGCATCAACCAAAATAACGCGCGCAGTATCTCGATCGGTTGTTGAATAAATGGAAATACATGGAAATACACCGTATGTTAGAGTCTTCTCATTCAATTTTTAATAGCTTTTATTACCACCATTTATTGGTACATTGTATGTAGCAAACTTAATTATATTAAGCTTATACAACTTATAACAGTAACAAAATGCTCACTAAATACTAAATACTAGCTTAGCTAGTAAAAGGAGCTACGTCACGGACATCGCATCTTGAAAAAACTGGCAAGTTTTTTCAAGTTTGTTGATTGCGATCGGTCTTAATCTTCGTCAGTTGAATCCATCCTTGGTTATTTTCGCGTTTTTATTTTTCCGTTGGTGTTTTTCTATATTATTTCAAGGTTTCCTTCAATTTCAAAGTAATCAGAGAAATGACTAAAACACCGTGACATTGCTCCTTTAAGAGTTAAGCTCCAAACCCAAACTTTAATCTTTGGAAACAGATTTGTAAAATTTAGAAATGGAAATGTGGTATAATTAACAATCATTCCTGATGAGCGCGCGTTAATGCGATTTGCGTCACTATACACATTGACAATCCACTGTTCTTCGAACTTGTATAATTCCTTTGCTACCTAAATCAATATTTACAAAATCATATACGGGATTACTACATTTTGGATATCCATACTGAGGTACGTTACGGAGGCAACCAAAACTAAGGAGTTGGCAGTCAGCTTCAGCATAACCGTAGCAGTAATACCACCCTTTTACACAACTGCTTCCCAATGATGACGTACGCCGATAATGGGCTGCTTGGCAGAAGTCTCTCAATTTAGGTGTCTCTTCTCTTTTGTCTCGGATGCCCGATGTTTCATTTTGTACTGTTTGCTTTGATTCACGCGTTACTTCTGTAAAACTCTGCTCCGTTTCATCTAGTTCTTGCGATTCGACGATCGGTTTTCCCAGTATTTGGTTTTGCAGAGGCATAATCGCAAAGAGGACGAACCATAACTGCAACGAAAATACATAAGATAGATGAAGAGTAACGCTATGTTTCGCTACAAAATCTGTTTCGTTGAAAATTTGTTGAATAATAAAACAATTATCCTGATCAATCTTGCGAATATCGTCTGATTTTAGCCAACTCGGCCTACGGCCTCGTCGGCTAAGTATCAGGTGATATTCCGCGCGATTTCGCAGGATGATAGTTAAATATCACAGGTTAGCTCTTTCGTATTGATGACAGATCTATAAGAATAACTTTCTGACCACGTATGAGCATCTCGGCAATTTGTTTTACAGTGTAATAGTAAAGTCCATGTTACTCTCTAAAAACAACAACAGGAAGCATTTCTTTAACTAATCGTAGGTTACCACAACACCACCGGGAAGACCAATAACACGACTAAATACATTAGACATGTCAGGAATCATCTTGCAATGCAGAAATAATAAGAATACTTCTACCTAGAGTTGCATTTGGGTTGGTTATACACTATGTGGTGAATTTGTACAAAAATCTCTTGTAAAAGGCCCATTTCACACTCAAAACCACCGGACTGACTAATGGTAAGCGCCCTTAGAATTTCACTGAGTGCTGGTATGAAAACAGTTATACCTTGGATGATTAACCTGTTCTGTAAGTAATAAAATAATGAACATTCATTTAAATAGTTAGTTTCTTACCTTCAAGCACAAATTAAACTTCATATTCAGAGTAGAGTGCTTAAGGAAGTCGGTAGTTCTTTTTCTGAGATTCTTCAAAATGTTTGGCTATATCGTTCACTGCATATAACAGATCTTTTATATCCTCCCGGGAGAGACTATTTACTATTTTTAATAGAAGTGTTATTCGTTATTTTTAGCCTCGGAGTCAGAACTGTTTAAGCGTTGATGGGGGAATGTCATGTTGCTTATAACGCTTAAAGTTCTCAACCTGCACAGGTCGTGGATAAAATGAAAGAAAAATCTGCGGAAGAGATATTCTTATGGCTAGAAAGATTTTTTACTGTGGCAATAGTCTTTTAAATGTTAATGGTTTGCATTTGCAAAAAAGAAACTTTAATTTTCGCAAAGATTGAATTCACATCCATTTCAATGCTCTGTACGAATAATGCATTAACGCAAATAATCAAACAACGATGGTTAATTATTATTCACAGGAAGAGTTGTAGACACCTTCAGCATTTTGCTCTTGCGTTTAACTTCAACCTTTATTGATTGCTCTTGTAGTGAGTAAGGGTACGTGTTGCCAAGTTATTTTGGAAGTCCTTCTAGGTGTATGTGGGTATTAACCCATTACATTACTTTCCAAAAGTGACGTATTTCTAACTTCTCCATTCATTATCAATGCACAGTCAACTAAAAAGGCGATGAGAAAAACGAAAATAGTCAAATACTGGAAAGGTTGTTACAATTATTTTAAATAAACGGCATGCAAGTGCATACAGAAAAGTGGAAGGGACATTTTGCTAGCTGGGCGATTTTCTGAACAAGAATCCCCCGGCTGAATAGAACCTTCCTGAATAGGATGGCCTTGCTAAAAAGAAATCCCTTTGCTTAATAAATCTCTTAGCAAGGACGTTTTCATAAATGGCTTAGCTTGGACAAGATAATTTAGACTATAGCGTAACATACATGCGCATAAATTACAATTCTGTTATTATCAAAGTTACCTCGATCCACGTAAGATATCCAAAAAAAAATGAGTACCTTCGATCAGTAACCATCAATGGAAGTCACTAATGACCAGTTTTGTTTAAGGTATTTAAGACAAGAACGATTGAGAACGATATTAAAAGTTCCTTTGTTAAACTTGCAAACATAACTTAAGGCTCATTCGACTTTTCAAGATGTGTAGCATGGCTCTTTTAAAGTCCAAAGAAGACTTAAAACAATAACAACATTAAGGCCTGAAGCAGTG
Organism: Meandrina meandrites; assembly: GCA_963693305.1. Lineage (NCBI taxonomy): Eukaryota > Metazoa > Cnidaria > Anthozoa > Scleractinia > Meandrinidae > Meandrina > Meandrina meandrites. The sequence continues at coordinate 20,725,432 of OY855904.1, forward strand.
GCAAACTTGATATACCCGGAAAACCGTAACCGGAAGCTGGAAACAATGATATCGTTAGGGGCCAATAACGCAGTCATTGAGAACATGACGTTTTTAAAGGTGTCAAAAACTAAAGTTACGGCTGTTAGAAAGATAAGCTATCTACTCTATCACAGTATCCATGACAACATTATACCTAACTGAAGAAACGTTGATCATTAAACGTTAACCATGAACGATATGACCCAATAGTATTCTGGGTAGACAGCATTTGTATGCTTAGTAATATTCCTTTTATTGATAATCAAGATATTTTCTTTCTTTTAGAGCCTTAAGAGCATGATTTATTGAATCTGTTTTATTATCATGTTTATTGTCGCAGACGACGATTATTTTTTTCCAATTACCCATAAAAAAAAATTGGGGTCGCACCGTTCATGGGTTATGTTTTTCATGGTTCAACGATTCTTCAATCAGGCTTATATTAGTTCATTTCTCAGTTCTTAACTAATATTTAATAATAACAAGCTAAGAATCGTAAGTCGTAATTGCGTGACCTTTTAAGCAGCCTAAATTATAATAATGAAACATCAGAGTCAAGCTTTATTATGATCGCATTACTCCAGAAAGGGATAACTGGAGGCGAGAAACGTTGCACCTCTTGTAAGGTTATTATAATTTCAATGGTCAAAGTGACGGAAAATTTTGGCCTTCGGCGGAACGAAAAACGGAAGCAGGATTTTTACGGAGACAAAATTAATACAGCTTAGGGAAACTAACTCTGAACAACTCGCTTCGCTGAGAGAAGGCAGAAATCCATTACTAATTCCTGGACACCGGGAATCTGCGACAACTGGAATTCGTTCAGACCAAAGGACTCTCACACAGAACTGATCTTCGATGCTGTTTAATCTTCTCTAGCTCGTCATCAATTAATATACAGTAAACTTCACAGTGTAAGTCATGAAGGTCCGATATGTATTAATCAAATTGCAGTTACAATGTCGCAAAAATTTATACTAATTCAGCTACATAGTCATTGAACGCTGTATACGAATTTGAGTAACTTAAAATAATTTCACGTGTCTTAATTCTCCCAAAGAAGGTTATAAAAAGTTCGGTAAAGAAATGTAAATTGGACTTATTGCCACATTGACAGTTTAAACTACAATTAGAAAATACTGGCGTCCAGTAATTTTACTGAACAACATACGAGTACACAGCTACTACTTTACGAGATTACTGTATCATTCATAGTTAAATCATATGCTAAGCAATTTTACTGAATTACAATTCAAAATCAGGTAATTTTTCCTAATGAAAGGCAAGCTCGCGTTTGTTGTTTGCCGTATAACGCCATGCTTAATCTCTCTATAATACGGTTAAACAACAGAATGACCGGAAAACGGTAATTAAATCCTCTCCCGACAACAAAATACAATCAAATGTTTGCCTTTTAATTAATCCGTCGAGGTTATCCAGTTGTTAAAATAGCCTCTGTCTTCCGTTCCGGTAGTGCTTAAAAGATCCGGATATCAAGGCAAAATCCTAAAAAACGTAATGGTAAATATTACCAACGTAAATCGTTGGCTTCAAATTCTAAATTTTAAATCACATCACATCTTCAATATTTTTAATTTTTCTAAATTTCTAATCCTTTGAGAAAAGCTTTCTCCTTCCAAATATACCCCAAAATCGCTCAAATATTTACAAAGCACCGAAACGGCCTTCAGGTGTACCCCCGCCTTTAAGAAGACACTCTGCTAAAGAGCTGATTGAAGATGTTCGGTATCGTCCAACAAATCAAATAGTTTCCATAAACAACTTGTTTTTATTTATAAACAATGACTACTTACAAGAGTATTGACCTACACTTGCAACATTGTTACAATATTGCAATAGGTAGGATCAAGGAATAATAGTAAAAAAAATCCCTGTTATACATTATAAATATATAAATTAGTTAGTTAATTAATTAATTAATTAATTAACACATTTTTCGTCGTCATATATTAGAATGCATGCAGTTTCTCTTTAACAGAATTGTGATTGGCGACACTATGCACACTTGCAGCCCGTCGTTATTTTGACTTTCAACTTTCCTTTGCTACCTAAATCAATTGTCTTAAACTTATGCACGGGGGTACATTTTGGATATCCGTACTGAAGTATACTGCCGAAGCACTGGAAACTAGTGACGTCACAGACCGCGTCAGCATAGCCATAGCAGTAATACCACCCTTTAAGACAACCTTTTGGCGATGTCGACAGTTGATAACGCGGTGTTTGGCAGAGGTCTGTCAGGTTGTATGTCACCTCTCTTTTGCCTCGGATGCCTGACGTCGCATTCTGCACCGCTTGCATTATTGCATTCTTTTCGTCGCTAGAGCTTTGCCCCGTTTCATATTTTCTGTGTGATTCGTACGGTTTACCATGACTTTGATTCTGTAAAAGCATACTCACAAAAAGGACGAACCACAACTGCAACGAATTCAAATAAGATAGTAAAAATAAAAAGTTTTATATTTGTCAATTATCCTGGGAACGGCTATTGGTGGGTTATAACACGGGATATCTGTTATGTGCGGAAGGCAGATAACAAAGACTTTTAGACCATACATAAGCATCTTGACCATTTTTGAATAAAAGTAATTTTCACCCACACTTATTTAAAGAATAATCTTACTTTGGTGTACTTTGGATAAGAAATTAAATGTGTTTTTCATTAGCCGCGGCCTAAAAAATAGAGTATAATGATTTTTTCCTCAACGTTAAGTTGCTGCAGCCTTTAAAGCGGCCATTTTGTTAAGGCTTATTTCATTCTAGCAAATTTAGTCGCAGTATTTAGTTTTTACCTTTGAATACAAGTTGAACTTCATCATTTTCAGATTGAGTGGTCTTCCCAATGGGTTTGGTACTTCTTCTTCTTCTTAGATCCTCCAAATGTTTGACTTATTGCTCACAATACATACAAAACGTCACTTAAATATCTGCCGTGCGAGACTAGTAGCTTTTTTAAATAGGAACGTCGTTCATTATTTTTGGCCTTAACTGAAGAAAGACTGTTTAAGACTTGCTGGGAGGAAGGTTGTTAGATTTAGATTTCCGTTTTAATCGCTTAAAGTTCTTAAACTTCCCACTTCGTGCATATGAATAATTATTAGATGATTTGCTGGATTGGTGACTATATTGTACGGCAGTAGCCTTTAGAATGTTGAGTTGTTTTGCATAGATGAACAGAGCTTAACCTTTTTGACCAAATCTTTATTTATATTTATGTAATTGATGAAATAAGCTCGGTTTGACAATAATTTAACAAAAAGGTTAAGTATTCACAGGAAGAGCTGAAGACAAACCTTCAGCATACTCTCCATGCGTTTAGCTTCAACTGTTCTTACATGCTCTTGCAGGATGAATTTTTTCCTTGTTTCTTTCAGTTATTTTTGAAATCATTACAGGTGTGTTTGGGTATTAGCCCATAATATATAGATTTAGGCAAGCCTAAAAGCGGAGCTCCCATTAATCTTTTTTTTTTTTGCTCGAGTAAATTATAGTGTTACCAAATAAGAAACCACACTATATTTCTAGGCTTATACGGTGGCCCATGTAGGTGCAAAAAACCTCTCATGATTTTGTTGACGAAAGCGACGTCAATATATTTCGTGATTAACCCGTCTGAATTTTCCTGCCTTTAGTGACAGGTTCTAAAATTGAAATTGACGAGTGCACTTTATTGGGTTTCTCACACGTAGGCGCAAAACAAATCTTAGTAAAACTTTTTACAACGTTTACTGTACACTAATTCGTAATACACCTCTAAGATCTCTATGAGTTATTCAAGGTAAAAAGAACCTTGACCTTGTTTTGATTACTACAAAACTGTTAGGGCAAGAAAATCAACTCAAGGCAAAAACAAAGTACGTACAGAAAAATAAAGTGAACTCGCTGCTAAACACAGTAAACTAAATGAACTCACGCCACGGCAAACTGAAAAAATCACGGCGGCAAAACAAACACTGCAAATTGATGGTGCCGGTTATGTAGGTCATTTTAAGGCAGTGTTTGTGTAAGAATTGTGGCAGTTTGTGATTTGGAAAGTGGTGCACGCTAACTTAGAATAAGCTTACAATGATGTTTTGACTGTTTTGAACCGTCTTCTTTTCGTTGCGGTTTGGTTGCATGATTTACTTATTCTGTTTTATCGTACGCGTTGCTAAATACCTAAGAAAATTTTATGTAGAGAACTGAATGAATTTTCTTCATTTCTGGTAAGTAAATATGCGGTAGGTTAAGTCTGAACCTACTCAGCCTAGCGCAGGTAACTCGCAACGAAACCGGCAACTTCAACACACTCACTAACAAGCAGTGATATTAAAGAGAAACAAAACAAATGCAAGCCAGCCGAAATCGCGATTTTGATCCGTGAAGCTAAATAATTTGTTTTCAAAATCCAATAATGAACATCACAGTTAACTGCAATAACTAAAACTGAAAATAATTAGTCTAAACAAAATATTTACTAAACAAATGTGTAAAATGTACAAACATGAACAGGCTTGATAAATATTTACGTGAAGATCCTGAAGATCTGAAAACCGACACAACCTCAAATTCATTCATAAATGAAGTATAATTCTCTCAATATAAAATTAGGCTTATGCTTAGTGCATACATTTACGTTTGTTACCTCATTATTGAAGACAGCTTATAAATTCTGCAGGGATAAGCTTTCAAACCAGCCCAATAATATCGGAGACGAACACGGCAAATTCGTTGCAAGCTTAGTCCAACACAACCGACATATACATTATATGAATTATCACCGAACATAAATTTCTCTCTTTCCATCGGTATAGCCTTTAACAGTCTTTTATCCTTTACTTCAATGAACTTGATCGGCTCTGAATTCACTTTTGTTTGAGCTCAATTCAGTGATATTCAGCCTTGCTCAGCCGTAGGTCGAACCCTGCACATCGCGCTCTTTTTGACTTGTCATCCAGTATATCATGTTCAAATCGGTTATTATTTCGGATCTTCCCGTTACAGTCAAACGCATTCAACCGTAGCCACCCAACAAAGTTTTTGACATCTTTTTGACAAGTTTTTGATTAGTTTGATGAGTTTTACGGCTTCCGGTTGCCTTAAACTGCCAATCAGATGCCTTGAAAAATGGAAGGCGGGGTATCAACCGTTACATGATTCGTCTTCAAACGTCAGAGTTTGAAAGGGTTTCAAGCAACGCTTCGCACGAGCGATTATGCCAAGTTCAACTGGCGATAAATAAATTTTACGCCGACAAAAATTTGATCAAACTTAACTTTTCGCACAGGAAATGTTTTCTGCGTTTGTAAAACCAGTTGAAACTGAACGTTTCATAGATCGTTCGTATAAATCGTTGTGCAACCGGAAGCCATCAAACTAATCAAAAACTTGTCAAAAAGATGTCAAAAACTTAGTCGGGTGGCTACGGTTCAGCGCGTTTGACTGTAAGAGGTTGTCCTAAATCATTTGGCATAAGTTTCCATGATGTAGATGAGTAAATAAAGCGAGAAATATTCACGAAAATCGATGTTTGCCAGCAGCTTTCTTCGTGTCTTTCATTCAGCTTTAAAGGTGAACAGCGTACCAAAGATTTGCCGCCTTTTCGTACAATTGCTTCGTTTAAGTTGAAATGAAATGTCCAGATCATTCATTTAACATGCGAAAAAACTAAACTAATTATTTCTAAAATAGATTTAGCCAAGCCTAAAATCAGAGCTTGTCGGTTATTTACCTTGCCCTTTATTTAAATCTGAATTTACGCGATGATAAAATTATCAGGCTAAGTAAAAAACTGAGTATTTGAGCCCGCGATCAACTGGAAAACCATTACCTGGTCAGCGGTCAACTTCCAAAAAAGACCTCACCTCGATTAGCTCTACGCCTGAGCCCGCGATATGGTTATATGATACTGGTCAGCGGATACCTTGTTTTGACAGCTGTCAATTGACCATGACATGGAAGTTCAATATCAAAGATTTAACAGTAACCAAGGCGGTAATTGTCCTGTGACTCCCCTCCCCCTCCCCCAGAGTCTGTACGGACGGACGGACGGACTGACGCTCGTACGGTCACGTGATTACCAAATTTTCTGGGCTTGATGGTTTACCAAATTTTCTTACCCATGGTGCTCCGCTGGCGCGCTTCGCGCGCTGGAGCTCCGCTAATACGTTCCAAAAGTGATCAATTTGTAAGCTCGAATTCTCCTTGCAATGCCAATGAACAGCTAACTATACAGGTGACGAGAATAATGAAAATCACCAAGTTTTGGATCTTGAAATGTTTACTTTTAAACAAACGGCTTTAAGTTCTCCAAGCGGTAAATACCGTACAGAAGGAAAATATATTAAAAATATCTTTATTTTTTATGGCTAGACGACTTGCTGCGTGGGTCATTACAGTGTATATATTGATCGCGTAAGGGTCCTTGGGTTGTGTCGCACCATTGTTATCACTCCCTATCCCAGCCGGGAACGAAATCATAAACGTTTTGTTGTAAAGAGGCTGGCCTTCGCACAACTTCTTATCGCTACGCATTCGAACGGCTTAAAAAGTTTGGTCACCCATTTTTGTTCGAGGGCTAGCTCTGGGCCGTTTGGACGAATTTTCGATTGAACATAGAAGAAGATTCGTCAGGCCTTCCCCTTACATGCTGCTTAGTTTGAAAGCTGGGCGATGGGATTTTCCGGTCGAAAATCGCCTTTGCGCTGGAGTGGTTCCAATTTGGAGCTGTTGGAGTTTACACCCTTTCATTATTTATTATATGTATAGTAAGCAGAGAACGCAAAATCCTTCAAACCGCTCAAATTTGCCATTTCAAGCCAAACGAACAACACTGCACAACAGGTTAAATGAATTTACGTTTATTTAGTATGTGTTTGGTCATATTTTGTGTCATTATACGCAATTCTACGAACCGTTCTGAAAATCCCATACATTCGCTATAAAAAAGCTAATGTTGCTAATGTGCATACAAACAGTTTGCCCGGGTCCCTGTGCTGGTAGGTAGGTTTTTTGAAACAGACTTACAGTAACACAACTTGCAGCAATGCAATTTGATGTCGCCTCACCATACCTTTTATTCGATGCTATAACTAGGTTCATTTACAGAAAAGAAATTGCTTTCAAGACATAAAGCAGCAAATTGCGGGGTTTAAATGCACAAAATGGCCTCGTGAGTGAATTCTTGTTCCCCGTGTCCCTTCACGTGCCCTCAAGAGTTTAAAATATTTGAATATCAACGTTGTTGCTATGGTAATATCTGTCGATTGGCAAAAAGAACAGTTACTTGTCACATATCTGCCCTACTAAAAAAACACCACTGAAAAAAGCCAAAAAGTACTATTTAAAAAAATCCACCACTTGGAGCTTCGTAAGTGGTATCGGAATTGAAATTTAATTTCTTTAAGGACAATTTAACTTTGTTGTATTGCATTAATAATTTTCAAACAACGTTTGACATAAAGAATATAATTTTGGCAAGATAGAAGCAGGTTGGTTTCTTTGATGCGCCCATTTTTTTAAAGTAAACATACAAAGAAACAAAACAAAGAGCGGAATTCAAAAGGAGCCGAGACTGAGACTGTTATTTTTCACTCAAGTTTATCAAAGTGGAGAAATAGAAACCAAAACCTTTGGCATTTTCTTCGGATTAATAATAAGCTGATTCTCTGTTTATCAGTAAATGAGACTTCATCCATCTGGATCAATCCTAAGATAAAAATTACAAAGTAAATAGTAATTTGTGTCGGTTATATTATTTACTGTTGTGTAAATACACCTAACAAGTTATAATTTTAATTAAAACCACACCATTGCACCCTCTTACTTACATTCACAAATATTCTAATTTAAAAGGTAAATCCATTTTTCGCTGCCCATATTTAGAAACGAAAAGTGTTAGCACAGTAACTAAAACAGAACTTCGAACATGGTTGGGACAGATGTGATTCTTCTTATTGTTGCCAATGGCCTTCTTAGCTTCGTTGGGATTCTCGTCAATTTTTTGGTGGTGTTGGTTGTGTTTAAAAATCAGCAAATGCGAAACGAACTTAACCTACTCATCGCAAGCCTATCCGTTGCGGACATGATCGTATGCTTCGCGGCACAACCGATGTACATAGTTACCTTGGGCTGCGAAGAAAGCGAAGACTTCAGAAAAGCTTTCGAGTTGACAGCCTTTATTGGTCTTCATGCATCATTCAACAGCCTCACTGGAATAACCATCAACCGCATGGCAGTGCTTCTCCATCCGTTTTCCTACACCATGTCCCATCATCGTAAGCGTTTGTACATAGGCATACTTGGCGGGATTTGGGTTTCATCAGTAATCATGGCCTACTACTTCACCACCGACTCTGGGCGAAAGACAACTCCATACGTGCACACTGCGATGTTCAGCTTGTTCATCTTTTCATATGCGTATATATTCTGGGTGGCAAGGAAACAAGTACGCAAGATTTCCTCCCAGATGCAATCGGTTTCTTTTAACCATAAGGCAACGAAAATTCAGAGCGAAAACAATGCTGCCAAGACATCGGCAATGTTAGTGAGTACTTCACTAACGTGTTTCTTCCCTGACATTGTGTTCGACTACATGCATATCGTCGACGAGATGAGGTTCAGCTGGGCCTTCACTCTCTTGTTCTTAAGTTCAACGATAAATCCTTGTATTTACGTCTGGAGAAACGAAAGATTTCGCGTGGCTCTGCTGCGAACAATTCACTGTATTCCGGCTTTGAGGGATCGCATTATATCATCGAATCGAGTTCATCCGGTTCAGATGGAGAGCACTAACCAAAGGGTAGTGTCAACGAAAGGAAAAGCGAGCACAGTCCATGGACAAGGCAACTGCAGTATTGAGGACCTGGAGTAGAATGAATGAGAATTTTTGGGGAAAATCTAGCACGCCTTCCACGTCCAAGTCTCACACAAGATCTTGGTGTTGCCGGTCGGTGATAAAACAATCCTTTTTTTTCTTTTTCATCATATTTGGCAAAAAAACTTAAACTTAACATCAAGAATAGGGTGCGATACACTAAAAATACGAAATCCACCGATAGAATGCAAGTCGGTCTGACTGATCATTTTCAAGTCAGTATACAGTACTGTGATTGTTTTAAAGGTGAAAAGCGTAATCGAACGAAAATGCGAAGAACTGTTAATGAAAAGTTGTCTTTTAACGATGTCGCCGCAAACTATTATTATTTTGCATGCATCTTGTTCGTTTAATGGCGAGTAAGAAGACGCTGTTCAAGCTAAAATTTTCAACCACGGCGTTGTGAAAATGTATATTATATTTATCTTTGAATATTTCATTTCGCAGTTTGTAATCCTAACCGAAAAGAAGTCATAATTTCTAGTGGATAAAGCAAACAAGCATAACTTTCAAACATAAACCTGTCGATGATGTTGTTGTCAAGCGGACCGGCTTCAATTATATCCAAGACACAAGTAAATAAAAGAAAGCAAAAATGACAAGGCTGTTTTTTCCAGCTGCCATTTCTTTTACCAAAATAAAAGAAGGTCTCCTTTATTAAAAACCGAAAACCAACACAAAATACATATGTTTAGTAATGGTGACTAAAAAAACGATATATCAAGTAATTTAGTATTATATTTTCTTGGGAATCCAGAACCGACAAACTCAGCATTGAATTTAGCATGGCAATAATTAAATATATAATTAGTTTTTGCTAAAAATTGTGCATAAACGTGCATATGTTATTGACACTATCCATTCTTTCTCTTTTAAACATGAAAAGTACCCGTTGCAACTTGGCATGCAAACTATTATAACGAAAACATAGAAACTGGATAGCTGCGGTCACGTTCACACTGAAGATTTGTTTTTGAAATCAACTAAAGCACACAGTGTGAGGCGTTTTCGATGCAACGATTATCTAAATTCTTATCTCTGCACTTTAATCGGCCAGCATCATAACCTTTCGACAGGGAAACTAACTATTCTTGCCCAGCCAAAAAATATCACACAGGGGAAAAACGGAGCTAGCCAAGGTCATTTCGAGCTGCGTATATCTGCTTTAATCAACCGTCATCACTGTTGATAGAAAGTGATGGACTTAATTGATTAATGAATTGTAGCGCTTATTGGGCTGTGAATTCTACCTGCAAACGTCTGTATATACGTGATACCTACGCACTAAGTCATATTAATCTTGGCTGATAGGGTGCTCTAGCTAGCATATCTATCTATTATAGACACTCAGCGTGTTCCATTTGCGACGCGCGACTCCCGGATTGGTTATTCTATTCGATGATAGAACACTATCGCGTGCCTTTTGCTCTTAAAAGAAAAAAAAATTGTACTTGAGTCTTCCGTCAAAATACACACAAGTGTGCTTTTCGACGGCGCCTCGTTATCTATTCATCGATAAAAAATTCGGTCTTTTCGACTAATTTGTAGTCAGGCCCTACTGAATCACCGGCTAAAAGCAGAATAAAGCAAAACTTCCTGCAAATTTTTACCGCAACGTTCAATTCTTGTGAAGTGTCCACTGGGAAAACTTATTTATAGTGGGGAGCCACAGTACGACTTTTTTATGACTTTAACATTTGATGCTTTGTGCTCGGTTTCCGGTTATAAAGAGTGAATCCCTGGCAATTTCCATAACCCTCTAGCTTGTAGTGACATTATTATTATTATTATATTCGAAAATAATGACATAAATTTCAATTAGAACTTGGGAACGGACAAGTCACTGTCAGCAGGAAATTAAAATTCTACATGTAAACGTTCCATTCACAGAAGGCCTGTACAGCTATATCAATCTTGGCTAACAGTGGAAGTATCTTCCTTTATTGAAAATCTGCGAGTAAACATTAATCTTATTTAGGTTAGGTTTTGACGACATTTTTTTCAAAGAAAGCTCCAATCTGCTCTTGGCATCAAACTTCGATTAAAAAAAAGTGAGTCAGCTTCTTTTGAAAAAGCACGGTTGCCACCTGTAAACAATCACTCAAGTTATTTGGGTACATGGGTGTTGAGAACATTTTCTCAAATGAAGATCTTAATCTGACGTCGTGTATATTCTAGGGGCTGACACATTATGCCGACATAATTTCGAGCATAATGTTATAGGTGGAGCATCGAGCATAATGCCGGCATAATAGTGCTGTTTTGCCGACATAACAGTTACTTGTTTTTTAGAGCTGCTATCGTCCATTTATTAGGTAAAAACAACAAAACTTCAAGCTATTTTAATGTTCCATGTGGTTTCCGTTTATTCTGTTGAGCACTGCAGGCCTGTTCCCAGTACATCCTTAAGCGGGTTCAGCTTTTTACGCCTGGTTACTTCATTATGCCAGGCTCCTAAGCCTACCTGTAAATTTTGTTATGAAAATGGCTTTTATTTTCGCGCTTTATGGGCGTTCAGGAAATTTTTTACGGCATAATTACGTCCTCGCGCGGAAAGTACTATTCACTTGTGTGGTATATACTACTACTAATAATAATAATCTATTTCTGGCTCATTACATCAAAAAAATCTCAATAAGAAAAACCATAACGAAAGCAATATAAGGAAAATAAATAAAATATATTAAAATACAATGGATGATAAAATACTAAAATTCAACAAAATACTAAAATTCATCTCACATCAAGTGAGAGGCTGTTCCACAGTGCTGGCGCGCAACATGAAAAAGCGCGTCCCCCGTAGGTCCTGGTCCTAAACACTGGTTTGTGCATGCAGTCGCAGGTGATCATTGTTGGAACGTAGACACCTTATCGGCTGACGAAGATGAATAAATTCCGCCAAGTGTAACTCATGATGAAGCAACAAAAAAATAAAGGTGAAGTTTGATCGAAAACTGTCAAAATTAAAGGTCAACTTTTGCTTACTAAAATGTAGCGTTTTTGGAATAAGAAATACGGTGCATACATAGCAATAGCCATAGACAGCTATTTTTGTCGGATTAAAGCTTCAAGCCTACGAGTCAAGACCGAATGGTGGCATGGGTATTTACTGGATTTTGCATATCAGCGTTGAGGAAATCTACAAGTTTGTATTTTTGCACGTGGAGTATTTGTATGTCTTTTCGTGAAACCTTTCTAGTATGTTTTCTTTCGCTGTTATGTGGTTCGAATAATTCTTTTTAAATGTAAATGCGGCGAAAAAAGGATCTTTTCTTCACATGTCTGAAGAGAAAGGAAACGCAAAACGTCTCCTTTGAAAAATCGCTATATCTCATTAGCATTCAGCACGTGTGGAACACTCTACCTTCGCCTATACTACCCTTCGGTCTTGTCTTTAAGATTTACGTTTCAATCCGACAATGTTAATTGAAATAGCTTTATAACAAAAGTAGAGAATGAAATAAGAAATGTTTTGAATTTTTAATCATTACAAGTGATTAACAAAGCGGACGAGAGCAAAGCGGGAGACAGATAGTCATGAATTATTATTACAACGTAAATACATATTTCGCTGCCCGTATTTATAAGAAAACGAAAATCAAGTGTTAGTATAGCAACGAAAACCAAGCTTTTAGCATGGTTGGGACAGAGGTGATTTTTCTTATTGTGGTTAACGCATTTCTTAGCTGCATTGGAATCATCGCAAATTTTTTGGTGGTCTTGGTCGTTTTAAAAAATCGGGAAATTCGAAATGAACTTAACTTACTCATCGCCAGTCTAGCGGTGGCGGACCTGACTGTTTGTCTCGCGGCACAGCCGATGTACATTGTCACATTGGGCTCTGAAGAAAGCGACGGTTTCAAATATGCGTTTGAGTTGACAGCCTTTATAAGTCTTCATGCGTCCTTCAACAGCCTTACTGGAATAACCATCAACCGCATGGCAGTACTTCTCCATCCGTTTTCCTACACAATGTCCCATCATCGCAAGCGTTTGTACATAGGCATACTTGGCGGGATTTGGGCTTCATCAGTAATCCTTGCCTACTACTTCACCACCGACTCTGGGCGAAAGACAACTCCATACGTGCACACTGCGATGTTCAGCTTGTTCATCTTTTCATATGCGTATATATTCTGGGTGGCAAGGAAACAGGTACGCACAATTTCCTCCCAGATGCAATCGGTTTCTTTTAACCATAAGGCAACGAAAATTCATAGTGAAAACAATGCTGCCAAGACATCGGCAATTTTAGTGAGTACTTCACTAACGTGTTTCTTCCCTGACATTGTGTTCGACTACATGCATATCGTCGACGAGATGAGGTTCAGTTGGGCCTTCACTCTCTTGTTCTTGAGTTCAACGATGAATCCTTGTATTTACGTCTGGAGAAACGGAAGATTTCGTCTGGCGCTTCTTCGAACACTTCATTGTATTCCCGTGCTAAGGGATTGGATTATATCGTCAAATCGAGTTAATCCGGTTCAGATGGAAAGCACTAACCAAAGGGTAGTGTCAACGAAAGGAATGGCGAGCACAGTCCATGGACAAGGCAAATGCAGTATTGAGGACATGGAGTAGAATAAATATGTCAGTACTTATAGAGAATAATTATCAAGTACACCAAACCCAATTACCTGCCAAATATTCAAGTTTGGTACTCGAACACCATATCTTGGTTCTGCAGGCTTAAGCGAGAAAACTTCCTGAATTATTGTTTATTTGTTTGTTGGTTGGTTGATATTGGCTTTTTCACCGTATGCGCGCTCACAGCCGAAGAAAAACAAGGCCAAAAAACAAAGATAGCATCTTGCAATATACGAAATTTGCAGAAACAAGTTTTAAAACGGACTGGCTAATTTGAATAGTGGAAACTTCTTGATCATTCAACTCAGTACAGTGCGATAATAAATACAATAGGTTTCAAAAAACGTTTGCCAAGAATTAACCATTACTCGTATGATTTGTTTGCGATGATGTATTGAAGTCTATGCTTTGTTTTGTACCCTTTATCATGGGCGTATCCACATGCTTATAATTCAAGTTTTAAACTCAATTTTTCTCCCTTATAGCCAAGTACATTATCGGGCACTTAGCACTTAGAAATCGTTTCATTTACTTCTCTTCTGAGAAGAAAGAAAATCATGAATTTATGATGAAATTTCACGTCGGCATATCGGCAAAATTACTTTTCTCGACCCACGATTCGACCTATTCCCTTTGTTTAGTTATATTTTGCTGTTACAAAAACGTAGGATAACCTGTTTTCTTTTTTATTTCTTTGCTCTTCAAAGAAAACGTGTAAAAACGTGTAAGAACAATTTCATGCAGGAAAACCCTTTCCAGTTTAAATATTGCAAACGCAAGCGCGCCCCCACCTGCTGATAGAAAAAAGAATAGAATAAAAATAAACAGCTGTAAGTTTACAGACATTTAATACAACTATTTTGGGTGAAATTTGGACACCATTTTTTCGATCCGCGTAAGTTTCAACGCATGAAATTCATTATGTTTAAGCGTTTAAGCATATTTTTTGAGACGATACGTCAGCCTCCATTGAAAAATCGAGAAACAGTTTTCAATTTTGCAGTAGAATGTCTAATATTAATTGCGCTATTTGAAATTATGACTCCGGCGTGAATTGATGGAATATCTTCCTTCCTTCCTTCCGTCGTGTTGCTTTATTTCTAATTATTTCTAATCTATTTTCTTAGAACATACACACACCTCCGATGATTACGATAAACAGGAAATGTCCGGCTTTAATCTTTACGGTAATTTAAAATACCATTTGTCTATCTATATCACGTAGTCCAAAAAAAAAATAGGCCAACTTAGATCGAAAGCCACCAAATTGAGGGTTACCGTCTTTGCAAAATTTTATGGCTTCGGTATAACCAAGGAAAAGGTATAAAAGTGTTTTAATCCCCCTGCCAAAGGAAAGGGAATTTTGTACGAAGGTCGTAATAGGACTTAATGGATTCCGAAATTGTGATTAACAAAACTGGTAGACAGCACAGCAGGGGTTACATGTAGATTTTGTCAATAATGACTTCGATTATAGATAAAATTAGAAAACGCAAATTCCCGTTACAAAAAGAAAAAGAAAACAAAAAATAACGAAAAGGTTTAACGTTTGAAGTCGTGCGACTGTTTCCAGTAACAAATCAAAAAAAAAAAAAAAACAGGGGGAATCCGATCTGATTAAATAACGGACCGAATTGGACGGCATGACGTCATGTTGCCAAGTAATAAACCATAACTGTGATAAAATTTGTTGGTTAGAGAACTAGATAACAGTTTGCTTTTTCTAGATCTACGAGAAAACAAATCTCATCAGACGCGGTCATGGATTTGATTAGTAATAGTAACAACAATGGACCGCTCAGAGTAGTCCAATTCGGTTTGTAAGCATACGAAATATTATTAAAATATCGAATGACCCCGCTAATCAGGCGTAAAGAGAGGATCGTATTTTCCCTTTTCTCATCTCTGCGCTTTTCTTTTCTGCCTTCGTCTAATTAATAATCCAGTTCCCATGGAAGATTTCCCTGGACTCCTTCTTGAAAACCTACCCTTTCTTTGGCTTTCGCACTCTGAATAAAAACAAAGTCCGTTAAGTTTTGAGTTTTATTATTTTGTTCCACAATGTTGTTTATCACTTCAGTATCATTATCCACGCATCAAATGCAGTCTTCCTCCTTTGAACGTTTAGCCTACGACAGAGGAAAAATTTATATTAATGTCAAGCAACCGGTGAAACATTCCATAATGTTGAAAGATCAAAAAAAGCGTACTTGAAGAAAAATATTCCGAGTGCTTCCCGTTAGTACTTGCGGCGGTCTTTCACTGAGCGATTGGATAATTAAGCAGAAGGTATGTTTTTAAACTGTGTTCAGTATGTGACAAACATTCTGTACACTCGGAGGGAGGGGAGGGTGGGGGGTTTAGATTTTTGGATTTTGCTGCGTTCGGGGCAAAAAGACAAAATATTTAGCCGTCAAGGTCTTGTTTAGGGTAGCACGCGAAGAAATACAGAACTGTGAATTCTATTTTTAGTATATTTCGTTCTCTTTTGGGCCTCTTTGATTAAAAATGACCAGCGATTGTCCCTGTCTATGTCATATGGGAGTTCCCCCCCTGGCCTGTATGCTGCTAGGATTTCAATGTCGATGTGATACTTTGTGATACGCGCGATGGTGAAAATATAAATGGCATATTGCATAATTTTAGCATTACATTTTAATTCTCCGACGTAACCTACATAAATGTCACTGTAAGCTGTGTTATTAAGTTTGTATTTCTCATGAAGAGGTATTGAATAAGGAACAGACGCCTGTAAATAATGTATAACAGCAGAAGTCCATAACCAGAAGTCTACATCTCTGGTAGTAGGCCTTGCGGATATGTCTTTCGCGTGCAGGCTATTTTTAGAACAACTTTGCGCGAGCAAGTAGCCAATCACGTTGAAGTATTTTTCAATTCGCGCCTTTGATTGGGTGAACAAATTTTTGAAGAAAAGCAGAACTGCAGAGGACGAGCGAACGGCTACGAAATTACTGTTTCAGGGTCATCATAATTTCCGTTTTGTGTGGATTAAATCGTCCGGACAAGAATCATTAGGCCATCTTTCATCGATGATGATAGCATCGAAGTTGTAAAAATTCGGAGCATCCAAATAAGCGAGAGGACCTCAGTGTTTTGGAATCAGAATACGAAATGGCAGCGAGTAAGAGAGACTAATTCCGAGTCAAATTCAAAATGCGAAGACACTAAAGATTAATGGTACTCTCAAGATGAAGACAGGCGTTCAAAATCGGAATGAACAGAATGAAGTTTGATTCGTTTGAGAACAACATTCAGAGAAAACGACTAGTTTGGCGAGTTTCGCATGTTTTTGGAATTATAAAGACGGCATGACAACAAAAGACTGGCGAAGGTAATGTACTTGTTTTAATATGAACAGAAATACGAGTTTAATTCATCGAACAATGATGATTTCATTCACTGCCGTCAAAAGTTTAATTCAAGTTGTGCTTCTCGGGCACTCCGCAGCAGCTATCGTGTTGTGTATGTTGTTCAGTATTTTAACACGAGGATCATGTATGCTGTACAAAATAATTAAAGACACACTTTCCTACAAAAAGTTTGGGTTACTTCTGTTCATAATTCTCTCGTAAATTATAAAAAGTCGACCTGCTTGTTTTGTGAGTTTGTCTTCCGAAACCCGGCGACGGGTTGCTTTTTCACTCGCCTTCAAATGCCACTGAACAGACGTTTAAAATCACTATTTACGACACTACTTCTGTCGAAATGGGAGAATTAAAGAGAATGGTCTGTCAAGTGTTTTGACGTGATTTGATTCATTTCACCTGCCACTTTCCAAAATATTCGGCTGCAACTTAGAACTCCAATGGTATCGAAATGTGGGTTACGTCATTTTCTCGCGAGCACATCAGTTTCTAAAAGTAGCCTACACACGAAAGACATAGCACGTGCGCCAATACCAGATGTAGACTTCTAGTTATGGACTTCTGATATCAGCTATTAATGTCGATCAGTCATTATTACGATCTTTAAAAATGATTGTAACAGGGGCTCACACCGCAAAGCCCATAACAGTTTTTTGAGAACACTGCTCTCCCATTAATAATGGGAGCAAATAAGTTGATTGATTGAACTTTTGCAAAACGAAAAAGGTGTATGTATGTCTTAAGTGAACGTAATTTTGCAGGTTTTTATTTGAGAGTCCAACAATAGCAAGACAGTGTTGGCAACGTAGTGTATGTTAAGGAGATCGCATGTTGTACACTTACAATCGTTGCATGTTTTGGGACATTCCTTCTTAAAGTTTGGTATTTTACGGCAGAAATATTGATTACCAGCACAATAATCTTTCGTATCTCTGCAACCTGCAAGGGAAAAGTAAACAGGGGTGTCTAAAACGTTTGCTGTCGACCAATGAATGTCCACCAATTTTGCAACCTTCTACACTTAGGAAATGCAATCAATCCAGTAATACCAATACTCCCAGTCGCTTCAAAATGCATTTAATCTAAATGCCAGCATCGGTGAGTTATTTTACTCCTACAATTCCTTAAGTTGTATTCCTTAAGTTGTAGCTGTGACTATTCAATTTTATTTGAGGCATGTAATCCTAAACAGTTAGATTTTTTTTCAAGAAAGTCTGAAGTAAACTTCTCCTAGATCTTATACAAATTAAACTGGCATTTTTATAGTACTATAATCGGGTGGGAACCCATTTGTAATGATAAAATGATATAGATATATTCATTTCCTGGTGTTTTAGAGGAGGTTTTTCCTTCCATGACCATTGGGCAAAATTGGTACTGGGTCAAGTTGACTTCAGTTTTGCTTAGCTCTCATCTGATTTCTCTTTATTTTAACTTCTATTTATAAAATATTCTCCATTATTTAGCGCAAATAAATGCATAACCGAGATGCTTAGTTCCCAAACACACATTTTCACCATTTAGCGCAAATAAATGCATAACCGAAATGCTTAGTTCCGAAACACACATTTTCACCATGAGTTTTTTTAATTATTTTGAAAAAAATTTAATCATATTTGTTAGATCTAAAAAGTCAATTTAAGATCTTGCGATTCACAAACTTATGAGCAATCGACGCTCTCGCAGTCGTCTTATCTTTTCAGGAATGATTCAGCATTTACACCTAACAAGCTAATCAGTAAATACAAACCTGACGGCGGGGGTTTTGCTGTTATTGGTGGCGGCTTTGTATCCGGGTTTGTGGTTGGTAGTGGTGGTACCGGTGTCTCTGGGGCTGGTGGTTGTGGTGTATCTTGACCGCCGCCATCACCCTCTCCTGTGAAATAAGGGCCGGAATATTGAAGTGGTGTATTTGTAATAATGGCAGATAAAATCAGATACTGCATGTTGTGCATGGGAGGACATGCAACCACGTACTTTTTTAAACCGCTGATGGTAATGCCAATCATTTACACTGAATCTCTTTAAAATTGCTGATTCTATCTTTAATGTAATGATAATATTTAGTAGCGGTTATTATCTAATTGTGACTTATAAAATTTCTTTACTGCATCACGCCCATCACGGTTACGAAGCAGTTTATAAACAGACCTAAAAACTATAAATCGGCTGTTTGTCGAGTAAAAGACACTATCTAAATTAATTAAATGAAATTCATATTTTCTTCTCAGTCTAAATACCTCCCAGACGATTGTCTACTGTACTTGCAATTTCTCATTAATTCATTAGAGATCCTCTCTTTGCGTGTGGTCGACTGGGTCATGACGATTTCGTGACGCGCGCGCAGAAAGAAATGAAAGGCTTTATAACGGCAATCGCAAATGACGTCAATAATACTTTGCTCTCACACAAATGGGTACTAAGTCCTGCCTCTAATTCCTAACAAAATTGTGACTGGGGACAAATTGAACCTAAACGTACATCTCATCATTGGGTAAGGGAATCAATTATTTACGTACCAATCCTGGCAAGTATCCACGATATATGATTTACAATCTTTGTGAACACTGTAGGGTAGGCAGTCGTACACCGTTTCATTCCAAAACTAACAGCTCCATGCAGGTACCAAGTGTTTCCCATCTCACAGACAAAGGGTCCACCACTGTCACCTCGGCAACCTCCAGACGCACCCTCCCGTCCCTCGCCGGCGCATATGTGCATATTACTGTCATATAAACTCCTGTACTTTGCCTTGCAATCTTCATCAGACCTGAGCGGGAGCTTGGCCTGTTTTAGTCTATCAGCAGCTGGGCCCCAACCGGAGACAAGGCCCCAACCTACACCGTTCAAATGTAAGCTTGAGATTGTTAACAGGAACAAAATGTACTCAACTAATCAAAGGGGCACACCATTTAAAAAGCTAGGTTACCCGTCTACATGCGAAACTACAATTTAAATGAACGTAGTGCATTTTTTTTCTGTGAGGTGCAATAGCTTATTTTACAGTTTAATTTAAACCGACAACCAGTGCAATAATAGTATTTTCTAGAGCGGATAGATACTGTCTATCAAAGTGCTCCTAATTAAAGACGTCTTTTACTTTTTTTTTGTAATCAATATCCATTTCTCAAGCGTTGCCATTACCCTTGTAAATCATGAATTAAATTAAACATTTTAATCGATTGCAAGCATATGTGTCATATGTACAAAACTAAAGAGAGAAAATGGAATAAGGTAGTTCAACGTTAGTCATCGAAAATATTGTGGCTCCGGGTGCAACGGACCTTTCATTTTTATAATTCATATTTGACGTAATGATAAAGCAAAACGCACCTGTTATGTAACATTTGGCGTTCAAATCTGGGAGTTTATTGGGAAGACAAACTGTTGCCACTTTGTCGCTGAGTTCAACCGGGCGTTCCAGTTGAAGAACGGCAATGTCGTGGTTTAGATGTTTCATGCTAAAACCGCTGTGCGTATGAATTGCTTTGACCTTTAAATTTTGTTGTACATTTGTTGTTCCTTTTCGTCTGTGAGCACCTAAACATAAGCACAACGGTACAATGTAACTCAAATGCTTAATCCTCAGTTGGATCCTCCCATGCGTAATGAAAAGCCAGGCTAGAGACAGCCGGCCGAGACTCGAAATAAAGTGGCTGGCAAATTGGAAACTTAAAACAGTAACAACGGCTTATGTCTGTGTCCTGCCTTTGTGAAAATAAATTATACTTCAATTTTTATATACTTTATAGCATACTACTGTAGAGTCAAATTGAAATACAACTTTAACAAGAAACGAAATTTACGTAGTCTCTGATACAGTTTGGCTGTACTAACTGCCGCAGTTCAAGAAAGCGAGGATAAAATTAAGTTAAATTAGGTCAAGAGAAACTACAAATTATTCAATAACCACGATAGTAAATGACGAAAAATAACAACCAAACCCAAGCGAAATAACTTTTTGCTCGAGATAGCGGGGAGTCCGAGATAGCGCTTTGAGGTAGTGGGGTCCTATTGTACAAATGTTTCCAAACAACACTGCAACTTCTGATATTAACATGAAGCGCAACAATATTTGATGCAAAGTATTACAATAACCAGAAACAAAATGAAACAAATTCTTTAATACGAAATGCAACAAATTAAGGTAGGAGTTTAACGTAAGAGGCATTATGTTAAAGCAGATAACAACGCCGATGCGGAGAAAAGCTTGGCGATATATAATTTTCAATTTAATTAATCAACCAAAAATAATGTGCTGACATTTGTGTCATTTCATCCCTTTTATACTTTCAGACATCAATACTGTCATAAATTAAAAAAAAGACAACACTTTACGAGAATATGCAAAAACAGTTCCTTTCGTTTTCTGTATCATCATTGCCATGGCTTGCATAAAAGTCTTATCTTACCAACAACTACTGTATATGCACTCGGATCTGGATTTCTGCTAACGCAATGTGCTGCAGTCACGATCCATTCAGGCCTTATGAGGGATCCGCCACAAGTGTGGTAGCCATTTCTACGGAGAGAGATCTGCCATGGCCATGAGTGCGGTGCTGCATTTTGACCGTTCACCACCCGAGCTGAGGACGGTCGCTTGCCACACCCTGAGATTACAAGGCGAACCCATTAATTAAAGCAAAACTACGTTTAGCATTCTTCATTTTCTCTCAGAAACGATCCTACACAGTGCATTTTTTGGTGCCTACCGTTATCGTTAATTTGTTTATTTTGAAGGAAATATATTTATTTTAATTTCTACGAAGGGGGGAAATAGATTTTCTGTGTTGCTTCGATCCATCGTATTTAGTGAACCATTAAACCCCAAAATTAGGCAGTACATTGAATTTTGGCGAATTCGAAGAAATACAATTATCTTTCTCCATCAAAGCGCATTAAAATTCATTTTTATTATATGGACGAGAGTGTTTTACTGGGAACTAAACCACTCGTAGATCCCATACGCCACTCCATCCGGGACCTGAGTGGCGTATTTTCCGTATGACACGCCTGCGAGTGTCATATCGCTCATTGACGTCACGATTCGCGCCATTTCTACTTTGTTGAATGAACTTGGTTTCTTGTGTCGTTCAGGTTTATTGTGAGCAAGCATCGAGAAGCAGGTTCAATTAAGCGACAAAAAAGAATGAGTTTTCCGAAGAACTCAAGGACGAGAACATGGTAATGGAAACCTTTACAATTTGAAGGCTTTTAGAGAGAACTCTTCGCAAGGAATTTCACAAAGTGCAAGATGTTGTAAAGAAGAAAACAAAAGCAGTTGAAAACTATCGGCCGTCAAGACATTGCCGCATCAGATTCAAGTCAAAAGTCAGTGATGTTATCAGTTCTTACGTGTTACGATATTTAGTTGACAAATATTTCATGTATTTTATTTGATTGGAATTCAGTAAGTTTGTCTATATCCCGGACACGGGTGCTTCGTATTTTCTGTGAAGACGAACGGTGATATAAAACTTGCTCGATTTTTCGAAAACAATGAAATAAAAATCGGCAATTTCAATTACATCTGGTCTCCATATAATAAATAGAACATTACACGTTGGCTCAAAGATATGAATTTTATGTTCTCGTGGCAAAAACGACATTTCACTCGTTCGCTGCGCTCACTCGTGAGATATCGTTTCTGCCACTCGAACATAAAATTCATATCTTCTCGCCACTGTGTAATATCCTCTATTTATTTGTCGCACATGGACATATATTAGCTCGAGTAAACGTGCTCTGCGCTCTATTTTGTTACTTATCACTGTACTTGTTTAGTTATGCTGGCATTCTAGCGTGGCATTCAAGAGCATTGCAGGCGATTAAGCAATGATTTGAGCAACATATAACAACAGAATGAAAATTCATCGCAATAACAAACTTTCTTATTCACCTTCACTTAACACGCCGGCTCCAAGGGTAAGGAATATTAGGCCAATGGAAATCATCATGATCTTGAAGTAGATCATACAAAATTTGCCATTCTTTTATTCGGTGCAGTTAAGTTAAAACACTGCATTTAGCAACACCTGCCACAGATGTTCAAAGCTACTTTGATTCATTTGAGTCAAATATTGATGTTCTTTTATTGGTCATTAACGTATCAATAGAAAACATCAGAAAACCCGAGAGCTTTGTTATAGATAGCCACACAAGTAATATCAAAATGGATTCACTCGAACTAAACAACCCAACATATGTATTTGCCACAATCTTCCCCTGGAAAAATATGCAGCAGATGCGAGCAAACAAAGATAAAATGTTGCAAAGGTGCTAACTACCACATTAACAAAATAGCATGACATTATTTACAATATGTAAAGGTTTTGTTCATTTATAAATATCTATCAATATCGTCAGTTTTGAATCCCATCTAGTGATATTGTGAGACGCGGGCGGGCGTTTTTGTGTAACTCCTGGTCTGTAGGAAATGTCCTTTATGTGTTATAAAATATATTTTGACTATAGCACACGCGCTTTGATTGGTTCTGTAGTCGTTTTTCATGAGGCTATGGAAATGATCACGGCCGATCAAACACGAATAGCGAAAAACGAATAGTAGCGAATAGCAACGAATAGAAACGAATAGTGGCAAATAGTCATGAATAGTGGCGAACAGTCGTAACTATAGTTCTGCACTAATGGCGACTGATTGAAATTGATCGCGTGGAGTTACGATCTTTATCCGCGGGCGTTGATGGGTTCGGCTAAACTTAAGAAATTGTAGAAAAAGATATACTGATTAAACTACCTCTAGGAATAAGGGAGGGGGGTACTTCGGTCAGTGGAAAGGGTCTTAAAAGAAATAGAAATGGATATCACTTAAGAGCTTTTGAACCAACGCTATTTGTAGATGGGAAGAAGGGGAAAACATAAACCTTTTTTCTTCCTAAAACAGAGTTCATGATAACTGTGTATGGGTTAATGTGACACACCCTTAGGGCAGGTCATTCTTCTAAGCCATTGAGATTTTTAGCTCTGCTCCAATGAAAATAAAACGTTTTTAAACTTAATTAAATATTATAAAACTATCTCTAGCTAAAACACTGTGAAAACGCTTAGGTTCGGCTCCTAGTCTGCACAAGAAACGAGCCGAAAATTAACAGTGATTTTCTCGTTTTTGTCACTTTCTTTTTGCCCCTTTCCTGTTATTTTTTAAACACTTTTTTATTGTGTATATTCTTACACTTATGCTATTACCAGCATCCCGAAGGCTGCAGACTGGTAGTCGAAAGCTCAGTGTTTTTATTTTGTTTTACATTTTTAGCCAGAGAACATTTAACGCTATTCAGACTGGGCTTTTTTAGATCTTTCCAGACCGCGGATTCCACCCCCTCCGTAAGTGTTTAACCCTGGTCCTCAGCTTCCCTGTAACATTTGGTTCCTGCAGGCTTCGGTGCTTCTGTGGGAAGGCAAACTGTGGATACCAGACTTATCACTGCGTCACTCCCGCCCGTCCTCTCAGCTCAAGAACTGCAATGTCGTGTTTCAAGTTCTCCATGGTAAAGCCGCTGTGTTTGTGAAGAGTCTTAACTGTAAACACTTTTTCAACAGAAGTGATTCCTTGTCGTTTGTGGACGCCTAGGTAACAAAGGGAGTTATATTGAATTATTAAGTTTTTCTCAAAACTTTGATGTCTTGCAACTTTTACACAAAGCTGTTGTCGCTTTTATCGAAAAGGAAAAATACTACTTCAGGCCTACGATGGAAAAGGGAGCAGCCATCTTTTTGTTCTTTCGCTATAAAATAATAAAATGCCTAAGCAAAGTAAAGTCTGAACTCGGGCTAAAGAGACCGACTTAACCGAAAATTATCCAGGTCGGTTAAGTGATGAAATGAAGCTACTAGCATAGGTCGATATTAAGGATATAGCACCCTACCCAAAAACCGCATTGTACTCCCTCTACCAAAAAGCATCAAAACAAGCACACGGAATATTTAAGGCCGTTGATCAAAATTCATCGCACGAGGTGCTTAAATAATAATAATAAAAAAAAAACTACCCTGACAAAGTGCAGGTGCTAACAGGGAAGCAATTGCAAACGTGAGGACGAACATCGTTAAATTATTTCGACTACCCACCTTTTCAATACTATAAAATTTCGCTAAATCTTGGTCATCATGACCTTGTACCTTGATGTTTGCTTGAAGAAGCTGATTTTTCTTCGGGGGCGTGTCTCTTATTCGTTCAGGCATTGAGCGGTGCAACGGCTTTATTGAATTTAACTAAACAAAAATAATCCCTTTGTGTAGCAAAGAAATGAACATGGTAGAGGCTGAACCGGTATAATTGATCAGTTGGCTTGAACTGGCCGTCATTCGATGCGCACCTGCAAAGGTGTGTGAACATGTCCGTCCAACCTGACAAAACATACGTCTACCAGGAGACTATGAGACTACATTACATGTAAATATGTTAGATTTGCTCGTGCTTTGTTGTTTTTTGAGTTAAGGAATGGCGCTGTTCTGCGTAAAAAATGCTTCAGAAGGAAATATATTACTCCGCTGATCGTATATTAATGCTGGGGTGAGTCAGTAGACCTTTTGCAGTTCAGGGTCACGTGACTTACATCCCACTAAAACGTTAGCCTAAAATAAAGTATGATGGAGGTTAATTCTTTAATCCTAACATTATCAGTTTTGGAGCCAAGAATGTAACTTTAAACCGTAAAATGAAAAATTCAGATTTGTGTTTGTCTTTTAGTCATCATAGCCGATAATTGTTATCAATATTGCTCAAAGACTGACCTGAATTTTGAAATTGAATTTTTATAGGCAATTGTGCTTTAGCGTATTGGTTTGACCCTTCCTTGGGTCCTAACAGGCTACGAAAGGTCGTGTAATACCCCCCCCCCCCCCCCAACAAGTCAATATTCATTGGCCAAACTTTCAACTAGCAAAGCTGGTTTTCTTTAGGGCTAGTACTCTGTCAGGGTAATATCAAAGCCAATCCTGACTTGAGTTTTTCCAGGTTATTCCCGTAAGTATGCTTTTATTGGCCATTTAATTAGTTGATTTTGGTTTCACGATCGAGGGTCATTACTAAGAATACCATTCTTAAACTTTCAGTACAGCCAAGAATAAGTTGTCTTTTGGGCATTGCCCTTACTGATTACTACTGCAGTGATAATCTTAATGTTAGTTCTTGGAATTCGGTAGTCGATTGACAGATTTTCGCTATGTTTGTTATAGACAAGGAGAATTGAGATACTGATCACATTTAAACAGGCTGTTTATCCCATTATTATCCGTCCAATACAGAGCAAATTCAATATACCAACACAAACGTCGGTCGTTATCAGGTTTTAAGACGAGTCACCCTTTTGCCATTTTGGAAAAAAATTAATTAATTCCTTGTTAGTCATTTATAAGTACCGTAATGATTCGATTTAGCGCCCGGAGCGCTTATTTACTTTTGGCAACTCAGGGGAGGGCGCTTATTCGAGACAGGGCGCTTATTCCGGACAGGGCGCTTATTTAATTATTTGAGAGTCAACCAAATGTTCGAAACACAACTTTAATAAATATTAAAATAACTAACAATTATAGAATCTGTATCAGTTACTTTTAAAAGAATTCTTCATTTTAGCCGTAGATATATACATGTACGGTACGGTGAATGTTCATGAGTTTATCCACGGTACTTAACAATAACAAAAACTGTAAGAATGGGGGCGCTTATTAGAATTGGGGGCGGTTATTTACAAAAACACATTCTATGGGGGGCGCTTATTCGGAAGGGGGCGCTTATTGGAAGGAGGGCGCTAAATCGAATCATTACGGTAACTGTAACAAGACTGGGTATCATTTAAAAATGCAAGCTCAGAGGGTCAATCACCAATAATCTGAAAAGAGTGAAAACACTTTAATGGCAACCATATGGATCCTTGAAACCTTTGATAACAACAACAACAACAACAACAACAAGCAACAGTATAATCTGAATAACTGATTTTATTTTGCACGTTGTTAAATATGGATCAATCCTGCATATCGTCAGATTCAGAGCAATAATATTTTCTTTCACTGATAGTTCAACCTACGGAGAAAAAAAATGCACAAGTGTATTCATGTCTAAATCAGCAAGGTGAGCATACTTATTAAAAACAATCGAGGGTTAAACAATTTTCGAGGGCTAATTACACTTTTTTCTCTTATTCACCCTACAGAAACTGGAGTTAAAATGTCCAAGCATTGTGTGGAGGATTTTGTGGTCTAATGTCAAGGAGTCGCCTTATTCTGATTCATTCGATCATCCATTCATTTACTTTTCATCTGATTGTATTAGCATATCATATCTAAAATGGCTTTGTGAATACTTACAATTGTTGCATGTAACTGGGCAATCCCTCTTAATATCCGGCATGAAACGGCAAAATATTTTATTATCTGAGCAGTCCTCGCGTTTATCTTTGCAACCTGTAAAATGAATACAGAGAGATAAAGAGGAAGATATTATGTTTCCGCCGTTTTCATATTTTCTAGCTACAAACTGAGATTGTGGTAATGAACTTAAGTTATTTAAAGTTCACAAGGGGGTTCAAAATCCAGCTACTTTAGAAACTCCACCAATCATCTGATATTTTTCCTTGTTTTATATTATCTTACTGTGCAACTACTCGAAACGGGGCATCCTGAAAAAAATTAACCAATCACAGCGTAAATTGAAAACAAAGGATAGGGACATTTTTTAGCAACTGACCAATAAAGATTAACCATTAACCTTTGGTCTGTTGCTAAACAATTGTCCCTATCCTTTGTTTTCAATTAACACTGTGATTGGTTAAGTTTGTTCAGGGTGCCCTGGTTCGAGTAGTCGCACTGTAACACCAGTTTCATTTTTTCAACTTACCTGGTGGTATTGTTTTTGGAGGTCGCGTTGGGACTGGTGGTCTGTTTTCTAACAAACGTAAAATTGTTAGTAAAATAAATATAGTCATTTTTAAATTGAATTAATGAATGAAATTTAGCACCATTGCTAGTTCCATTAAATCTCTGTCGGAAACAATAACGCGAGAAAGCGTCCGTAAAATATATTTGATTATTTCTTGAATCATTTGTTTTCCATTCATTATCTTAAGATCTTTATTTAGCCTATTGGGTCGTTATTTTAGCTTTTAAATAACAATTCTGGTAAATGAATTTTTAAAGATGCTGTATATCCTCTACCTAGCTTGTCCATTATCCAAGGAATGTAAGTTGTGATTCGCGCAAACACGGTGTTTTTCTTGGTTGGGCAGCCCCGTTTGCCAAAGCTAACAGCACCATGTAAGTACCACGTCCCACCCATTTCGCAAACAAGCGGACCACCGCTGTCTCCTTGGCATCCACCTGATCCACCCGAATGTCCTTGACCAGCGCATAGGTGAGCTTTACTGTCATAGCGACTGTACAACTTTTTACACTCTTCATGGGACACTACTGGTATTTGTGCCTGTTGAAGAATGTCCGGAGCTGATCCGCCTCCAGAAAGACGTCCCCACCCTGTCACGGAGAGTACGAAAGGAAATGCGTCAAAGGTTCCTAATTCCTGAAAACTGCATGGACCAAAAACATATACACGTCAACTGAAAAGGAACTGGATCAAAAGTGACCTCTTACATCATGTATCAATATACTCATGATCTAGCAGTAATGTGACGAGAATATAAAATAAATCATCAACAGAGTATATTTATACTTCTCTACCCCGAAAATGATATATAGAGCGTTTACTTAGAAGAAGTCAGTGTACAGCAATGAAAGAGAAGAATTGATGATTAAAGGACTGCATGGATCGGATAAACAAATTATTCGCTTTGTATTTGGAACACTGGATCTTCTTGTTCGCTTTCAGTTTTCAGAAAGCACCGAAACATTGTAAGAATACATTTTTTTGTAGTACATATTTATCGATAGGATACGTTTATAACTAACAGAACCTGTTATGAAGCATTTTGTCCCAGGGCTTGGTTCCTCTGTGGGAAGACAGACTGGAGACACTTTGTCACTTATCTTCGCTGAACCTTTCAGCTCAAGAACAGCAATGTCGTGCATCAAATTTTGCATGGTGAAACCGTTGTGTTTGTAAACGGTCTTTACTTCGAACTCTTCTTGAAAAGCATTTGTACCCTTTCGTCTGTGACCACCTGACGAACAGTTTATTGTTTCATATTAAAACATAGCAAGTATAATTTTAAAACATGAAAGCGTTTAAACTCTTCCTAAAAGATACAAGTGGTAAATAAAAAATATAGCTGAATACTCGGCATTTACTAATTGAAATGTTTTGCGCAGTCAAAAAGTCATGATTTCTCTAACTTGTATGCGATCATAATTTTACGTTTCTATTGGTAACTCATCTGAATAAAGCGACGTGAATAAAGCTATGGAATAGCGACAGCTATTAAAACTTGATGTCATGATCTGTTTTGTTGCTGATCTGATGTAACGCTATGCATGCATGGGGCACCGTGTATACAACTTTGCAAGACTTGAAATTCAGTACATCTTAATTTAGTTTACCTACTACCACTGTGTATCCATCTGGATATGGAGACCGATAAACACAATGAGCCGCGGTCACAATCCAGTTTGGCTTTATAAGAGATCCACCGCAGATGTGGCGACCTCTAACACGGAGAGAGACCTGCCATGGCCATGAATGGGAGGCTGCATTTTCACCGTTAACCACCCGTGCGGAGAGTGGTCGCTTGCCACATCCTAAAAGAAAGAAATGGTAAATACAATATAGCAATACTAAAATTACCAGCCCTTTGGTTGTTAATGGAGACAGGGCAGAATACATTTGGGTGGCAACATTTGTTGCTTTTTTTAACCATAAGCATAATGGAAGGGAATTGGCTTAGTGTTGGTAGCTGGGGATGCCCGATAAAACGGCATTCCACTAACTTTGAGACCAGATTGTTAAAAACTGAAAAAGAGCCATGTCTCTACTGGCTGTCACAATGAGCATAACAGCATTACCAATTCTCGCCAGTTTCAATTTTATAACAAATGCTTACCTTGGATGAATGAAGGCGCCACTAGTGTAAGGACTAATCCAATGTAAAGTAACATCGCTTAACAACTTTAAGGGCTTTGTTGTTACACTGTCTTTCTTACATGCCTTGCTGCTTTTTTATAATACTTATTGTGCAACCTGATTATATATTTTATTAGCTAGTTATACTATAAAGATATTGCCATTGGAAAGAGATGAATCTTAGACACCTTTTCGTAGGGAACACAAGTTTATTATTAAAGATAAACACACAAAATGCCTCTTTCTTAAACTCTGGTGGCAGGTAAACCAACATTAATTTTTTCGATCTATAATTCTGGCAGATCATAAATTCATAAATTGCGTCACCTGCAAAGTTGTATGAACATCTTAAACCTGATAAACCCAAGGTGGGCACTGATGCTCAGAAGATGCCATCTTTCTATGCAGGAGCTGGTAGTGCCTCATTTTTCACGTTTAAAGGCTGGTCATGCAAGAAGGCGAGGTTGTTGGTTGCGAAGCGTCAGTAGGTGTTTGGTTACCATTTTCTTAACCAACCAAGAGATGGTGTCTATTCTGTTATTTTGGGATGGAAATACGCTACACAAACATTTTGATGCATAAAAGAATATCACATAGTAAAATTCTCCGGGCCGTAGCTCGCATGAGGCAAGATGAGGCACTTGACTCGTCTTGATTTTGACCTTGTTTTAAAGAAACGTTTAATTGAGAAGATAATTTCCAAAAAAAATTGGAAAAATGCCATGGAATATACTTAACAGAGCATTTCTGAGTCTCTAGATTTCAAAATTTTCTGGGCGGGCATGCCCCCAGAGCCCCCTAGCGGCTCGCGCCTTCGGCGTATGAATCTTGCCTCGTCTTGTTCTGAAGTCTGGCTACGGCCCTGTAACCATGACGATATGAGACCCATGACAAGTCCAACAGTCATTAAGGTCTCGCGGGACACCTACCATGAATAAATTCATTAGGCAAAATTTTACAGATCGCGTAGAAGACAGAACTCTGTGATTTTATCAAAAATATATCAGTCAAAACCTCTAGTGTGCCATGACAGAAACGGATTTTTTAATTTAATCTTTGCCAGGGGGAAAAGTCGTTTAAAATTTGAATTTAACACCTTCTATCTTTTTTTAAAAGCGCTCTTTTAAAATTCCGCTTCTGTCATGACACACTACAGTATTCTTAGTTTACCACTCTGCAGTGCCAGCTCATGAAGTTGTAAATCTGCGCTGAATTCTTGGACACAAAATTGTCGGAAAAGTCCAAACTTTGAGATTTCCGAAGGTGTTCTGATTGGAACACGAGTGCCAAGGGAGGTAGTTATGGTGATTACATTCTACGCTTTAATGTTGAGATCAAAAAGGAACAATGCGGAGCAGAATGCTTTTGGTTTTACAAAGAAAAAAGTACAACCAAAATGCACTGTAAAATAAACTGATCTCATAAACAAGACAAAATCTCTTACAGCAGGTTTTTAAATGCAAACAATTTTTTTGTGTCTACGACTTGAATCTTTTGCTGTTGTGTTGACTGGGGCAACAGGGTCAGTGCCACACGTAAATACTCCAAATCACGCGCCATATTTTATTCAGTCATGAATATTCCGTACACTTGTCGA
Organism: Meandrina meandrites; assembly: GCA_963693305.1. Classification (NCBI taxonomy): domain Eukaryota; kingdom Metazoa; phylum Cnidaria; class Anthozoa; order Scleractinia; family Meandrinidae; genus Meandrina; species Meandrina meandrites. The sequence goes on from OY855904.1 coordinate 20,756,928, forward strand.
TGGCGGTCGTTGCGCTTCGTGCATACACCTTACATAAATGCATAATGATTAGCCTGACAGCTTAGGCCAACCTGTGGGACCTTCGTAGGCCCATAATGTTTTATTTGGGTTAGAGATAGAGTAACAGGAGAGTAAATAGGGGCGTATACAGCCTTTCCACGTCAGAAATCAGTCACTCAAGAAGGTCTTTAATGCAACCGTTCAGACCCGTGTTAATTTATTATGCTTAAGAACGAAAAATTTCTTGAAGAATCTCCCGGTTCTAGACTTAACTCTCTACCCTTTTCTTAAATTTCGTAACAATTCGTTTCTCAATTCTGATTTGGAATATCTGAAACTCGAATGGGGAGATCCGGAAACCATGGAACTTTTCGACCCTTTGGAGCGCCCATACAGTTGCTAAACTAAAACCAACAACAAAACCGATGTTTTTGCGACTAAGTTTTGTTTTAATTCTTGTTTATTTAAATGAAATCAAAATCATGAACCATCAGTGTCACCCAAACTTCTCTTGGATTATCTTATCCAGGCCTAACCTGTGGAAAAGATATCGTACAAGTGTATAGTTAGCAGCACAGTATGTTAAAGCATAATCTAAACATAAACTACAAAACTAGAAAAATGAACATCGTTCATAAGTTCCTTTTAATATTTGTAGCTAGGAACTGATAGGAAGGATAAAAAACAAAAAGCACAGCAGTGAAGAAAAAAAGAATATGATATTTTGTGAATCGAAAACCTTTTATCGTGTAAAATTAAAATTTTAGCCCTCATTAGCGACCTGGCCTGGCAAATAAATTTCACATTGCAATTAAATCGGTTGTTTCATGGGGAGAAGGGGGGCCCTTCTTACCTACAGATCTAAAACAGTTGCTAAGAAACTGCCGGCGGGTTTTTGGTGGCAAGCCATTTTGGAGAGTCTGGTGATGCTATATGGTGATTTTTTTTTTCGGCGGCGGGTGACGTGGTGGGGGGGGGGGGGGGGGGGGGGGGAGGAACACCTGCTTTATAAAAAAAAAGTTGATATTATACGAGAGCGCAACTAGTGCTAGCCCCAAACCGCGCGTTTGAATTTAAATCCCTTAAACCTTATATGAAAAAGGGGAGAGTTCCATTTTTTTAAAAGAATAACATTGCTTATTTTTTCATAATCCAGCGTATGAAAATACCGTTTTCATGTAGGATGGAACGCTGCAGAAAAAAGTCTGGAAATACTTTTACTTATTCCGTCATAACTTCTATAACAACGCGAGTTTCATAAAAAAAAAAACATACGAAGCATTAAGCATGTTGGCGTTTTTATCTATTGGCACTTAATTTAATTTTCAGATCTATATGCCTTTTCAGTTTTAATTTTTTTTTCTATTTTGGTCACGTGACTTTTCAAATATGGCCGTGGTTTGAAACACTTGAAGGAATTTCAATGGAACAAAGTTATGCAAACAGCATATCCGTAGGAGGCCTGGTTTCTAAAATATGACGGTTAGAAGTACTAGTTAAGTAGTTAAGAAGGTTCTAGTTTGCGCCGCAGACGTAATCTAACTCCGGGTGTTTTGTTTGACCTCTTGTTTGTGGCACAGGCTAAGTAGGAACCCTCCCCATCTTAAGGCACATATTAAAATATCTAACTTAACGACATACCAGGTTTTTGAAAGAGACGAATTCGAATGCTCAGATAACTTATGGTATAAATTAAAAGATTCCAATAGAGCAGTTTTCGACTCAGTGTCGTAAAACCAAAACCAAAATAATCACTGTGACCAATGACAAAGGACACAGAAAATGCAGTGAACCAATGAGACCTCGAAGCGCGGGAAAACATGCGCAAGCAAGTACCGATTTGTTTTGGTTTTTATGCTTTTCATTAGCTGAGTAAGTGGCACGCGTAATTTATACCAATGACTATGCATAGTAATGCAAAACCATAGTAAATGCGAATTATCTCCGTGACGCTCAAGTAAAAACCGCTCTAACCGCAGCAAATTATTTGAACAATGTAACTAAATTTGTTACCGAAGAGAAACTTCATGTTATCGCTACGAGACAATCATTAGGCTCTAAGAATGCTTTACTAGTATTTTTCAAAATGCATAACTGCTTTTTCAAATTACCTTTACGTGATCTTGACACTCTTTTGTAAGAGGATAAGTAGAGTCCTACTAAAGAAACTATTATTCTGGTCCTGGTTGTTTAAGGATGGCTAATGCTATTCACCGGACAAATCACTATGATCCAGTGTATAGCGTAGTTCTTTTTCTCAACCGTCATCCACTAGTTAGTGATTTATCCTGTGGAAAGTGTTATCAAACTTTTGAACAACTGGGCCCTGATCAAAATAAATGTCCCAATTAGAATTGTTACCGAAATGAAATTTCAAGGCCGTCTTATTTTGATGCTGAGAAAGACAGAAACGAATTTTTAACATCAAGTTTCAGTATTGTGTTTGTGTTTTTTATTGACAGAAAAGTCCTGGGCGCAGTTGCATAAAGCAACTTAAGATTAAGTGGAATCCTGTGCAACTGTTCTCTCTGTTCCTAAGGACCTTCCCGCATCGGCAATGTGTCTCCCATGCTCTTTAATCCAGTCACCTTCGGCTGATTCATTCATAATAGTGTGCAACAAGGCCTTCTAGAACACAGAGAATAGTTGCAGAGAATCCCACCTAATCTTAAGTTGCTTTATGCAACCGGACCCTGGAGAGAAAAGCAATGCCTTAATTTACATAAAGTTTTTAAGAACTACTTACAAATTCTGCAAGATTTTTTGCAAAGGTCCCTGATTACTTTCACCGTTTTGCAATAGTGCCGATTTGCAAAACATGCGTCCCACTTGTCTTTGCAATCTGTACAGAGGATGTGATTAATATAGAAGTAATTAAGTCAAGTTAGAATATCAAAAAATTCGCAAAAACTGTACACGAGATGTATTCGCTTGCCGCATGTTTCACAGCTGTGGGTGAACCTTTTGGCTTGGAAACGCTCTTCTGAATTTTTTTCGTATTGACTAACGTTTCAATAAAGTTACGTCTACTTGGTGCTGATATATACTTTGAGCATGAAATTTTAGTATTGGTGGGATTATTATGACAGATTTCCCCCTTTCGGGTAAAAAGGTAGGCTGGCATTTGTTCCCTGTGGTTGTCAGCGGCTGTTAACGTTGTTCACTGAAGTCACTTATCTGTTCATGTCGGGTTATATATTCTTCGACGCCTTTTGTTTGGTCGGTTATTGCCTCTTTAATTTCAAAATAACAAATCAAGCAATCGATTTCGCTATCTTAACCAATTTTTTTTTTTTATTATTATTTTCGGTTACAGATAACAAACATGTAGAACTATTCAGATTATCTTTTGCCTTGCAACTTTGTATACACAAAACGCTAAAAAATCACCTTCGAGAGGAAACTGATGCAAATTCCTTTAAAATTTTGAGGAGCACGGCTTTTTAATTGCCTACAAGCGAAATAATTTGATGGATTAAAATTATCAAAGACAATACTTACCAGACGGCGGCGGCGGGAGTGGTGGTGTTTGTGGGGGTGGAGATGGAGTTTGTGGAGATGGAGGTGGTGGTGTTTGTGGAGGTGGTGGTGTTTGAGGAGGTGGCGGTGTGTTAGGCCCTCCACCTCCTTCTCCTGTTGAGAAAAGGAAAGTGTGAATTATTAAAGAGGTTTCTTTGCAGAATCTCGCTGTTTGCTAAATCCGTACTTGGTTCCGCTGTGGTGGTTTACTGCATTTCAGCCACACCCAAAACAATAGATTCTAGTAACGTTAAAGGAGCAACGTCACGGATAACGCATCTTGAAAAAACTGGCAAGTTTTTTCAAGTTTGTTGATTGTAATCGGTCGTAATTTTCGTCAGTTGAACCATCCTTGGTTATTTTGGCGTTTTTATTATTCCCTTGGTGTTTTTCTATGTTAGAAAACTATTATTTTAAGGTTTCCTTCAATTTCAAATTAATCAGAAACATGTCTAAAACACCATGACATTGCTCCTTTAAGCATAAGCAGTCAATTTAAAAGTTTTAATTAAGCAAAGGAATTCAGAGGACTTAACTGTATCTTACTGGTCAGAACTCTTTACTGCACTAGTCCTGGGCCCGGTTGCATAAATCAATTTAAGTTTAAGTGGGATTTTGTGAAACTGTTCTCTGTATCGCAAAGTATTTTTTTCAAATCCGTTCTGTGCTTGTCCTTCTCTTTTATCTAGCTTCTGTTGATTTATCAATAGTTAATAGAGGGAAATGGTTAGGAAGCCTGGCAAATATCAAAGGCGCAAGCAAAGAGGCCAAGATTTAGGTTGGAAGGTCAACGGCCGGGCACATCTTTTGTTTTGCGCTCATATACTAGGCATGAATTACTATTAATGAATTGCAATTAATGTTTCTATTGGTTAGTTGCATGAACACACGTGATCACCAATTGTATTTTGTCAGGTTATGTACGCGGTCAACCCCGGTTGTTAGTAATCCGCGGAACGACGGAACACGGAACGGCGGAACGACGGAACGAGAAACAGCGGAACGGGATTTTTTTTCTGTTTTTTTTTTTTTTAACAACAAAAAAAAAAACAACAAAGAAAAAGTAAATATATCTCACAAAATAAAGGGCATGCATATATTCTTTATCCTTCGAAGTCGATCTAGAGCCAGGTTGTCGAGTTCATTTCGAGTGAGGATTTCAAGGAGAAGCGTGACTGCCCTTCGGACTTGCTCGCCCCAATCGAGACAATGAAACGTACAAAGTCGAAGCAAGTCAAAAAAGCCGTTGACAAAAAAAAACCAATAGAAAGGCCTCAGAAGTTACTATTTCGTAAGAAAAAAACAAAGAACAGAAATGAAAAGCCCACAACAAGGGTTATTTTCAGTTGGTCACCCATCCAAGTACTAACCCCGCCCAACAGGGCTTAACTTCAGCGATCGGACAAGAACCGTTGCTTTCCATGTGGTATCAGATAAAAAAACGAAAGTCCAGTTTCGGCAACGAAAGTGCCTTATAGGCTCCTCATCTTCAGGAATTGTAAATTTCTGCGATTTTTTTTGTTTGATCCTTAGCACTCCATTTTGAAAAATAAGAACTTCCTTATCCTTGGAGGACATCTTGCGCAACAATTTTGACCGGCTAACGAGAACGCTAGACACCAACAGGACCGGAAATTTGTCTTGCGGCAGTATAGAATGAACCCGGGTTAACGGCCGGCGTGTTCCGTTTGTATAAATATCTCTTCATAGACATGATAAAAAAGTTGAATTTGTAAGTATAAAGTCGCTAACCCCTAGGAGGGTTGCAAAACTGTTTTAACCAGTAAAAATTGTTTTACTTGACATGTACAATCTTCAGTGATCTTCATCTTCAATCTTTGAGTGTCTGCAGCGTGTGCCTGCATCTGCAACTATCCCGAAATTTGTAAACCATTAAAGGAAGGTTGTTACCAGAGTCATGCAAATAGAGAACAAGAAATACCGGTAGATCTTTTGAACAATTTGGCACTTTCGTTGCCGAAACTGGACTTTCGTTAGCTGATTTACGCGCTATCTGATACCACATGGAAAGCAACGGTTCTTGTCCGATCGCTGAAGTTAAGCCCTGTTGGGCGGGGTAGTACTTGGATGGGTGACCAACTGAAAATAACCCTTGTTGTGGGCTTTTCATTTCTGTTCTTTGTTTTTTTCTTACGAAATAAGTAACTTTTCAGGCCCTTCTATTTTTTTTGTCAACAGCTTTTTTGACTTGCTTCGACTTTGTATGTTTCATTGTCTCGATTGGGGCGAGCAAGTCCGAAGGGCAGTCACGCTTCTCCTTGAAATCCTCACTCGAAATGAACTCGACAACCTGGCTCTAGATCGACTTCGAAGGATAAAGAATATATGCATGCCCTTTATTTTGTGAGATATATTTACTTTTTCTTTGTTGTTTTTTTTTTGTTGTTAAAAAAAAAAAAAAAAAAAAAACAGAAAAAAAATCCCGTTCCGCTGTTTCTCGTTCCGTCGTTCCGCCGTTCCGTGTTCCGTCGTTCCGCGAATTACTAACAACCGTCAACCCGTGTTTCGGCGGAGACAAGCGACAGCCGGAAATACGTCTGCGTTCGCAGGCTACCAAAACTAGCGAACAAAACCTAAAACAAAAATCCTTGGCCGGGCTTCCTAACCATTTCCCTCTATTAACTATGATTTATCAATAAAAGTGTGCAAGGAGAACTTCCAGAACGCAGGGATTGGTTGTAGAAAATCCCACGTAATCTTAAGTTGCTTTAATACGTATAGTATCGTGGTAGACTGTTGAATAAAGCTTATTTCTTTATTCTCTCTGTACTTTACAATGTCGCTAAGAAAGCTACGCGCCCTTAAATATATTGAAAAAAGTTTCATGAAAAATATTTCGAAATGTAACTAAGGCTAACTGTCATTGGCATTCCAAAAACATTTGTTTCAAAATTAGGAGCAATCCAACTCTTGCAATACGAACCTATTTTCTGTAGTATCCAAGGCCTGTAACTTGTAATTCTTGTAAACACCGTATAGAAGGTTGTTGGACAATCCCGTTTCCCGAAGCTGACAGCACCGTGCAGATACCACTTGCCTCCCATCTCGCAAACTAGAGGACCACCACTGTCGCCATTACATCCTCCTGAAGCAGCCGCATGCCCCTCTCCTGCACACAAATGAGCGCTGCTTTCGACGATCCCGTACTTCTTCTTACAGTCATTGTGTGACACGAGTGGAAGCTTTGCCTGTTGGAGAATGTCCGGCGATGGTCCTCCACCGTAGATACGGCCCCATCCTGATGTGATTAGCAAGGTTGTCGTTATGCTCTTCAAAAACGTAAGCTATACTGAACTGATGTACGAATAGGGCTAACTGTAAAAACCTCACTTAAAGCTCACTTTAAATATGTTCAGTTATGTTGCCAAATTAACGACTAACATAATAAGTTAGCCTGCCTTTTCTTCATATGTATAGTGTTCCTGCTGTAGTTTTCATTAATAGCAAAGTCAAACCTGTTATGTAGCACTTGAAATTCAAATCTGCATCTTTGTCTGGAAGACAAACTGTAGTCACTTTTTCGCTCAGCTGAGCACTACCCTCTAACTGAAGAACTGCAATGTCGTGCTTAAGATTCTGCATGGTAAAGCCGCTGTGTTTGTGAAGAGTCTTCACTCCAAACGTTTGTTGTACAGAAGTGCTTCCGGTTCGCCTGTGACCACCTATGATAATAATTAAAACCATTTTTTGAATCCTTGCCCAGTTATAGTTTTACCAAGAACAATTTCTGGCGTCCCAGCATTTTTATACTTCTGTCCTTTTTTCCCTTTGGCCCTTCTTATGCGATTTTATCGAATATTAAAGTAGTTAATATTTCACAACATTCATTCCCTAGAGCTGTAGAGAGACCTTTAAGTAAATGTCATTAAAGCACAATAACGTACCCACGACAACCGTGTATGCACTTGGTGATGGATTTCTGTCCACACAATGTGCTGCAGTCACAATCCAGTCAGGTCTTATCAAGGATCCACCACAAATATGTCTACCTCTCACGCGGAGAGAAATCTGCCACGGCCAGGAGTGAGGACTGGCATCTTGGCCATTCACTACCCGGGCGAATGGAGGACGCATGCCACAGCCTGCAGGTACGCAAAATCAACTTCAATATAAAGGTTAAATACACGCATCCAAAGGTCTAACTAAGGTGATTCTGAATACTTAAATTTCCGAATATTTAAACTTATTTCATACAGTTATAAATACTTCTAGACTGCAGAGTAATTCTCTAGTTAAAGAAAAATAGCTAGGAGCAACGGTGACCATTAAATATGCAGCCAATCTTTATTTTACTTACTTGATAGACTCTTTAAGGTTGCCCCAGTTCATAAACTGCTTGTGATTAAGTAAATCGATCTTCTCTAGACCCCTCTATAGTTTAAAGTTTAACTCTGTTGTGCAGATAAATATAGATTACTTTAGATATTTAGATTAATGCTTTGGCGTGTTAATTGTATTGGAATAGCATCCCATTAGAGCTCTCAGTGACTCAGCTCCAAACATACGGACTAGATTTAACGTTCGTTTCTCGATTGAACTTTGAGTAGTTTGAGTTCCTTGAGTTTAAACCGTTTCAAAGGTCGAGAACTCTTAATGTTAAGTAACATTCAAATTTACCAACAAAAGTGATGAACTGAGCAATATATATATTAAACAGAAACGTTTATTGGTCGTCAGTGATAAAATTAAGTGCGTTTAATGTTACCTAATACGTCGACTTTGTCTTCAGCTCAACTTTTATTTGCAAGTGAATTCCTCTCCAAATTTATTTTGAATAAGTACTGGTAAGAGGTGCATATTTAATTATTTACGGCTATAGTGCTTTTGGAAATTTCTAAACCGTTAAAGAGACTTGACTGGTCTAACTTAACCGATTTGCAAACTGTTTTACTTACCCTCGGAAAAAGAAGGCGTAAGGCCAACCAGAGCCAGAAAAATGAGTGAGATCATCTTGATAGTAGAGATCTTCTTTCTGTGTATCGCTTTTGTTGGAAAATATATCTTATATCAGTCACTCTTATGACGCTCCCCTGGCACCTGCTGAAGTTTACTGAAGCTGATTCTACAGGAGAGAGCTGATGCCACAAAAGGACTTCTCTCTAACAGATGCAGAGCGTTGTGTAATCATAACAAAATGGGACATACGTTTTTTTTTCTGAAGGAGATCGACTATCTAATCCAACTGCTGAATTCATTGAGTAGATGTAACAAGTGATTAGTCCTTAAACAGAATAGAGAAGGACAGGTTTCCCCAAATCTCTTGACTTGTAGAGTCAGTGCAAGTCACGAAATATTTACGCTCAAAAAAAGCAACTGGAAAATACATCATGTAAAGCTTTTTGCTAAACCTTTGGCGTATTCAACGTTTATCTTTACCTTAAGCTTAAACCGAATGGACCACAAACTGAACATTAAACGAACCGAGATACTGAAAGAACTGAAAGTTTTTGTCAGTCCATTGACGAGGAGATTCAATATTAGTCGTCCTCTATCACTCACAAATGTCAGCTGAGCAAATCATGCATTTGAATCTTCTCTCCTCAGCCAAGTTCAGTTTTACATCTGACAGCACCGCAAGCAAACCTATTGTAAAACATGCAAATTTCACAAACCCAGTTTATCTTTAGATATGTCGATATTATCTTCATTCCTTGAATAAAACAGACTGAGAGAGTACTTAACCGTAGTATGGTATGGAAAGGTAAGGGTGTTGTTTTTTCGGGGAGGGGGGTTTATCATTGGGTGTTTGTCAGAAAGTATTGCTGTCAGTGCAGAGAAAAATATCCCATTCGCAATAAAAAAAACACAATTTTTTAAAGTTATTTTTAAGTAACTTTATTCCTTTTACTGCAGTGTACATCCTATTTAAATAGCGGGATGACGGACGAAGTTTAACCAAGAGAGAAAAAAAAGTAAAACTTAAAATTAAACAAAAACCTATAAAAACAATTTACTTCCCAAATGTTTAAAATATGGCGTAGCTTTTTGCACCACTAGCGCTGGCTTTTTTCTTACGAGGTAGTCCGTCAAAAGGTAAAATTATACGGTACAATGCCAACAGGTATTTGAATAGTGATAGTTTACTGGTCCTTGATCGATGTCTCAAAATACGCAAAAGTTTGATTGGTTGATGGAAAGTAAAGATAATTTTCTCAAATTGAACAGTTTTTTTCCCAAATTTTAATTCAAATTTTAATTATTTCGAAAAAAGTATTGGACGACATGAAGTCCCATTACCAATTAAATAGGCAAACAAAATTCGTCGAAGAAATTAGACAAAGCGAAGCCTATTGACGATTTGTCATCCCTATGGCAAAAAGCCATTTTTTAATTTGGTGTACATAGGCCTTGTTAAGAACCAATCGGATCCGATAGTTTTGTTATAGTCATGATTTTCACTGTAAATGGCTTGGTAAGGGGTGTTGGTACAGAAAATTACCTTTTTACGGGTATGGGACTGGGGACTGCTAGTGACTTTTCTCGTCGCGCTCGTTTTTTGAAGTGTGAGCATGCGACACTGTTCATTTTTCATTTTTTCAGTTAAAGGCAGCGATAGGTCTGTTTCAATTATTTTAGATAGGGACAAATAAAAGAAACTTGAATCGTTCAAACAAAACGACCCGCTATTTTCACCCAAAAGTGTTTTTATTTTTGCCAGGATTGTTTGTTTAAATCCAGTAAAATGACAATCCGTTTATAGAGCCAGTAGATGTGCATGAAATGTAAACATTTCTTGGACTTTCTCGTTCACGGCACCCTTAACCTGTTAAAAAAGAATAAACTATTAAATATGTGGGACATATGTAGCGTCTCAAATCTGTTTTAAAGTTCATGGAAAAACCCTTACCCACTAAAATGTTCGGATTAAGAATTTAAAAAAATGTTATAGTTTTATCATTATCGGTAGACACTTTTTAAAGAAAGCAAAGTTAAGCTCCGCGTGGACACGTTTTGCCCAACCATGCGTCCCCCCTCCCCCATACTCTCTCCTGTAATGCCACTCCTTATGTCGACAGAGGCAATCATATCATTTTTGAATTTCTTTATTGTTTTCACGGCTAGAAACTACTTACAATTTCCGCAAGTCTTTCGGCAATAGTACGTCCTGAGGCGCTTTGACACTCGGCAGTAGCGACGATAGGAGTTACAACGAATCCTACCCCATCGATCTGTGCAGTCTGGATAAGAGTGTGGATAAGAAATTTTTAAAACGTAAAAAGTGAAGGCATCCAGTCAGTTTAAGTTAAAAGTGTGCATAAGAAATGTTAGCAGAGTGTGGTGAGTGTGGATAAGAAATTTTTAAAACGTAATAAATTGTGGTGACCATGCAGTGTTATTTTCTACTGTAGTAGTTTGACAATTTTTATTTTATTTTTAGCACTGTGATATTTACTTCGTCGTCGTCGGCGGCGGCGGCGGAGAGGTCGCTGACATTGTTGTTCCACTTAGTCTTGCACTCGGTTCATTTCTTGGACAACTCCTGCAATTCCTACCATACTAAACAGAGTATAGTTTGTTTTGTTCCTTTTTTTCTTGATAAGGCCATCATCACCACCACTATTTTCGTTGTTGAAATAATCGGCTTATTTGTGTATTTGTTCGTTGGTTATCAAAAGAAACAAAAACAGTAGTCCGAGTACCAACGCAGTATTACTTACTAGGAGGTGGCCGCGGTGTTTGTGGTGGTGGTGGTGTATTAGGTCCTCCGCCTCCATCTCCTGTTGAGCAAATTCAAAAGTAAATAGCGCACCAATGCTTACTACTTAGCCTCAGAAGCAATGAGAAAAAAAAATGACAAAGTGAATCCTTCTAATTGGGCAATATTTGATTTCATAAGAGGGAAACTGATTGGCTTCTCTACAGGCAAAAGGTCGATGACAATATTGCATAAAATGGGGTTGTCAGCCTTAAGGACGTTCCCGTTCACTGTTTTGCGCACCCTTTCTGCGTAAGTAATTCATATCCTAACATCACACCACGTCATGAATCGACCGCGCGCGCTGAGAAAACTTTTCAAACAATTATAGGGCTGGTAGACGCTGCGTTAACTTCCTCTGTATTTTACTCTCTCAAATGACCGGTAACCCCCACTGTTTTTGGATAGGCATCTTTGTTTTCCGAGTTTCGAAAGAAACAAACAGTCAATGTGGGAAGTTTAAAAATTTCCGTAACTTTTCTTCCCACGCGGCATCAAATCTTGCCCATCTTTCAACTGCCACGCGAGTGCAAATGGATTTATTCGCAATATGTTTGGACAAACAGACACTATCACCCTTGTCAGAAGGCCGATTTGTAAGATTTTAAGGTGATCTTAACGGGCGGTGATCCCCGAAACGAATTTGGTGGCCCGACATTTTTCTACATTTCCGACATGAACTCCCAGTGGCGAAAGTTTTTATAGATTTTCGCGCGAACGTCTTGAAGATTGCAAATTGTCAAACGAACAAAGTTAGAAAAAAAAAAACAGCAAAAACGTTTTCTGCACACGCCTACATTATAGCGACAAACAATACTGCAAGGCTGATCGTACTACATAAAAAGTAAACTTTGTGAGACACCAACACGACTAGAACCGATATAGCAAGATTGCAACCGTGGACAGCTGTTTCGTTCTTTTTGGAACTCGTAAGCACGGTGTAGCAAATCTAAATAACGCCAGCGAAAGAACCAACGCAAATAGATTGCCCAATGTACACTATATCAAGTTCCGTACTTTGAACTCACTTGTCCCCAGAATCACGCACTGCCACATCACGTGTTTCGGGGGACAAGAAGACCAAAGTGTCACAATGATGTCTCACAAAGTGAATTGTCCTAAATGTGGATGGCACGGCCATTCCGAACATTTAAGCGCATGGACACAACCATGCTGAATAAAAACGCAGCATATCGGATCTAAAAAGATCTACGGTCCAAAAAATACGTAAAAGCACAACTTTAAAGCAAGGGACCGCAAACGAAAATGCTTGTTCTAGTCGTGTTGGTGTCTCACAAAGTTTACTTTTTATGTAGTACGATCAGCCTTGCAGTATTGTTTGTCATTGATCATTTTCACGCTGATCAGATCCCTTGCTGGATCCTACATTAGCAGCATTTTCGTTTGCGGTCCCTTGCTTTAAAGTTGTGCTTTTATATATTATAGCCTCGGGTTTCACTCGCACGCTGTACATGTACGGCCATATTCACTTTGTAATTATACCAAACCATAAACAAACTAATAAATGCGACTGTGAAGCCTTAAAATGATTCAAGGGTACGAACCCCCTTCCTCCACCAAAAATAAGAGAAAGAAAAACAGGTATTTGAAACAAACCTATTTTCTGTAGTATCCAAGACTTGTAACTTGCAATCCTAGCAAACACTGTATAGTGGGTTGTAGGACAATTTTGCATTCCAAAGCTCACAGCACCATGCAGATACCACTTGCCTCCCATTTCGCAAACAAGCGGACCACCGCTGTCTCCGTTGCATCCTCCTGAAGCACCTGCACGCCCCTCCCCGGCACACAAGTGAGCTTTCCGATCAACCATACCATACTTTCGTCTACAGTCAGCGTGTGACACGAGCGGAAGCTTAGCCTGTTGCAGGATGTCTGCCGCGGGCCCTCCACCAGAAGTGCGTCCCCATCCTAAAAGGGATTTAAAAGCAAACATATTTGTTAGTCTAATAAGTAAGCTGGGATTGTGGATCAAGGTAAATGGTAACATAATCTTTGCGTAAGGATCCCTAACCAACCAAATCAAAAACCGGTGATAGTTCGTTCCAGGTGGCGGCACCCAAGCTTTGGAACTCTATGCCCATCAGTACACGTTTAGCAAGTAGCTTAACATCTTTTAAAAGTTTAGTTAAGACATTCCTTTTTAAAAAGTGTTTTTCTTGAATGTTTCAATTTTCAATTTTCAATTTTTATCATATATTTTCTGATAACATTTTATGTATTTATAATTTAAGAGCATAGAGACTATAGTATTATGCTCCTAAAACTTACTTATTACTATTATTATTATTATTATTATTATTATTATTATTATTATTATTATTATTATTATTAAGAAAATTGACAGACTTTCAAATTTCAAATTCAGACCTGAAGCCTATATATGACCATCGTGGAAAAATATTAGTGATGTTGCAAATAAGGGTTGCTTGTCGTACGTTACCTTTTTTTAATATGTCGCATATGGCATTTGTTGGTATTTCGATTTTAAATTTGGTATTTATATATTTTTGTTATTTATTTTTATGTTTTAAAGATGTTTTCCTTTGGGTCAAAATTGGTTCTGAGTGAGCAATATTTATTATTGCCCATTATTTTCATTATGTATTACACATTAAATGAATAATGAACTTATCAAAAGTCAAACCTGTTATGTAACACTTGGAATTCAAATTTGCATCATTGTCCGGAAGACAAACTGTAGTCACTTTATCACTCAGCTGTGCACTCCTTTTTAACTGAAGAACTGCAACGTCGTGTTTAAGGTTCTGCATTGAAAACCCACTGTGTTAGTAAAGAGTCTTCACACGAAACGTTTGTTGTACAGATGTGGTTCCTCTTCGCCTGTGAGCACCTGTAGTAAGTTTCAAAACATATCAGTGCCAACTCTTGGCTCTGTCAAGTTTTATCACCTTTTATCAGTTCTACTTTTTGGAGTTTTGTTTTTCTGCAATTTCATTTGGGATCACTCACAGTACAAAAGTTACACTTCTATGTCATTATAAGCATCAGAAGTTGGTTTATTTACTTATAAAAACGTTTTGTTTTGTTTCTCATGCCATCGAGGCATGCGAAATGCCACACGAGATGAGGAAAACAGTCCCGATGTTTTCTTGGTTTCCTAAATCAGACTAACACCTTACCCACTACAACTGTGTATCCACTTGGGTTTGGATTTCTATACACACAATGTGCTGCAGTTACAATCCAGTCAGGTCTTATCAAGGATCCACCACAAATATGTCCACCCCGCACACGGAGAGAAACCTGCCACGGCCAGGAGTGGGGACTGGCGTTATCACCATTCACCACTCGGGAGAAAGCGGGACGCATGCCACATCCTACATGTAATAAATGAAAACAACGACAAAATACCGATCATAATTTAAAACCAATTCCAAATTATTTTATTGCTATTATTATCTTTTTTTTTTGTTGCTCTTGATTTCTTCGAACTTGTAAAATATAACCGGCAACCGCATAGAGATACACTTTCGCATGTTCCTAATGTCATCAATGAGAAAATATACATATTAGTCTCTCCAGACACGGGAAGGAGTGGGGGGACCGGCGTCATCACCATTCACCACCCGAGAGAAAGGTGGACGCATATACGAGCAGTTAGTTGAACAGCAAACGCTTTATGAAAGTTGTATCTTGCATTGATTTTGTTTTTTGTGTGAGAATCTTATGTATTGATATGATAATGTTATTTAAATTTATTAAATGCGACATTATGTAACTATAAATAACATAGATCTTGTAAGTGAACTGAGCTAAGATAAATATAATGCCAAAACATTCGCTCTTGATATTGTCAATGCAAGTAAAAGTTAATGAGGGTGTGAATAGATTCTCAAATCGACGCATTTTGAGCGCACGGTTTACTGTATCCTCGGAGATCCAGGGGCAGTTAGTCGGGGCAAAACGAAGTAAATCGGACAGAAATCGTAGCGGCGAAAGTTTTCTATAAAAGTATAAGAGCCCCTGGGAACGGAGTCTCTCCAGACCATTTCCAAGCGACTCTGCGAATGCTGGCTCCTGATTGAACAAAAAAAATCCTTTGTATTATTTTGCCCAATCGGCGAACAATAACTTCAGAGTCACTTTCGTGTGTTCTTACACGGCAGTTTATTTCAATTTACATTAGAGAACCACAAAAAAGTCGGGGAATCACTCCGGATGTCAGAAAGAAATTTATTTCAAGATCTACACGGATATTTTCACTTGGACTGATCAGAGGAATCGAAAATAGTGACTTGTTTACCTGTATGCGACGCATTGGCGGCCGTTCGGCACTCTCGTCTGATCTCGTCTGGCACGTGCGGTAAAACAATGAACGCAGCGCGGAAAAATTGTAGTCGGCCGAAAAATATTGAGATAAAGTCAGAAAAATGTAAAATCAAACGTACAAGCCAGTACTTTCAATACTTTAAACCCCAAATAAAAATTTCAGAAAATTGAGAAGCTTACATCAATCACTCATTGCATTTCTTTTATATAGTTTTTTTTTTATTTTCGGATATTTCGGCCAACTGGAATATTCCCGTGCTGCAAAGAAATGCACGCAGTGCATTGCACAGGTAACACAATTTATATTTACGATACCTCTGATCGGTCCAAACAAAAATTATCGGTGGATGTTGAGATATCTTTCTTTCTGACATCCGAAATGACTTTTTCGGCTATCTTATGTTAATTAAAATAAAATATGGCCGATACAATACCCGCCGTGTAAGAACACACGAAAGTGACTCTGAAGTTATTGTTCGCCGATTGGGCAAAATAATACAAAGGATTTTTTTTGCTCAATCAGGAGCCAGCATTCCCAGAGCCGCTTGGAAATGGTCGGGAGAGACTCGTTTCCAAGGGGCTCTTATACTTTTATAGAAAACTTTCGCCGCTACGATTTCTGCCCGATTTACTTCGTTTTGCCCCAACTATCCCCTGGGTCTCCGAGGTTGCGTTTACTGCAGATGTTTGGGATAAAATAAGCGGATTCGCGGGTCAGTCCACATTACGACGGACTCAATGCTATTTAAGTGTGTGTTTTGGCTTGGATTTTGGTGTTTGGCTGTCTTGCAGTTCGAATCACGGATCTTTAGTTGACTTTAATCGGTTTGTTGGCGTTTTTTTCTCTGTCTTTGTTTTTCGGCGTAGCTACTGGAATTACCATGTAGCGCTTTACCAAATGCTGCAACGTTATAACCTTTGTACAAACAAGCAATGATATTATGAAACTTCTTGAAAAATATCGGTTGTTTCTACATTCGTTGCCTTGTATATAAGGTGGGGAAAATCACGACTCAGCGTTTA
This sequence comes from Meandrina meandrites, assembly GCA_963693305.1. Classification (NCBI taxonomy): domain Eukaryota; kingdom Metazoa; phylum Cnidaria; class Anthozoa; order Scleractinia; family Meandrinidae; genus Meandrina; species Meandrina meandrites. Next base: position 20,773,501 of record OY855904.1, read on the forward strand.
CTTGATCTACTTGATTTTCAGCAACTTAAACTGATCAATCGAGTCCTAGCCCCTACCTATTCAGTCTTTTATTTTTGAAGCTTTGCAGATAACGTTATAAAAAGCTAAAAAAATGAAATATTTAATTCCATCAAGATATCAACCTGGTATATATCATAGTACTGTATCCCGTGATTTGAGAGATTTTGCCGTTTCACTAGGTAGGTAGCTGTTGTCCGAAAACTTTTAGTTTTTCGAGGAGATATTATAAAAAGCATTTTAAGGTGTTCATCATCTTAGTAAGTTCAGATTTCGCATATTACCCTCAGCTAATTACCTATGTGAGTTCTTTTTTGAGTACACTCTATACCTTTTAGAAAATGTTCTTAGAAACGTACCTCTGAACTTTAGCATACTCTTTAAATGTCGATAATATAAAAGAAGTATTTTCTAAGCGGATGAATGCTAAATCAAAATTGACGAATTTAACTGTGACAGTCTGGAAATCAGATTGAAAAGTGTTTCACTTACCTTCGGTAAGGGAAGGTTCGAATATTACCAGAGCCAGTAAAATAAGGGAGATCATCTTGGCATAAAGAGATCCTCTCTCTGTTAATCTCTTTTCGTGAAATGGACCTTATAATATAATCACTTGAGGTCAGTCGTGTGGGCATCTGCTCACGTTTGCTGAAGCTGATTCTACTTTGACATATCATAAGGACACTGAAAAATATTTGTCGAGTAAACTTAATAATTTTTGGATCGCACAGTGCTAACAGATGAATAGGTGTCCTCCACCGGAAAGAAGGGCTTCAAGTTGAAGTGTTAATCGACCCAGTTGGCACTCGTGAGTGAACGTTGATAATTAATATTGATTCTGTCACCCGTAAGGACCCTTCAAAGAAAAAAAAGAAGATTGAAGCACTTGCCGTTTTCTATTTATTGGCTTAAGTAATTCAACCTTTGTATCTATTGAGTTTATCAGGATGTTTTTGCAAACAAATTCGATTGGAAAGTCGTGCACAGCGACAAAAGTGTGTTTTCCTTTTTTTTCTCTCTTTTTTAGATGTGAAATGAGCATTTAGCAGACTACTTTTAATCAATAAAGTACAAGAAGAATCGTAAGTTTTAATCTTTTACCAGAAGAAAACAAATTAAAAATAAAGAAACATAAATTGAAATTTTAATCAAAATGCAACTCAGTTTAATTAAAGAAGTAGGATTTTCAATATTCAAGGGAATACCGAACTGCTCGCGATATAAAGCAGCGTTTTTCAGCTTATAAAGAAAACATTTTTTCGTCGCCACAACAAAATGTTCAAAACATAGAACTGCAATTATCGGAATACAATCTAGCGAAATGCTCTCGTGTTGAATTGTTGCTGACTTCTAACGAATAAACAATGATCATGGAAATTAACTGGTTCGCTTTGTTAAGATAAGTGATCTTATGTAGCCTAGTTTGTGATGTTGTTTGCCTTACTGCGAGCATTTACACGTTCTGAAACAGTGAGACCCCTTGGGAGGGGGAGAGAAGTGTTATTCCCTAAAAGTGAACTATATGGGGAGGCTCTCTCAGGCAGGCAGGTATATGAAAGGTTAGGGATTTCACGAATTGAAGATAGGAAAGGAAAGTGAAACTACCATTTAAGTATCTCGCTATTCGAAGGATAGCCTTTCAAAATTATTTCGAGCAAACGCACCCAATGGCTGATTCATCGAAGTATTTAAAGGGGTTCCTGAAGTTGAAATTATAGAAAGGAGATGCAATATTCTACTGTAGGTACTCGACAGAGGTACCATTACCCTTGATAAGCATATGAAAGGGTTTGACCTTGCGCCTTAGCCTCCCCTCCCCTCCCACTCACCACCTCCCCACTGGCCAGGTCTCGACCTCAATCGGATACCGGCAAATTTGAAACAAAAAAAAACCTCTTTCTCTGCGTGCTCTCTGTTTTCTGTGGTTCAGGAGATACAGGATTAAGCTGTTTTAAACAGCACGAGGTTTTATTCATATGGAATTATATTTATTTTATCTGTAGAAGTGCAGAAGGAGAAGAGAAAAAAACAAGAAATGGACTCTTTCATTTTATTAATGATCATCTCACTCTTTTTAAACTGTGGATAGCTGGGGCGAGTAATTATCCACAGTTGGTAGTTTCCAGGCTTTATTGTGCGTTTACAAAACAAGCATATATAAAGTGGGGAAAATTACGACTCGGCGTTTACTTGATCTAGTTGATTTTCAGCAACTTAAACTGATCAATCGAGTCTTAGCTCCTACCTATTCAGTCTTTTATTTTTGAAGCTTTGCAGATAACGTTAACGTTATAAAAAGCTAAAAAAATGAAATATTTAATTCCATCAAGATATCAACCTGGTACATATCATAGCACTGTATCTTTCATTTTATTTAATGATCATCTCACTCTTTTTAAACTGTGGAAAGCTGGGGCGAGTAATTATCCACAGTTGGTAGTTTCCAGGCTTTATTGTGCGTTGTGCGTTTAGTTCAAGTTATACAATAACTGAGATACTGCGTGCGCTGTGATTATACAATTTTGAGGAAGACAGTGACTGATTCAAAAAATTATCGAAAGCTGTAAGTATTTGCTCGATGTCGAGTAATTTTTCACCGTCATCACGCCATCATAACTGGGTTACCAAATTCTCTCCTTCACCGTAATAACCTTAATGAGAAGATAAAATTGACTGTCTGGGATTGTTCGTTTCAGACTGACTCGAATCCGCGACTACTAATAATGAAAATTTTCAGTTGCATTTCCCCAAAGTGGCTCTTCTTCCACTGTTTCCTGATCAAATTGGAATTTAGAAGTGTTGGTTTTTGTGGAGGGAGGAAAACCGGAGAACCCGGAGAAAAACACTCGGAACATGACAAGGAAGAGAACCAACAACAAATTCAACCCACATATGACGCTGGGTTGAGAGGAGAGCGCTCTCAGCACTGCGCTATCCCCGCTCCCCAAAGGGAAGACTGCCCAAGGATTGCCAGTCATTCTTTTAATTCATCTTTTCTTTGCTCGAGGTGCGGCGCTTTGTCATAAAAGAGTAATTAAAATCTCAATTTTTGTGAACCATTTATCAAATGGTCCATCGCTTAGAAGTCTTGGATTACGTTGATAAGAATTCACTTCATTTCATTACTGTAAGTCTAAAGCAACCTCCACAACATAAAAGCAAATGTTAAAATCGCATAGGATAATGTTGTCTTCAACTAATGGGGAAATTTCCGTTTGGTAACCGTCTATCGTCAAAAGCCTTAAAATTCAGCCGTCAACCATCATGAGGGGTTGGACCCAATTGTCCATTGTTAATGTTTTGTGGAGTTTGATTTTAACCGACGTCAAACTGTAGGGAACTTACTGCAAAAAAAACCTTTCGCTAAAAATTTATCAAACTTAAATCGAAATTCAACCTTAATCCTGTTTTGAATAAGTGAACTGGGCGCTGGTGAATCGTGGCCTCTGCAGCAGAAAGGTTATTTTGTCATTCCCATTTCGTGTGATTGGTTGGTGTCATTGTCTTATTTGGTGACCGCATTGCTTTATTTTGTTGCTGTTGTTGTTGTGTCGTTGTTGTTGTTGTTACTGTTTCTGCTGCTGCTGCTCCTGTCGCTGTTTCTGTTGTCTTTTGCTTGTGTATTCTGGTTAGTGGACTTAGTGGTACACGAAAAGGGAAGAGGCAAAGTGAAGACGGGCCGTTTCCTGCGTTTCTTGCTTAAAAAAGGAGTGAGAGGGGAAGCGTAGTAACCCTTTCTAAGACTTGTTCAAATGCTTGGGGATGAGATACAAAACCGACCCCGCGTCTTTCCCCTTTATCGTGCACTTCTTATTTTAATTTATGTTTTTGTTTCTTTAATTATTTTTATTTATTTTTCTTCTCGTTTCATCCAGCAGATTTTTAAAACAAACCAACATCATATATACCTTTTATTGAGGTGCTTTATTCTACTGATAAACTATCTTGACATTGTTTGCTTTGGGAAACCCGACATAAAGACTAGCACTTGCAAACAATTGACAGTATTAGATGAATAGACCTGGCCCATTTATTAGTTCCCGCGCATTTATCTGTATACATTGCATAAATACTACCCTTGTAATGTTTTTCACGATAAGCAGCCTGTCTAATGTTCAATCCCTTTGACCATTCCGCCAAACAGACCATGTTTTTCTTCCAGATGCTTCTTGAAAGCCTGGCTGATGGCGTTCATGTGTTGTGCAATGGGAGACTTGCATTTTGGTGCCTCATTTTTGTAGCAATCGATGTAGGTGCGGTACACATCGAGGACATTTCTATGAGCCTCCCAGGCTTCATAGTCGGCCTTGAAGCACTTCTTCATGATTTCACCCTCGCATGGAACGTACTGGTCGCGTTCTGCAAGATTAGTTAGTTAATTAGCTGGAATTTGGTTTGCAAATCAAGATTTTTATGCCGAGTGAAAGTATGTCCTTCTTCGAGAGACATCTGCGATTCGATCGAAGATATAAAACACCGATGATGTAGGTTAGAGGCTTCTTTGCAACTGCTTGTAATTGCAAACACAACATTCCGTTATTGTCTTTGTTTCCGCAGTTCATATGACTTATCAATATATTTGATTTGTCAAGATAACGTCTGCTCAAAATAATTTTAAAAGGAACTCTTTATTCTGCTAAGTTCTTGGAAGCGCCCTTTAATTTTTAATTTGTAAAAACATGGTTCCTTAAAGTAGTACATTTTAATTCATCCTTATAGATCTTGAGGTTGAGAAAAGGAGGCTCAATGAAGCGTATTGTTGTTTGAGCTCTTACTTGGATCCTAATTTCTCGTTTAACCCAGTCTGAAGGGTCTCCACAAGGGCCAAGATTTAGCAAAACGCCAAAAGAGTTTTTCTTTTTCTCAGAATCATTAAAAAGGTCCAAATATCGCTACCAATAATTCCAATTTTAATTAGGCTTGAACTGTGTGTAGAATTTTAAATTGGAAACTATGCCCCCTCAATACCGAATGTTGTACGATCAAGCTACCAAATACTACAGCTTTGTGAACTTACCAATACTTTGCAAATCTTCTTTCTTCATTATGCCTGAAAGAGAACAATGAGGCTTTTTGCATTAAACTAATTTCTCGGAAAAGTGAGGAGCACCTTAATTCTGGCGAATTATTATTATTATCATCATCATCATCATCATCGTCATCATCATCATCATCATTATTATTTAACGAGTCACTAATCCTTAAATACGGATAACAACTATATGAGATATGAGATTAATCAACCTTTTTTACATCACCAATAATAGCGTCTTGCCCATTCTCACCAGATTTTTCAACTAGATCTTTCAGGTCTTTAAAAGGCAGTTGTTCCCCACACATCTTTACTTTATTGAGGAGGTAGATATGCAGCAGCTGGAAAGCTCGGTAAAAGTCCAACATGGCAGAGTCTGATTTGGAATCAAATGGCTTTGTAATGCAAGGGTAGTTAGCCTAGTGGTAAAATTCAATACATGAGTTATTTTCATACATCCCCTTATTTTAACTTGACCACGCGTAATTGAAATCCACGAAACCTTGTTAAGTCACGTACTAACATTTATCATAAAACATTTTGTGTACCGAGGTTTTGCTCTCCAGGCTTGAAATTTCTAAAGGAAGCAATTTGTCTTGACAGGTTATTCCGACAGGCTATTTATTTTCTATACAATTTACACAGACAGATAAACGTGCGATTTCGTTGAAAATTAGATATCACCCCCCCCCCCCCCCCCCCTCACAACAGCTCTTTTCATTGAATAATTCAGTCATTGCCCCCCTCTCACGGTGTATTACTTTACACTCTGCTACCCTCCATTCCCTTTTTACAAAGCGTTCCCCCTCTTAATAATTATTACAAAGTCCCTAATGGGGGATTACACACGTGAAATTAAGCAACATAACATTAACGATTAGTCAGAACTTTTCTGTATGCGCTTGGAAAGTTTGATTCAAACCTTAAAAGCATCACAGAATGCGGTTGCCATTGGTACATGTTCTTCGGGGCGATCAGCATGAAAACCCACTGAAATGCATTCGACGACCTTGTCATAAACTGCACGATCTTCCTCGTCAAGCGCACTGACAAAGGAGCCCATCAAGGTAGTGCAAGTGATGAGAAAAATAATAAATGAACGCATTTTTGATAGACTGAAAGAAAAAGATGCAATTGGCGTTATGGCAATTGTTTGCTTACGATGGTTTTTCAGGAAGGATCAGTAAATGGCAACCAGCTCGTTGTCTCTAGATCTGTTAGAGCCGTATTTATAACTAAAAGAGCGGGTTCGCCACTAAGAAGTACTCTTAGGATAATAAAACGACCATTTGTGTCGACCGATAACAGATTCCTCCACTTTACAATAAAAGTTCTTTCTAATTAGTATTGCAACCCCTCTTGCATTATTGGGTCGCCCACTACCTCTCGGAACAAGTTACTTCATTGGTTCCTAAAACAATGCATAACAGGTCATAACAATGCCTCTAGCCCTGAATAACAATAGAGGTAGTGTTTACAGCGGGCGAATGAAAATAGAGGTTATAGAGAGGAAGTGTCTTACTGTCATTATTAGCCCCATGAGAGCAACAGAGAGTAGCGCCCAATTCTTTTCACCAAGAAACTTCGTTCCCTTGGGTAGAATGTGTTTCCTGAAGGAGAACAGCGCCGGGTTTTTTGTTTTCTGAGCCACGTAAATATGGTTCGGCGCTTACGATAGTTGCCAATGCCTCTCGTTAAAAGAGATAAATTTACCTTTCACCATTTATGTCGATTACATATATAAAAAGATCTAACTTAATGAGATGGTGAATCGTACTGAATGGTGAATGATTGTGCGATTTGAAAAAATAAAAGTTATACGAGAAATGCTCAGGGTGAAAAATAATATGTTTTTGGGAAAGTTACTGTTAAAAGATAGCGTACATAAACAAAATAAAAACAAACAAATATTTTACAAAAATCGTTCTTGTGTAGCACTGCACAAGCAGTTATTCAAACCAGCGATACGAGTTGATCCGAAAATTTACATACAAACAAAAGAGGTCCACTACAATGAATCAAACTTCGAGACCAAATTTTTAGAACTCCGATATAATTTCGAGAATTGAGATGGCCAACATTTGGCCGAGATTCAGTAGAGAAGAAAACAGAAAGCAGCGCACACCAGCAGCGAGCACGAATTTTCATCCAAACAATTTTTGCAATACGCGCTTCACCAATAACAAAAATTTCTTTTATGCACTCTTTTGATACTGCGCTGTTCAAATATCAAGTATTTATTTATTCATTTCATTGTTTACCTTTCACTTGTGTTTCGCTAAAATTCGGTTATTTCAGCGGCGCCTCAAAAACCGCTAAAATAAGAACCCAAAGTGATTTTGAAATATAATTTACAAGAACATAAACTGAAGGTTCCAAAGCCGAAGCTTGAAGAAATTTGGAGATACAGCACACGGCAGAGAATATATATATCTGTGAATTTTATTACTAAATTTACAAATTTCCCGTTAGTAAACAAACGCATTTTAAAAAAAATTATATACAATATTTTCTAGAATGATACAAAGTCAGGTTTCAAGGGATCAAGTTGTAAGCTATTTAATATACATTTTTTTAGGAAAAGCATCGACACATTTCAGGTCTCCTCTACAAGCAAACGCAAATAAAATTTAGATTCCCAATTTTCAGCTTTGTGTTAAGCTATATTTCGTGATATTTCGTTTTTCTCGATTTTCTCGAATTAAAGCGTATCAAGCCAAAAAAAAAAACTATGGCACATTACATATCTACTTTATAAAGCTGTTTGTAGAAAAAATACAGAAAAATCGATGTTTCGATCCCGATTTTGCATATTGAAGTAAAATTCTTAAAAATGTTTGGCGAGGAATAATTACTGCGCAAAACAAGGTATTTCACTAAAATAAGGGCTTGCAAATTTATTTTATAAACGCCCTTTATTCGGCAATTTTGGGTAAAAGTGATACAGAGCTGCTATCGATGACAAAAACCAAAACCAATCTTTTATCATAATTCCCCTGCTAAAGAAAGAAGTGAAATGTACAAAGCCGACTTTAATATGTTAGATTTCACTTTCGCGACATCCTGCAAGAAAATCTTCTTAATCGGAGTTACAGGGGAAGAGGAAAGCAAGCTTTCGCGGATGAATCCGAAAAGCGTTTGTCGGTAAATGGTAAATAAACGTAAATGAACAACAGGTAAAATATATCGGCTCGAAAATTTGATCTTGACCGCCAATTGATTTGTAATTAGATATTTGTGAGACGCTCAGGAAAAATGTCACCATGCTTAATTGCTTTCGGATCAAGCGAAACAAGTTGAAGCGCTGGCCGGATTCAGTGTGTCGTGTTCTTGGCTAAGACACGTCACTCTCACGGTTCTACTTTCTATCCAAGAGCGGAGTATCTAGGAGGAACTCCTAGGAACTGAAACTGGGCGCTAACCTCCGATAGCCAGGTTTCCTGATCATGGGAAGTAGCAATACTCCTAGCTTGTTGCTCTGAATATCCTACAGAAACTGGGACAAGATCCGACAGCGTGCTCGTGTTGGCACGAGTACAAATTTAGCTTTAGCTTTAGCTTAGAAAGTAATAGCTCCAATTTTCTGTATAATTTTCATGCCCACAAATTTTGATTTCATGGACACGAATATCTGAAGGCACTCTTTTATATAACGACCCCAAAACGGTCATTGTAAACTCACCAGTCTTCCTCTCTGAACGGTTCGCTTGCTGTACAGTGGTTTTTAGGGGCGTGAAGTGTGAACCAACTTAGTAGATTTAAGTTATATTTAGGAGAGCCTGGGGATAAATTAATATTGAAAAGGTGCATTCTTTCAAAAACGTAACCGTTGCCAAACTATTGATGAGTGAGCGCTTTTGCTCGTTATTAATTTTGCTCTCGATTTTGCTCTTCGGAAAAGATCGACTTCAGAGCAGATTAGGGATAAGAAAAAGCTCTTAATTTAAGTATCAATTATAGTAATAGATCCGCCATTAGTTGTTGTAAACCTATTTCATGATTTAGAATTATTGTTTGTTGTCCCGTTCCATACCATATGATAAAATCCTCGAAAATGTTTCATTTCAAATTCAGAAATATAGTCGTGGAAATAAATGCATCTGAGTAATTTTTTTCAGATAGGCAAGGAAACATCACATGAAATGGGCAATGGATTATTATCCAGCGAGCAAGTGCGATAATTAAACTGGCTTATTTTGTGCACGCTTTTGATACGATCAACGTAATTCAAACATCAGTTGCGTGCTTAGACCCAGTCTCAAAACAGATATTTCCCTACAAGCGAAAGAAGTAAAATGCACCTGTATACTTTATCGGTCAACTGTTAGCTTATGTTAAGCTACTACGCCGTGTTTTCGCGGTCTTTATGATGTTTGGCAAATTTATTGATAGGCTCAATTTTTTTGTCGAACAAGAGATTTCATGCTCACAGTGCTTAACTTAGGGGCAGAGTATCAACAATCACTGGACGGCGATCTCTTAAACAAACCTGAGAAATTAATACCGAGGGCTATATAACCAACGATGGACTGAGATCCCATCGAGCGGGAGTATCAATTCTCCAGGTCGCTTCATGCTATGGGAATTAGGGAAAAGATCAAGCAGTTTGCGCTTGTTGGTCCGAGCTAACTATCTTTAGCCTAGTTAATAGTATGTCAAAATGTCTATATGCTTTTAAAATTTTGATTTCATAAACACGCATATCTACAAATAGTGTTTGATAAAACGACGTCAACGATCATTGAAAACTTTTGTATTAAGGGTTTGCTTGTTATTTAGCAGTGTAGTGTGAATGAACTAATTGAATTCCTAACTGATTATATTTTGAAGATCTGAGAAGAAAATATTCAAAGGGTGAAAACTTGATTAATGCATTCTTCACAACACGTAACAACCGAACTGTTGGTAGGTGAACGCTTTAATCACTTCTGCTTTACATTTTTATGAGAAATCCTTTTTCCCGCCCAGGCTGAATATTCTTATTTTTTTGCCGATTTTAGGCTGAAAATATTCTTGTGACATTTCCTTTTTAGGATGTATTGGTGTATCAGTTGCAAGTGTTCGGTGTCTAGATCTGTATACCATTTTAAAATTATACATATGTATTGCATGTACCGTTCATCGAACTGTCATTAGCATCGAACATTTGGCTAGTGCAGGTTTTTATCGTTTTAGTGGCGTGTTTTGCCGTTTAGAGAAAGGGAAATTTTACACGGTTTAGTTAAAAGTATATAATAATTATTGTATTGTATTCTACAATTGTTAACGCACAAAATTATATTCTTTTCAAAATCTCAACCTCCGGTTCATTCCCAAAGTATTCTTAAAATTTCGCAAATTTCAGCCTCGATCAATCCTTTAAAATAGATTTTTGTGAAAGTAAGAGTGAACTGACTTTACTCGTTGTATAGACCTTTTTCATCCTCACCATTTGTTATTCTTTTGTGTTCATGCTAATCTGCCCGCCAAGCCTCGTCAGCTTGTACAAAATACAAAAGAATTTTGAGCTCCAAAATAAGGTCTGGCGGGAAGTAAACATAGAAGAATAAAATACAGCGTGAATAAGGTCTATTTACGACTGTTTTGCAGTCAACAAAATCATTTAATGTAAGATCATCGGGGAGAAACATAAAAATGCCATTCGCAAGCAGATATATTCCTATTTTCCATACAGAAGGTTTACCTCGAGGTACATGGAAGTGTAAGTCAAGGAAATGCAAAGTATGCAAATATGTGGATGAATTAAAAGGATTGTTTTGTATCTACCCAAACAGATAGGAATCCATGCAATATGATGCATTTTTATAACGTATGGTAAATGTGGTTAACAAAATGTTGGATCCACCATAACGAAGGCTGAGGTTTCACAACCAGAAAAAAGGGCTAAAACGACTGCGGAGCGAAAGAGGATTTTCTCTACTGGACCAAGATACAGCAATCGAACACACCATGGTTGGAATTAAATGGCTAGGAACAGAGGCACATAGGTGCAGCCGTAGGTGCTCTCAAAAAAATAATATTTGTTGGTCAGGTCCAGTGAAGGTGAGGGCACAAATAAAACAACAACTAAAATGTTAGGAGAGGAAAAGAATCTTCTTCCCCAGCGAGTATCACATGCCCGAATGTTGCAACGCGATCATTAACACAGCCAAAAACTTTTATTTATTTTTTTTTTTTACTGTGCGTTTTCCTTATGTTAAGATTAACATAAGGAAAAACATAAAACAAACAAAAAAACACATAAAATTGTTAAAATTCCCTCTCACGAGCAAATAGTTCGTGCAAATAAAACTAAACAGCCCACTGCCGATTGTAACAGTTTTCTAATTAATGTGCAACGGCGGGCTAAGTCACAAAATATTAAACGGATTCAAAGAAGGAAAGCATAAATGTGATTACATGCATATATTATAACCTGTATCCAAAACTACATAGAAATTTTAACTGATTTATTATTTATTTTTATTTTTTTGCAATTTGATATTATACGCTCCCCTTAGTCACTCCATGTTACAGAAACCGGGATACGATGATGATGATGATGACAATGATGAGATGAGAACATTATTTAAGTGTCAAAAACCTTATAAAAGCACAACTTTAAAGCAAGGGACCGCAAACGAAAATGCTGCTAATGTAGGATCCAGCAAGGGATCTGATCAGCGTGAAAATGATAAATGACAAACAATACTGCAAGGCTGATCGTACTACATGAAAAGTAAACTTTGTGAGACACCAACACGACTAGAACCGATATAGTGGGATTGCAACCGTGGACAGCTGTTTCGTTCTTTTTGGAACGAGTTCCAAAAAGAACAAAACAGCTGTCCACGGTTGCAATCCCACTATATCGGTTCTAGTCGTGTTGGTGTCTCACAAAGTTTACTTTTCATGTTGTACGATCAGCCTTGCAGTATTGTTTGTCAAAAACCTTATAGCCTGGGAAATAATACCCCATACTAATTAGGGGACACTGGGGCTACACTTATACTAATATTAATACAAAAAAAATATATGTAAGTGATATATAAAGTGGTATTAAAATCTATGGTATAAAATTATGACTAAAAATATACAACTTAAAAGGTAATTATTTGCAGCATAGCGTGCAGCCCTTGCAGCCGGTATCCAATACAATTTGTAAAAGCCTGCAGTGTTTTGGCTGATCTGTCAGCCGTAGACAGCTTGCTCCATAGTCTGGGTCCAACATAACCCAGAGACTGCTTCCCATAAGTAACAGTGTTGTATCTTGAAGCACGTTTTCGACTTTGGAGCAAAATAGATTGAAAGATACATACTGTACGTTAGGAATATGTGCATATTTGGAAAATCATAGAATAGACCTATCACTTTTTTGAGCAACTTTTAGCACTAGTTTTAGAAATATGACAGTTAGAAATCTCCCTTAGCAACAAGCTGGTAGTTTAGAGTCGTCCCCTACACACATATATAATACTGGTTTTAGCGCAAAAAAAAATAAAGATACAAAACAATGCTGATTTAACAAGAAACTCGGCTCCCATGCTCGCCTCGTTTCTTGTTAAATCAGCATTGTTTTGTATCTTTATTTTTTTTTCCGCTAAAACCAGTATTATATATGTGTGTGGTGGTATTTGAGTGAAAATAAGCAAGGAAGTAACAAAGAGCGAGCGGATGTGTCACACAAAAAAATTATTTTCTTTTGAAGAAATGTATGCACTGTCTATATACAAAAGTGCGCCAGAATTATTTTCCATTTGAACAATTATCTGCAGTTGTATATACGGCGAGATGGCGGCTGCAAGATTTTCATCAGATGTTCTGAAAACATTTTACGGTCCAATAGCAAGGGAGCAAAATAGAAATCTTCCTGAACCATTACAGCCAGAACGTACTATTTTACGCGACGGGTTTAAAATAAGTCAGACTAATTTCCAGGAATGGCTTCGTGTTTGGATAATGGATATATCCAAAACAAATCAAAACAACAAAGATATTTATATGTTTAAAAATGCAAATAAAGAAAAGTATACAAACTTGATAGAACAGGAAATTCAAAAGTTGGGAAGTGTAAAGGTGAGCTTCGGGCTAAAAGTAAACTTTGAAATAGAAAGAAACGGAGAAACGCAAGAAATGTCGCACTATTTCAAAGAGGACCAGCCGCACGTTTTTACCAGTTATGACAAAGAACAGATAAAACAAAAATACGAAGAATTCATGGAAAGAATAAAGGGAGAAATAGAAAACTGGTCATTGCAAGGATCAGGATGGGAAATTGAAAGTATAGAGTTAGCATACGTGAACGTTGCAAAATATCAGCCACTGCGCGGAGGAACCTATTTGCCACTTCCAGCCGATCTAGCAAAAAAGAAGGCAATAATAAATGTGAAAAACAAAGACAACGAATGTCTGAAGTGGGCTCTAAGAGCTGCTTTATTTCCTCCAAAAGATGGGAAGGACCCCCAAAGACCAAGCAAATACCCCAAAAATGACGGGATAAATTACGAGGGGATAGATTTTCCAACACCGGTAAAACAAATCGACAAGCTGGAAAAACAAAACCGAAACCTGGCAATAAACGTGTTCGGATGGGAAAAAGACACAGTGATAGTGTACAGAATAAGCAGTAAAGAAAAAAGCGTAAAAAGAATAAACCTGATGTTGATTGAAAAAGGCGAGAGACAGCATTACTGTTGGATAAAAAGAGAAAGCGCTTTGTTGTTCGATAAGGCAATAAACAATAAAACTTTCTACTGTATGAGGTGCTTAACACGTTTTACAAGAGCGCACGTGCTGGTGGAACACGAAAAGCACTGCAACGGTGTGAATGGGAGGCCAACAAAGATAGACATGCCGGAAGAGGGGGATAATATCCTAGCTTTTAAAAACTATCAGAAACAGATGAAAGCGCCATACGTGATATACGCTGACTTTGAGGCGTTAGTAAGAAAATTTCAAGGTTGCGAGCGAGACCCTGAAAATGACAAATACAAAAACAAAAGTTACACAGAAAAGACGGAAAGGCATGAGGCGTGTGGATATTCATTTGTTGTAGTAAGAAGTGACGGGAAAGTTACAGGACCATTTGTATACAGGGGTGAAAACGCGGTAAGGTCTTTCCTGAAAAGACTGGTAATAGTAAAAGACAAAATAAGAGAAAACCTCGCGCAAGTAAAACCCATAGCAATGACGAACAAAGACTGGTATGAATTCAAAAACGCACACAGCTGCCACATCTGCGAAAAAAGCTGGTAAAAGAAAACTTTTGGGATTCATTGCCGGTCTACGCAACAGGACACATATCAAAAAAAGAGAAATACCAGGGGCAGTATCACAAAAGATGTTTCTATGAAGAGCAAAATTACCAAAGTGAATTTTATGAAACGCTGTGCCATAATGCATCAAAAGACGATGATTTTGAAATAATAAAGCTGAAAAAACCGGAAACCGCAGCCGCGCGCCACACAGCAAAAGAACAAACCAACTGCTACAAATGCAAAAAGTCACTTCTCCAAAAGAACTACAGAGACGCGGTAAAAGACCATTGTCATCTGACGGGTAAATACCGGGGGGCAGCGCACAGCGAATGCAACCTAAAACTAAAAATAAACCCCAAAACGCACCAGGTACCAGTTGTATTTCACAACCTGAGGGGGTACGACGCGCACCATTTAATGCAGGCGATGGCAAATTTGAAAAAAGAGGTGAAATGTGTCGCAAACAACATGGAGAAGTACATAACCATTTCGGTTGATGGTTTGCGTTTCATAGACAGCTTGAACTTTTTGCAAGGAAGCTTGGACTCGCTGGTAGAAGTAATAGTTGATGGGGTAGAAGAAGCCACATCAGAATTAAAAGACAGAGAGCAGGAGTACAAAAAGCAAATTAAGGAGGCACTAAAAATCACATCAACAATATCAAATGGCAGTGATTTGCTTTACAAAAAGGGAATTTACCCATACGAGTACATGGATTCATTTGAAAAATTCAGCGAAACAAGTCTGCCAAAAAAAGAAGACTTCTACAGCAAACTCAACGATGAACACATTACAGAAGATGAGTACGCTCACGCGAAGGCGGTATGGGAGACTTTTGATTGTAAAACATTGGGGGATTACCATGACCTTTACGTGAAAACGGATGTAGCACTGTTGGCAGATGTATTTGAAAATTTCCGTAAACTGTGTTTGCAGCAGTACGGTCTTGACCCGGCGCACTATTTCACATCACCAGGACTATCATGGGACGCACTCTTGAAAAAGACGGGTGTTGAGCTTGAGTTGTTAACAGACTATGAAATGCATATGTTCGTGGAACGAGGAATTCGCGGAGGAATCTCGATGGTAAGCAAAAGGCATGCAAAGGCAAACAATCCTTTGGTAACAGACTATGACGAAAGCAAACCGAACAGTTACATAATGTATCTGGACGCAAACAACCTGTACGGCTGGGCAATGAGCAAGCCTCTCCCCAAAAGCGGATTCAAATGGAAACGCGTGATGCCGACAGAGGAGGAAATAATGAATAAAAAGGAGAACGCCAAGAAAGGCTGGATCCTTGAAGTTGATTTGGAGTACCCGGCGGAGCTGCATAAAGAACACAACAGCTACCCACTGGCGCCAGAGAAAAAGGTCGTGAAAAAAGAAAACATGTCGGACTACCAAAAGAATCTGATAAAAGAATTGGACCTGAAAATCCCAAACAGCAAGAAGCTGCTGCTGACACTTGAGGATAAAAAAGACTACGTGGTTCACTACGAAAACTTGAAGTTCTATCTGAAGCAGGGGATGAAACTGAAGCGCGTAAAAAGGGTGCTAGAGTTCGAACAAGAGTGTTGGATGGAGCCGTACATCCGTATGAATACAGAATTCAGAAAGCAAGCAAAGAATGACTTTGAAAAGAACTTTTACAAGCTGATGAATAACTCAGTTTTCGGCAAAACCATGGAAAACCTGCGCAACCGTGTAGACATAAGAATAGTCCGCAGCAATGAAAAAGACAAAATAAGGAAGCCCTCTGTACGCAAGGCACGTAATATTTACAAACGACCTGGTGGGCATTGACATGCACAAAAGCCGCCTGCTTCTCAACAAGCCGGTCTACACAGGAATGACAATCCTTGACAAAAGCAAGATACTTATGTACGACTTCTTTTACAACCACCTGAAAAAGCAGTACGGTGAGAAATGCGAGCTCCTGTACACGGACACGGACAGCCTGCTGCTGAAGATAGAAACAGAGGATGTCTACAAAGACATAAAAGAAAACGAAAACTTCTATGATACATCAAACTACCCGAAGGAGCATCCGCTCCACTCAACAGTGAACAAAAAGGTACTGGGAAAAATGAAAGATGAGTGCGAGGGGATCCCAATATCGGAGTATGTGGGCCTGAGGTCAAAGATGTACTCGGTAATGCAAGAAGGTAAAAGCGAACAGCGGATAGAAAAAATAAAGAAAGACTTCCCGGAGACGGAAATAAAAGAGTGCAGCTGCGAAGGAAAAAAAGTGCAGGCAATAATGGCAAAAGGCGCAGAGTTGGTCAAAAAAATAATGGCAAAAGACGCAGAGTCGGTCAAAAAAACGGATCATCCGAAAGCAAGAGTGTCGCAATGCTGTAACATGATAAAAGTTGACGAAACAAACGTAAGAAAAGCGAAAGGCGTGAAAAAGAACGTTGTTAAGAAACAGATAAAGCACGAGCAGTACAAGACCGCGCTGTTCAAAAAAGAGCAGATGTGGCACGGAATGAACATTTTGCGAAGCGAGGGGCACGAAATCTACGGCATGCATGTAAATAAAATTTCACTGTCCCCGTTTGATTCAAAGCGCTGGATAGCTGACGACGGGGTAAATACAAAGGCTTACGGGTACAACAGTGCAATGGAAGAAATGGAAGCTTTATTTGCTACTACAGAAATGGAAGAAATAGAATTAACAAATGCCGAAATGAAAGAAATAGAAGAAGCTTTAAAGTCGCTCGGGGGGTAATTGTGTGTTTGGAGGCACAACAAGCAGTTCTTCACGCACGAAGCCACGCTTGGGCCCGTCATGCAAATAATAGAGAACGGGCTGATTCGGTTTGGTAAAAGAACGTTCAATGTTGTAAACTTTCAAAGACCAGATTGGATCAGTGGCTCTTTTAACACCACCTTCAAGCTCGCCAGGTTGGTACAAATACCTAACATTCACACGAGAGGGGAGCTTTTTTTCGCTTTCTCCAACAGGCCTCAAATAAGGTGTGGATGGCTTTGCATAAATATTTTTTTCTTTGATGGCAACTACAGGTTTCTTGCCGATAAGGCTTGTGACTTCATTGTTCAGAGCGGCTACAACTTCAGGAAGTCTTTTTACCCACGCCGTGTACCGCTGTCCCTCAGGCATTCGCATTTCAACAGCGTACTGGTGCCCGAACAAGCGCTCAGCCAGGGTGCGGTTAAAACGTTCAACAATGGCCTGATCACGGTGAATGTCAACTCGCCCACGCCTAATATATGTTTTGTGATTTTCCATTTCTTTTGTAACAGCGCCCATAAATTCGCGCCCAGGGTCAACCTGCAGCAGTTCAGGCCATTTCAGAGGCGAGCGTTTGTAAATTCTCTTAAAAGCAAGAGCAACTTCATCAGAGTTTTTCGATGTCAAGGGTTCAGCCTCTTTGTATCTGCTGGCAACATCGACAACGGTGAGTGCATATTTAAAAACTTTGCGTCCGCGGGGTAGTTTGTCATGCGGCAAAAAAAGAAGATCCGCCTGATGCACTTTGTTTGGTATAGGTACATCGAATTTCGGCCGAGGAATGCGCTTCGGTGCTGGGATGAATATCTGCCAGAGTGCTTGCTTGAACAGCCACTTTTTTGCGGTTTCTTCTGGTACCTTGGCAGCTTCGGCTAATTTTTTGATTGCAGCAAAACCTTTCCAGTAGCCCCCAGGGCTATAGTATATCTTTGCGAGTTTGGCATCCATCTATAAGTAAGGAATTAAAAAAGTTTAAAGGAAACGAAAGGCAGCGTAGCCCAGAGCAAGAGCCCCGGCACCCACGAACATAAGTTCACCATTTTTCTGCTGCTGGCTTGGTTGATAGAAATCTGAGAACTTGGGTTCTTTGGGGGGTATCATTTGTTTGTCAGGGTGCGCCTGGTTATACAGTTTGAAGGCGTAGTCAGTGTTAGTAAAGTTCTGTTTGGCCTGCTCTTTTATTTGCGTGTTAGTCGCAATCCAGTCGAGAAGTTTGGTGCGGTCACGGGAGTATTTGGCATAAGCTGCTTGATACGCCTCGAGAGCTTTATCATGTCGTACTTTTTCATCAAGTGCAGCTTTGTCACCTCCACCAAGCGCCCTAGCAAGATAATTGCCGCCAATAAAAGCAGCAGCATTCAATATAGCTCCACCAGCCATAATCGCGATACTTGCCATTCTGATATATATTAGAGCAGAGTTTTTTCAAATAATTAATTTATCAACTTTGTTGATGGGGTGTGGGTAGCAACTCAGTTGCTGATGCCCCACTTACATGCTGGTGGGAAGGATTTTTTGGTCCTCCAGGTACTGTTTGAGCGCAATGCTACCTGCCATGACGGCGGTGAACTTCACATAGTTCATAGCACTGCTGCTGGGGTCAGAAGTAAAATTCTCTTTCACAACCTTTTTTGCGACCCAGCCGATGCCGGCGGCCAAACCGGTTATAGTAGCAGCATCCATGATGGTTTTAACAAGCTTGTTGTCTGACATTATTTATCAACTTTGTTGATACGTATATAAAACATACAAAAAGTTTAAATAAAAATTAATCTGTCTCTTCTGCGTCCGTGTCCTCTTCTGCTTCCGTGTCATCTGCTTCATTTTTCTCTACCAATTCAACAAAATTCGAAGGGTCTTTTGCCAACCAAATCAATTCATTAGACATCTTGCAAGAAAAATACCACCAAAAACTAAAAATGACTACGCCTGCTAAAGAATTGACAACAAATGTTTGCGTTGGAACTTTCACCATAATTATAAAGAAACATACAAAGTTTAAATAAAAATTAATTTGTCTCTTCTGAGTCCGGGTCAAATATTGTGGCCTTCATAAGATCGCGGACTGTAAGAAAAATCTTCACATTGAAGTCGTACCATAACAGTCCGATCCCAAAAATGGCTGCGGTTGAGATAAGAACTTGTGGAATATCAACTTTCTTCATGATATATTGTATCAACAAAGTTGATGAGGTATAATATTAATTCGTAAATATTTAATCCATATGACTTAAAACTCTGGTCTGTGTCGGGCGAGCAGGTTGTAGCTCAGCACGTGCTGGCTCAGGTGTATTTTTTTTGCTGAATGCGGCCTTGAGCTCTTCACGTTTGTAATAAATACCGATCAGTGAAACGACTATGCCGACAACACCAATCCATTGTGTGGTGCTGAGACTGCTATTTTTTTCTTCGGTACTTTTTAGGGTTTCATCTGCAATAGTCGGTGTTGGCTCAGAAACCGGGGGATCAGCAACTGAGTTGCTACCCTTTGCCTTGTTGTTTGCGATTATGACAGCAGCCTCAGCTGCGGCTTTTTTCTGTTGTTCACGGGCTAGCCGCGTTCTTTCAGCAACCGCTTTGCCAGCAGCCACACGCTTGGGATTTTTTACGCGCTGCGGGGCTGTAGTTGGAGTTGGAGTTGTTGCTTGCTGTGTTATATCGACCTGCTCGGATTGTTCGGTTGACATTATATGTTAAGCAAATAAAAAATTATTAAGCAATTATTCAGAATTTGTCTGCAAATGTTCAGTAGTTGGTGAGGAATGCTCAGGAATTTCTTCTAATTTTGCTTTGTCATTTTTCTCCAAATGCGAATTAAAATCAATGTGCTTCGCCGTTATCAAAGCAGCAGAAATAGGAGCAAGAAATTTTCCATATTTCAAAGAGAGACTGCCAACAAAATTTGTCATTTCTTTGTTAATAATGAAGTCTTCTTTTAGTTCTTTTTTCATTGCATCAACGTCATCTATTTCTATAACCATTTGCAGGCCTCTTGTCACAAGCGTAAGCAGGTTGTCAACCATGCTTTCGGTTGTCTTGCTGCCAACGAAGGTTTCATATCTCTTGTAGTACTTTTCAACTTCTTTATCAGTCAAGCGTTTCAACTGCTCATGTGTTAATTGCACTCCGATGGCCTCTTTGGATTTGCCTGTTGATACAAGCACGGCCAGCTGCTCACGAAGGGCAGGAATGTTAGGTCCGGATAGCAACTGTGGCACAAGGCTACTATCAGCTTGGCTGCTTGACGGCTCAGCTTCCAGTAGGTTTATAACATCTGCGAACTCTTGTTCAGCCATGTTTATATACTATATACAACTTTTATTTTTTTAATTCAAAAAAGTTTAAAACTCTGGGGTGTGGGGTTTACCCCACTTATAATCCGTAGGGGTAGCGAAGCGAGAACACGAGATAAGAGAACTTCCGCTCTTTCAGCTTTGAAATCAGATTTTTGTACTCATCGTGGGAGAGTTCGCCGGCGTAATCTTCAAAGATTGCCTTCGTAGTTTTGGCTGAGGGAGTGTAAAATAAAACGATAGCCGCCACGTTCTCCCGGAAGGAAGGTGTTATGCTGGTTATCTTCTGGGTCAGCACCCAAACGCTGATGCCGATATGTCGAGCGGAAAAGCCAAGATTTACCAGCTGGCCTGTGCGCCCTTTCACATCTTTAGAGGCTGCGCAGTCATCTAGGATTATGAGCGTTTTGGTGCCCTCAAACAGCCAGCTCACGATCTTCAAAAAAATTTCCACCTCGTGCTGCTTGCATATTATCACAAACATTCTTGGATCATTTTCACCAATTCGGTAGTAGGTCTTGTTGTGCGCGAATGTTGGGCAGATAAGCACAATGTAGTCGAACTTGCCACGGAAAGGGCCATAGATCTGGTCAACCACATATTTAGATTTGCCTGAATTTGTCGGCCCCACAATCAGAGCGTTAAAGGGTATCTTGCTCGGATCCATCTTCAGCAACTCAGTTGCTATATTAATACAGAACAGATTCTAATTGCCTTTTTAATATATTCATCTGCGCATCACTGATTACGTAAATGTGGCAGTTCACATTGCCAGAGCCGCTTGCATTCCTCTCGAGCTCCAGCTGTACCCCATCCTTTGTGTTTACAAGTCGCGTGCCGCTTCCGTGCATAGAGTGATCAGCCATGGAACGCAGATCGATCATAACCCCGAACTTGTTATCTGCATAAAACTTTGTTGCATTCATGTGCTGTGTTTTGTTTTCATTTTTGAGAAAGAAGCGTTTGACCTCCTCCCAAATATCAATTCCTTCAAGTCCGTTGTTGTACAGCCTGTTGGGCGAGCCATTTACTGTGACAC
This sequence comes from Meandrina meandrites, assembly GCA_963693305.1. Lineage (NCBI taxonomy): Eukaryota > Metazoa > Cnidaria > Anthozoa > Scleractinia > Meandrinidae > Meandrina > Meandrina meandrites. Next base: position 20,794,877 of record OY855904.1, read on the forward strand.
TGACTTTTGTCAGGTCTGGGTTAAAGTATGCTTCTGACTGCCTTGCACCAGCAACATAGGGCTCGACAAAAAGTAGCAAGATGCCTTTGAGGGACCTTCTCTGAGGGTTAACTCTGAGATTCAGCCTTGTGTCACTGCCTTTTTTAAAGGTAACAATTTCGTCACGCTGGATGTGGTCATATGCAAATTCTTTCCCATTTGTGTACTCGCTGAGGGCTTCATCTGCCAGTGTTTTGCTTCTTATCATCTCGTACTCCAGCTGGATGTTTGTCAGCTTGTATTTCAGTTTTGTTGGATCGGAGCCTCTGACTACCGGATCGGCTGACGCAAGTGTCAGTTCGAACACAAGATCGTTGTATAGAGCCTGCGGATAAAAGGTCCCGTGGTCGTTCAAAATCTGGTGGTCAAGGCGTATCCTGTATTTTGATCCGTAAATCCCGTTCAGTTTGTTTTCCGAATCGACGCCTGTGGTCTGCTTGTCACCCGCGTTTGAGCGAATTTTGTTGAGGCCCTGACTCTGGATTCCATCTTGCAACCTGTTGTCGCGCTCCTCCTGTGATAGAAAGAGATCCTCGAATATCTTGTAAATGTCATAACCAACAGTGTCCTGCAGGATTGTGCCAGAGTACTTTACAACAAGTTTTTCAACTAGCGCCCGTCCAACATTGTCGACAAGAAAGTTGTTGGCATGACCTCCACTCAAATCGATGTTGAAGCGCAGCGCAAGTGAACCAGGAACAATGACCTCGTTTTCATTCAGCTTGGGAACCGAAACATAAAGCGTTTCCTGTGGATTGGCTTCTGTGCGCTCGAAAGTGATTCGTTTCACCGCGCGCTCCGCTCTTAGCGCGCCAAGAGTTTTTTTACTACGTGTTGGCCGGAGGTTTTCTTGTACACCGTCCATTATTACAGAGAATATAAAATATTCAATTAAAAAATTTCAATTGTAAATATAAAATCACGTGATGGCAGAAGGTGGCTATGACGAAACAGATCCTCTCTTGAAAGATACAGATGATCGCAATGCCGTCGATGACGGCGATGATACAACAGGCTCATTCCAGCCTGAAGGGGCATCAACGCCCGGATCAATGAGAAGAAATACCACGTTGAATAGACCGGGCGAAACAACGTTGTTTCCTGAAATCCCTGACGATAGTGCGACAACAACCTTCACTGCTTCGAGTTATCTTGACAAAGAGTTTCCATCATCTGACAAATCAAAGATTAAATACAAAATAGATGGAAATGGAAGGCTGCAAGTCGGGTTAATTAATCCACGTAAGCCTTATTATTATTTAACAACCAAAATTCAAGGGAAGGAAGAATACCAGATAAATATAAAACTTCCCAAAGAAGTCTTAAAAGCCCTTGGTCCAAGTCGTCGATTAACTCTTGAAAATGAAATAAGAGCTCTTTCAGAAGGTATTAATGAAAATAAAAAAACAGTAGGAGATAAAAATGAAAGCTCGGAGGAAAGAAAAAAAGCTTATGAAAGAGCAAAACAACAAATTGAAAGGCGCACTGATCTACAGAAAGAATTAGATCGGTTGAAAAAATTAGATTACGAGCCTGTGTTAGGGGAAACAATACCTTTACAAGAATTCCAACAAAATGAAGCAGAAAGGCAAGAAAGGGAAGAAGAAATACGACAAGAGAGACAAGAACAAGAGGAAATTGCAAACGACGAAAACACGCCACAAGATGAAAGACAACAAGCTCGTGAAAGAGTTCTTGAATTAGATCAAGAAATAAATGAAATAGAGAATGAAAGAGAAGAAGAGATCGAAAGGTTGTCCTTAACAGACAAATTAAGAGAAAAGGTTAAAGAGATTTTCAAAAAGTATGGCTTCACCGTCACAGCAGTTTTGCTTGCTGTTGGCACGACTATTGGGGTCATTCTGAGCTCTCTCTCAAACGGGCTTAAGGCTGTTGCAAAGGGTGTCGGCGATGGCCTTCAAACGCTCGGCAAAAAAATAGCAGGCATTCTGCCTGGACTACTTGGCTCAATTGTCAGCTTTGTGTTTCGCGCGGCCGGTCAGGTGATCAGCTTTCTTGGCAAAAATGCTTGGCTGTTGATTGTCGGTGTGGCCGTCTTTCTTTTTGAGCAAGTTAAAAAGCGTAGTGACTGATGACAAATGCCAAAACAGCGCCGCCAGCAATAAGATAGACTTTATTATTCTCATGCGCTGTGGGCTTTGCTGTAACTTGTGTTGCCTGCACAGGTTCGATTTTTTCTGGCTGTGCGGGAACGACAGGTGGTTTTTTATGAGAAGTATTACCTATTGGTCTTTTTACTTTTGACGGACCCCCGCTCATGTTTGTTACGCCCACTTTTTTTGTGCTCTTATTCACTTCGTCGTTAACCCCGAGCTTCATGCCAGGGATAGCTTGTTTGAGCTGGTTGTTGTAACCAATCGTACTCTCAGTATTTATCACCATACTCGCAGGCATCAGCCAGGCCCCCGGGCACACAGCAAGGTTAAGCCTCACCTTTGCCTCGTCGACTGCAAGTTGGTACCTTTGAACTGACTTTGCCAGATCTGGTTGCCTTATCGCATCTTCCACTAGGACAAGGAACTCACTTTGCGCTTCCTTTGCGCGCCCTCCTGACCCAAGTATGCTGCTTCTAACGTTTACCTGTGAACCCAAAACACAGTAAACGAACGCCTCTATCGACTGGTTTATTCGCGACAAACCCGCCTGCGTTAGACCTTCTGCTACATTTGGACAAAACCAGTCTGCCTGTCCGTAGGCAGCGTCATCTGGCTCGATATAATAAATCAAGTTACCTTTTGAGCCTGATCCACCTTCGTCTGAGAACTTTTTTGACCCCCCGGGGTAAATGTCTCCCTCTTCTTTAGACGGTCCAATGTTTGACACATAGATGTAAACGCTTCCCAGGCCGTGGTTTGCGCCTCTTGTAAAACGAAAATCGCTTGACGGGTCGACTCCGAACTCATTGCATATTCTTTTGTATGAAGCCACGTCGTATTTGTTGTTAATCTGGTCAAAAGTTGGGTCGCCAGGCAAAGCGCTTATGCTTTGTATCCCGCCCATCTGAAACAATATTCGCCTGACAGTAAAATATATATGGAACTTGTAAAAAGCTCGCACATTCTCTGGCATAGCATAGTTGTTATCGAAAATTTCGCGACTTATACCACAGCCCGTTGTCGCACACCAGACAGCAAAATTCAGCTGCTGTGGCCAATATCTCATATTTGGGCCGGCTAGCCATGTTTTTGACTCTTTCCCTGAATGGTGGGTGAGTTTGGTTTTTTGAAATACCTCTCTGAACTTTGTTGTGAAATACTGGTCCGGTGTTACGTAAATATTCAGTTGGTTATTAAATATTTTTTTCAAACTCGGGGCGGCATCGTGAAAGCCAACAGCAGGGATGGGCAAAGAGTCACCTTTTAAACCACTTGGTGTAAGCTGTTGTGGGAACCCTTCTGTTGATTGGCCAACACCCAGCGCACTTTTGATTTCCGGGCTCCAATATTTGCTGTCTGAACCAAAAACGTTTATCAAATGGCCTGGCCCTGCTTTGAAATAAATTTCTGAGGTTGCTGTGTGGTCTTTGGTGAAATCGGTCTGTGGCTCAAACTTTGATTTATCAGCATTCGGGTATTTTGCATTAAAAGTTTTCCATGCCTTTTGTTCTGCTACTTTGGCAATGCTGTTAGCTTCTGGTGTCTGAATCCATTTTAGAAGTGCAGATGCGCTGCTGTGCTGTGAAGGCTGAGGGGCCTTGTCTTTTGCTGCATCAGCTTTCGCTGCACTTTTGGTTCTTTGCTGCCTCGAATAAGCATTCAACCATCCTCCACCACCGGTCCATTCATTATCCATTATTTAAACAAAATATTTTTCTCTAATTATAAAATGGTTATTCTTACTGTTGTTACAACAGAAAATCCGCATACGGTCTATTTTGAACCCCAGCCTATTCAAAAACCAAGCTATATCCGGCTATTAAGTTGTTCTCTTTACAATTCGTGGTTTAACTTAAAAAAAGAGGGGGGAATTACTTTGTTTGATGATGTCGATAAGCCTTTCAAAGTTACTTTTTTGCCGGGCCATTATACACTTGATGCGTTGTCGAGTGAAATCAAACACAGTTTATCCAAACATAAGGTCCCACTGCTAACAGATATTTATACTATCGTTGGCCAGCTTGTAATCACAAATCCACATCAAAAAAAGATTGTTTTTGATTCCGAATTAGGTAATTTACTTAATTTAAAATCTTTTACATTGGGATTAAAAACGTACATAAAAAAGCTGAATTCCGCAACGACCTATTACATTCATTGCGACCTACTTGACAAAGAACAGAATCTGTTAAATGGCAAACCGTCTACTGTTTTACAAACTTTTGACATAACAGGAAAACCTTTTGAAAAAGTTTTTTATCAAAGCAGCCCACAACATGTCTTACGCGATGTTTCTGCTGATAAGCATATCTCAAATATGACAATTTCTGTCAGGGACCAAAATAATAATCTATTTGACTTTAACGGCTTTCCTCTTCAGTTTCAAATTGAAATTAATTGAACAAGAAAATAATTTTGTAAATATAACCATGGCATCCAACGTATTACCAAGTGCCCCAGATTTTAAAGAAACAGAAACACAGACACTCTATCCAGTTCTGCCAACTCAACCAGATAACAATTTTCGTATGCGGAAAGCCAATGAAGTTTTAAAAGATTTAAGTGACGAAGTTTCACATTATAGGCTTGTTGCCAAAAAATATAAAAGAACTAAAACCATTATCAACTACGCTAGCTTTTCTTCTGGCGGTATTAGTGGTTTTCTATCCGCAGGTGGAGTAGCAGCTGCTTTTACAGGCATTGGAATTCCAGCGGCAATACCTATTGGTTGTGTTGCCTCTTTATTTGGGCTAACAGCTGCTGGGCTAACCGGTTTTTACAAAAAGCTTGAGCCCAAACTTATCAAACACTGCAAAATCATGACACTGGCTATGTCAAAATGCGATACTGTCAACCGCATACTGTCAAAATCACTCATTGACGGAAAAATCAGCGATTCTGAGTTTCAAAGCATTCTTGATGAAAAACAGAGCTATCTAATTCAGAAGGAGATTCTTCGGAAAGGCACACTTCCCAAGGAAAAAAATAAACAAAGCAGCCCTGACATAGAAAAAATACGACAAGAGGCCATGCACGAAGAAAGAATTAGGCTTCAAAAAAAGTTTCTGGGCAGCGCGGTCGACGTTTCGAAATAAGATATCAGTCTAAGCGCACACTCTTTCACTTTATTAAAGAATGATTTCTGTTCAAGCACAAATTTGAATTAACTTTTTTGGGAAAAAACGAGATTTTCTCTAAGTGTTACAAAAAATTTCTCTAAGTCTTTTTCTCTAAGTCTTTAAAAAAATTTCTCTAAGTCTTTTCTCTAAGTCTTTGAAAAAATTTCTCTAAGTCTTTCAAAAATTTTTTCTAAGTCTTTCAAAAATATATGAATGCGTTACAAGAGCGTTACCTTCACACGTGACGTTGTGTGACTCTGTTGCGTTACAGTCACGCGTGACGTTGCGTGACAGGTCAAACAAAAAAGCAAAACCCTGGTCGGGGGGTGCTCGTTGGCTGTTCTTTGCCTAGCCCCGGCTAGGTCTTTTCCCCGCCGCTGACAAGGCGGCTGTCCCCCCCATTTTACCTCTGGGTACGAGGTTTGAAATCCCGAGGGATCTCTGAGCACCCCCACGTTATCAGTAGGGCCGGAGCGGGCTCACCCAAGGGGCATCTCCCACTGAAAGGAGTTCCCCTATACTCCGTAACTCACCATCTGCACAAGCCATTATAACAAGATTCAGTGGGGGCCAACCACACCTCTCTTGGCTTCACCAGAATTTGTGAACTGACTAGTCTATGGGCAAAATTTCTATTTATTTGTTTCAGTTTAAAATTTCTGACCCTTGTGGTGCCACTTTCTCTGTTCTTCACCTAAATGACGCAATATTTGAGCCTGTACGCATGCGCTTTTGAAGACTTGGTAAAGACTTGGTAAAGTTTGTAAATAAAATATAGCCAAGAGGCCAAAATGGTTGTCCTTTTCCACGCGATTTGCTTTATTTTAACCGAACTTTCTACTCCCGTTTGGCAGAACGAAGTCAGACAGATAACATATCAAGTAGTGGAGGCTATGCGAGAGGCCGAAAAAAAATAAACAGGTTCTATCGAGTCCGTGTTCTAGAAAGATCGCTCGATAGTTCGACAAAAGTTTTGTGATCAAATCCTGTTATTTCTCGATTTCTTCTCGTCGCTTCACTTCGCAAGCTTCTGTGGGGGCACAAAAACTTACAGCGCGTTAACTGAGCGTATTTTTTTCGTAATATCTATTCTGTTTCGTCTTTTTTCGGCCCAAACACTAAATCGTGAAGCGACCGCCATTTTGTGTTGCTCTGCTCGTCCAAGGGGCCTGGGAAATATAAATATTGGCTTCCGGTCTTTCTGAGAAAAATGTCACGCAACTCACATATTTCGAAACAAAAATATTGCAACCAAACGAAGGTATCGGCCGCTCAGTAAAATTCCCTTATGATTTCTCGCATTGGGTCTAAACCTTTTACCTTACAATGGATCCATTTATGTTCTAATTCATCTTCGCATATCTCAACACAGCGTCTAAAGCAGTTGTATTCGTGCATGTCTGAGAAAACATAATGATTTATATTGCTTTTTCGCATGCATGGTACACAAATACCATCAACTCCGCAATCTAAATGATCTACACAATACATCGCTTTTACAAAACTTTCCCTCCTTTCACAAAATGGGGTTTTTTCTAACTCTTTGTGTACTTGAGCCCAGCCAAGCATTTTACGCTGCCAGAGTCTTATTATAATATACTCCGTACAGATTTTTTCCCGAAGTTCAGCCGGAAGTGCTTGTATTAGTTCAAGTGTGCCTGCCATCTCGCCGTATATACAACTGCAGATAATTGTTCAAATGGAAAATAATTCTGGCGCACTTTTGTATATAGACAGTGCATACATTTCTTCAAAAGAAAATAATTTTTTTGTGTGACACATCCGCTCGCTCTTTGTTACTTCCTTGCTTATTTTCACTCAAATACCACCACACACATATATAATACTGGTTTTAGCGGAAAAAAAAATAAAGATACAAAACAATGCTGATTTAACAAGAAACGAGGCGAGCATGGGAGCCGAGTTTCTTGTTAAATCAGCATTGTTTTGTATCTTTATTTTTTTTTGCGCTAAAACCAGTATTATATATGTGTGTCCCCTTTCTGTCCCGTTCTTGGGGAGTAGCAATACTCCTAGAGGAATCATGCCACGGAAACCGGATGAGCTCGGGCGCACATTTCCCTTTCATAAACGGTCGATGCGATTTTAGCGACACTTTGAAGCATTTTCACTATCATCTAATTTGTATTTTTTTCCAGCTAAAAGAAAGAGGAAAACTGCACCTCACCACCCAGAATAAAACCAGGAACTTCTGGCATGCTAGCATTCCTCTCTCACCACTTCACCATGTAGATCCGCCAAACCCCCGAGAAATTTAATAATATAAGGCGACTTTCCTAGCTGTTACATATAAAATAGATGGCCCTATGCCCATAATTCCTATCCTAAGCGTGAATCTAGATTTAATAATCGCCTTATCTAGGCCTTATTTCGTCTAGTAATCAAAGCACGGCTTCGACCCAATCCAGGCCTTAACTAGGGCAGATATGGCATTGTCCATTTCAAAAAGCTTGGTTACCATTGACGGCATCTACCGTTTACGAAAGAGGAATCAGCAGCTCCGACATGGTGACACAGTGTGCGCCTCTTGGCCCGAGTGCAACTTTCGCTTTAGCTTTGCAGAGCTCCCCGCTAGCCTGTGAACAGGCTCTCCGGTCGAGGATGGGGCGAAAAGAAAGCGGCAAGAGAAAGGTGGGTCAGGCCCTTCTCGCCTCGCTTTGCTCACCGATTTCTTTGGGAGCCTGCTCGCAGGCTAGCTCCCCGCGTGCGCCGAAGGCGCGCAGTGGCGGAGCATCCATAGCTATAGAAATTTGTAAACCCATCAAGCCAGGAAAATTTGGTTATGACGTCATGTCCGTCCGTACTTCCCGTAAACACGGATTAGGCCTGGGGACGAGTTTGCCTTTGCTCTTACTTTAGGAGGCAGCGTGGCCTAGTGGTTAGGGCGCTGGACTTGCAATCCGAAGATCCCGAGTTCAAATCCTCCTCCCTGCCACGAGCTGGATTTGTTTTCTGTAGCCCAGAACTCAACTTCACCACGCTTTGTAAATAGCCAACTGGTCAGCCTCCTGTTACGTTTAATTTGTTTCATATTTGTTTGTAACGCGCATTTGATCATATTCACATGAAATTTGCGTGATATAAATGTTAATTATTATTATTATTATTATTATTATTATTATTATTATTATTATTATTATTATTATTATTATTATTATTATTATTATTATTATTATTATTATTATTATTATTATTACGCCAAAAGTCAGGCAAAAACATTTTCGGTTCGTTGGGAGTTAAGCTACTTGTCGTAGAAATTTGTAAGAACACTGCCTTACTTGAGAGGTTTTTTTTTCATGTTAAAAAGTGATCTGGACATTTCATTCCAACTTAAACGAAGCGGTTGTATGAAAAGGCGGCAATAGTGTTGGCACGTTGTTCACTTTTTAAGTTGAATGAAAGACGCGAAGAAAGCGTGCTGGAGAACATAGATCTTCGTGAATATTTCTCGCTTTATTTACTTATCTACAGCATAGAAACTTTTGCCAACTTATTTAGGATAGGTTCTTAACGGGAAGATCCGAGACAATCGCCGACCTGAACATGTACAAGTCAAAAACAACGGGAGTTGAAGCATTGATTACAGTTTATCGTTCCTGCGGCTGACGAAGGCTGGAAAATTAATGAAATGAAAATGAGCTCAAAGCCGGTCAAGTTCACTGGAGCGATGGATAAAAGACTGTTAAAAGCTGCATCGAAAGGAAGGAAGAGATTGATCTTCGCTGATAATTCATATAAGGTATGTCAGTGGTGTTGGAGTAGGCTTAAGCTTAAGACGAAACTGCCGTGTTCGTCTCCGATATTACTGGGCTGGTTTGAAAGCTGCAGAATTCACAAGCCTCCTCCAAACATGAGGTAACAAACGTAAATGTACACACTAAGTCTGAAGTCTAATTTTATTGGGAGAATCTGCTTATCGTATATTCATTTATGAACGAATTCAAAGTTGTGTCGGTTTTCAGATCTTCCCATAAAATTAAGCTTATAATTAAATTTATGCTGCTTTCAAACCTCCTAACTTTAATCACTTTGGTACATTTTTTATGCAGACATTTTCTATTAAATGTTTCGTTCCAAATTTTGTGGTTTAGTTATTGGAGTTGGCCGGGGCACTGCGTTGTGTTCTTGGGCAAGACACTTTACTCTCATCGCCTCTCTCCACCCAGGTGTATAAATTGGTACCGGCGAATTTACTGCTGGGGGTAACCCTGCGATGGACTAGCATCCCATCCAGGGGGGAGTAGAAATACTCCTAGTCTCTTCATGTTACGGAAACCGGGGATAAGCACCGGCCTGATGGGCCACTTGGCTCGTGTGCAGACTTTTATTGGAGTTAACTGTGATGTTCATTGTTGGATTTTGAAAAGAATATTACATTATTCAGCTCTGCACGGATGAAAAACACGATTTGGCCTTTGCAAATTACAAACCAGACACTTCAGCTTACAAACAAGTCAACGATACCACAGCCCAAAATATATTTATTAGACTGTCATCCAACTGCTCTATTTTACTCGCTCTCATTTTTGTGTTGAAATCTCGTAGACGTGATTTTAGATTCGTAAAGGAATATTTAGGCTGGTTTCGTTGCGAGTTACCTGTGCTTGGGTGAGTGTGTTAAGACTTTTTCAACCGCCCATTTGCTTACCAGAAACGAAGGAAATTCATTCAGTTTTCTACATACAATTCTCTAAGGTATATTAATGGCAACGTGTACGATCGATAAAACAGAAAAGCTAATCATGCAACCAAATCAAGACGGTTCAAAACTATATCATTGTATAAGCTTGTTAGATAGCGAGCACCACTTCCTAAATCATAAACTGCCACAACTCTTACACAGAAAACTGCTTTAAAATGACTTACATGACTGGCTCCAAATGAATTTTATGAATTTGTTTTGCTGCCGTTACTTTCTTTGTTGTGGCGTGATAGCCGTGAATTGACTTTGTTTTGCCGTATTTTTTTGCCTCGAGTTGATTGTTTTGCCTTGACTGTTTTGCAGTAAAAGATAACAAATTTCTTCGCCTTCATCAAGGTCTTTTTGCACTGAATTACTCCTAGAGGTGTATACGTGTACAGTAAAAGTTGTAAAAATATATACTAAAATTTGATATGTGCGCCTACGTGCTTAAGTGCGGAACCCAATAAAGTGCAGCGAGTGTCGTCAAGTGTCGCTAGGAACGATAATAGCTGTGTTATTTTGATCAAAATATGCTGTTCCTCGTCAAATTAAACCCAGAATTCTCGAGTTAACTATTAGAAGAGGCCAAACCAACTTTAGCATTGTCTTTAATTTTGTTGGCTGCGAAAAAAACCCCGCTATTATCATGTCGTTTCGATAGGACAGCTCAGTTTTGACTGCCGCTCGTACTGCGGGCGCAGTCGCCGTATGCAAGGCCAAAAGTCTCGATATGAAGCCCGCGTGAGCGCTCCTAGAGCGTCTAGTTCAAAACAATTCAACACCATGAATACCTTTTAATGTGGTTATTTATTTTTTAATTATTAGTTATCCCGTTTCATTTTGTCTGCCTCTACAATGAGCACTTACTGCACGTGACAAAAACAGATGCATAGCATGCAGACCTAAACATCAGTTCCCCAGCAACTGGGCCTTGCAAATGCACTTTATTGGTTAAGGTTTAATTGCTTTGATAAGTTTAGCCAGCAGACCATGGTTTGCATCCAGATGTTTACCGAAAGCCTGGACAAAGGCGTTCATGTTATGTGCAATGGGGGAATGGCATGTTGGTGTCTCCTTTGCATAGCATTTGATGAATTTACGGAACACTCGAAGGATGCTGGGATGAGGCTTCTTCATGGTTTCAAGGGCGGCCGTGAAGCACTTGATGTTGATTTCTCCCGCGCATGGAACGTAGGTGTCGTTTTCTGCAAGATTAGTTCCTCGTATAAAAATTCTTCTATAAATAAAGAATTCACTACCCATGTATCCGTATATAGAGCTACCTCACAAGAATGAAATATTTCATTTTTGAGTCGAATCTCCGATGCATGTTCCCCTCGTGGGGTAAAAATAGGGTATGGCTTGAGCACCCTCAGGTCAGCAATTAGGTATAATTTTTATGATAATTATCGGTATAAATTTGTATCCCATCTTGAATGTGTACGAAGACCAAAGTAGGTCCTGGATATTGTCTAGTCTGGAATCAGTATAGGGTATCGCTGGGACCAGGTCTGAAATAGCTAGGGTCAAGAAAATCGCATATTCTGGTCTGAAATACTGCAAGGATTTCAGAAACTGCACCGTACACCCCCCCCCCCCCTGCCCCCCCCCCCCCAAAAAAAAAAAAGAAAAGAAAGAAAGAAAAGAAAAGAAAAGAAAATCGGTGAGCATGCTGCTCTAGCTTCAGTCAGTTCCCATTATAACGTACACCATCGACACCACGATTGGTGTCGGAAGTTACAATAGTATCTTTTTTAGTACATATTCTGAAGCAAAATGTCTTTTGTCAGTTAATGTCCGGAAACCCCGCTATTCCGTATTACTGGCGACTTTATTTTGAACACCTATCCATATAAATTTAAAGGATGTGGTAGACGCTAGACCTGCCAGAAGTCGAGTTTAAACGCTCTATGCACGGGGTTGCGAGCAACGAATTGAGGTTGGAAGAAGTATTAAGCCTGTTCAAAAAAGCCTAGGAAAGGAGATGAAAGTTTTGAAAAGAAATGGGCCGAACTGTTAACCGATAGCAGAGGACTAGCCGAAAATTAAAATCTGTTGCCTGAGGTTCAAGCACCCGCATCCAAACCGTCTTATAAGAAAGGAATGTACATGATGTTAGATAGTCTAAGCACTTTTATAATGAGTAATAAGCAAAAAAACTTCCCAGCCCTGTGTAAACCTACCTACCAGGCACTGGTTCAAAAGGAAAGGACACCTTTTCTTTCAAGATGACCCACATCTCTCTGTTTGCATCCGTCCCCAAAAATCCCGAAAAGGCGCGATCCCATTCTCGAAGTTATACATGACTGAAAAAGAAAAATGGCTATGTATACCGTATTCTAGCTTACCAATACTTTTCAAGTGTTCTTTCTTTATTATACCTGAAAGAGATTGAATATGAAGAATGACGCTTAGGCTTCGTGGAAATGTATGGAGCACTTCTCAGGCTAGTTGCATAAAATATAGGTTGTGAAATGCATAGTTCTTTATGTAATGACTCGCTGATCCTAAAATACCTTTCCAGACTAGTTTAGCTGACTAGGAATAGAATCCAGTTTGAAGAAATTTAATGAATCAACTTAATTTCAACCTTCTATGCATTACTGAATAGAGCCCTATATGTGCATATTCTCACCAGATTCGTTGACTAGCGTTCTCAGTTGTTGGTAGTCGAGTGGCTTCTCGCACAGCTTGGCCTTATTGGCGAGGAAGATACGCTGTAACTGATAAGCTCGGTAGAAGTCTAACACTTCAGTGCTCGATGCGGAAGAAAACGGTTTTATCAGGCAAGGATACATGGCCTGGTGGAGAAATTAATTAAAATTTAAGTACAGAAATTATACACCTAAACGGAAGCCCATCAAAAGCTTTCCTCTTGCAATCGACCAAAGCAATCACCATGATTTTTGACACGCACTTTAAAATGGAATCAAACTTCTATGAGATGAAAATGCATTCCCCAAAAGGCGCCGTTTTACCCAACTATCTCGAAAGTAGTTTCTTTACTTTATTTCTAACCCCCTCGACTTTACCGACAAAAAAGTTAATAGTTGGAATATGGGTCCTGAAACTCATAGCATTTGTTCAAACTTTGCCACCATTGAGATAGCTCCCTTTAGCTATTTCCAAAATAAACTTCTTGACGCTGAGGAATACGAACGAAAGTAAAAATGTTTTGACGTTATTACGTTACTTTAACAACTCCGTAGTCAATTTAACAAATGTTTATCTTTATGTAATAGAGCTGTGGTGATCTTTCTCGATAGCATTGGTAATGGCGACCTAGTTCAACATCAGTGGTGTTGCTCCAAAAAATGCTAGTCGAACCACCTAAATTGGTGGCGTTGCTAAGTGATGGAGAAAAACTGACATGCCAAATAGAGCAAGAGTACATTTAAGTTTTTCAAATGTCTAAAAAAATGTGCCTAAAAACCTTAAAAGCATCACAGATAAGGACTTCCACCGGCTTTTTTGTTCCAGGGGGATCAGCATGAGTACCAAGTACGATACACTCAATGACTCTGTCATAAACTGGAGGATGCGGTGGCACGTCAACCCCACTAACATACAAACACAGCAAGGAGGAGGCTGCGATGAGCAAAACGGTCAATGAACGCATTGTCGACTGCAAGAAAAAAATAAACCCGTGTCATGATAGATGACGCGTCAACAGAGATGTGATGTAGTAAGGGAATGTTTATGATAAAATATGACATATTTCGTTCGACAAACTCTTAGTTTCCGAGAATTAAGGCTATCCAAATGTGACAACAAGAAAGATATATTAGCTACATAATAATAATAATAATAATAATAATAATAATAATAATAATAATTATGAATTTGTTGTGCGCAAATTTCATACGTATATGTTCAAATGCGCATTACAATAAAAATACATAATGAACGTTACACGCTAAAAGTGAAAATTACAGCTTAAAAACTAAAATTCTAAACAACTAAGTTATAAGTGATGTAATGTATATGAAATGATTCATATATGAACTGCGGATATATATGAAGGTGTTATGTGATCTTCGCAGTGAATTTCCAATTTAAGCAATTGGAATAATGAAGCCTGAAAAAAGTTATAAGTTACAGTTAAACATGCATATTAATCGTAGAAAATGGCTTAATTTCAAATAGTGTGATCATCCGGATGTGAGTAGTTCGAAGAGAACTGTTGCTGGTGTCACCAGCACAACAGCACAGCACAACGCAGCCCATTATATCCATTTTTTACATAAAGCTGTAACATCCTTTATAATTCGTATACAAGAAAAGAATTCTAGCCTGCAAGCAGACGTTCATGTTTGTGTTTGACGCTGCTCTCTTCGCGCGCAGGTGTCATGTTTAGCTATGCTTCGTGGCTTCACCGCTTGCGCAAAAACCCAAGCAATGCTAGCAGGCTAGGAAACTTCTAGAAAATTGGCAACAAAAAACATATCTGAACATCTGAGAAATGTTTACCACAATCAATAAAACACTTTACAAAGTTTTTGTATTAAAATACATATATAGACCTTATTTGGGAAAGAGCCACCGTGAAGATGCTTTTTGCGTCACTCGATCTTTTCGAAATATCCCATTCAACCAGAAGAGTATTTTAAGTCATTTCTTAAATTTTTCCTTCGGACGATTCGGTAAAATACGGTTTGTTACCGGGACACAGAAATGAACTATAATCTTCTATTCGCTTGGCGTTGGTCCACGGAATCGCCAGCAAAACATGCCTAACTGTTAATTTTTTAAAACATATTTTAAAAAAAATTCTTACCGTACTGGAGGTTTCTCGTTGAAACTTCTCTTTTAAAGACGGGTTTCAGTGATAAGCTGTAGATTAGGTCTCAGTGGAGAACTGGATATGTTGTGTGGTTGCTTGTCCTTTAACAAGAACTTAACACGTGCCCCAATTCAATAACGATAGAATATCAAATTGACAGCTGAAAATTGGCTGTCTGTTCCTCAAGGTACACCTGCCCAGACTTTCTGGTGCCATTAGAGCTTCAGAACTCCGCATGCCTGGTTACATTTATCTACAGTAGGGTGGGCTTCCAAGTTTCGTCAAGCTTAAAGGGGCAGTATCACGAGAGGTCTTCTAAGTTTTTGTGTAAACTATGCTAGAATTATAAAGGTGCGCTCACTGATCAACAGAGTAACCTTTGAACGACAAAAAAGGCATAAATTCACTCTCTCGGATGTGAACAAACCATAATCGATAGTTTTTTAGTGCTTTTCCTCCATGTAACACTGTCAAACTTGAAAACGTCGGCCCGACGTTTTCAAATTTTAGACCATTTCTTTCCTACCCGTCCGTAGCCACACCGGTTTTAAACAACTTTTGTGACTAGTACAATGCATTTTAACAAGGTTAGGCAATTCCCAATTGATACCAACACCTTCATTGGATTTTCAAGTAGCACAAAATTTTGGTGAGACTGCCCCTTTAACGCATATAACTGCATGTCTGCTCATGGTACCATGTAAAGACCAGCAATAACTCTTGCATGAAAATCACGCTCAAAGTTGGCGATATAAAGCAAAAGACGACAAAAACTACGAAGTAGGAGAAGACTAAGGGGGTTTGACAGTTGCTATCTAGGAAATAGAAATTAACGTTGAGAATTTTTGTGTTACGAATTGTCAGACAATAAATTTGAAAACGTCATTTACATATTATTAATTAAAAAGATACCAACTGATCTGTGAATTGAAACCAATTCTGTAAAGGTAGAATATGAAATTGAAAGTTAAAAATTGGAAACATGCTGTTTATTTTTCAAGCTACACCTGTCCACTGCCCGAGACGTGTCGGCGTCATTATAGCTTAGAAACAGAGCATAACTGGTGGTATTTATCTAGCCTGTAGGGTAGACTTCTCCATATTAACTGAATGAAAATTTTCCATCGATTTTAAGGCGTATAATTTTTTGAAGACTGTATGTATACCAGCAACCATTCTTTCATTTAAAAACGTAAGTTCTACGCTGATTATATTTGGTTATCTGTCAATGTCACTAAGGAGTCACGTGACATATACGCGCAAAGCCTAAGCAGCTGAATGTTCACTTGTGTTCGAACCTTCGCCGCGTAAATACGCAAAGGTTTGTCTTCATCATTTTGGGTAACGAGGTCTGTTGACTGTTGTCGCTCATCAATTTTGACATCACTTTTAGCATCAGCTGTCACAAACTGGCAAATCACCGTCGTCGCTATCGGACGCCTGTAAACCGGTGGACATGTTATTAGTGTGCGCCATTTCCACGGAAATTATGACTTGCATGCCACAATTAAGTAATATGCAAATGACCTGAATAGCAAGAAAAAGTGAAATTTCCATACAAAAATTGACAAAAAAAGTAAAAATCTGTTAAACGACCGCCAGTTTTCTTCCTGTTAATACTTCCAAAAAAGGAATGTCAGTAGCCTTTTTGTACGTCACTGTGCACATGCAAATTTCCATTCATTTTTTTTTTGTCTAGCAAAAACTTTCATATTTGGCAAATGTAGCTTATGTCCATTGTGGCTGAGAAGATCATATATATATTTTGTGATGTGTAATTTATTGATAAATATACAGCAAAATGAGTTAAGTAAAAAATAAATATTTAATCAGGTCTGTTAGACTATATTTCAAACGATTCCTTACCTCGATGTGTACTCCAACATTGCACTGGTATAGCGTATCAATTTATGCCATGTTCTATTCAATGTACGTTTTTTTTAATACATTTGTTTAATGCTACAACTCGAAACACTGTCACATGTCGATTTCACTTTTTTAGTTTAACTTCGCTTCGCTTCTCCAATATTAACTTGCAAGCCTTCTGCTTACACCACTTTAACGGGAAAATACGTTCGCTACAGTGTGTTTCTTCAACTCTTGTTTATGCTTTTTCCGGACGAAAGTTTGAGGCAGACTGATCACTTTTCAAGGTGATCTAAACTTAAACATGGTATTGGCTTAGTTTTGACAAATTCGCATTTTTAATTCGCGCCAACAAATCAACATCCTCGGAGACTCAGGGGCAATTAGTGGGGGCGAGGAAAGTCGGAACGGGCGAAAAAATTATTTGGCTTAAAAATTCAAGAACGAAAAGAGGAGCCCCTGAAGACACAGTTTTACCGAACCAGTTCCAAACGGACCGAGTAGCTCCGGCTTTTGATTGGTGCCACAAAACCTTTGTTATTTTGTGCCCAATCAGAGAGCAGCAAGACCAAGAGTCGTTTCGTGTGTTCTTACACGGATTGATACAAGGTCGATAAACAGGGCAGGCCACGCGCGGGCGGGCGAGAGGAGGGGAGGGCGTGATTTCAGTATTTGCCTTCCTGTTGTTGGGCGCGGTTAACAAAAGTCTGCAAATAGAAACGACCATGGATTGAGCATGCGACACTGTCCATTTCTTCATTTTTTTCAGTCCGCTTTGTTACCTCAGTCAAAGGCAGCGATAGCTCTGTTTCAATTATTTTAGACGGGGACAAATAAATGAAACTCGAATCGTTCAAACAAAACGACCCGTTATTTTCACCCAAAAGTGTTTTTATTTTTGCCAGAATTTTCTGTTTAAATCCAGTAACTTGACAATCCGTTTAAATAGCCAGTAGATGTGCATGAAATGTAAACATTTCTTGGACTTTCTTATTCACGGCACCATTAACCTATTGAAAAAAGAATAAACGATTAAATATATGGGACATTTGCAGCGTCTCAAATCTGTTTTAAAGTTCATGGAAAAACCCTTATTCACTAAAATTTTCGGATTGAGAATTAAAAAATGATATAGTTTTAGCATTATCTGTAGAAAAGTTTTGCCCAACCATGCGTCCCCCCCCCCCCCCCCCCCCCGCCCTACCTCTACTCTCTCCAGTAATGCCACTCCTAATGTCGACGGAGGCAATTATATTAGAGTGTCTCTATTGTTTTCACTAGTAACTTACTGTTTTATATGAAAAGGTTGGAAGTTTTAGATGATCTCTACAAAATATTTCGTATTTTTTGCGTGTTTACTTTACGAGCAATGGTTAATGCTCATCTGTGATCAATTATATCTTACCTGTTAATAAAAATTAATCAGTAAGGCACGGATTAAAAGGGATTTTACTATTACAATTCTTTTTTTTTCTTGTCGTCTGTTACTATTTCTTTTCTCCCATTGTATGCCTTCGATATACAACTGGATTATTAAGAGCTAGAAACTACTTACAATTTCTGCAAGTCTTTCGGCAAAAGTACGTCCTGATGCGCACTGACGTTCGGCAGTAGCGACGATAGCGGTAGTAACAACGAAACCTGCCCAATCTATCAGTGCAACCTGGATAAGAGTGTGGATAAGAAATTTTTAAAACGTAATAAGTTAAGACGTCCAGTCAGTTAAGTTAAAAGTGTGCATAAGAAATGTTAGCAGAGTGTGGTGAGTGCATGTGGATAAGAAACTTTTTAATGTTATTTTTTTAATGAAGTAGTTTGACAATTTTTATTCTATTTTTAGCACTGTGATATTTACTTCGTCGTCGGCGACGTCGTTGACATTGTTGTCCCACATAGTTTTGCACTCGGTTCACTTGTTTTGTGCCTTAAGTTAGTTTATCATAACGATCACAAAACCATAAGATCAGGATCCGATGTGAGCAATTTAAATATATAAAAATGGTCTTCTTTTTAACAGATCTGGCTACTTTTTGAGGATTCTTCTTTAAATGGGATTATTCTCCCGCGCTTGTACAAATGACTCCACTGATTTAAAATATTGATATCACCATAATCATCATCACCATCAATATTTCCGTTGTTGTAATAATTGTTGAAATAATTGATTTATTTGTGTATTTATTTATTCCTTGCTTATCAAAAAATACAAAAACAGTAATTCGAGTACCACTGCAGTATTACTTACTAGGTGGTGGAGGTGGTGGCTTTGTAGTCATCGGTGGAGGTGGCCGCGGGGTTTGTGGTGGCCGCGGTGTATTAGGTCCTCCGCCTCCATCTCCTGTTGAACAAATTTTAAAGTAAATAACGCACCAATGCTAACTACTTTAGGTGTACGGCAACATTCACTTTGTAACAAGTACAAAACCATAATAACCAAACCATAAACAAAACTAACAAGTGCGGCTGTGAAGCCTTGAAATAATTCGAGTGAACGAACCCCCTTCTTCCACCAAAAATAAAAGAAAGAAAAACAGGTATTTAAATCAAACCTATTTTCTGTAGTATCCAAGACTTGTAACTTGTAATCCTAGCAAACACTGTATAGTGGGTTGTAGGACAATTTCGCCTTCCAAAGCTCACAGCACCATGCAGATACCACCTGCCTCCCATTTCGCAAACAAGCGGACCACCACTATCTCCGTTACATCCTCCTGAAGCACCCGCACGCCCCTCCCCGGCGCACAAGTGAGCTTTCTGATCAACCGTACCGTACTTTCTTCTACAGTTAGCGTGTGACACGAGCGGAAGCTTAGCCTGTTGCAGGATGTCTGCCGCTGGCCCTCCGCCGGAGGTGCGTCCCCATCCTACATGTTATTTAAAAACCAACATTCAACAGTTATTCTTAGAAATAATTCTACGAGCTTCGTGAAAAAAGTATTAGTGGTGTTGCATATAAGGCTTTGTTTATCGCACTTTATCTATATTTCAATATATCACATGCAGCATTCATTGTTGGAATTTAAAGTTATGTTTTCAAGATAGCTTTTGTTTTCTTTGGGTCAAAATGGGTTCTATAAGCCCGAAAGCCATGGAAGCAACATATTTGTTGCTTTGTTTCCAAGGGTTTAAAAGGGCAATGTTTACTACTGAGCCAATACGTTGAATGAGTAATGAACTTATAAAAAATCGAACCTGTTATGTAACACTTGGAATTCAAATCTGCATCATTGTCTGGAAGACAAACTGTAGTCACTTTGTTACTCAGCTGTGCACTCCTCTCTAACTGAAGAACTGCAATGTCGTGTTTAAGATTCTGCATTGTAAAGCCACTGTGTTTGTAAAGAGTCTTCACACGAAACGTTTGTTGTACAGATGTGGTTCCTCTTCGCCTGTGAGCACCTGTAGTAAGTTTCAAAGCACGAAACATATCAGTGCCAACTCTTGGCTCTGTAAAGTTTTTATCATCTTTTATCAGTTCTACTTTTGGTGTTTTTTTTTCTGCAATTCCATTTGGGATCACTCACAGTAAAAAATTTACACTTCTATGTCATCAGAAGTTGGTTATTTACCTTTAAAAGCAATTTGGTTTGTTTCTCATGCCACTGAGTCATGCGAAATGCCACATGGGATATGAGGAAAACAGTCCCGATGACTGAAGAGAGACATCTTTTCTTGGTTACCTAAATCAGGCTAACACCTTACCCACAACAACTGTGTATCCACTTGGGTTTGGATTTCTATACACACAATGTGCTGCAGTCACAATCCAGTCAGGTCTTATCAGAGATCCACCACAGATATGTCCACCCCGCACACGGAGAGAAACCTGCCACGGCCAGGAGTGGGGACTGGCATCATCACCATTAACCACTCGGGAGAAAGCAGGACGCACGCCACATCCTACATGTAGTGAATGAAAACAATGAGAAAATACCGATCATAATTCAAAACTAATTCCAAATTATTTTATTATGCTTTTAATTATTTTTTTTCTCTTGATTTCTTCAAAATTTAACCGGCAACCGCATAGAGGTACACATTCGCGTGTTCCTAATGCCAACAATAAGAAAATAATAAAAAAAACAATAAGAAAATATACATATTAGTCTCTCCAGACACGGCAAGGAGTGGGGACTGGCGTCATCACCATTCACCACCCGAGAGAAAGGAGGACGCACACCACATCCTAGGAGCAGTTAGTTTAAACAACAAGCGCTTAATGAAAGCTGTATCTTTCATTGATTTTGTTTTTTATACGAGAATTAAATGTATTGATATGATAATGTTATTTAATTTCGTAACTATAAATAACATAAATCGTATAAGTGAACTGAGCTAAGATAAATATAATGCCAAGCTAGCCGTTCGCTCGCGATCTTGTCTATGCAAAAGTCCATGAGGGTGTGGTGCATTATCGCACGGTTTACTGCAGATGTTTGGGATCCTGTCTTGCAGTTCGAATCACGAACCTTTAGTTGACTTTGGTCGGTTTCTTGGCGTTTTCTTTGCTTTTTTTTGGCTTTGCTACTGGAATTACCATGCAGCGCTTTACAAAATGCTGCCATGTTATAACCTTTGTACAAACAAGCAATGATATTATGAACCTTCTTGAAAAATATTGGTTGTTTAGCGTTTACTTGATCAACTTGATTTCCAACAACTTAACTGTTCAATCGAGTCCTATTCAGTCTTTTTTTCCCGTACGACATACTGAAGCTTTGCAGTTAACGTAAAAAAAAGCAAAGAAATGAAAAGTTTAATTCCATCAAGATATCAACCTGTACTCTATCCCGTGAGAGATTTTGCTGTTTTACTAGGTAGGTAGATATTGTCCGAAAACTTTTTTTTTCCAGGAGATATGAAAAGAAAAACATTTTAGGGTGTTCATGATCTTAGTAAGTTCAGATTTCGCATATTACCTCAGCTAATCACCTATGAGAATTCTTTTTTGAGTACACTCTATACCTTTTAGAAAATATTCTTAGAAGCGTACCTCTGAACTTAAGCATACTTTATATAAGGCGATAAAATATTAAAAAAAGTATTTTCTAAGCGGCTGAATTCTAAATCAAAATTGACGAATTCAACTGTGACAGTCTGGAAATCAGATTGAAATTAAAAGTGTCTCACTTACCTTCGGTAAGGGAAGGTTCGAATATTACCAGAGCCAGTAAAATAAGGGAGATCATCTTGGCATAAAGAGATCCTCTCTCTGTTCATCTCTTTTCGAGAAATGGACCTTATAATATAATCTCTTGACGTCAGTCGTGTGGGTATCTGCTCACGTTCGCTGAAGCTGATTCTACTTGGAAACGTTTTTCACCAAAAGAACCTAGCACTGTTTAATCATAAGGGCACTGAACAATTTTTGTCAAGTAAACTTAATAATTTTTGGATCGCACAGTGCTAACAGATGAAAAGGTGTCCTCGGCCGGAAAGAAAGACTTCAAGCTGAAGTGTTTTTTCAGTTGGCACTCGTGAGTGAACGTTGATCATTACTATTGATTCTACCCGTAAGGACCCTTCAAAGAAAAAAAAAGAAGATTGAAGCTCTTGCCGTTTTCTATTTATTGGCTTAAATAATTCAACCTTTGTATCTATTGAATTCATCGGGATGTTTTTGCAAACAAATTCGATTGGAAAGTTGTGTGCAGCGACAAAAGTGTGTTTTCCTTTTTTCTCTCCTTTTTAGATATGAATAGAGCACATAGCAGACTACTCTAAACCAGTTAGATATAATAAGAACCGTAGTTTGTAATCTTTTACCAGAGGAAAACAAATTAAAAATAAAGAGTAACAAATTGAAACTTTAATCAAATGCAACTCAGTTTAATTAAAGAAGTCGGATTTTCAATTTTCAAGGGAACACCGAACTATAGTATGGGGCCCAGTTCACGGCCACTTTGGACGTAAACTTTGCCCAGAGCTATTGTAGCTTCCACATCAAGTTTTTTGGTTAAAAGCTATCGACTGGTCAAAACTTGATTTGCTCGAACAATAATAAAAATAAAAGCTCCATTTGGTGGCCCAGTTCCTGGCAACCTGCGCCCAGTTCTCGGCCACTAAAAGAGTGTACGCAATTCCCTGTATGAAAAAGGCCTAATTACTTTTCTCAGACATAAAATCATTTTTAAAACTTATTTCTGTTATTACGATCACATAATGTTTAGAGGCTTTGTTTTACCTAAGAAAAGAAAGCTTGTAATGCGCTTAGTTGCTCTCCTAAATGCAGGTTTTGGCCAAACCACGGAGTTGTGTGATCACTGTATTCAGATGGTTTATTTTGCAGTGAAAAGGTCTTGAAAGAGTTAGGTTTTGTAAACAAGAGTACTAGTCAAGTCAGAACTTAGAGATTTAATTCATCTTTATTTTTAAACATTCTTTCGTTCATTCTGGCCACGGCAGATTAAATTGCGTTAAAAATTAAAGCGCTTAGCTGTGATTGCGAGAAGTGTGGCCGAGAATATACGCAATAGTCGCACGGAAATATTTCGAAGTAAATTAAGGCCGAAAAATACAACAGTTCAACGAAACGTGTACGAAAGGAGAAAGCTGGATTATTCTACGCTTCATATATATGCCAAAAATTGGCTCCTTTGGTTAGAACATTCGGACAGAATACGAATTTAAGCACAACTATGATTTTTAAGGAGTTGTAAACAGACAAGTTTTGGGAAAAACAAATTCACCGACCTTTCGCGTGAACTGAACGTGTGAGCGTTCTATAGCGAATTGGAGGACAAGACTCAAGATACTTAAAGCATAAGAACCAGTCTATCGTTTGAATGAAATAACTTTTCCTTTCAATTCATTTGTGGCGCGAAAAAACGCGTTGAACAAAAAGTGGCCGAGAATAGGACGGGGCCGAGAACTGGGCCACATACTGTACTCGTGATATAAAGCAGCCTTTTTTGGCCTATAAAGAAAACATTTTTTTCGTCGCCACAACAGAATTACCATAGAGCAATTATCGGAATACAATCTAGCGAAATGCTTACATGTGTTAGTTGCCAACTTCTTACGAATAAACAATGATCATGGAAATTAACTGGTTCGCTTTGTTAAGTGATCTGATGTAGCCTAGTTTGCTACTACAAGCATTTACACGTTCTAAAACAGCAAGACTCCTCGGGAAGGGGGGAGAAGTGTTACTCTCTAAAGTGAACTATATGGGGAGGATCCGTCAGGGAGGCAGGTATATGAAAGGTTAGGGATTTCGTCGTGCGCAGAAACAAAAGTGTGTTTTCCCTTTTTCTCTCTTTTTTAGATATGAATTGAGCATTTAGCAGACTGCTTTTTATCAATTAAGTATAAAAAGAACCGTAAGTTGTAATATTTTACCAGAAGAAAATAGATTAAAAATAAAGAGTGACATAAATTGAAACTTTAATTAAATGCAACACCGTTTATTTAAAGAAGTCGAATTTTCAATATTCAAGGGAATACCAAACTACTCGCGATATAATCAGCGTTTTTCAGCGTATAAAAAAAATTTCATCGCCACAGCAGAATGTTTAACAATTATCGGAATACAATCTAGTATAAGAAGAACCATGAATCGGATAACGTTTTGATGTTGATGCCAACTGATGGTTGTTTATTAATCGGTCTTGGCTTATGTGGAGTATCCTGCACTCTTCAAATTTTTGCTTTACAATTTTGATATAAATCTGCCTTAAGGTGGCTCGAAGGGGTTAACACATCCCCATCTTTGGTATTCTATTGCAGCTACACCATGGCAACGTTATATGAGGTCAAAGAAACCTTATTTTTTACCGATTGAGGCTAATAACTTAAAAACTAGACGGTGAAAGTTTTTGCTTTTCATATGTTTTTGTTTACTAAGCAAAACAAACAATCTAACATCAACGTCAATGATAGTTGGTGATAGATGATGATAGTTAGGAGAGAATCAACTATCATCGACTATTATGCGCCGTTTGACCAGGGCTTAATGCTACAACCGGAAACAGTGTCACATCTCGATCTCATTTTTCAAGTTTAACTTTGCTTCGCCTCTCCAACACTAACTTGTAAGCCTTCTGCTTACACTACTTTAACGGGAAAATATGTTCGCTACAGTGTGTTTCTTGTGTTTCCACTGTACATAGTCTCATAGCATATTTTAACTTAGATCTAAATTTTATTATTGTAAATAGCTGTTTATGCTTTTTCCGAGACGAAAGTTTGAGGCAGAAATCACTTTTCAAGGTGATCTAAACTAAAACATGGCATTGACTTAATTTTGACAAATTCGCATTTTTAATTCGCGCCAACAATTCAATGAGAAGCGCTCGATTTTCTAAAGGCGATCTATTAAAGTTTGTCCTTCTTTCAAGGTAATTCCACTGAACTAAAACCTGCACTGAGATTTTTGTCAAACTTTGCCATTGATTGTTTATCTAATAGGAACTAAAATTTTGAAATAAAATTGGGGGGTACCCACGTTGTTTATACCCAATAAATCCTTATAAAAACATTATGATTATAGTCATGATTTCCTTCTAAATTCACGTTTCTGACATTCATTGTTTCTTATATATTCTACACTGAGAATTGGCAAATGTTTATTTTACAGAAACAAAGATATTACTCAGTTCAAAGTAACGGAAAAAATGATTGGTCACGATACTCGAAATTATGCGCAGTAGCGATGCGCAATGCAGTACCGGGGAATGACCTTGACATACACATCTGGGCGGTTTGCTAGAGCATCACAGAACTGCGTATTTCAACGTGATGTTTTGTCTTCTGAGCTTCGAACTTCTAATGTGCAGCCCAGCCTTCAATATGGCTACCTACAATTCCAAATACCTTTATATTTGCTTAAGCGGCATCATTTTCTCTCATCAAAACTATATGATATAAAAAAAAACCTTTTTTTCCTTTCGTTCTTGAACCATTTAAGTAAGGAGTAAAGGAGTGGAAGGGGAACCGAGAAAGGGAAACGAGTTTGACAATTTGAGGTCAAGGAGGTCAAAAACTATACCAGCCTTTAATTAAACAAACATGTTTTGCCCAACCTGATTACCCGGTATATCTGAAGACTAGCTGCCTTGAAACAATGGCGAGGAAAAATATTGTAAATTATCTGTTTTGTGTACGGCAAGGTCATACCAGGAAATATTCAGTTCCATTTAGCACCAAACCTCAGGCAAATACTGAAGAACGCACAATGCGAAAAAGCTTGAGTAATTCAGTGTAATGTGTACCTTACAAGTCAAGAACAAAATCATAATATGGTACCTGAAAACAGAATCGATTAAAAAGTGCCTGATTATAAAACAACTCCATGTCTCATAAATGGAGGATACTACACAGTGGCGAGAAGATATGAATTTTATATCACGACAATATTCATTTACGTATGGTTTTAGCTCCAAAAAGTGGACTTTTTATGGTTTGACATTATTTTTAATATTCATTGTAGATACGAATAGTACAATAACATCAGTGACCATCAGTATCAGCAAAGCAGAGCTTCAGTTGTAGGAATGATCAATGTTTTTGATCATCTGTCCCAGAAGGCCTTTTTTTTCTTCAAGATGTCTCCCGAAGGCTTGTATGATGTCATTCATGTGTTCGGCTATAGATGCACCGTTGCATTCTGGCGTCTTTTCACCATAACAATCGATGTAAGTGAGGAACACATCAAGGATATTGGAACGGTCATCCCAAAACTTCTTAGCTTCCGTGTAGCATGTGCGGCTCACTCTACCAGCACATTCCACATACGGGTCATATTCTGGAATAGTAAACAGAAACTCATAGGAAATTGCATTGTATTGGTTTCTTTGTTTTACTTCCTTAATAGAGCCTTTATTTTCCTGGCACAGAATGACAAATGAAGAATAATGAACAATGTAACCAAAGCAACAACAACATAGAAAGCACGACGAACGGCTAACGAGCAAAAAAAGGAAGTACGAAAATTTCCACCATTTTTACTACTTGAGTCTAATTGAAGGCGAGGACAGTTTCTAGTCGATTTCTGATCTAATTAACCTGCACGACAAAATGTGAATACATTTCACGTGGTCACACGTTTCAGCTCGTTTCTGTAACAGCCCACTGTCAATCTTTCTGTTGCAAAATACAGGATTATTCTATGACTAACAGTGAAAGACTTCTTTACTTAAAGCTGTGTTAACTCACCAATACTGTGCAAGTTTTCTTTCTTCATTATTCCTGAATAAAAATAATTAACAAGTAGAAGTCAGTCTTATTTGTTAACAACACTGCATGGTGATATAGCAAACTTATTACAGTTTTTGCGGCCTCGATCGCATTTGTAAAAGCCTTATCACAAATAACTTTGCTCCTTTTTTTTATTTCGTTATCCTTACCAGATTCGTCGACCACCATTTTCAGTTTCTCATAAAGAAGTGGTTCCTTGCACAAGTTAGATTTTCTGGTAAGCAAAACACGTTGGAGGTGATAAGCTCTGTAGAAGTCCAAGATTTCACTGGAGCCCAATGTGGAATTAAAGGGCCTCGTTATGCAAGGATACATGGCCTAGGACAAAAGGTGTTAGAAAATCGATAAAATCTTTGTCATAAAACACCGAAACGTTTTTGACTACTTCTGTACATCTTTGGAATAAATGGTAGCAATATTTAAGAAGACGCTCGTACTGTTTCTAATAAGTTCATTGTGTCAAAATATCCAGACAACAAATGACACAACCGAAGTCGGAAACAAGAAATATTTCGGTATTAACCGATACCATCATCAGACTAAACATGCACATCCAAGGTTGGTCCTAAATGGTGTGTCACAATTAGAAAGCGAAGCAAAAAGAAGTATTCTCACAAAAACATTTAAGGCAAAATTCTCTACTGGATTTCTAAATATTGTTTAACGTAATCAGCAAACTCGTAGAATATTTCATTTTCTATGTACTGGAACTATCAACAGGCAATGTGTTTAGTTCTTCAGGGTGGAAATATTTTTGTACTTGCCAAAACGGACTTGAATATTCAGATAACGCTCTTTCTTTTTTCTCGTTTCATGCTCAGTTTATTTGTGATTAATATTTTGAACGACTCTTGAATAAATTACAACAAAATATATGTAGTGTTTAGCACAAGTCCCAAACTTTTTAATGACGTAAAGAACATTTGTATAAAAGTGCAGAAATGACCGGCTTGAAAGCTTGTGGGGTCGTGTTCTATATACAGCTATTTCGGGAAAGGTTGTCAAAAAGCACACAAGTGCACGCGACACTGTATGTGCTGAATTCAAATGAGATATTAAGACATGACACGAATTTGCCCGTTTTCTTTCTCTTCTGACATTTAGAAACAAGGTATTTTTAGCCACACTGAGTTTAAGAAGAATTTTTCTACTCAAAGACATACGACAGTAAAATGAAAGCTACAGATAAGGCCCCCTGAGAGGAA
The DNA here is from genome assembly GCA_963693305.1 of Meandrina meandrites. Classification (NCBI taxonomy): domain Eukaryota; kingdom Metazoa; phylum Cnidaria; class Anthozoa; order Scleractinia; family Meandrinidae; genus Meandrina; species Meandrina meandrites. The sequence goes on from OY855904.1 coordinate 20,822,908, forward strand.
AAACAAATTCTTCACGTGCAAAAAATACAAACTTTTACATTTCTCCAAGGCCAATATGCAACATTTCAGTGAATACCCAGCCCACCTTTCGGTCTTGTCGCGTGCACTTTGTCCGGCAACCTTTCTCGAATTAGCTGTATAATAAACAATTTATATACAGAATATAAATTAAAATTCGTAACCGATATACCAGATGAAAAATTAAAGCCGAAAATTGGGAGTCCGTATACTAATAACCGTGTTGCTCCACTCGGAAAAACTAGATAATGACAGAAAATATCAGATCAGGAAGATCAGAACTTTTTGCTTCAAGTATAACTGCAGAATACAACATGCAATTTACAACAAGAAAACATATTTGCACTGATTAGGCTTTTTTAAACCGCGGAAAGTTTGAATCAAACCTTAAAGGCGTCACAAATGACGGTTTCCGTCGGTAGGTTTTGTCCTGGTTGATCAGCATGAGTATTTATTAAAATACATTCAACAACTCTCTCATATGCTGCCCTATTTTCCACATCATTCCCCCAGACAGAGGAACAAAGGAAGGCAATGGTGATAATGGTAAAACACGTCAACAGATGCATCGTGCATGGACTGAAATCAGAAAGAAAAAATTGCACTATTATGTGTTGCATACACCCTTTTTAATTATAAGAACGTTGAAGCTAAGATTTACCAAAATCTTAAATACATACCGGAGAAATAAGCTCGGTCTTCTGTCTTCTATATTTAAGAACAAAACCTCTTGTTGGCAACGATTTCTTTTTCTCTGAATCTAACACTTTTTTCTGTACGAGCTATTCACAACATCTAGTGACATCTGACTCAAAAATCTTGCGCGAGGTCTTCTATTGGGACCACGTATAAACTGTCAATCATCTGTCAAAATGTCAAAATTCTTGATTTATGCTTACGCGGTGACCTGCACAGTCCATTTTACGAACAGGTGCAGCTTTGTAGAAGACTACTTTTATGTACGTTCCTTCCCGTGAATAAACATTGTCAAAATCTTTTTCTTTTCAAAGTCTTACTACGATCCCGAAAATGCCTGGTCAAAACAAAACAGCACGAGCAATATAAAATTTACAGGAACATTTTTACAGAATATAATTAAACTTTAGTAACAAGGTTATACAAAAAAGTAAAACTATAGATTATTATGAAATCAAGTCAAACAAACCACTTTACAAGATACTTCGGAGAAGAAAAGGCGTGTCACTACACTAGCTCTGATCCAGCCCACTTCCATATTTTAATACTAAGTTGTTTACGATTTTCAAGTCAAACCAAAAGTGTTACCATCTGTTCCTGCGCAGACAGAATTCTTAATAATATTTATCTTTTAATTTACACATCATACCACTAATTTATTCCTGGCACGTCCAACTCAAGGTTTAAGAATAGTTATTTTGAATATTGTAAGTAGCTAAGCTCGCTACAGCTTCTTCTCGGATAAAGCATAGTTTGAACGTAGAAAAAGTTCCAACGTTGAAAAGTTAATCTGGATTTTTAATTGAAAGTGGCAATTTAGGAGCTGTTTAAAGTGTACTTTTAATGATTCTTAAGAGTGGCAATTTTAAGAAATGCTTTAAGAAGCAATTTTAAAAACAGTTTTAAGTGGCACATTCAAGGACTCTCAGAAGTATAAATTTTAAGAGCTGTTTAAAGTGCACTTTTAAGAACTTTTAAGAATGGAAATTTTTAAAACTGTTTAAGTGACAATTTAAAAACAGTTTTAAAGTGGCACATTTAAGGACTCTTTAAAGTGCCAATTTTAAGAACTGTTTAAAGGTCACTTTTAAGGAATCTTAAAATGGAAATTTTAAGAACTGTTCAAGTGTCAATTTAAAAACAGTTTAAAGTGGCACTTTTAAGGACTCTTAAGAGTACAAAAAGGGACAAGTTAAAGTTAAATTTACGACTTTTGTATACCCTGCATTATATAAGGCACTTTTGGTAACCTGTTTTAGAAATTTTTACATAGAGAACTTGGCGCAGATGCAGACAATGATCCAAAGATTGCCTTATAGTTCGAACCTCATAGTGATTTCCTCAATGAAACTGCCGTTCAGCTATGAGAAAAAGAAGAGCTGTTAAATTGATAGTGCACTGCACCCTAGTCACAATTGAAGTTCAAAAATATCCTGAGGCAATCTCTTGGTCCACGTGCAGCTGTCTTCTATGTCCACTTTAAACAACACTTTTTTGGTACAGCCATCAAACTGCCCACTGGGATGACCGGCTTTACAATTGTAATCTTGTTCTAAAAGCCGCTTAAATCTCTCAATAGCTTCCACGTTCTTTGGGACTTGTTTTTGTTGACGCAGCCATTCTCACAGTCGCCCCTAACTGATTTCAAAACCCCTTATAAAAGTGGCTTCAAAGAACATTGTGTCTCTTACAGTGGCGAAGACAGAAGTAAAAATCTAGAAATAAATAAATAAAGAAAGAAAGAAATGTAGAAATAAAGAATCTTTGTGTCAGTGTTGATGCCTTGGAATAAAGTAGTTTTACAGAAATCCAATTTCTTAATTAAAATCACATTGCCAAGGAAATAACCAAACTTGCTGCGTTAGTAAAATTATGAAGTTAAAAAGATTTTGGATAAAACACTGCACAATAAACTTGTCACCAAAATGTCATGTAATAAGGTACAGTGGAACCCCGTTAATACGGACACCAAGGGGACAGGCCAAATTGTCCGTATTAACGGGGTGTCCGTATTAAGCGGGGTCTCAGAAAAAAAGTCAGGGATACTTGTTTTCTCGAAGCAAAGACGAAGACAAACGTTTTTACGGCAACGAAACGTTGTTTAATTGTACTGTAACTGTAACAAATGGAAACTGTGAACTTTCTGACTACAATTAATAGTTTTTACGAAACCTTACGATCTACTCCTACACTCGAACTAAACTTTAATAAACTCAACAGTGGAATTATTTCACAATGTCGCAACTTCACTATATACAAGAAATTAAGACGGAATCCGCCAGCACTTCGAGTAGTTATTGGACAAAATTATGTACCAAAATTATTTACACCTTATTGCAAGCTTTTGTGTTACTGCTTCAAATATCTTATCAAAAGAAGTCTTTTCTAACAACACCAAACATCGGAAACCGGTTTCGAAGTTCCGCTGAATTCCACTAAATCGCTTAAAAGACGTGAGCTTTTGCCTATGAGTTTCCCTAATGGTCGCGGGTCGCGGGTCGCGGGTTTCAAGTCGCGTGTCGCGGGTTTTAAAGAAGTCGCGGGTTTTGAAAAAGTCGCGGGTTTTGAAAAAGGTCGCGTGTTTTTAAAAAGTTGCGAGTTTTCAATAGAATGCATTCATTTCTCATTAAAATTAATTCAAATGCTGCTGCTTATTGAGAAGTGATAAATAATAAAATAAATTTTCAACGAGCAGTACATTGCTCTTGTTGTTGCTTTCAATTAAGAGTTTTTCACACAATTACAATTTCTTTCAGCTCATATATATGCGTTTTTTTGTAAACTTAGCAATTAAATTTTCTCTGTTGAAGTCAAAGCTAAGTTCTGAACCGTCTAAAAAATTCTCAACAAATTCTTACACCACCGCTGTCATTGTGGCCCACAAACTTATACCTTAAGTTTTTAAAGCTTAGTAATCAATGCTATCATAAATGCAATCTCCTGTCTTGGCGCTCACATGGTTGCCTTGTTTGCTCGTTCGGTTCTTGTCCAGAAGTGAGCGTATAACGCGTTTGGGAACTTTTGAGAGCCCCTAAGAAGCTAGCGTTGCTCATATATATATATATATATATATATATATATATATATATATATATATATATATATATATATATATATATATATATATATATATATATATATATATATATATATATATAAGTATCTTATATTTTTTTTGCCAGCGGAGTACAAGCTTTACGTAAGCTTAAGCTTACTTACATCAATTTGATGGTTCTCGAGGTGCTGGAAAACGAGCTTCTTGACTTGCTCTCTATCCAGGCTCAGTTGGTGGGCTGCCGACGTATAAAAACAATCGCCATCACCTCTCGGATCGAAGGAAATAAAAAAAACCCATTTCTTTAGTCGCTGACGAAGCAAAAACATTCCTTGCTGACTCTCCATTCTAGAATGCGTAATTTTACAATGCACCGTCGCACACTATCATCCGGGCTCTTGCTTTTCAGATCAAAAGGCGGGAAAACCGAAGGTGCTTTCCATTTTTACAGTCTAAGCAGTCGGACTAACCGAGATAAGCTATTGCAAAATTGAATTGAACGGTCCTTTCCATTTTGCACTCCGTTCCTCTGTGCCACGTGTGTACTAACCAGTTTATGGAAATGGAAAGATAAATTCCGGTACGATCAGGGCGACCAGTCAAACGATTCATTTTATTAACACTAATTTCAAACATTCGCTTAAATTTTATAACGTGTAGATTCTGTTCTTCGTTATATTCCTATAATGCAGTCTTTTCAAAACCCGCGACTTTTTCAAAACCCGCGACTTCTTCAAAACACGCGACTTCTTTAAAACCCGCGACACGCGACTTGAAACCCGCGACCCGCGACCCGCGACCATTAGGGAAACTCTTGCCTATAGCTTGTGAACTTTGAATTTCATTTTCTCAGGCTCTGATAAGAAATTGTTGTACCAAAATTATTTACACCTTATTGCAAACTTTTGTGTTACTGCTTCAAATATCTTATCAAAAGAAATCTTTTCTAACAACACCAAACACCGAAAACAAATTTCGAATTTCCACTGAATTCCACTGAATCGCTTAAAGACGATTTTACAAAATGGCTGCACGTGAGAATTTGCCTATAGCTTGTGAACTTTGAAATTCATTTTCTCAGACTCTGATAAGAAGTTGTTGTCGGTGTTATCAGGGATTATTACTTACATCTTTACCTTTTATTTAGGGTAGAAAATAACGCAATAGGATTTAAATTATTCTGGTACTCGATTTTTGTCCAACTTAAATTACTCGACGTCCTGGTGGATTCCGTCTTAAACGCATTTCAACAGCAACAGAACGTTTTCTATAAAGTTTCTTTTGTAACTGAAACTCGTAACCGTTCTTAAACTCTACCAACACATTTGAAAAAGTCGGTAACTTTACTTTGCACGGAAGCTTTTAGCTTGCGAAACAGGCGACCGCTGCTTCAAAAAGCAAAGAAAGTGAAAGGGTCAAACACCGGAAGTCACGCTATTAAGCTTCTCTTTGTAACAAAATGGTTTTAACTCTTCGAATTCTGTCATTATTTGACCAGGGTCCAATGTCTTCAAGTTAGCAAATAATCGCGACAATGAAAATTTACAGTGCACAGATAAATAGTGTCCGTAAAGCGGGGTTGACAATGTATAAGAGTTTGTCACTCAGGACACGGAAAAGTGTCCGTTGTCCGCAATAACGGGTGTCCGTATTAAGCGGGTTTATTTAAGAGAAAATGTATGAGGTTTTCGCTGGGAACAACGAAACTGTCTGTAATAACGGGGTGTCCGTATTAAGCGGGTGTCCGTAAAGCGGGGTTCCACTGTAATGTTTTCAGTATACAGGCGGAATCTCGTTGGCAATAACGTACCATTCATATAAAAGTTCACACTGGTCAACCAAACCATTTCCCAAAACCAAAGCGTTTACGACAATTTATTCCAAGAACAGACCAGGCCATGAACATAATTGTCGCTCCCGTAAATATCTAAAAGCGAAACGCGCAAGTTTAAAAAAGTAGAATGCGAATGATTTTACCAACCCCCCCCCCCCCCTCCTCCCACGAGGCTCCGATGACATCAGCGATTTATGAGAGAAAAAGACAACCTCGTTCCCAGGGTCTCTCTCTCCCCGCCCCCAAGAGCGAGAGAAGAGAGACCCTGGTTGCGGCTGGTCACGTGATCTGGGTGACAAACCAAAACCGCAGGGAGGGCTGTTCCTCAACAAAATTTTGTCCACCGTTTCTGTTATTGGACGATTGATAAATTTTTTTCGGCGTTTGCACTGTATTGCACTGCGACATGACCTTAATGCAACATACCGGAGCCAAGTGAAAAAAGTGTTTATTTTGGTGGCAACACTTTACGCTCTCCTGTAGGCTTAGTATTGACAAAAGCAGTCTAAGCCGCCCTCCCTTCCACGAATTTTTTGTCACCACCCAAATTCTGGGTGGCACGTGACCAGCCGCAACCAGGGTCTCTCTCTTCTCAGAGAGAGACCCTGGGAACGAGGTCGAGAAAAACACGGAATCTAGCAACCTCGTTCCCAGACCCCCTCTCCTTTTCCTCCCTTTAGGGAGGAAATGAATGGAGATAGGGCCTTGAAACGAGGTTGGGAATCTAGGCGACATTTTCGTTTCAAAAAAATGCTTTAGGAACACCGGACGTTTTAGAAAGTGTTGTATGAAAATCGTCCTCCATTCCAGTTTGTTGGTCTGAGTCTAGTCTGAGTCATGACGTCACATTTGCCGTAACAGTTTATCGGTAGGATACCTGAACTGCGTGCAATTCATTTGTTTCCTCGCGCTTGGCAAGCCAAGACAAGTCTTTTGCATCGTTTCATATCAAAACAATTAAGGGTTTGAAAGGTCCAAGTTTTAATAAATAAATTATTATTTTAAAAAATATTAAGGCATTGTGAGTGCTCTAATATTGGAATTCTATTCTTAAATATTTTCAAAAAAGAAACATTTATCTTCATATTTTTATTATTTTTTTTATAAAATGCTCTGGCTAAGATTTCTTTTTAAAGCTTAATTACACTAGCGTTCTTAATTTATAACATTCCAGTTGATTTTAATCCATACACCTTATACGCGAGGATATTTTGCGAGATGCGTAATAATAAGAGCAAAATAAGCATAAAGTCCGCGGTGCGCATTGACGTTTCTTATCTTATGTATCTTATCTTATCTTATCATATTTTTACTTAAGTGTCATATTTTGCGCGTTCTCGTTACCTAATACGGTAAAATGACGCAATAGAATAATAATAATAATAATAATAATAATAATAATAATAATAACAACAAGAATAACAAGAATATTAATAATCCATATTTAATTTATTCTCGTTGCGTTAGACAGCTAGCAAAATCATTTGAAAACTTGTTTCAAAAACTTGGCGTAAGAGTTACATAATAATAAAATCTCCTGGTTGACGGCTTTGTTTATTACCTAGTTACCCTTCTGCCTCGCTGACAAGGCTCAGCTGACATAGCCTGTGTACAGCCACCCCTTCCCTCCTTTTGAGGAGGGGGTGGCTGTACACAGGCTAAGCTGGCATTAAAAAAACGATGAAAAAAATTATTATTTAATTTCTATCATCATACTGAAAACCAGAGCCCGGAGTTGGTATGTCGACCCCTCTATAAGCTATACAAGATAGTATGTAACTGAAAGGTACTGTACTAAAATCTCGATTAGTGGGTGTGGCCCGAATTAATTTTCACCCCTAAGAGGAAGCACAAAATCAGCGAAGTCGCACATAGCTCTTGTCATTTTTTGGGCTTAATACGCTAAAAGGTTTCGGTCTGTAATTTGGTCTGGTTTTTAAGGGAACCACAGCTAGATAGTAGAGCTGCAAAAGCATATTAAAACCATGTAGGTAAAGGCAACAACTAGATAACTGATTTGTCTTGATTTTGAATATCACATAACTCAGACGGGTTTCTTCGCCAATGCTTTGAGAAGACTTGAAGAATCATGGAAACCTGTCAAATTGCAATACCCCAGCTATGAATGTTTTCAGACAGTAGATGGTGGAGGAAAGGAAGTCAGACTGTTTTACTTCTGGAATAGCCTACGTGCTGCCTCTCCTATATTTTTCCTTGTCCAACAACTATCTTGCATCCTTTTTCGCCCTCTTTCACCCTGGGTGGCCGTAATTGTCATCCGGAAGAGCTTTATTTCCTTCCTTGAGAAGTTTCCCAACTTGTGAACTCTTGCAAATCGGTGGATGTGATAAGTTTCTCTCGTTTTTTTATAAGCTACATTCAACCCGATTAAAACGAGAAAGAGTTTTTGTTTCTTTTAGAAAAGACTGCAAGGAATAGAAATAAAATCACTTATTTATTGTGATAAATCTTAAATTTGATGCGTCGACAGATTCCGATTGTTTTATGTTTTTATATTTAATGAGAGCCCCCGCAAACGAGGAAACGTTACGAAGAATATTGTTTCCTCATTGTTGCTTTCTTGGCGCTTGTGGGGAAACTTTTGCGGCCAAAATGAAAAAAAAAAGAGATAAGATACTTGCTTCCCCGACAAATTTGCGTGCGCGTAAACGGAAAGAACATTAAGGGAAATAGGCATCCGTAGCAAAGTTTGGGCAACATCGTTTTCGAAGGCTTTTATCTTTTAGCACGTATATTCGTATAGGGTATTTTCTAAACGAAATTATAACTTGGCAAATAGAGACCAGTTTGGATAATTTGGAGGCTCTATTGCTCTGGTTAAAGTGAGGCGTGAGGCGAGTCGCGGTTTCAGCTTTTTCATCATGAGAAGTTTTCGATATACAGCTTTTGGCTATCTTTTAATTCGTGTGTTAAGTGAAACTATATTTGAATTTTAAACAGAATTAGTTTTAGTTTTGTTTAACAAATAAAGAAGGAGATATCGCGTAATTATGCTGTCGTAAAGCACCAGAGAACTGAACGGAAGACAGCACGAACCGTGAGCGAGTGTTTTGTTCACTCTTCGATTGCTTTCAAATGACCCGAGTGCTTTAAAAAAGTTTGATACGCTGATTTAGCTGGTTTCTATGTGCTATGGTACATTCTTTCAACGCGTGCCAAACAATAAAATATGTATTTCCCCATTTTATATCGATCCTACTAAAACATGGTCTTGAAATCAAGCAGTGCCCACGCAGACCCCAAACTATACGGTGTTCTGGTTAATCCATTGTCGACTGCAATTGCAGGTGTTATTTATCAAGGGAAGAATTCTCGGAAGGGGACTTCTTCAGTGGTGTAAGCATATAAATGATGGAATGACAGAACCGGAGCCGGCAAACCTACTGAAGACTTTTGAACACTGTAAAAGGCAGACGGCTTAACAAATAAAAGTGTAATCCGTGTTCAGCTACGCTAAGACGGTTTGAGATCTGAAAACGTTTAAAACTGATATGAAAGGCAGCTGCCTAAGGCCCTTCCACTTTAATTATTTTTTTTAGTCGTTCCTTTTATCATGGCGTGGGTAAAAAAATGAAATATTCACAACACCGCCTTTCCGTTTGCGTCAAAGATTAAAGCGGTTCGAAAAGAGCAGTAAATTTAAGTCTCTTATTGTCACGATTGTCGGTTTTTCTAAGGATTTGCCATCGTTATTCATTTAGTGGCTCCACGTTGACCCAAGTAGGCCTAGCAGGATCTCCTCAAAAATGATAAATAAGTGCTGCTATGTGGACATCTCTTAATCGCTAAGTACATTTACCTGGACTTAAACGACGTTTGAATTATTTACTCGATACTGACGACATTCAGAATTCAAAGAAAAACAAACCGAAATCATAAACACTTTCACTAAACATTAATTTTTAAACATTTCAAATATTAAACGTACTTTTTTTGGTTTCAGCTAAAATTTTTTCAGAGTACCGTCGTAGAAAATCACTCCAGTGTTTCGTTAGCTGTGACTCTGTTCATACCGTTGCCAACGCTTTCATTTTCACCCGAGCTGACTCCCTTAAAAAAAGTTGTTGGTTTACTGATTGCGAAGGTTGTTTTTAATCGACGTCTGCGACGAGACAAGCCTAATGTCTTGTACAACGCCAGCCGAAACTTTTCACTTCTCCACACGTAAACGCAGGGATTTAGAAACGAGCTCAAAAACATCGTTGTGAAAGACCAGCGAAATCTCGTGTAGTCGCTACTGCCCGCAAGTTGAAACCACGTATCAGGCAAAAATAGAATCACCGATACGCCGATCAAAATCGCCAAAGTTCGGTTTGTCAGATGATCATGCAGCACCATGGTAACTCTGTAGTTGTAAGAAACAGACTGAAATTGAGAAATAATTTGACGGCGTTGTTTTCTTGCGATGAAATATATCTTCATGTACATGGCGAGAAACGTAAGCAGCATCACCAAATGAAAATATGGGGCAGGTTTTTTTAACGGGGTATAGCAGAACATAATCGCCATCACGATTGAAAACCCCCATACAATGCCCACGATCAGGGCGATGTTTTTGCCTTTCATAAAAGTGCCATACTCTAAAGGAAACCAGACAGCAAACAATCGATTTATCGTCAGCGACAAAAGATTAAGGAACGAAGAATGCAATGCAACGTACGAAATGAGCTTGAACGTTTCAAAGTCTTTAGCGCGCCATTCTTGGTTCAAATAGTAGATGTACACCGGCTGAGCAACGGAACACACAGTTAAATCAGCAACACTGAGGCTAAGTATGAAATAGTTAACACCTGTTTGAAGTCTTTCGTTGCGGTAGATGACAAAACACACCAGTAGGTTTCCGACCGCTCCGGCAACTGACGAAAATGTGTTGACAATCGAAAGAATCCAAATGGTTAACATTGCAGGTTTAGCTGATTCTGCCGTTTGTATGCACGCGAAGAAACAAAATGTCTTTTTGTTTGCAGCTCAGCTTCACTCAAAGAACTTGTTTGGTCGGATTTTTCAATTTGTCTTTGCCACAGGAAATCACTTCCCTAGTGCTTTTATTATAATCAAATAACATTTCGTTTTTCATGCAGAAGTTATCTGCTTAATTAATTAGGCGCTATTTTGACTAGCTTTAACTCTGTTTTGTGTTTCACTGGACTTCCTCTATTGATTTTACTCTCATATTAAAAAAAGACAAGTGCGATCCGGAAATTAATCATGTTTCACAAGCCTGTTCACCTGCAAACGCGATCCGCACTTTTTAATGATTATTTCGAGAATCTGCCGGTACATAATTTAGACGACGCCCCTTATAAACAGCTGATAGTTTTCGTTATTCTCCTTATCTACCTGCTTAATGAGGTATAGATATTGTAATGAGAAGTTTGATTTTGATCTATCATTCTTTGGAACCTTGATAAAACACAGTTTTAAATGTTATTAGTAAACAGGGTAGGCGTTCTTGATTCAGATTCACAATTAATTTCCTTATCAGTATCTTGTCCTCTGACCAGATGAGTAACTGAAGGGCCTCTTTCTTCCTAACCGAAACACGCGCAAAACAAAATTGTCATCAACTTTGTTCTTCTTTCACTCGTCTTTCAGCTGCTCAAACGGGCGCCAAGCGCGGGAAAGTGCACGTGACAAAGTCTCGTTTTCCTTTTTCTTTTTTAATTTGTGTCCTATTCAAGTTTTGGCGCGAGTTTTTTTTTTAAAACTAATCACTGCGCGTCCCGGCCCTATACCCACCTAGGGTTATGGTTTAAATGAAATAAATCACTGCGCGTAGTAAGGAAAACCCAAAGCTATTGTAGATTGTTTACTCCCGATAATTGACTGAAAATCGCTCCAACGTGATGCTACACTAAACGATGTTTTTTAAAATCAATTTTTAATCCATTGTTAACGCAGCTTTTTTTGTGGCAACTATATGTTATAGAAGGGGAATTGGAAAATAATTAGTCCAACTACACGCTTCATCTAGCTACCGATTGAAAGTTTTATCTCCACATTTATTCACGCTGAAGTAATCAAACTTATATTGTAAGTGGAACATGTACCATAATCATTCATTTTAGTGGTATCACGTGCCAGTTATGATGTCACATGAAGCGAAAATGACGTCATACATTTCAAAAAGTCTTCCAACTTGGCTCAGCCATTTTGGATCAAATGTTTCGAAAATTTTTAAAGGGGGCCTCTGAACCCCTCGGCAGAATGTTTGTAAACTTTGCAAAGAAGTTAGCCTTATTTATTGAGGAACACCGAGGCCGTTTTTAAGTTACAGTAGAATCCCTGTTAAGTGGCCACCCCGGAGAAATGGCAACTGGTCGCTTAATAGGTGTTTGTCAGAAACTAGCATAAGGCCTTGTAGAAAGGTCGCGTTATTTCAATACAAAATAGCGTGAAGGAATCATGGAATCTCATGAAGACGGAAATAAACCTGTGTTTCAATGATTTTATCAGCCACCACTTTCTTTTTTTTTTTACTCTGGTCTGTACGAGCTTGTTGAAAACATCGTATTTTACATTCTTGCAAGGGGCAAAAGCAATAGAAGAACACTCATCGGGACGGCAGAAAGGTGGCCGCGGCCGCTTATAGAGGTAGCCGCCTAAAAGGGGGTTTACTTACAGTACTATAACGCTCAATGGTTGGCCGCTTAATAGGGGTTCGACTGTACAAACATTTGAAGCTAAATTTAAGGGTATTTTGACGGACTTATATGCTGCTGCTATTGTATCATCTCAATGGTTGGGAATATATATGATTTGTATAATACCACTCTTGTAGAATTAACAAAAATGGTCAAGCACCAGTTTTGTTGAATTTCGCTACAGACGCGAAATTATATTCAAGTAAATTGAAGAGTTTCCCAAACGACCGAACTTCTCTGTGCGGTGTGGTTTAGGAATGCAAGAAGAGTTTAGTAGCCAGGTTTAAAATTGGGTAATTTGAGCGTTCGCTAGCAAGTAATCCGATTTTCTCAAATTTCTCGCTCTGAAGTAGAGTTTCTTGCCGAAAAAGAAAACTACAGCAGGTTATGTTTTTCATAGCGCTTATTATGATCAAAAACTGATAGGAATGGATATTTCACTTCTGCCGCCTATTGCTCGATATCTCCTTAGCGTCATTCGTGAAATAGCTTGGAAGGGGGTTAATTCGTTTACCATTTCCATAATAAAAAAATATAAATCAGTAAAAGCTTGTTACAAAGTTATCATTCACAACTTGTTTGTTTGGTTTTATTCAATTCTACTTTAAGTGGTTGGAATGAACTTGAAGTGTTTAATGGCCACATTTGCGACGTAAAATCAAAATACGACGTTTCCATTTATTTGGAATAATGAAATTAAAAGGTGAATTTTAGAATAATTATGACTAAAAGCTTTGCAACTGATGAAATATAATGGAAATGTCGGAGAAAGAATAAATTTTGTTAATGTAAGTGTCCCATTAATGCCCCCTAATCAACCCCGATCGAGTAAAAGATTGGGAAAAAAACAACAGTTAAAACGATTAACGAATAAAGCAAAAGAGATAGGATTGCTTCGAGTTTGTGTAAATACATTGTTTTAACTTGTCAGCTTCTCAAACATTGCGATCGATTGGTGTGTGGCGTCAAAACAAAACATTAACTTTTAAACACTAATAACGGTGTCTTAAAAGATGAAGCCATAAAAGGGTAATCCAGCAACAAGGTTTAAAAAGTGGGATCCAAACTAAGCATAAAGTTAATAGATGGCAGGTGAAATAAAAAAACAACTGTCTTTCTGATTCCGTCAAGCAAGTCGTCCACCTAAAGAAACATAAATTGCCTGTCATGTTGCCTTTGTTTCATTCGCGTCACTGAGGAAAATAATGAGCTATATATAAATATATTAACAACAAGGAGAGCAAATACAAATCCCTTATAAGCATAACAACAAAGCAGCCGTCATCGTTCAAAGCAGCGTTTAACAAGAAGTTCTTAAAATGAACAAATGACTGCTATTGTTGTTTTCGTTTCTTTATGAATCGATGATTACATGTAATTTTAGGTGGATTTGAATGATGTTTAGACAATTTCAATACATGTCGACTACATTCAAGCAAAAATAAACTGAAATTATTTAATGGTTATCAGTGCCACTTTCAACTTTTTGATACATTTTGACGTTCTGCTGTATCAGAACAACGGGTAGTTTTCCTTCCAAATTTTTACAGTTCTCCGTGCACTCTGACAAAGCTTTTACATTTATGACTCTGACCCTGCCGGTGACAATATTTCCACTCTCATTCAAGGGACCTCCCTTGGAATTCTCGGTTCTGTCCACTTGTTTAACTATTTTCGATCGACGACCCCGGCGGGACAAACCTAATGTCTTGTATAACGCCAGCCTAAACTTTTCACATCTCCACACGTAAACACAAGGATTCAAAAACGAGCTCAAAAACATCGTCGTGAAAGACGAGCGAAATCTTGTGAAGTCTGTACTGCCAATGAGTTGGAACACCAGATCGGGCAAAAAGAGAACCACCGAAACGCTGATCAAGATCGCCAAAGTTCGCGTTGTCAGGTGATCGCCACGTACCTTGGTCACCCTGTAGTTATGGGCGATAGACTCGAACTGAGAAACGATTTGACGGCGTTGCTTCCTGGCGATGCAGAAAATCCGCAGGTACATTATGAGAAACATGAGCAACATTGTTAAGTGAAAATATGGAGCAGTTTCTTTTAGCGGGGATGAGATAAATGCGACCGCCATGACCGCCGAAAAAATCCATGCGATACACACGATCAGGGCGATATTTTTGCCTCTCATAACTGTGCCGTATTCGAAAGAAAACCAGATCGCACAGAGCCGATTGATCGTCAGCAGCAAAAGATTGAAAAACGAAAAATGTAGGGCAATGTACGAGACGAGCTTGAAAGTTTCAAAGTCTCGAGTGTTCCACTCTTGGTTTAAATAGTAAATGTAGAGCGGCTGAGCGATGGAACAAACCGTTAAATCAGCAACACTGAGGCTAAGTATGAAGAAGTTAACACCTGTTTGAAGTTCTTCGTTGCGGTAAATGACAAAAAACACCAGTAGATTTCCAGTAGTTCCTCCGACTGACAAAACTCCGTTGATGGTCGAAAGAATCCAAATGGTGAGGACCTGTTCCATATAAAGCGTCGAAGTAACTGGATCCACAAGGACTTTACGTTCAAAAAGCTCCACTGTTGGTGGATGGATGATCTGAGTGAAAGAAATACCTTCTTTGCTTGGTTTTCTGACAAGAAACTTTGGCTTAACTCCTACGATGCCTTTAATGCTTTTACGTGCATTCATTGCTTCCGTTTCCTCCAGTCAAATGTTCAACATCATAAAGAAACTAATCCTCTATTCCTATATAGGCACACCTGTGAACTACAAATGCGCATAAATCATTTTTACTTACTTAAGCAGTCAATCATCGAGGCGTTTCCTTTGCATGTCGCTCATAATACAGTTGAAAACCCTCAACAGAATATACCGTCTTGACTGGTCATGTAAATTAAAGACAAGCACTTGATTTCTAATTAAAAGGGGCCTTGTAGGTCTTATCGTTTATTACCTCATCTTATATCTTACGCCAATGAGAATCAAAGGAAAAGAGAGTCCAGCGAAGCCCTGAGACCCGATGGACGCAAATAAACTCAACGAGCTCGAGTGTTCACATCTTGTTGGATATCATCTCTCATAACACCACACGCCTTGTTTCCTTTTTCTCCTTTTTTAGGTGACAACTGCTAAGTTAATGATAATAAATTTTCGAGTACTTTTCTGAGAACGTAACATCGGAAACGCTTTAGATTGCAAACAAGGACACAGTTTAATCCGACAGCTTTGCAATCGCTGTTTGCATTTTTTAGGTAATATATCAAACACTTGAGAGAGTGTTTTAACATCTCATGGCATTTCCAAAAAGCGAAACGACGTGATTGGAAATGTGATGAAACACTTTCTCTATCAGATATAATCGAAACTAAAACTACATGAAAAAAGGGAGAAAAATGTGTCAGCTTAGGATGAAAGTTGCGATAAAGAATCGATAGAATAACAAATTCGTGTCACAGGAAGCATTATTTGACATTAATACTTTAAACCACCGCAAAGAAAATTAATTAACCACGGCGTGTGTACTGTTTTTTTTTTAATTAAACAACAAAGGTACATAAAAGCGGCACACCATAATTTCAATTTTATAAACGAACCTAACAAAAAATTCTCAGCATCAGTCACGAAGGTGGATCTGGATATGAAGTATCTCGAAGTTTGGTTTCAATCTCTTTTCGACTCCAATCAAACACTCCATCGAATTCAATTTTTAGTTTCGACGCCAGCTGTTTGAAAATTCCTCTTAAAAATTCATAATCTGGATCTTCCTCGAATTCTAATCCCTTGCAATAGTTGAGATAATCCTGAAATTCATTGGGAAGCTCGTAACAAAGCCGTTCTACGGAAATGGAAAGTTTCTTCTCGGTAATCAACTTATATCTCTCTTGGTCACTGCGTGCCTGAAGGCCCTGCCACGGCAAGGAGCCTTTACAGAAGTACACGAGGACATAGCCGATGGATTCTAAATCGTCCCTTCGACTCGGCTCCATGCCTTTATGTGCATTCACACTGGCGTAGCGGGTTGTTCCGGTGAGCTCGCGATTTTCCATTTGTCGAAATCTGATATGTTTAACGCGCTTGTCCCGGTACTTCTTGGCAAGTCCAAAATCAATCAAGTAAACCTAAGATACGGCATAGAAAGAAATATATTATGTTAGCATATAACCAAATGGTTGATAAATGGAAAACTCGCAATCTGATAGGCTACGCAGGTGTCTCTAACTTGTTATTAGGTAAAAGACGAAAAAGCAAAACCCATTATCTATATTGCATGCAGTTGACAGCAGTTCAATTAAAAGTAATACATTGACATGACATCAGTCTTAGACGGTAAGATAACTGCAAGCAATATTCCAGCATGATCTAAGTCAGTCTTATAACATAGGGCGCTTGCAAGCCCTATCTAATTCCGATTGAGCGATCATGGTATAAATCTTTATCTACGCACGGCCGTGCGTATATAAGATGACGTGTATAAGATGATTTTGTTTTTCAACATTTTCACTGAGTTGAAAAAAAGTGAATTCTGTGAATTTTCATTGACCATATTTAATATAATAGAAACGTTCTCGCTCAAACATGCTCAAAGTGCCGTGATGGTGGCGTGATTTCAACCAACCAATAGGAGGGTTGTTTTTCTTCGCGTACATTGTAAGAATTTTGAGCTTAATCACAAATAAAACCTGTTTTCGCGCTAAACTTTGCTGTAGCTATGTTATAAAAGAATTGGTTCATGCTTTTAGCTGTGCGTATATCGAGTTATGGTTGCACTTGGGAAGCCGGTTTGGAGAGCACTCAAGAAGCTAGAGTTGCACTCGGCTATCGCCTCGAGCAACTCTTATGCTTCTTTCGTGCTCTCCAAACTTCCCGCGTGCATCCATAACTCGATATACGCACGCTAAGCATGAACCAATTCTTAATTCTATCACGGCCTCCTATCCTCCTATACATTTTCTATAAGAATACTCTTTCCCCAGCCAAGGCTGACAATTTGTTTTTTTCTGCCGATATTAGGATGAAAATATTCTTGTGAATATTCTTATATTGTATAGCGAATGACATTTCCGTTTGTGCTGTATACCATACAGTTGCATTATGTGTACCGGCCATATTGAACTGTCATTAATATCGAACATTTGGTTAGTGTACCAGGCAGCGTGGTATTCTCACTCTGGTGCGTGCATTCGGTAGCTATGAACTTAAGATAAAACCACATGTAAATTTTAGTTTCTATTTCATCGTTTCCACCCCACTATAGCGGAGTTATTTGTTTGTACTGTTATAAGCTTACGGTAAGAAGTATGATAAAACGATTTGTTTGGGATTTTTTTTTATTTCTAATGCAGCAACAGTTACGTCTACTACTGAAGAAATTCGAAAATAATTTAGCTAGCAAAGTAACATATTTATTGGAGGTGAGGTAAGAGAAAGAGAGAAATTTGCAATGCTGACAGTTAAAATACTGGCATGTTTGCATTAAAAAGCTGACAGCACCTTGTGCCTTAAAGATAATCTTAGATAGGAATTATAATCCACCGGTTATTGCATTTGTCACTTGTGATTAGCTTGCAAGTTGCATCTATCAATCATACGAATAAAATCCTTATCTAACCAAGGGAAATAGTAATACATAGTGCTTTACAATTTTTTTTTCACCGAGACGCGAAGTATCTAAGAAAGCCTTTCTTAACATCAGTGCAAACACAACGCCACACTTCAGTCTTAACTATAATTCGCAGTCCATTTAAGTTAGGTCCAGAATCAACATTCATTACTAAACTTTTGATAATGCAACCGTCCAGTTTTTTTTTTTTTTTTTTTTTTTAAATGGTAAATTGTACATCTTTATACAGAAGATTATCTAGAATTTCTCCGAAGGTTGAACTAGCTGTCATACTTCTTTCAATTAAGGCCGGTGTTTCATTCAAGTTGCTCGAGGCTAAACCGTTGGTTTTATTTTTCATTTCTTTCCGTATTTGATGATTAAAATACCTCGAAGGCATCGGATTAGCTAGCTGGTTCTTGCTAGAAAAATCAGTAAAATATGGGAGATACCGGCAGTATTTACTCGATAAAACTTTAATGCTAAATGTTCAATTTCAACGCTTTCACAAAGAAGGGCAATTAATTCTTCCTGAGCTCTAAATCCTTGCATGAGAGAAATTCCCCTCAGGTAAGAACTAACTTAACGCCACTGTAGTCGTAATATTTATGAAGGATCGCGTCAATCATCTTTTCCTTAGCTCCGTACTCACGTTAACCCTTCCCTTATCAAATATGTGATCACAGATTAAAGTAACTGTAAGATTAAGGAGAGTGGTTAAATTTGCTTTAGCGAGCGAAAATGCCCGCTGTACAGGATTTAGAGGATGCCTATCCAGTTAAATGAACAGTGTCATGAGCTGCGCATGCGCGCCTTTGAACATTGAAAATATATTACTTTCTGGGTAAATGCAACCTCGTACCCCGGGCCTCTCGGGAAACGAGCGACCCTGGAAAAATCTGATTTGATGTCCAAAAATATCGGACTTCCGGTTGAATCGCGCATGCTATTAACTTAATGAACTTCTTGGTGTTTTACCTCCGGCTATTTTACCATTCAAAATCGATCCTGCAATCGGAACTTTCGAGAATTGCTCGTTTCGTCAAGCTAGCACGGGAAGGAACGAAGACTCGAGGTACGACAATGCTCCTTTTACATCACGAAATATCCATTCTCGACCAGAATTACTGCTTTTCCCTCCTTGACCACCACCAATTCTCGACACTATCTTGAATTTGGCAGCTGCACAATCTTGAAAAATTCCGCCACCGAAAATTTCCAAGTTTCGATCGGGAAACGACGTATGCGCAGCTCACGATACCGTCTCTTTAAATATCTATACAGTAGTTTTATATCCGTGGTGGCATCTATTATGGGTTGCGTTACTTATTAGGTCTCTGATTTTAACAATAGTGAATAACAATAATAATATTAAAAATTTAAAGACGATCTCTGGCTAAAAATGTTTAAAAAGTACGAGCTTTCGACTGTTTTACCCGTTGAAGACTGTAGTTCAAACAGTCGAAAGCTCGTACTTTTTAAACATTTTTAGCCAGAGATCGTCTTTAAATTTTTGATATGTTTAACCCTGGCTACGGTCCTTCAATATTTTTAAATAATAATAATAATAATAATAATAATAATAATAATAATAATAATAATAATAATAATAATGATGATGATGATGATGATGATAAACTCCCCTAAGCGACTTTTTTTCAAATAAAATACACGCTGAAAACCGATACAAAAACGGTCCTGTAACAAACCATTCAGTATGCGTACCTTATCTGTTTTGTCTCGTCGTCCCATTAGAAAATTCTCCGGTTTGATGTCACGGTGTAAATAATCATTTTCGTGAACAAACTTGATCCTGTCAATCATCTGATCAGCTAACTGTATCACAGTTTTCATACTAAACTTCCCTGACACTTTGTGTAGCAATTGATCCAGGTTGGCTCCTAGCAGCTCCATGACAAGGATGTTCTTGTTTGCTTCTTGTCCACACCACAGGACTTGAGGAAAGCCCTCCTAGAATTTCAATTTTGGGAGGTTATCGCTTAGTACCTTGGCCTCCCCAGTGTCTTCTCGGCCTTTGAACACCGAGAGGAGCATGGGAGCAAGGATGGTACCAAGGAATTCCCTTTTCATGTCATTTTAAATCCCGCATGGGCGTAAGAACGCCTGCGGCCATTACATTCAACCTGTGTTATAAGGGTCCGTAGAACGTTTATGGGCATGTGCAATTTTCAATAACAAGAAAGGGAAGAAAGGTTAAGAGAGGTATACAAATCAAGCTTTGGCGTGAAAATGCCCACGATTGCGGACCGGATTCGCGGATTTCGAAAATACAGCGGATCAAGCTAAGAGGATTAGCTGAGAGTTTTGGCCAGGATACCGGACTCTGCCTGGATGTCCCGAAGTTCGAATTGATCGGGGATAGCAAACGAAGTTCGGATCAAGGATCTTTGTTCGGCCTTGGTCAGTACGTATGTTGGCGTTTTGTTTATTTTACTTTCGGACGAGACTCGCATAATTATAAACAAGCAATGAAACGAAACCGTTTGAAAAATTGGCCCAAAAAAATGAAGAAAAACAACATTTACCGTCCGTTGGCTTGTGGCTGGTGAAAATATACCACAGAAAGTTTTCAAGTGATGTGGATCCGGACTTAAACGAAAATAGTGGCGGATCCTCGGTTCTTTAAAGTAAAAGTCCTAGTTTATTCGGTATTTTTTGGTCCTAACAACTTACATGACATTACTCTTTCTTTGAAACAACAAAAAATTTCAACTGTGAGTTTTATTCCATCGAATATTCCCAAATGCTATATATCCAAGCAAACGAATTTACCGTTGTTCTGCAGCAAACATTATTGCCTATCAAATTAAGTGAGCCTTTCTTCTTTTCTTCAGTCTGAACATTTTTGTTTAGCCTTTTGGAATCAAAAGAAAAACAATTCGAGGTTAACCTTACCGCATTGCCATCTTCGCCAGCGCGATGTAACGAGTTGAGCAAACGAGCTTCCTCCAACAGCGTTTGTGGTTGACTTGTTTCCTGAGACTCGATTTTTATTGCTACTTGTTCCCTGCTCTCGATATCTTTTCCTAGACATATAACTCCAAACGATCCCTCGCCAATCTTACCTAACAGACGATACTTATTGGCAATGAGACTTCCACCAGAAACGGAAGTCCTACAAGGTCCCGCCATGTCAAGTTTCTCACTTGTTTACTGTAGACATTCTTTCGCTTGTCAGTTTCGTCATAATGGCATGGCTGGCTTCGCGCGCGCTCTAGTGACGGTTGCCATTGACTTTTCTGAAATTAAACACTTGGGTTTTGCCTTGCATTTTGTGTTAACTGAGTTTTATAAAACATTAAGGTGAGAAAAATAAGTTTGTGTAACGTGCTCAACCCATAAAAGTAAACATACCATTTTTCAACCAATCAGGAGTCAACCGTGACTCGCCTTGCGCGCGCACACTTGCCACTGGTTGTTTGTTTTTTCCTTCGAGTTTTGATTGGTTACCGGTTTGGCAGCGTGTTATTTTCGTTTGTCGCGATTGGCCAGACGTGATTACTTTGGTTCATTCGGCGTTAGGACAGAAATCGCTCAATATCCCACATATAGATCACACATACTTAATCTCATAAATCTTATCTAACACAATTAAATAATGCGAGATAAATATAACTAATTTTTAAAAAGAGGAAACTAAATCTTTAAGTTTGAATTACGCGTTTCAGATAACTCTCCATTCGTCTTCCATTCAAGTAACGTTAAAAACAACAAGTCGGTGTATTGTAAATTACAAATAACCCGAATATTAATTACTAATTTACAGCTTGAAAATGAATAAATAATGTACATTAATAGAAACTCAGCCTTGTACTGTTGGAAATCCGCGAATCTGATTGGTTCTCCCACTATTTTTATTTGCTGATAGAATACAATCGCGCGCTCGTTGCTCTTAAAAGGGAAACTTATTCGTGATTATTGGATTAGAATACATAAAACTGTAGGTTATGTCATTTTCTACGAGCGATAGTCAACTCGGCTGCGCCTCGTTGACTATTCGCTCATAGAAAACTTGGGCTTGTAGTCTAATTGTTAAATAGTACTGATGAATAAGAGAAGAATGTAAACCAAACAATAACCCTTATAGAAAAGTGATCAGCAAATTGCAAACATGGTGACAGCATTAAATTAACGCATACATTCGTCTGATGATTCGTTCTTCGTCGATTTCTAATTAAACTATTACGTCATAGTAATTATCTAATTTTCAGTAATAATACAACTATAAATGAAGATTATTAACATAATCAAAATCATCTATTTAACTCGACTCGTCAGAGAAGAACTAGTGACATGCACAAAGTAAATTGACTTGAAGGATCAGAAGAACTGAACAGCACAAGGCGAACACTTTGGCCGAGTGAAAACCGCCAACGAAGGCAATAGTTTTTGTTGCAATTATATATGGCCGTCGCTTCTCGGCATGGCACACCAGTGGGCGAAGAAAAGGAGGAAGAAAAGTGCTACATTGCAAACCTAAGCAACGAAATCCTTCTTTATGTATCAACATACATGGACGCAAAGTCAGTGACGAGACTTTGTCAGACTTGTCGACGTTTACGAGATGACATCATGTGTAGTGACCCGTTATGGAAGGAACGCCTTCGAAGAGACTTCGAACTTGATCTTCGAATGAAGAGGCCATTCAAGTCGTTTTACGAAATATATCGGTTAGTATCAATGTCCCGTACCGTAACGAAGATTTATCTTTCCGAGCGGTTTTATTCTTCAGGGAAATACGGATATTTACCAGGTTGGTTATGGACTTGGGTGATATTAAACACTACTGCCCCTGAACTCCCATCGTGGATCCGTGATCACAGGGAGAAGTTTCTACGGCTCAAAGTGAGCGAGATGCCTTTAGGTCGAATCCAGAGGGTTTGGAATTTGGCCGCGGGGGATTTCTCCGGGGTCCGACAGGTACGAAATGAGAGAGGAACTATTTACTACAGTTGGTCTGACGTTCATAAAGTGTTCTTCGCCAAGTACGGTGGACTCCCGGAATTGACCGCGCACTCGCTTAAGCGATGCTCGCGCGCAAAAAGACATCTCGAGCGAAATTTTACCGAACTCACAACTGAAGATTCGCCGAGGCAAAATCAGACGGGGCAGACTTTTATTGCTGTCGTACCGCACGATTTTTTCACCTCGACTTGCGCATTTGGTCACCTCTTTCAGCCCGCTTTGTGAAGAGTCCATAACATGGCTGCCAAGAGAAGCGGAAAGTTGAAACTTTGGCGAGGATGAGGATCTACAGAGGAATAGCATGAATTTAATGAAGATACCGTCATGTTATATCAAGCTTCGGTTAACTTGGGACCCTATGGCTACACATACACGGAGGCGAACAGTTCAAGTTGATAGACCTTAACGAATTATCCTAATGCGATTTTCAAGTGATATTATCTAAATATTAGATTGTTCAATCAAAGAAAAAACCCTTATCGTAAATACGATAGACACCAACGTTATCACACACTAAAGTATTTATGTTGACTCCATTGGCCATTTTAACTCAGACAATTGAATTGGCAGTTGGCCGTTCTTTAACGAATCAAAAAGAAAATGACCGCAAACGTACGTTTTAATACAAATTCGAACTGAGGTGTACAACATAACATGACGGAGAAAAGCGAGGAAGTTAAAATATACATTTATTGTTGGCTTTCTAAATGGAAGCTGCGAGATATTTAGTAATAAATCGCATAAAAATACTGATATGACCGTTTTGAGTATACTTTAAACACACAGGCATTTAACGCGCGCTGGTACAGTGGTATACATGCATGGGTTAAAATGCGACAAGCACGCGCGAGTTAAACATTGAACCAAGCGCGCGCGCGTGTATACTGCGCAAACGCAAACGCGCATCCTGGGTATAAGAGGGCCTTTACCGAGACCGGAAACCGCGCAAGAAGATCCTCTGATACAGGGGAGCAAACGCACAGGTAGGGAAACTTTTTATTTCCATCTTTGCGAGACAGGAGCGTGAAGCGCAAGACTGGAGCACAAAGTACAAGTCAGGCCGCGCAAAGTAAGTCTCCAAATGTACACCATCACGCAGTTAAATGGCAAACGGGGTGGTAAGTGGGGGGGGGGGGGGGGGGAGTCCAAATAACGAGCCTATTTTCCATTAAATCACAAATCACGTGTACATTTTTTAGACCATTTCACAAATCACGTACCAGTCATACACTGCTGAAGAAATGAGGATTTACCTTTCAATAGCCTAACGTGAGACAACTCCCAAAGCGTATAAATGAAGCAACGCGCTCTCCACATAAAGCTACATAAAATCAGGCTTTGGCTTCGTGATTCGAGTCGTTTGTTTTAAGCCGGAATCACAAATCCTGGTCCTCAAAATAAGCAGCTCATATATACCGTTCTTACTAGACTGACAATCGCGGATCACGGCCAGACTTGAGCTGCTTTCACTCACACTCGCTAATTTTGGTTCAAATTAAGCGTCACGTATAACCGCTTAACCATCCTGAGCAAAGAGCGTCAAAGAGAAGTTGTGATCATTTATTTTTTTAGGACAAACTGCGTTATCAATTGCTCCAACAATATTTACGTCAGTATGCGAGTAAGGCCTCGGCCAGGTACATACAGACAACTTCCTGGTCAATTTTTGTGAACCCTTAACGCCCCAAGCAATCGCGATCTCGCAAAATTTCTATAATTCACTTTAGGAGAATTCGGTTTTTAATCAACACTTTTAAAACCAAGGCGAATAGAAAATACTAGACATTCTAAAAGTAGTTCGTTTCTCGTTTCCGGTTTGGCTGTAGCTCTCGCGCTTCGCGCTTACTTTCGCGCTCTGTGAGCTCGACTTGTAGGCAAGCCTAAGAATATACCTTCTGCCCGGCCGTTAACGCTTTCGCAATCGACCATGCCCACTTGAATTTGTCACTAACAGGTATAGAGAAGTCGGAGATTAATCTGGCACTGGTGGTAATTTTTATATTCGGCAGTTCCTATTCTTCTTTTCCGGTGAATCAGTTATATAATTTTCATAAATTTCCGTAGTATCACCAACGTAAAGTGATTTACTTTTTTGGTCTCAAAAGTAAACGTTTTAAAATTTCTCGGGTCGCAAAGGGAGATGTGTATTGCACTCGTCCTAGCAGGCTAAGATTCACAGCATGCAAGTTGCACAACATATTTCGACATCACACAAGGCTGTGTTTTGACTTGTTCTTGCATTGTTTTGTTCTTACAACGAATCCTTGTCGCTAGAAAAGCCATTGCTGCCTGGATTTCTGATGGCGATTTCACCACTGGTCATTTGCGGCATTTGTTTATTTGCAACGCAGTCGGTTTGTGAAGATTATGCTCAGCCAGCCGTAGGTGAACAATCGGTTAAGACAGGCAGATCTTCCTGGTGGAATCAATTCCCTGTCGGAGATCCCAAAAACTGTTATGTTCATGGCGATGTGAATCGCCTAGAGGTTCTACCTGGCTTCGGATGGGACAACTTACGAAACCTCGAAATGGGACAAGTACTTGCCTCGAATTATTCCCAGTGTAAAACCACTGCGGATAGAAAATACCTACTGCCCGATAACGCTTTCGTAATCCCTGTCAAACGCAGCAAAGTGGACATGTTCTCGGAGGTGTTTGACCACTGGTCTAGTTACACGAGCACCACAGCTAATTCAGTAAACCTCGAAGCTTCTTACTCAGTGGCAAGCGGTTCTTTCGCTGCGGATTTTAAATACAACAAAGAAAAGCAAGTCAGTGACAAGGCTGTCACGGCGCGCGTGCAAATCCGTCATCTACTGTACGTGGTGAAGACTCATCCTGAATCAGCACTTCATCCCGTCTTCAAAAGCAGACTGATGCAGATCGCGGCGGAGTTACAGAACAATCGCACGAAACAAGCGTGGTACAGCGCGCAGCTACTCGTCAGAGAATACGGCACGCACATTATTACGTCTGTTGATGCTGGCGCTACACTCGTCCAAGAGAGTCACATCAAGGAAAGCGTCATCAAAGACAAATCACTCACCGCACACGATATAAAGGTCGCTGCAAGTGCAACGTTCTTTTCAGCGCTGAAAATAAGCGCTGGTTTTGGACACAATTCAACCAAAGAGAACATTAACAAATTTGAAAACAGTCGTACTGCCTCACGAGTGTTGACATACGGCGGTCCACCGTACAGATCGAATTTTAGTGTCCAAGCATGGGAAGATGGCCTGGCTAACGAGCTCGTTGCTATCGACAGAAGTGGCGACCCACTCTATTACGCTATCACCACCGCAACTTTGCCTAATTTACCAGAACCGACCGTGTTCCGCTTGGCCAAAATCGTCGAGCGCGCTGTTCGTCTGTACTATAAAGTGAACACTATAGGGGGATGCACTGATGCGACGTCACCGAAGTTCAACTTCGACGCCAATGTTGACGACGGAAGTTGTCACGCCGAACATACGAATTTCACATTTGGAGGCGTGTATCAGAAGTGTCACGCAACTCGATTCAACAGCGCAGGGAACCTGTGCGTGGATCTTCAGCAAAAGAATCCCCTGACCGGAGATTTCTCCTGCCCCGAGGGATATCAAGCCGTGGAGCTTCTGAAGCCCCAGTCTGGCGAAAAACCCGTGGTGACGAAATCCTACCATCAGACTCACTGTCGCAAGGTTTGCCATCGTTGCGGGTTTCTGTTGTTGAAAGACTGTTGCTATACGTCGTGCCAAAACATATTTCATTACAGCATGGTACATATTGAAGCCTATTGGTGCGCAGCCGTGCTAAAAGTGGGCGAAAACAGTGGAATGTTATTCGGAGGGGTTTACACCTCGACTGACCCTAACCCCGTGACTGGCTCACAGAGCTGCCCACATAGATTCTACGCCATGCCTTTCGGGAGTCATTCCCATGTGTGCGTGAGCGACGATTATGGCTATCAGTTCGCTTTACGTTTTGCCGGATTTTTCAGCTGTTCATCAGGCAACCCTCTCGCTATACCCCAAAAGAAAGCCCAGGGAAAGAAAGATGGCAAGGCCGCGCCGAGAGTTTCCCCTGTAGAGGGCCTTCTTGAGGGCGACGGGACAGGATCAATGAATGGCCCGCAAAGCTGCCCGCGAGGATACAGCCAGCACCTCATGGCTGTAGACAACGAATGCGAAATAAACTACTGCGTGAAAGCAAACTCTTTGGCCAAACTGTCCAACACAGCAGTGAAAAGACCCCCTTACAATACCCGCCCTGGTGTTAGCCCGAACGCAACAAAAACGCTGATGGTTGTCGGTGTAAACGGCGAAGTTTGGTACAAGAACGATTCGATGGCTGAGTGGACTCTGGCCTCTTTTGCGGCTCGTGATGACGATGACTCCCCGGACCCCCTGGTATCTGAGGACCAAGCCAAGCCCATGTCCCAAGGCGTTGCCATTGGTTTAAGCGTGTGTGCTACGGTTTTGGCGGGAATCTTAGCCGTAGCCGTGTTCACTAGTTACAAGAGGCGCCAAGCTACAAGACAGTACAGGGCGGCGTCTTTAAAAGAGGTCCTTATGCCTCCTGACGAAACAACTCCGCTGAACACGGAGAAATCTTAAAGCAAGGACTGTGACAATTATTATTATGGACTATTCTCACTGGACTTGGACTGGACAACTTTGATAGTTTTAATGTAGTGAATGATAAATCCACAGAGAACATTGAGCGGTACCAGTGGTTACTGTAGCAAATTGTTAGTGACTTCTCAACGAGAAATGTTAATATGAAGGTTTAAACTCAAATTTATTGAAGAGTATTATCAATGTCCGGTAAGTAATTTATAAATGAATAATATTTAAAAGGGAAGCAAAATTGTTAGATGCACAAAAAGCATCATTTTATTAAATAAAAATGCTAATTAGCATTAGGAGAGGTGGCATTGATGTGTGTGAGTGGATGTAGGGGGGGGGGGGGGGGGGGGGTGTCTTCTAAAAATACAATCCAAAGTTCCATTCTACAACTAAGTCAAATGCGTGCGTCGTGTACAATGTTGCAAAAGAAATGACTTGAACAGAGTTCTTACAAGATGGAATCTAGCTATTACATGTATTTCTAATAATTCAGGCTTTGACACTGTGTTCCTCAAAGAAATACAAAGGAAAACCACCGTCGACTTGTTGGATGTCAATGTGTAGACAGTGCCCATATGTTACACTGCTGCAATTTCTAGAAGCTTCTTGCATCACTAGCAGGTTGTGATGTAAAATTAATGTGTACAGTGTATGTGATGTTGCTACAATTTCTAGAAGCTTTTTACATCACTTACATTAGCAGGCTGTATACTGTACTTTTAGGAATGTATCATCTCCACCATACATTTTGAACACTTGAACCTTGCTAGCAATGTTCAGTTCATAACCCTAGTTTCAGTGGGTATCAATGTCTGCTCAAAGACACTAACAGACATACTATAAGTTTGTAAGTGTAATTACACATGCAATGTCTAAGCAGCAGAGCAGTGCAGGTCTTCATTTCCTGCATGGAGCAGATATTGTACAGTCATGTACCATTAAGTCCTGCCATCCATTCAAAAACTTTGGTTCACAAGATGGTGTATGCTTGGTTGTTCAGCTTGTTTAGCTAGTCTCTATCAATGAGAGTACCTCTTGTTTTCTTTGACTGCTCCTGTTTCAGCTGGGTGACAAAAATTTAAGCATAACTCAATTAACAAAAGAAAGACATTTCAGATTAATACGTGAATAATTATTAATATGCAAAGGCAAAGTTGTGTTTGAAAACGTTTTTAGGGCCATTTGCAATAAGTCTTCCCTTATTACTAAATTTATTACTAAAGCAGAAATTTAATTACCTGGTCTATAGCTGCCCTTTTCTGTGCTGTTGTTTTCCTTTCAAGTTGTTTCTCAATAATCTGGGCATTGTGGGCATATGATGATGCAACTTCATGCTACAGGAATATCCAGAAAGAATGGGCACATGTCAGTGAACAAGATATTATACTCACTCAAAAAGTAATAGATATATCCCACTCTGACTGGCTGAATGTCCCTACTTTTTCTTTTTAACAATAGATTAGACTATGAGCCTGAGCTTTCTATGAGAGAAAAATCGATGGGGTGAAGCCCAGCTATTGCTAACAGAAAATGAGACAAGTACAGATGTAATCTCAGTTGTTTTAGTAACGATTGAAGAATAATAATGATTCCATTTTACAGTGGGAATACTGCACAAAGACCGTGCACACTTCTAATTATTATACTTTGAAAGAAAAAGTAGAAAAAAAAAAAGTTGACAACTGATTATTTGCAAAATGTAACCTATTGGCTGCATCCAATTTATTTTCCTGCATGTGAGCTGTCATTTGATTGACAAGGCAAGTTTCTTGCACCAAAGGTGCGAGCCGCTAGGGGAGTCTGGGGGCAGGCCCGCCCAGAAAATTTTGAAATCTAGACGCTCAGAAAGGCTCTTTTTCCATGGCATTTTTCCAATTTATTTCGGGGGATTATTTTCTCAATTAAACATTTCCTAAAAAAAGGCCGAAATCAATACAAGGCAAGTGCCTCGTCTTGCCTCATGCTAGCTACGGCCCTGTACATATCCAAGATAAATTAAAGTGTTCGTGGTTTCCTGATTCACACTGCCGGTAAGAGCAGCGAGCATGCGATCCTCTTTTATCAGCAAATAGACAACAATGGGAGAACCAGTTGGGCCTGAGGATTTCAGATCTACTATCCAGCAATCCTGTAGAAATGCTGCAAAGTTTACTTACTATATGCTATATTGTAAAAGGAATAGACCATAATTTTTGTCTGTCTTTTGTCAGGGTGTGGAAAGTCACGGGTTTGAACCCAAAAACTGTTTTTATTTTTGCATGTACAATTTTTTGTTCTCTGAAAAGCAATACTGAGGTTGTCTCATTTTACACCAACATAACCTGGCCATATTACCTGTTCAATTTCCTCCTCCTCCTCGTCAATAGTGGATACTGTTACAGAGCTGAATTTGCCAAATTCTTTTGTTCTCTTTGTCACCATGACCTGTAAAGGAGAAGAACAAATTTGGTTGTACCAAAAATGAGCAATAATCCATAATTATTTCAACAACAAGACCCAACTGGGGCCAGGACCACACATTAATACTTTGAATGATATTCTTCTATTAAATAGCCCTCAACTATTTATTTCATGCTATTTAAACACAACGTACACATATAATAATTATTCTTTGTTCTAAAAACTTGAGAGCCCAAACACACTTTAAATAGTGTATATTTATTCTTCTTTCTAAAGGTGCGAGGGCCCAAGCAGGGTAAGTACGATGTACAATGTATTCACCATTCTAAAGGTTAAGACACCAAACACACTTTGCAAAATGTATATTCTTCAATACCCTTTACTGTGGAGCTCCCAACTAATTATTTTTGTATCACCATAGTACATGTATATACTGTATTATGTTGAAAGACTTTTGATCCTTGTTACACATCTGTTCATAAATATACATGTAGATTCTGTTTGGCCATACATGCACCATGCCCTATAATAAATGCACAGATAAGATCAAAACATAATATTTATAAATGCAGTGTCAGCATTGACTGATGTTACAGTATTAACAGCCACATTTTGACAACTTCTGTGCGTAATTGCTAGAAGACTTCATAGTCCATGCAATTACTATTACTGTACCTTATTTGCCTTGGGTTTGATGGTCGTAGTGGCTTGACTGTCTCCAGTTTGAACCAAGGCCCCTGAAAATGGATCAGACGTCACGATTGTTAGCAAATTACCACTTTTAACGGCTCTCATTGTCAACTTTAAATACAATTATTTGAGATGTTCACTCCTGGAAACTTGAGGGAAATGTGGATCGCACGGTTGTCATTGTCGTTACTAAACACCATCAGTTGTACCTCCTGTTAGTAAACTATTACTATAATAATTGTACACGTACTTCTGAACCAGCAATTTCATTCACATGCAGTAGCACAGGCCTCTCAGTAAGGCCCAGCACTTGCCAGAGTTTCAGTTTTTGTCCTTTCTTGATCATTAGCTAAATGCAGCTCCCTTTAAAGAGGTGATACTGTAGTAAGCAAGCAAGCAAGCAGGCAGGCAGGCAAAAAAAAAACGTCTGTTGAAAGCCGTGCCTTTTAGGTTAAAAAAAAACTTCAAAAGTACATTTTATTAAAATCTTGCATTTGGGAAGTCACTTGATAATCAAACTTACTAGGTAAATAATTTTTATCATGACTGGTTGAAAAGCTACTTTTAATTAAATTAAATTAAATTAAATAATAAAAACTATCATATTATATACCGGTAATTATATGAAAACATTGAAGCAGTATTGGCAGGTGTGTTCCCAAAGGAATATCACCTCAAGTGTCCAATACTCATGTTTGACAAAATCAGCAGCCAGGAGTTTCTCTAAGAACCAGGCACACAACAAATTTAACATGTCAAGTATAAAAACCCTCACCATCTACAACAAATGTAACAGTAGGATCTTTCTTTGATGGTCTGTAAAACAGCCACAAATTACACCTGTTAAGTATACATGGAACAAAAGAATAAATCAGGAACTTACATAATTACATTTCAATTGGATACATGTTGTGCTTTAAATTATACTAATTTGTCTCTGGTTTAATTAAAAAAAAAACACACCTTGATTTTCATTTTTAATTGTCCCATATCTACATTTATTATATAAACTGCAGTGCTTTAGCGAGTGGTAGCAAATCGAGAAAAATGGTATCCCACATGTCTGGATAAAAATGATATCCACACACGTGTGATATCATTTTTGACCAATCAGCTTGCAGAGTTTGCCATGTTCCAATGCTGAATGAGCCAAAGTAAATCGATATTAAGTCGAAAAATCTTCGGATCTTCCTCGGCAATCTTCGGCAATCTTCAGAAAACTTTGGAAATTCTCGGAAAATGTTCGGAAACATTCGTACAACCTTCGGACAACATTTTGAAAATTTTCGGAAATCTTCGGAAATGGTCGGAAATCTTCGGAAAATCGTCAAAAATATCGTAATTAGTAGGTTTATATAATAAAAAGAATAATACATGGTTTCTTGGAGATATGAAATTTATCTTCTCGTGTTCAAATCCGATATCTCACTCGTTCGCTGCGCTCACTCGTGAGCTATCGATTTGAACACTCGAAGATAAATTTCATATCTCCGCGAAACCATGTATTATCCTCTATATATCCATTATCAAAAGGAAACCAAAAAAAAAACATCTGTATTCCTTTGGTTAATCTTAATATAATAGGGGCGGAATGACAATATGAATTTACTGTACATACACACATTGAATGTAATTTACAGGTGTATCATTGTTGACTCACTTTTTACATTTTAGGCGAAATTGCCTCTCAATACCATTTGGCCTGTCAAAAAAAGAATCACAAAAATGAATATGTGATCTCACAATAATAATTATTATAGTTATCCAAAGAGTACAATAATTATGTACACTGTACTCTGCAATGCCCACCTCAATTACATGTAAGTTGCTGAAAAGTACAGTTGTAGAACCCCATCTCATGTCCACCCTGCGAACACATGGCCAGCTCACCTGGTGGCCCAAACAAATGGGTGGGCAGAGTGGGTGGAGACAGGGGGGTCTGAGCCTCCTGCTTCTCATATCTTCTTTACCCGCTTCCGTAACTTAAATCCTGTGGCTGTATCTCACCCCTTTCCTAGTGGTTCCCTCATCTTTGTCCCATTTCTATTGCAGAATACAATGAAATGTTGCAAAATTTTTCTCAATTTCTCCCAGTTACTGACACCTTGGCACTCTCGCTTCTCACCCCCTCTTCTCCCACCTCCCGCCCCTTTTCTCTTAGGCTCCCCACCCGCGACAGTCATCAGACTGTGAATCCAAATTCCATTAGCAATTTACTCACAAATGTGATGTCTACCATGATGCAAGTTCAGTTACAGGTACATGCATGTACATGTGGCATATGCATGTAATATTATTACATGTTTACGGTTATCAAAGAGTTAAAAGAAAATTGCCAAGGCTGGTGTGCTGCCAAAAGTAAGAACCAGCACATGTCAGTCAGTTAAATATATGTCCAGTCACAGAGTGAAAGACTGTGAATTGGAAGCTTTCTGATTGCTAAAGTTTCCCAACAGATATCCTTTGAAGCAAATTTCAGCCAAACATTTGTTTGACTTGCTAACTAAACACATCTTATAGCTAGAAAAACTGAGATTATACTGCTATTTGCAAGACTTCTTACATATTAATTACATATACTGTGTATTGCACCTGTCATGTACAGATAATGGATTACAATGACTTTCTGACCATAGGCATTGTGTGAACATATTGAATAAGGCCTGGTTTAAACTTCACATTTTACATCTGCCAAATCAAATTGCCAAATTAAGTGCATGTAAAATGCGACGTTTAAAACAATTAAATTCGGCAATTTTGAATTATGTACATGTAAATACGAGTGCAGTTGAATATTCAACTGTTCCAGTTTCATTGCCATTCATAGGCATTCTCTGCGGAACAACAACGTGGAATGACCAGATTTTGCGTACATTGTGGACAACCCGAACCACAACGATAATTTTGGGTTTTTATTTTTGGAATGGAACGCTCAGCAATTAAATGCGACATTAAAAACCAAATGCCAATTTTTTTAATTCGAGTGACCAACACGAATTAGTATACATGGAATTGTATTTGGCACATGTAAAATGGGACCTTTAAACCAGGCCTAACAAAACTACATGTACATTTGCACCTTTTCAAGAAAACAGTATCACCATCAATGCAGGTGAGCTTATGAGCATGCTTGGAACCATCAATGACTCTGGCATGATCTGTTCTTCTTAATGGCAGCTTCTCCAGAGTGCTGTCTACAAAACACACACATGTATAAATTATTTACCGTCATGCAATTCCAGCAATTTAATTACTACATAATATAATATATAAGCTGTAGTTTAAATTTTTCAAACCAGTTTGGGTTTTATTTACCTTAGTTTGTTTCAGATTACGATAATCAATATAAGATTAATAAAAAATAAAAAATAAAACTGGTTTAAAAAAAATAACCAAAGGAAAATTTAAACCAGAAGACATAATAATATTTATATGCCAGCAGTCTGCAAGGTAGCCTTCTAATTTTGCAAAACAGTCAGTACAAACTGTACACTGCAGACTGGGTACAAAACGCAGAATGCAGACTGCAGGCTAGGTACAAAACGCAGGCCCTATACAAAAACTGTTTTCTCATATACATGTAATACGTAAAAACATTCCATTTTAAAACTTTCCTTATCACGTAATCATAGTTAATCATCAGCACGGTCATCCACAAAAATTCTCAGCATTGGGGAATATACTTTCTAAACAGAGTGTCATCAGTCAAAAGTAAATTCATTTACAAACATGATTTCAAGCATTCATAGTCTTCAACTATCACAGTATATAAAATACCAGTCAGAGCAAAATAATGATATAACAATTTCACGTTAATTTGTTAGCCATTTTGCACATTGAGCAATCATGACTGGCATGGATTAAACCCTTTTGCAATTAGTTATCAATCAAAGGCCCTATGGGCCACAACCGGTTTTTTTTTATTTATTTTTTTTTATTTTGAAGTGGCTATGAGCCACTGAACTCTGAAAATGAATTTATAAAACGAGGATTTATCAAACTGCCACGCCAGGCAGTGTTGGACACGGTTCACGTGACATTTTTCGACCAATCATATGTCACCTTGGTAGAAGCAATGGCGGACAATTTTGTCGTCGGATTATAGGAAGGTCTCATCTTCTTCGTGCGATTTCGGCGAAATTTTAAGATTTTAACGGACTGTTTTCTTAGAGCTTGAAGAATAATATCTATGCCAGTCATTCGTCAAGTTCTGAATTAAGGGAAGCGATTTTGCTACCAAAACTAGTCGACTGAAATCATGCTATATGGTAAATGTTTGGTTGGCGCACTCGTTAGACATGCATGAACATTTGCTCATTCCTTTACAAACAAAGATCAGTATTGTAGATTATTTTTGCATAGAACTTAAGTTCGATAGTTGAACTTAAAGAAAAGTACAGTGGGCCAGGGCAGGCCTCGCCGTTTTAACGGTCAAATTCGGAGTTGAAGTTGGGGTTTCTTCCTTGATTTCTCATTCAGTTCTCGCATTCGCGGGAATTGATGGTGTGATTTCTGTCGATGTTTTATCACGAACAGAGCCTAAATTTGTACTTCTGTTTGTTGTATATTTTAATGTTTTCTTGCTATTTTTGTTTTTGTGGTGTTTATATCATCCTTCTGTTTGGCCGATATTTGACAGTCATCAAAACGGCCTTTGGGCCCTCCGAGTGGGAAAACTCCTAATAAACAACCCAGCGAAAATCCATCAAAACCACGATAGGGCGAACTGCGTTGGCCAGCAGTACATCGACGTACTTCATACACAACTCGACATATCTCGAAAAGAAAGCGCCGTAGTTAAGTTCGATTTCAGCCCGTTAAGATCGATCACAAACATGCGAGAATCGAATGTAATTTCCAATAGTCGATGTACCGCAATGTTTTGACTCCAAATATGAGTTGTTCCGCAAATAAAATGGCTCCTTTACGAATCCAGCAATACACATCTATAGTTGTTACTTGGCCCACAAAGATTTGGTATGGATTTCCTCTGATATTTCTTTCAGCATAGGAATATCTTCTCACCTCGAGGATATGTTTACAGTCCGACGATCAGACAATGAGTGCAATCGAAAATTTCTTCCGGCATGCTTTGCGAGTCGTGTCCAACACCGCCTGCTGCCACGCAGTCTAGCCTGCATCACAGACAGTCTACATGTAATCTTTTAATATATATATAAAGCAATGGCTCCAAAAAGCTTGTTCTGGTGTCCTGCATGCTTGTGGTTAGACAAATTTATACGGAAGATCTATTTGGATTGAGAATACAAAAGAGGTTGACAGATGGTTGACAGACCTGATGCGATTCTCGTAGTTTCAGGTCATTTGGCATGACATCTGCCAAATTGCTACTCTCTGAAAATTTATTGAAAATTTGATCCTCTGAATTATCTTAGTTTAAAAGTTTTAGTTTTTACAGAGCATTAGTATAAAGATCGCTACCGTTTATCAGCTCCTGTCTCCCCTCCCGCTACACAGAAGACTATAATTAATAAAGGTGAACCAATAATTTATCCTTGACATGTCATTATAAAAGTATATTTTTGCGTGACAAGAGGTAACCGTAAGTTATAACAAAATTTTATCACATAATTTATATGAGAAAAGAGTTTCTGTTCTTAGCGTGCATTTTGTAACTAGTCTGCAATCTGCATTTTGTACCTACAGTGTAGTCTGCATTTTGTGGAAAGAAGCCATTAATGACTCACTCCTACCAAAAAGATGCTCACAGAGTTTGGAACAGGGCCGAGAATCTTGACTGATAAGTATAACAATTTTTTGGATAATAGGCAGGACGCAGCACAGTGAAACCTTTGGTACGGCCGCAAGTTGTGTGCGTCACACAAGTCAAATAATAAGAGCTCCATGCTTGCTTGAGCTATTGGAGCACCAAGATATCCCATTGACATCGTTTGTTATCACTCTTCATGCCCAGATAGGTTCTGTCTACGCATTGTGGACAGAATCTGCGATAATAAACTTAAACCGTTGAATAAGAACAAAAGAAATCAATTTTTAGCTGAACTCTGAGTTCTTTACGTTCTAAGCTGTTCGAACATGTACATGTACTTTCATGTTTATACGTGTACGTCCGACTCACCTAAGATCAAAGCCATCTGTCCACACAAGCAGTGATACACGGTTAACGATGCTGCGCCTTGATTATATTCCTCTTTGTCCTTGGTGTCAGAACACACAATACTACGAGAAACAACTTTCGGCATTTTGACGATAAACACGAATTTCTCTCTCAGGAAAACTTTCAAGAAAGGAAAAACATGGCTGTCATGATTATGCCTGGCTACTAAGCCACAATTTTCGATCAGCGGTTTGCATTGGGGGCTCCAATGGTAGCAACTGCGCGGAGCTGAGCGGACCCTGGGAGGGTAAATCTGGTACTGCACGTTTGAACAGACCAGGAATGGCCAGGTATTTATTGAGCGGCAGGACATGCATTTATAACCTTTCTTATAACTATTTCTGCACAAGACTTCCCTTCTTTTTTTTTGAATTTCCCTTTTTGTGGTCAACGCTTGCTATTGCGCGACACAATTTGCCTTTCCATACCCAACTTGGGTAGTTTTTGTCGATTTCTTGGAAAGGTCAGATGTTCTGTCTTTTTGTTTTTTTTTTCAGTTTCACCACAACAATGGCCGAATCTGGTGAAGTTTCGGCTGTGAAAGTTTTCAATTTTATCAGTGGAACTGGTGGAGTTGCGGAGCTATCACATTTGCTGAAACATCCGTCGCCTTTGGCAAAGAAATCCACAGAATATGAAGTGATTCTGTGGTTTGAAATTCAGAAAAAGTTGGACCCCGACAATGGGTTGGTTTTGATCAAAAACCAACATCGAAAAGCCATTGGTATGCGAATCGATCTAAAGAAACAAATGTGTCTGAAATATGCGACAACAGAATCATGTAAGTCGGCAAAGAGATGTAAATTCTGGCATATTTGCAAGGAGTTCATTGAAGGAACGTGCAAGGGCAACTGCGGGCGTTCACACGACTTTCATGACGAAGACAACAGAGAGAAGACTGTCGAACTGGGCTTTGAGAAGAAACCGAGCGGTTCTTTGAAGAGCATCGTGGCTGGAAGCTTCATGCAGGTTTGTCTCATGTATTTGAAACATGAATGCTTCTCCGCCAATTGTCCATATCTTCATATTTGTTCCAGCGCGGTCCGTCTAACTTCCTGTGAAAATTGTGCCCTGTCACACAATTTCGCTGATCCGCATAACAAGAGCATTCTTGAACAATATGGATTTAGGCCTCCCCGAAAAATGGAAGTAGAAGTTGTGCGATGTAACACTTTGATCACGAAACAGCAGAAACCTTTTGAAGCTAGCAAGAACATGAACAAGCAAGCCGCCCCAGCAGCTAATTTACTCGAACTTATGCACAAGAGACAAACCCATTCAAAGGAGTTTAAGCGTGAACCAGTAAGGCTGTCTGGCTTCCTTCAAGAAGTTGACAAAATAAAAGTAAGGGCAGCTGACCCGCCTGCATCTAACCAGGACACAGCACTTCTCAAGGCTGATCCTCTGCCTGAGAAAGTGTTCAACTATATATGCGGTAAAGGAGGAGTTGCTTCACTATCAGATCTGTTGCAACTTCCCTCGCCACTGGCAAGGAAGTTTTCTGCACCTGGGCAAGAGTATGATGCAAAGATTTGGCTTCAAGTTCAGGTACAGGCAGAACAGGGCCAGAGGATCATTTTGCTGGAGAACCAGGATGGTGAAATTGTTGGTGCCCGGGTGAATTCCAAGAAAAAGATGTGCTTGTTTTATACTAGTGTTTCAAAAGGCACTTGTAAGTCCCATGACAACTGCAACTTTTGGCATATCTGTAAAGGTTATCTTGAGGATAAGTGTCAGGGGCATTGCGGTCTTTCCCATGACTTCCATGACAAAGGCAACATGAAGAAGATAGAGAAGATGGGAGTTGACAAGCACCCCAAAGGAACTGTAAGGAAAATTGTTGCCAACAGCCTGCCCCAGGTGTGCGTAATGTACCTGAAAAATGAATGCCAGTCCAGTTATTGTCCATATTTGCATATCTGCCCTCTTGCTGTCCAGGGAAATCCATGCAATTGCAGTTTATCACATGAGTTAAAAGATGGCCACAACATGGGAATTCTGACACAGTGTGATTTGGCACCAGAGAAAACCAAGCCCAACATAATGCAGTGTAACATCTTGGTCCCTAAGCAACAGAAGAGATTTGAAGAATTGCAAACTGACTTAGCCTCATCACAAGCCAAACCGAACATGATTCAAGCCCAACAACACGAGAATATCTTGGGCTCACAGTCACAAGGATCAAGTAAGAGCTCAGAAAAGAAGAAAAAACGGAAGCCTCGGCAAAGAAAGAAAAAAGCCAATCAGCAGGGGAGTACTACTGGAGAATCACAAGGTTCAAACAATGCAGATGACATGGAAGAAGAAAGTTCCGACTCGGTTTCAGATAATGAAGATGTACAAGACAAACCTGATCTTTATTCCAGCCCTAAGTTTGCTGTGGATCCATTCAAACACAGTCCAGCTTCATGGCAAGAAGAACACAATGCTACCACTTTAAAGAAACCACCCATGAGCCACCAAGCACAATTCAACAACAGATTGATGGAATATGAGCAAGTTTCAAGCATGGCTAAGAATGAAACTGCTGAAGGAAATTTGATTAGTCTTTCTGATGATGAGCCAATTGATGATTGGCAAGGTGTAGATGCTGCAATGGATGACTTGTGGACTGCTGAGCCAGCACTATCCCAAGTTGACAGGTTATTCTTCGACGACTCATTTTCCTTTGGTGTTGCAGGATCACTGTCTCAGGACAGTACATTGTCCAACTCGTCTGACCAGATTAATTCAGAAAGCCAATCAGCTGTAAACGCAGTTTTTCAGTTCATCTGTAATGAACACAATGGCGAAGTGCCTTATGCTGTGATATCCCAGCACCAAGACTTGTTTCCACCTGACACAATTGATATTGCAGCTTGGTTTAGAGAAAACAACAACAGATTCTTAACCATTGAGAACAAGTCTGGAGAGATTGAAGCAATCAGAGCATACAACCCCAAAGCACGCATTTGTTTTCGCTACTTGTCGACCAAACAAGGTTGCAAAGATCCAAAGTGTTTCCGTTATCACGTCTGTAAGCATTATCTTGCTAATGGTGTTTGTCAATTAGGGAAGAAATGTAGATTTAGCCACAGCCACAATTTGAGCAGCTCACACAATAAATCCATTACTAAGAAGCAGAGGCTGAACAGTTTCTCAGAAGAGCAGCTACGTGTTCTGATCTCTGCATCAGTCCCTGAAGTTTGCCTTGATTACAACAAGCGTCCGGGTGGCAGTGGCTGTAGGAGGGGTCTCAAATGCAACAGCATTCACATCTGCAAGTACTTTGTGGTGGGAAGCTGCAAAAAAGGAGATGATTGTCCATTAGGCCATCAAGACAGTCTCAAAACACCACATGCTACATTGGTCTTGGAAAAATATAACTTGACCAAGGTTCCACTCCGTGCTGTGTTCAGTGCCCTGCTGATACGTATGCCACCTGCTGGAAAAATGGTGGAGCAACCTAAAACTGGTGAGTGTGAATAATAGTTACATTAAAGGGAATGATTCCCACATTACAGGGACAAGAATACTTGTCCAAAAATTTGAGTGACACCCATAAAACAGATAAAAAAAGGTAAAGTCTGTATACGAGCCTAGGGGCCCATCAGGGCAGAGCTTATCCCAGTCTCCATAGCATGAAGCAACTAGGAGTATTGCTACTCCCCCCTGGATGGGATGCTAGTCCATCGCAGGGTTACCCCCAGCAGTAAATTCGCCGGTACCCATTTATATACACCTGGGTGGAGAGAGGCACTATGAGAGTAAAGTATCTTGCTCAAGAACACAACACAGTGCCCCGTCCAGGGCTCGAACGCGGACTGCCCAATCTGGAGTCCAGCACACTAACCATTAGGCCACCGCGCCTCCCACCATAAAACAGATACCAGAATTCTTTTTCAAAAAAATTTTGTGCAAGGCTCAAGTTCATTTAACCACTAAGAGGTTACCAGATGTAGTCTTCTTTTAATGATGAGTGAGAATCAGCTGAGTCAGTGCCACGTACAGCCAGTGGAAACTTTGGAATAGGCAACTGGAGCCTCAGGGGTGGGGTGTCTGAATGTTAGTTGTTTTTCCCTTTCTGAAAACTTTATCAGCCATCTTACATGTACAATTAGGATAGGCTAGCTGTAATGTTCATGTAATCTATCTTTCCTTGGATTTTTGTCAATCAGTAATTTTTAATTAATGATTCTAAAACTGTAAAGAAAAGGATTTGTTTCCTGTCCATCTTGGTAGTAATTTCTAATCCTCACAATAAAATGGATACAAATTTGTCAAGAAGAAATTGTTATAAACAAGAAATTATGAATTGGGATTACTGATATGTTACTAAAATTCTTGCATTTCTCATCAAATGAAGTGCAGATTTGAGATTGTGAGCAGCCAGGTAAAGTAAGCTGTTCTAATGTTATTGATTTTAACTAAGGCATTCATGTAAGGTCTGTAAGGCTTACTTGCTTCTTAAATTATCACCCTAGGAAAAGCCACACCAATGAGAGATGTGCCATGCAATCCACATTACATTTGTCTGGATTTCTTACTGGGTCACTGTAGCAAGGAGCAATTGTGTGACCATTATCACTACAGTGCTCCATACATGTGGCAGTATAAGGACCCCAGTAGTGATCTCCCAGGAGACACTTGGAAGTCTTTTACACAAAGTGAAAATGAAGCCATTGAGCAGCAGTTCTGTGATGTTAATGTGGTAGTCGCAGAGATGGAACACATCATGATTGCACCACCCCCTCACGTACTGTAAGTAAGAACTGAATACATCAATCTTATAATCTATGCATGCCAATGAAGTGTAAACTTCTAAGTGAGTTCAGTAGAACTCAAAACGTGACAACCCAAACCACTAGCAACTGCAGAAGTCAAGTGCAATTTTCTGTGTTTTTTTTACTGTAGCTGTTAAGTCCTCATGCATGTGGGAGGGTGCAGGGTCAGGTCTGAACTTCTCCCTTCCCTTCTACATTGTACCCCTAAAACTCCCTTTATTATGATACTAAATCTGGAAAAATCTGGAACAAATTAAGTTCAAAATCATTTTGATCTGAAATATTAGTTTTAAGCTAGAACACAGATATGTCCACTGGCAGGTTCATTAAGTTGGCAAACGAAGCGTTACCAATTTGGTGTGATGCTTTTTAACTGTTTGACGTTTTCATTGCAGTATTGATCCTGGTGAAGGACAGATTAAAGTTAACTTTGATGACATGAAAGCTGAGACAGGCTTTGATGATGTGCAGCTGAGGCGTCTGTCCACTAAACCAGCAGTTTCACCTACAGATCATGCTCTGTCTACTCAGTGGGTTTGGTACTGGTTGGATCAGGACATTTGGAGAGAGTATGGTTCTGAACTAATGGTAGGTCTGCCTCATGAGTGACTACTAGAAGACAAGAAGAACTGATTCATCAAATTATAGCTTTGGTCAAATTGAAAGAGATTTCTGTCTTCTCACAGGTTCAATGTTTACATGATACAATAATTATTAGACAAAAGCTTGCACATGAACCCTGTAGATAGCTGGAGAGAAATTGTTTTTAAGGTATTGTGCAGTGGAACTGGCCAAATTTTTTCGCCGTAACGAGGTTTCGTTATATCGTTTTTTTTCCTTTTACTCTTACTGGGGCGAGAATATCGTTTGTTGTACCGACGGATGGAGGTGCAGAATCTTTCCGAGTCTAATGCGTGAAATTCTGAAAATTGTAGGAAGTGGATCAAATTAATTCCCTCTAGTCAACTAGTGATTTAGTAAGAAAGAAAATTTTATGAAATAAGTTAAAGGTTACAATAAACTGCATGTCCTCAGTGTTATCGTTTGAATTTTTTGTTGTTGTTCTTCAGCAAAAAATCGAATTGCCATTTACCAGAGGAGCTCCATTCTTCAAATTTAAAGTACGAGATGAAGATCACAAGCTGTTCTTTCGCAAGGTACCCATGTACCAGCAGAGCACCAAGCCACCACTCATCATAAAAAGAGTAAGAAGAAGGCCTATGTTTAGATCAACGTCAGAGATACAGAGATTACAGAGGTCAGTAAGAAAAAGATTCCCTTGACATAAGACTGCATCTCTAAAATACTGCATTAAGATTTAACCAAATTGAAAGAAATCCCTACGTTGGGAAAAAAAAGATTGTGTGGTGAGATAAAAGAGGGTTGAGGTAGTAGCGTATCCGTAATTACAGAGCCAATCAGAATGGCGTGAAATAGCTTCGTTTGATAAACACAAAACGAAACGCATATTAACATAGCCTGATGCTTACACAATGGCAAGTTTGGGAGACGAATTTGAAAGTTTATTTCAGCGTGTCCAACATGCTAAGTGTATTTGCATCAGAAGGTTAGTACGTGTGCCGTTTTCTGTTTCTTTATTAAATTAAGGCAACCAATTGCAATCATATGTCAGATTATTCACTATGTTTGTACAGCCTTTTACAAAAATTAGAATACAGGTTATATTTCCAAACTTTTCCAAAAACCGATCAGAATTTGAACAACAGAACCCGCGAAAAGCGCAAGAGTAGTCGCGTGATGACATTCAAATGAAATTTGATTGGTTGAAAACAAACCTATTTTGTGATTAGTCAGCAGGTAAATTTCTTTACCCAGTTATAAAACGTAAAAAAAGCACTAGATAAGTTAACGATTAACTTGTGAAAAAGCACTCTTTGATTTAGAAATGCGACATTATTTTTTTTTTATCGTCTTCTTCCCAGACCCCTTGAATTGCCCATTCCTTTGGAACCTAAAACCCCGCAGTCTCCTGTAACTTCGGCACCAGGCCGCCTTCCTTCTCAGTGGACGAGTGTTCCTGAAAGCGAGGAGTTCATATGCGACCCTCTTCCCACAACATCAGATCAATTCAAACTGGTTGAGAGCCTGTTTCGCCAGTCCATGTCAGAAAACAAGACAACTATTGTCTCCGTTGAGCGAGTTCAAAACCCTTTTATGTGGGAGAAGTATGCCAGGTACATTATAGAATATTTTAAAGTACAACTTGTTCTTTATCTTTCTTCCTTCGCTCCCTTCGTGCCGTAGCTATGTTAAGTTCTATAAAAACCAACAGTTGTTACTCATTCACTTTAACAAATTAAAGTACCTGATATTCTCAGGGGACATCTTGATAAGACCCCTAAATCCCCCCTCCCCTCCCCTCCCCTCCCCTCCCCCTCTCCCTTAGTACATCAAGTGTACACCAATTAGTAAAATCTGCTGCTATGCCCCGCAGGAAGAAAGAACAAATGGAGAAGAGGGCCCGAATCAAAGATAGCCCGGTCAATGAAAAGCTTCTCTTCCATGGAACAGACCACCAAAACGTTGACAGTGTCTGCGCCGAAAACATCGACTGGCGTGCCCTAGACGAGCACCGAGCCGCTCTTTTTGGACAAGGCGCTTATTTCACAGAGGAGGCAGCTCTGAGCAAACTGTACTGCAAACAAGACTCAGAGTCTTTCCAGTACATGTTTCTGGCTGAGGTACTCGTGGGGTCGTTTGCCAAGGGTGAGCCATCCATGAAACGGCCTCCCATCAAGAGCGAGTCCGCATCCAAGAAGGAGCTGTACGACTCGTGTGTGGATAATGTCGAGAAGCCCACTATTTTCGTGCTCTTCGACGCAGATCAGTACTATCCGAGCTTTTTGATTAAGTTCAAAACCAAATCAAAAGTGGTATGTTGATTGATGAGGTATTTGTACGCAAAGACACGCTTTTCAGCTTTTACGCGTGAAGGGCGATGGTGATATTAATTGGCTTTGTATTGTAGGGCTTACAAAGCGTGATATTAATATTTATTTTAGAGCGCTTCTTTTTGGTTAACAATGAAAATGGAGCTAGTAACATAGTTTTTTAACCAGAGTGTATTACGAACCAGAGTTGACCCACTCGAACACAGGTTGAATGAAAGTTTGGAGATCCAATCCATTTTTGACTTGACCAGTAACGACAAGCGCCCAGTATATACCACACAAGTTAATAAGCGGTTTCCCTTGTTGTACCAAGACATCGAACGACAAAGTGGCGGAGGTCTCGTTTTGCTTGTCACCGAGTTCAGTGATACGATGTACTTGTCGCCGGCTATTCCAGTAATTCGTTGAATACAACAGAAGTCCTGTTGGATACTCCTAACCAGCTAATAAGATATCTGTTACAAATATTGAGTATATGTTGGTTTGTACTCATCGGTAACTGGCTGTTCACTTGTGTGCTTTATACTAAAAAAAATATTTACTCAAG
Source organism: Meandrina meandrites (assembly GCA_963693305.1). NCBI lineage: Eukaryota > Metazoa > Cnidaria > Anthozoa > Scleractinia > Meandrinidae > Meandrina > Meandrina meandrites. The sequence continues at coordinate 20,867,790 of OY855904.1, forward strand.
CATGTAATTTAAATGATACGTTTTCGCGGGTGTAAAAATTGAAACAGATGTGTGGCGGGGGACAAGCAATCTTTTTGACTTAAGTATCGTCAGCGCTAGCAATTACCGTCTATCGGTCAGTAACGCATGTTACCTTGTGTCATTGAGCTTGCATCATACATGATAATAAGACTTGGCACTCTTCGGAACAAGTCAGTGTTTCAAAAGATGACCTTTTATTCGTTTGTCTCACGATAGAGTTATAAGGAAGTGTTTTAGTTGGAATACAGCTTCTGAAAATTGGCTGAGAGGTGCATGGTAGGATGGCATTTACTAATGGCCACCGTAACACTTGTGTCCGATTATACAATTAGAATCAGAAACCCTTAGAGGGGTTATGTAAGAATTCGCCACCCAGATGAAAACAGCATCAGTCCTCCGCCTTTATGACTCGGAAACTATTCGACTGTATGGGTCTGACATACGCGTGCGGCTTTACGATTGCCCACTTGTCACTCGGAAACTCATCAGGCTGTTTACCATTGTACACTTATGAATCGAAAATTCGTCGAGCGCTTTACGATTACACACTTGTGACTCGGAAAGTCGTCGGGCTCTCGACTGTGTTACTCGGAAAACACATCGAGCGCTTATGCACATTAGTTCTCCCGACTGTGACTCGGAAAGCTCGTCGTGCACTTCATGATTACACAGATGTTCATCAGACCGACTGCGATTTGAAGAATCGTCGGGTGTGTTACGAGTGTACTAACTTGTTCTCCGAACTGTATGGCTCGGAAACTCGATTTGAAGAATCGTCGGGAGTGTTGCGAGTGTACTAACTTGTTCTCCGAACTGTATGACTCGGAAACTCATCGGGTTCTATGCCGATTACACACGTGTTGCCTCAACTGTCGGCTCGTAAACTCAGCATTCAACTGTAGAACTCGTGACACGTCGGAGAGCTTCACGCGTGAATACTGCAGTAAGTGTTCTTTCGACTAAACCGTCTTAGAACCTATGCGGGCGCTTTACGAGTGCACCCGTGGTTTTCCAACTGTACGACTCGGGAACTATTACAAACAAACAAACAACAACAATCTTTTATTTCGTGCCCAGAAAAGTTTACAATAGATAAATAAATACGGACGAGTGTGCACACCTTGTTATCCTGTTTGTGGATAGAAGCCCATGTCTTTATATGCAGTTTTTGAGGCCGTCGTAGTTTTCATACTGAGCTAAGAGCCCCAGATGGAACGTAAGCCAAACAAATTGCCAAGCAATTATACAGTTCAAGAGATTTTAACGGTTTATAACTCTTTTGGAAGATCCGTGAAAACCCAGCAAGCACTTCCTACTGAATACCTCCCGACTGAAGCCGGAGGATTTCAACGTGAAGGAAATGCTTAAAATGCCAATATGGCCCAAGAGAAGTTTTTTTGAAAAACTCTCCGTAATATGTTTGGAAAATTGTCCAAAAACGTTCGATTCCAACACTTTCTGACCGGCTGTAAATGAGGTTCAAAGTTTCCGCTTTAGTCGGCCGCTCATCCATAAGTCATCATTTTCTTGATTTTAAACCGCTTTGGGTTCTCAAGGTGTTGGAATTACAGAATCAAAAACAAAAAGAAAAGCAAAAAACCATAAAATGGACTAAAAATAAAGTAGCCTCATTCCCGCGTAGGGAACTAAATTTTTGTTGTAACATAATGCATTGGCCATGCGTTGTGAGAGGTTGTTTATCCTTTGACTCGTTGTAATTGATAGAGTAACTTGCATACGGATCGTGAATTTAAACGACTTCATTTAGTTTGCCTATGGCAAGAATTTGTTCATAAAGAGGTGTAGTGGAATTCCTCCCAGTCATATTGATGGTGCTAGTATGTAAAGTAAACTTTAATAAAAATGTTTCGTATTGCCAGCCAGTTTTCGTTGTGGATAATTCATTATATTTTCCTCACTCTTTTTTTCTGGACATTTGAGGATGAAAGTGTCTGATAACTTGCCAGAACAAATTGTAGAGGAATTTCGAGCGTTGTTATTGTTGCCGCTTTTACGAGCACAATCGACAAGGGCGTAGTCGAATTATCCTCTCTATTAGCTGATTTAATTTGAGTGTGTACTAATTTGACCAGCCATAGCAACGTGGTTAGGATTAAAAGGGTTATAGCGGTTAGCTGTTAGTGATTTTTGTTAAGGGTGTGTTCAGGGCTGTTTCAGAGTGTTGCGATATTCTGTTAACACCAATTGTGCTATAAAGGGTGGTTAATCATTTGTTTGAGAGGTATACTGAAACCCGTTCTAAATTCATGTATTTAACTGACCTCTTTATTGTATTGTTAGTTTTGATAGATGCACCGCATCATAAGTAGAGAACTTTTGGTATCCATTAAATATTTCACTACTTTAGTACTGACAGTTATTTAGAAGCTTGTAATCTGGGTGATTATATTTCGGAAATCGTGTACATGAAACATGAAAGTACAGCCTTCTTGCCGGCATGCCGTACCTCTACGAAGAGAGTTGCGGCACTCGCCACCAGGCGGCTGCTACCAAAAGTTTTATATCAGAGGACACGACTATGAATTAGCGGCTTATGTCTTATATTGATACAGCTATTTCGAGAAAGGTTATCGGAAACTGAAATCGCACAAGTGCACGCGACAAGACCGAACGTTAGTATGGGTAGAAGAAGAGAGCTACTGCACGTGCTCAATACTAATGAGATATAACGACATGACAAACGTGAATTTGCCCGTTTTCTTTCTCTTCAGATATGTAGAAACAAGGTACGTTTAGCCACACTGAATTTTAGAAGAATTTTTTCCTACTCAAAGGCATGCGACAGTAAAAGTAAAGCTACAGATAAAGGTCTCCTGAGCGGAAAAACAAATTCTTCACGTGCACGTCCTCACACGTCTTCTAGGCCAATATGCAAAATTTCAGTGAATACCCAGACCAGCTTTCGGTCTTGTCGCGTGAACTTTGGTGCCTTTTTCCGACACCCTTTCTCGAAATAGCTGTATACAAATTCTACTTAGTGATCGTTATGCTTCTTACGGTGCTATTTGAGAGAATTTAAACCTTTAAAATAACTTATTTTGGTGATCGGTTCCCTTATTTTAATCACGTGCATGCTATTTTGCGCTGATATCTTGAGGAGAAGTAATGTTAATCATAAGTACTGAATGATGTACCATGGATAACAGGAATGAAGCAAACAAGTCCTTTTCAGGTAAAATCCCCATCTCTAAGAACTTTTCAAGAAATGTGACTGACGTATGTTGATGACAACATGCTGATTGTCGAGTGGTTGTACACTGATTTTTTGATTGGCTAGTATAAGAATGGGAGATTCTTCGGCTAATTTTGCGGTAATTTACCTGCGGCAGGGCACTTGATTCCTGAACTGAAAGATGCATGATTGCATAGTTGTATTAATGTTGTCAAACTCACTGTCAAACTGTTGTGCTAAAAGCTTGCTAAAATTGAATTAAATTATGAAGGGGTCACTTATTACTTGTTACCGTGTGATTTCTTTTAACTGGGGCAACGCCGGCAACGGTTTTTTATTAGTCAAAGCAACAAGCAAACGTCAAACGTTTCTACTAAAAGAGGGTCTGCTATACTCTGGCGGTTTTAGCCAATTTTGAGTGTCGGTTTTCGGGTACATTGATATTTATCTGGCGGTTTACGGTCAAGAAATTATCGCGCGGTTGCGGGAAATCATAATTCGTCGATGTCGCGTTTTTCGGTTTTATTTTGCGTGTTTGGCGCCGGTCATTCAAGCGGTCGCTTTATTTTACTTGTAGCCTGCCTTCTCAAGCTTCTCCCTTTCACACGCTTGTTTTGTCACGAAATTCATGCTAGAAAGACCACGCGAGCACACCCAACTGTCCAAACTTTCATTTTCACGCTTTTTTATAAACAAAATAAAAAATCTTGTGGTCTTTGTGAGGAGAAATACGATTATTGAGCTAACATATCGAATTTGTTATTAAGTAATTTTTAAAAAGTCGGTTATGAATATATTCGTTCTGCTATAAGGGCTTTCGCGATCTTTAGGAGAAAACGAAAGCGGTTTGCGGTCTGTGAAGAACAAAACATCTCGGTTTGCGGGATGCGCGACCCCCACCTAAAAGCTAGGCAAAGAAAAGAAAAGACTTTGACAAGTTCGCTCCTAAGCTTTTCGTCTCCCCAGTACTTTCTCTTCCCCAAACCACTTGTTGTGATTCTAGTTTTTACCCGGCGGCAAAAGGCTAACTTACAGTCAACAATATAAACAGATGTGAATGTTTTACCTTCAAGGACGTTTTGTAGCCATCTCTCAAATACACACTTCAAAATACCAAGACTAACCATTTAAACATTAACATACATTAATTACTGTTCGTATGTCTCAATATTTCATTCGGCCTTATACAGAGCTAACTTTACGAAGTACTTGTCAGACTGGGTGAAATCATCCGCGAAACAGTCATTGGGTAACTTTTTGTTTCTAAATTGGCTTGTCTTAAAACATTTGTCGTCCGGTGTAGTTGTACTCAGAACATGAGAATTAACGAAAGACCTTCTCGCACGAAGGTTCTAATAATAGCACTTATGTTTTCGAGATAAACCGTTAGGTCGCCTCTTCTTTGTAAAGAGTTCTACCGTATTTTACTTGTAACTATCATTTTTGAAATGAAAAGAAAAGATATACAAACATTTTACGTGTATATAGAGGAACTGAAGTACAGTAAAATAAATCAGCCAAGATAGAAGGTAATAGTAATAGTACTGATAATAAAGACAATTATAATAGCTGACATAATCTTCATCTTTTCTGAAGAGGTCTTTACCGCAAAGAAATTCCTGCGACCATGTGTATTAGTGGCGTGCATGTATTCGGTTAAAGATGTGCTACTCGGGGGGCTCCACGAACAACTCGCAGAGCTGGAAGGAGCATACGAAGCCAAATTATGTGACTGGTAACTAGACTGCGTTAATGCCCCATTGCGAGTAAATGATTTATCACGTGGTGTGCTCCAGAATGCGCCGTTTCTGGCTGAGTTCACAAAATGACTACTTGAAGCATGAGACCTGACTGAATACACTGGCATACCAGATTCAGTTGAGCTTCTTGATGAATGCAACTGCCCCGGAGGCACGGTACCAATGTCGTCCGCTTGAGAAATCTTTGTCTACAAGCCTATTTTTTTGTGAAGCTGTGATTGAAGCATGTGGGTTTTTGTACTAGGGGGCTGCCATATGTTTTCTACTTGGGACATGTGGGCCTGTAAAAAGGGGCTTTGAGGCACCTGGTCATGTGAAAGTTGTGCTTGCATCAACCGGGCCTTAGAGAGTGATGCTTGAGACTCTCGGGACTGTGACAGTGGCGCTTGAAACAATCGAGTGTGTAGCAGTGGTGATTGAGACTCTAGGCCTTCAGAAATTGGAGCTTGGTGGTGCCATGGGGACTGTAATGGTGGCATTTTAGATAGTCGGGACTGTGACTGTGGTTCTTCATGCACTCGGGTAGATAAAAGTGGCGTTTTAGACACTATGCCTTGCGGAAATGAAGCTTGTGACACCAGGGCCGGTGACGCTAGCGCTTGACATACTGGAGACTGTGAAATTGGTGCTTGAGTTACTGGGGACTGTGAAAGTATAGTTCGAGACACTCGGAGCTGTCACACCTGGGACGGTGACATTGAAGCATAAGAAACTACGGTCTGTGGTAGTCGCGCTTAAAGCAGCTGGGTTTGTGAAAGTGGTGTCTGAGACACTCGGGTCTCTAAAACTGGAGCCCGAAACATTTGGCTTTGTGAAAATGACACTTGAGACCTTTGGATCTTCGGAAGCCGTGAGTAGTACACTCGGGTCAGTAATGGAGACCCTTGAGACACTTGCTGCCCTTGAGACAGGGTTGCGTGACACACTTGAGTCTCTGTCAGTGGTGCTTGGAATACTTCGGCCTGCAACAGCGGTACCTGGAAGACTCTAGGCTTCGACAGTACAGCATGAGACACCTGGGCTAGTGCTGATGATGTATGAAACACTTTGGCCTGTGACCCAGCTAGAGATGCTGGGGTCTGTGAGAATGGTGTGTGAGACACGTGGGCTTGTGAAACCAATACTGGAGACACTCGGGCCTGTGAAAGAGGTGTTAGAGTTAATTGCGGTTGTGATAATGGTATGTGAGACACTAGGGTCTGTGGCACGGATGTTGTAGATGCTTGCGCCTGTAACTGTGGTGCTTGAGGCACTTTCATCTGTGACAGTGGTGTTGGAGATTCCTGGGCATGTGATAGCGATACCTGAGGCACTACGGTCAGTGAGACTGATGCTGGAGACAGCTGCTCCTGTGACAAGGGTGTTTGAGGCACTTTAGCCTTTAGCAATGATGTTAAATGAGATACCGGATCATGAGCTTGTGACAATTGAGGCACAACAGTCTGTGAGACGGACGCAGGAGACACCTGCGTCTCTGGCGGCGATGATCGAGACTCTTTCGCCTGTGATTCTAATGCTGAATAAACTAGAGCTTGTGAAAGTGGCGCTTTAGACAATTCGGGTTGTAACGGGGGCGCTTCAGACGGTTTGGCCTGTGACAATGCTGGAGAAACCTGGGACTGGGACACTAATGCTGGAGAACCTTGGGTCTTTGAAAGTGGGGCTTGATATGTATGGCTTTGCGATAGTGATACTTGAAATACTGGGCATGGCGCCTGTGACGTTTGGGGGCTTGGCAGTTGTCCTTGAGACACTTGGGGCTGTGCATGTGGGAATGGTACCGGTTCTTGAGACAGCTGCTTTGATAGTAGTTCTTGCGACCCTTGGGATGGCTGTGAAAGTGACCCTTGAAAGACACCAGCCTGTAACAGCAAGGCTTGAAACAACTGTGTCTGCGACAGTAGTGCTTGAGATACACGGGCCTGTGAAAGTAGTGCCTGATACACTTGGTCATGTGAAGGAGGCCCTTGAGACAAGTGGGACTCAAGGAGTGGTGATTTGGACACTTGGGTCTGTGCAAGTGGCTCTTGAAACTCTTGGGTCTGCAAATGCGGTACTTGAAATACTTGTGGCTGCAACTGAGGCGTTTGATAACATTTTAACTGTGATAATGGAGCGTTAGAATTCGGTGCTCCCGGCGAATCACCTTGAAAAGAATCTTCAGCAATTGAGACATAAGGAGCTGTTTGAAGCTCTTCTGAGTAATCAATGATGTATTCCGGGTAGACTTGATCAGTATGAAAGACAACGAATATAGCTGGATTAGATTCATCATCTACACACGAGTCGTACTGGCCACTTGCAGAATTTAAGGGGTCTTTCTGTGGTGGCTTGAGATAGCTGGAAGAGCCCTTGGTATATGAACCAACTAGAACCTTGGCCAAAATAATCAACTTAGTCAAGTTATTAGCGTCCTTGTTTGAACACTGGTGGTCAAGGCCATCGATGTAGGAAGCATTCAAAGCGAAGTGGTTTCCTTTTCCATATAGTGTCAAGCACTTTGCCTGTGAACTCCCGCTAAAGTTCTGCTCGCAAATTTCTTCCAAGATCTGAGGGGTGCCTGCGTGAAATAATTTCCGCTCGTTTACAGTACTTCGCTTCTCACCATCAGAATTTACCGCCAACATATTTGCCTTTTTCCTTTAAAGTAAAATGAGAAGATAACTTTTACCAATAGTAAAACCAATCATCGACCCTCCGGTGAGTGATTCGCTCTTGTGGGTACTAACATATCCTAGAAAAACACTTTGCTGAGTTACTAAAATTGAATTTTACCCAGTCAGCAGGTGCAATCGAGGACACGGAGAGAAACGAAGAGGTCTCATAGGTTGTAACTGCAAGTGTCCCTTTTCGTCACATGATTCGGCCTCATCAATTGCCACGGCTACCTTTTCCTCGAGTCAAATACGTTGCTTTCCAGATAACAAACCAAACCCGTTGTACCAGCTCGATGAACGTTGGTATCATGTTATGCATCGTGCTTCTTAACAGTTAAAATGTAAGGATTTTTTTACGAAGGAGGGGGAAATGGTTGAATTTCTAAACCTGACGCCGGAGCGAGTTTTATATAAAGCTAACTTACGCTAATTTGTTTCTTAGTTTCCAGTGTGGTTTCTTTTCCATGGGAAAAGGATACATTGAGGGCAAGGCAATAAAACGTCTTTACGTTTAAGAATTCAACCGTTTCTCCCCATACAAATCTTTATATTTCGAATACTGCATAATTAACTCGATGCCTAACATAGTACGGACGCTCATCGAGCTTGGGCTAGCTGTACGATTACACTTCGGCTCAATTCAGTTTGACTTATATTTTAATTTAACAACAAAAGGCAGTCTAATAGCGGTTAATAAGGACCAAAGGTTGCCCTTAACTTATTCTCTCTATCATGGCTGAAATCACAACTTGTTGTTTATGTCGTTGTAGTTTACGTCGTCTTCCTCAGTGTTGCTGTTGTTTCTGTCTGCTGTATTTGTATTTCTCCTTTGATGGCATTGGAGACCAGGCCAGTGGCTTGGCACTGGCGCAGTTGTACTCTTCGTAGGAACTTGACCTGTTTAAATACAAGTATCAGAGTAAACAATGTTGGCATGGGGATCTAGAAAGGCTTATTAACTACACCAGTCTTATTGTGACAAAAATTTTCAGTTTGAATCGCGTAACAATGTCATTTTATAGATCCCTTTGTGAAGCAATCAATCGCACAAGACGGCATGGCAGCTTAACCAGGAGTTACCTTATCTGTTTTGGCAGGTCTAACATGGCCAAACAGACCACAGGGAAGTCATGGTCTTTCCAGACAGGCAAACAAGCCGAACACAGTCAACATTGAACTCAGGCGAACTTTTTTGCGCTTGCATTGTCAAATGTCGCGTGTTTTTGCTGGAAAATTTAATTTGCGCGTTATTGGCTTTGTGCATAGTTCCAGATACTTTGGCAATAATAAGATTGGCTTTAAGCTGAAAAATAAAAACAACAAAGCCGTAAAAAAGATAGCTTGTTAAATTAGAAAGTGTTCTGAATCATATGGCATTCTATCTGACACTATAATCTGAACAAGGGGAGAGCAGTTAGTAATAATACAATAAAACCTAAAAGTATGTAACACGAAAGATATGAAAACGCAATTAACTTTAGAGGATCCATTGTAAGAAGACATAAATACAAAGCTTACTTGTTTCTTTCAGTTTGGTTTTGGTCGGCTTTGCTTTTCCAGAGTTAGTTTTCTTTCTGACACGTTTTCTATTTTCTGTTTTGTCATTGGTCTTCTGGCAAACATCAGCAATGTTGTTTTCATCTGAAGACGAATCCGAGAAATTTCCTTTGTCCTCAGCGGCCATGGGAATATTTAGACATTCAAGGCTATCCTTACTGGATGGTGAGCAGGAATTATTGGCCAGGTTGTTAACTGCAGGCACAATGGTAGGTATGTCCAACTGATTCGTTAAACTTTTTAACCTCTCTCGGCCCCTTTGCTGTTTCTTGGAGCTTCCTGCCTTGATCTCTGCTGCTGGTTGCGCGTGAGAATCGCATTTAGCTTTCTGCTCCTTGACTTGGGGGTGGTGCCGTTACATTTGCTTTACTAGTAGATACTTCCTTTATGATGGCTGCGCTACCATATATTTCTGCTCATTTGGAACTAAAACGCTACAACGAACAAAATCAACGTTCATCCGCTGGTGCGGTGCCAAATCGTATTGTTTGAGAATCCTCTTGTTGTGAGAGTCGGTAAGGTTATGTGACAAGGCACATTTACATGAGGTTCCTCGAACCGTTTTCGAACAGACATGAATGTACGCGCATCTTTCAGTCTGACATTCATTTCTCAAATATAACCGACAAACCTGTGGCAGGCTCCAGGCAACAATGTTCCTTACGGTCCCGTTTGAGTGTTTCTCAAGTGCCAGCTTTTTGGTCTTCTTTATGTTCTCTGTGTCAAAAAAATTATGTGAACGGCTGCATTTTTCATCACAGTTTCCCTCGACGAAACTTCTACAAACATGCCAGAATTTGTACTTGCCTTGTGCCCGTCGACATGAACCTTTTTCGACGTATTGTTGGCACACTTTTTTTCTCAAATCGGTTCGTACACCAGCGATTTCGTCATTACGGTCTTTAACAAAGGCAAAACCAGCTTGCGGCTTCAGCCATTCCTTCGCCTCTTGTTCCGTTTCTATGCTTGCCAAAGGCGACGGATGTTTAAAAAGAAAAGGAAATTCTGCAAAACCGTCAATTGTGCAAATATAATTGAAGAATTTCTCGAGCAAACTATCTTCCTCCATTTTGCTCACAAAAATATTCGCAGATAGTGACCGTCACGAGTTTTGCCATGAGCCGGTTGACCTTTCAACGATTAAGGAAAAGATAATATTTATCAAGAAGGGTTCCATCAGGGTACGCCAGGAGTTTTTATTTAGGGGTTATGGTGTAAGAAACATTTTAGAAAAGTCAGATACAAAGTATTTAAATTCGGAAATGTTCAGTGTCCGGGTTTGTTTTAAAGGAATCTTGGCTCAACAAAATACATTTTAGCTCTGAAGTACATGCATGTAATTGCGTGTTCGGATATCTAATAAAATATGGATACCACAGAAGAAGATAGAACGGTGCATAGTAAGCGGGATTGTATATTAGAAACTATTGGATGAAGCACATATACATCTCTAAGTTTAACCGTTTGAGTGCTGAATTGTCTCAAAATACCGCATTTTTTATACCGTTAGAATGTTTTTTCGCTTCCTGTTTTTGTTGTTGTTTGTTTGTTTTTCTGAACCGTTTCCTTGCTCCTTTTCCTTTCGTTTTTCTCAGCTGTTTTATTTTCGCTACCTTCTAGACTCCATATCCTTCCTTCTGATCGAATAAGTTTTGACTCAATCATTGATAAACTCTGGAAAGGGAACCTTGATCAAGTGCAGGTGTACTGTATTGCCTGTTTTACCACCAATTTTGCACCAAAAACGGATCTCGTTTTTTTCGAATAGCACTGTCAGAATACAGTCGATAGACCTCATGAACAGTTCTGTGAAAAGACCTATCCTAGCTGTAGCAGTTGGTTATCAGAAAAATCCGCTGACATGTAAATTGAGGACGTCACATGTGGCCGAATGACTGCTCCTCCAGATGTAGACGAAAGTCGACTTTAGCAGGCTCTTTAGCAGCGAAAGTTTAAGCAATCCTGCCTTTTAACTTAAAAGGGTGAATTCTTGTGAAGTCACCTGTTGCTTTACCAACTCGTGTTATCTTGCACTGCTAAGAACATTTGAGCATTTAGTTCCATGAGCTGACTCGTCCCCAGTTCGTCTCTTATGAGAAATCTTTAAAACGCGTGGGATGATGGGAAGTTCTAGCTCTTTTCCATCATCCCCCCATCCTCACCCCATCCTCAAACTTTCTTGTACGATGACAGGGACCGAATCAAAAATGCCAAATTCTCTCGAACTTTAAGGGTATTTAGCTGCATGACAGGTCCCTCCCTTTGGGAAAAGGGAAGCAGGAAGCGATTTCTTAGAATTTTTAGAACCTGACAGAAGAATCCTAATAATGTAAGTCAAAAAAAACATGGCAACTGTGTTAAATCGACGGTTAGGATTATCATGTAAGTGAACTTTAATAGTTTGCCAGCTTGTTTGAGGTCGTTACAAAATACTTCGCCTTGGTAAATTTAAAAACAATCGCGTTTTATTAAAAAAGAAGGCTTCAGAACACTGCATGTAACTTAGACAAATCTTGCTTGCATTAATCGCCACAATTTCAATGATTTTACATTATTTCAGGATTCTTCTATCAAGCTTAAAATTTCTAAGAAATCGCTACTGCTGGGATCGGCAGTGTCGATAGCGTCCTGTGTTGTGACAAATAAAGAAAGCTTGCTAATGAAATGTGAAATATTCAACATGTCCGGCGCGAGCGTGCGCCAAAGAAAAAATCTGAGTCCCTGGCGGGAATCGAACTTAAAATTCCGAGCCGATCCTAGCAGTATGCAGGACGCGTGTCGCCTATGTAACCCAGAAAATGGCCAAGCTCACCATGAGTTCTCGTAGCTCAGTGGCTAGAGCGCCCGCCCGGTAGTTGGGAGGCGATGAGTTTGGTTCGATTCGGGGACAGGCTCGCAACATGTTGAACATTTCATCTTTCACATTTCGTTAACGAGCTTAAAATTTATCATGTTTCTTCATTTATCACTGATCAGATGGCATTTACTGAACAAACCATTTATAAACATTTCCTTAGGTCACAGATACGAAAAAGAATATTATTACTTAAAATAATTATTGTGCAGCTTTAGGTTAGCATATCAATTGGGAGAGCCTTGTACACTAAGACTTCCACTGAAATCTGCGCACCGCACAGCATCGATATTATTGAGATTAAAATCGCCATTGAGTGATCCAAATACCACAGATCCGTATGTGCAAGCACATAAGTACAGTCACTAACTAGCAATCCGACCATAAGCGCCGCAGATAGTCCCGAGTCCAGGGAACTACCAAGCATTGCTGAACTATGAAGCTTCTTCGATATGTAGCACTGCAAGGCAGCTAGAATGGAGTACGAAACGCATCCGACGCCCAGAACGACGGCTATGCAAAATGTTTTAATAGGGTGGTCCTTCTCGACGATTCTCTTGATCGACAGTCCACTTGTCAAAGCCCCGGTCAAAATAAACGAAACCGCGAACACAACACACGCCATTCTCTCTCTTCTGTAGCCCAAACTGCCGTTCTTCGTGCTTTTGAACCTCCACAGCACTACTGACGAACAGACGACAGCATTTGCGCTGTCGAATGCCAAGGCAAGAGCCGAAGAACTGTCGTACGTGCCAGCAGACAGAAACGAAGCAATCGTTATTATCAGTGAAACCACAATGCAAATCACCGTCACAAAAATAGCTGCCTTTCTCCATCGCATTCGAACATGTTCGGGTATTTTTCTCTTCTCCAGCTCTTTCGTTAAATTTTCGTCCATAAACGACACACAGGGCTTGTTTCCTGGCGTTTGTAGTTCATCCTTAATCGGACGAAATTCTGCGATAAAGTTTCGCGAAGCTTTAGGCGGCAAAATGAAACGGTTGGTTGGGTTCTTTTCTGGATCCAAACATGTATTAGAAAGCTTTTCCTCCTCACTGTCGGAATTACGGTTTCCACCATTTCGTCGCCAAGGGCAGTTGACTGCCATCGATAGACTTGTGCTAGAGTATGTTACGAGTAAACGTGCTACCCATAGTTTCGTCGCGCATTTGTGATTTTAAGGAGTGTTTTAAATATTCCATTTTGGTTGAAAATTTGGCATTCGAAATTTCAGGCCTGACTGATTTCTTTTCTATTGTAAAGACAAAAGTACATTTTTTCACCAAACAAAAAGGTTTAGTCATAATTATTTTGGCGGAATGCAAGTCCAGAAATAAATACACTAACTCTTTGATTTAAAAGCAATATACCGCCAACTAGACGAATTTATGAAATAGCTGATACATGGACAAGAAGATCAGCCAAAACTAGAGAGTGGCAAAGGGCTTGCAACCATTAAAGGTGATCAGGGGAGTTTATATATAAAAATAAAACATTGTCGTGCTGCGTTGGTAGGCATTTTGTCTCGCTTGATTTTGCAGCGAACTTGTAGATGTCTGGTAGTGGTTGTGAAGCTTAAACTCCTTGCCAAAGCACTTATTTGTGGCACAAATAAGACATACGCAATATATATAAAGTTATATCGTATTAAAGCATAAAAAGACTACCTATTTAGATCTATTTACAGATCAAATTCTGGTAACTTTAGCAGCGGCACACATTTTGAGCTATAGTTTTTGAGCGTTTTGAACGATATCAGTTCATCGTGGTAAACTCGAAACGCCAGCCTGGCTCTTTTCAATGGCTCCCCTCGAAAACCGGGGTTGAAGGCTTGCTTTTGCCTGAAATAAGTTATGCTTTTTTGACCGCACGCTACACCACTGACGATTTCGAGAGCCGAGCTCCAACCAACGTGTACCATTTATTCGAACTGCCTTGAATGAACGTTACAAGCATATATTAAGTCTATTACATAATGACACTCACATTCCACACACATTCCACACGCACGCATTCACACGCTCATTCTACATCCCCCTTTGCAAATAAGCACATTATAGCAAAGCTTATGAAAACAAAATAACAGGCGAAAAAAAAAAATCAGAAGGCAAAACAGTCAAAACAGTGTCATTAACAATCCTAGTGACTGAGCAAGCTCATAGAAGTTCAATGTTTCCAGTCAAGTAACATAGTCCTGAAACTTCGGATTCGGTCTTGAAATCCTCCCGGATCTGGTAGCATAACCTTCTGGGCCACGAGCTGGGACCTGGGGTCTGACGGGTGTATTTGCCGAAGACTGCTGTGTGACTGCAGATTTGGCAGGCGTCTCGGGTGTTGGAAACGCAACAGTCGGGGAAGGAGGTACATTATGGTCGGATGCTACAACAGGTGAGGAAGGAGGAGGTACATCGTGGTCTGTCACTGGTTCCGGAACAGACAGTAGATGTCTTCGGTTTCGGCGGTACTCCTTTCCTTCAGCTTGTACAATGTACGACCGTGGCTGTGCGGCGGGTTGCTTAACGACGCCCAATTTCTGGTATCCTTTATTGGTCTGAAGTCGCACAACCTGCTGTGGACTGAGAGGTGGGAGAGGTTTGGCATGCTGATCGTAATAATACTTCTGCTGTTGACGTTTCAACTTCAAACGCGAGGACACGTCCCTGCTGTTGAGTGTTTTGGGAGTGAGAAGTTTTTTAGCAACTGGAAGAACGCACCTTGTGCGCCTGGACATCAATCGCTGAGCAGGAGAACCTAGGATTTGATCTCTTGGAACGTTCCTGAGGTTGAGAAGGCCAAGCAACGGGTCAGAGCCATCCTTCTTGCATTTGTCAAGCAGGTTCTTGGCTTGCTTAACTGAATTTTCAACCAGACCATTGGACTGAGGAAAATAAGGGCTGCTGGTAACACGTTCGAAGCTCCATTCACTGGCGAACTTCTCAAATTCTCTGCTTGAAAATTGAGGACCATTATCCGTTAGCAGCCTGGTTGGAATGCCGTGGACAGCGAAGTGTCGCTTCATCTTCTGGATCACGGTTCTGGACGACAAATCACTGAGGGTGTTCATTTCGAACCAACCAGAGTAGGAGTCAACGAGTATCAGGTACTGCAAACCATTCCAATCAAATATGTCCGCGCTTACAAGGGACCAAGGGAGGTCTGGGACCGGGTGCATAAGAAGCGGTTCTTTCTGCTGATGAGGTTTGGTACTGTTGCAAGGCTGGCAGGACGCTACGGCAGAATCAATGTCGAGCATCATAGAAGGCCAATACACGATTTCCCTTGCTCTTCTCTTCGTAGCATCTATCCCAGGATGCCCCTTGTGGAGTTGCTGAACGTATTCTTTGCGCAACGTTTCTGGAACCACCACTCTCAGGCCTTTCAAGATGATTCCATCATCCACGATCATCTCATCTCGTATTGGAAAGAATGGTTGTACCTCTGGGGCTATACTCTTGGACTTTGCTGGCCAGCCATTACAGATAAAATGAGCAACTTTCTGCATAACAGGATCTGCAAGAGTATGTCTCTGAAGTTCGGCCATACGTGCAGGAGAAATTGACGTGAGAGACAGGATGTCCATCTGCTCATCAGCCTCAAAAACTGGCTCCTCATCAGTGTAGGCGCGTGACAATGTGTCCGCTACATAAAGCTCAGTTCCCTTTTTGAAGACGAACTTCAAGTTGTACTTCTGGAGCAACAAGAGCATACGTTGAAGACGGGCAGGAGCTGAGTGAAGAGGCTTGTTCACGATTGCTGTAAGAGGCTTGTGATCCGTCTCGATGGTAGCTTGTCGACCATAGATGAAATCGTGAAATTTCTTGCATGCAAATGTAGCTGCGAGAAGCTCCTTCTCGATTTGGGCATATCGTGTTTCGGCTTCCGTTAAGGCACGTGAAGCATAGGCCACAGGGCAACCATCTTGCAAGCATGCAGCACCAAGACCACTCTTTGAGGCATCAACAGACAGTGTGACAGACTTTGAGGGGTCGAAGTACCTCAGAACAGGTGGCTGAGAGATATCTGCCTTGAGGGCTTCGAAGGCTCGTTGCTGTACTTGCTCCCAGCTCCAATGTGTGTCATTCCGCAGCAATTCGCGTAGTGGCGCTGTTTTCTCACTGAAGTTGTTAATGAACTTGTGAAGATAATTGGCCATGCCAAGAAATCGCCGGAGTGCCTCTGGGTCATTAGGAGTTGGCATCTCTCTGATAGCTTTAACTTTGGCTTCATCAGGCTTGAGACCACCCTTTGTGAACTGATGGCCAACGTAAGACACTTGATCAAGCCGGAACTTGCATTTCTTTGGGGAAAGTTTCATGTCGATCTCTCGTGCCCTTTGTAAAATTTTCTTAAGGTTGGCATCATGATCCGCTGTTCCCTCGCCCCATACTAACAGGTCATCAACGATAATGGCACAGGGATATCCAGTAAACAGCTCTTCCATGGCACGCTGGAAGACCTCTGAGGCAGACGTGAGGCCAAACGGCATGCGAAGAAATCGGTACCTTCCAAAGGGGGTACTGAAAGTCGTGAGCAATGAAGATTCGTAGTCAAGTTTGATTTGCCAGAAACCACTTCTCGCGTCAAGTGTGGAGAATACTGTGGCATTGGGCATGCGCGATACAACATCTTCAACCGTTCTCATAGGATGGTGGGGTCTTTTAAGGACTTTGTTGAGATCCCTCGGATCGATGCAGATGCGGACACTGCCGTCTTTCTTCTTTGCCGCTACCATTTGTGAGACCCATTCAGTCGGCTCGGACACAGGTACGATTGCTCCAATCTTGACCATCCTATCAAGCTCTTCTTTCACACTCTCTTCCATTGCAAGGGGTATTTTGCGAGATGGTCTGACAACAGGAGTTGCATCGGGATCAAGCCTCATCTTGTAAACGACAGGTAGATTGCCAAGATCGCCTTCAAATAAATCTTTGTAGTCTTCAAGTATTGCTGCACGGAAGGCATCAGCAGCTCCAACTTCGTGAACCTCACTGTGCAACTGAATGAGATTCAAGCTCAGTGAATCTGCAAGGCCAAGCAACGACGTTACTGGTTTATCAACCACGTGAAATTCCAGCCTACGGGATATCGACTTTGTGTGAACCTCGAACTTCACAGTTCCCAGTGTAGTCAATGTGTCTCCGCCATAGGCAACTAATTGCACCGCTTTCGTCTGATCAATCTCCTCATTACGGCTGATCCGTTTGAACAAGTCGAGCGTGATGACATTGCATTTAGCGCCAGTGTCAATTTTGATTTCAACTTGTTTGCCATTAATTTCCATTGTGCAATAGATTTCACGCTTGTGCCCTAGAGTTGAAGTAATCGCATCAATGACAAATAAATCCTCATCTTGTGAGGTAGGAAACTCGGGAGAGACTTCGTCAACAGGACGCCTGCGATTGGACCGTTGAACATTTGAATCCCGATTCCACCGTTGACCATTGAAACCTCGACGCGTACTTGGAAGCCCGCCAGCGCGTTTTAAAAGGCAAGCTTTTTCAAAATGATTGAGCTTTCCACAATAAAGGCACTTCTTGCCAAACGCTGGACAGGATTTCTGCTTAGGTGCATGGTTACCACCACAATTCTTGCAATTTTGGATGTCAGGTTTCGAATCTTTCTTCGGAAATTTTCTCCCTTTGCCAACGCCATAAACTTCTTCCTTTGAATCGCTGACATTGCTCGAGAGTTCGCTGTTGTTTCTGTCGGATAATTCGTTGGCAATACCAATGTCGATGGCGCGGTCGAGTGTGAGCCCTCTTTCTTTCAAAAGCTGCTTTCTGATAAGCGGAGAGGCGACACCGCATACTATTTTATCACGAATAAGCTCGTCCTTCAAAGTGCCATACTCGCATGTGTTTGCTAGGATTCTTAGATCGGCCACAAAAGACTGAAACGGTTCACCCACTTTCTGTACTCGTGTGTTGAATTTGTGCCTTTCCATAATGACGTTTCCACGAGGGTCGCAGATTTCAGCAAATTTCCTTTTAAGCACTTCGATACTCTCGCGAGATTCTGCTGCGACTCGAACGCCTCCATCTTCGTTCAGCACAGCGGGAGCGTAAACAAAAGATTTCTCCTTTTCAATTGCTTCTCTTCCTGCCAAATTCAAGAAGATGTACGCTTTAGTCTTGGCATCCTTTTCTCCATGTGCGGCGGCGATAAATATTTCCACCTCCTGTTTGAAATTTTTCCAATTTAACGAGACATTTCCCTCGAAGCTCAGCGGCTCAGGTTTTCGGAGTCCCTCTGCCATAACGATGAGCGAAACTTCAAACTGTTACAGTGCGGACACTCGAACCATGAACGCTATGGCTTTTTTTTCACTTTATTTGTACTTTATTTTCACTTTATTTTCACTTATTCTGTAGTTATTTTTACATTTTTCCAGAAATAACCAATCACATTCGTGAAGCGAAGCAATGGCACAGACATTTTTTTCTTCTTTTTTTCCGTGTTTTCATTGTCCCACGCGACGTTTGAGACGCTTTTCGTTACGCGGTTATACCTGTATTCTAAACAACGTTAGCGGATTTTTTTTGGCGGGAATTCATTTGCCCTCACTGAAGTCAGACTCGGGTTTCAGTTCCCTGCGAAATGGCCTACGCTCCAGCAAATTATACTAGTAAGTACTACTTTCAACTAAACAGATGCATTTTTAGATATTTTTTTTGAATTTAAGCTCTTTTGAGGAACGAAAAAATGATTTTCTATTATTTGTTTTGAAATAATTAGGTCAGTGTAATCTCAGGATTAATCAGCAACAAGGCATCTACGACAATGGAAGCGCTTTACCAAATATTTATCGAGAGAGAATTCTTGATCTCCACCACCAGGGATTTTCCCAAAGACAAATTTCAGGCACAGCGCGAGTTAGTATTGGCTATGTAAATAAAGTCGTTCAAAACTATGTAGACAACAACACGTCTCTTCCTCCGACGCGAAAATTGGCGACTCGTAATGTTGTTACACAAGACGTTGTCGATTACATCGAATCCGAGAAATTATGCAAGCCCAGCACGTACACATCTGAACTTCAACAGCGCTTGTTGCTGGATGGAGTTTCGCCACCTCATCTTTTGCCATCTCAAAGCGCAATAAAAAAATGCATTCGGGAGGATTGTTTTATGACGAAGAAAAAACTCACCCAAGTACCAACGGAGTCATTGTCAGACGTAAACATCAACTATAAAGATAATTTTCTTGATCAAATCGCGCAGCTAGACTGTACTACACTTCACTTTTTCGATGAATCCGGTGTCAAAATTACTTCAGGAAATCGTGTATACGGTAATTCATATATCGGCGAGCCTGCCATTGAATTTCAGCGCTACGCCTCAAACGCAAACTACACGCTAAACCTGCTACACTCAATACAAGGAGTTGATTACTACAATATTTTACGGGGCGCTTCTAATGGAATGGAAATGCTCAACTTTTTCGATGAGGCTTTAGCAGTAGAAAGAGCAGATGGCTCACCAATATTGGAACTCGGTGACTGTATAATAATGGATAACTGTGGATTTCACCACGAACACCAAGTCGAACCGTTACTGAGGGATATCCTTCAAGAACATAGTATCAATCTTTTGTTTCAGCCTTCGTACTCGCCGCACCTAAATACCTGCGAGTTTTGCTTCAACCAGGTAAAATGTTACCTCAAACAAAATACATTGCTCACTCTCAATGAGACCGAAATAGCAATTGGCGAAGCTGTTTCCAAAATAGATGCTTCAAATTCAGTTGCATATTTTAGGAATTGCGGTTACTTGTAACATTATGATTGACAGCTTATCTCCAGATCTCTTGCACGCAAGCTATTTATAGCCCCCATGGTGGGAAAAACACGAGTGTTGAAAGAAGATGGCGAAATCCTTTGGGTCTTCAGACTCTTCCGTGTTGGGTCCGTCAGAGGTTCACTCGTGGTTAAAATCTCTATCTCCAGGCCTGAAACTGGAGCGTCTCTCGACACAATTCGAAAATAGAGGGTTTAGATCAAGAAGGTCGTTAGCGTATGTGAAATCCGAAGATCTCGATGCCTTCTTCCCGTCTCCAGACAAGTTATTGTTAGCCGAAAGGCGTGTTTTGGAAGCCGAACTGGAGAACATACGAAGCGGAACTGCACCGCGATCGACCGGTCTTGAACCGAAAAGATTAAAGATGACACAGATTTTAGAGAGCAACGCCTATGCGGGCAATAGCAGCGCACAGACACCCGACACAAACTTCTATGGCGGATATTCCAGCAAGTCGGAATCAAGTGCAACACAAGTAAAAACACACAGCTCTCTTGACCGAAGAGCGCTCGAGCATACAGAAAACCTCCAAATACTAGTTGTGCAAATAGAAAGTGCTAAGCAACAGCTGGAGAAAAAAAGAAAAGAAATCGAAGAATTGTCTGATGTTCACGAGCGACGCGGCAAGGTGTGTGCTACATGCCACAAATCAGGTCATAACAAAGCTAGGTGCACAAACCATCCATGTACCGATGTGAACTTATGTAAGTTGAAAGATAAGCACCCGGAACTGCAAAATGATATCCGAACCTTACAGCGCGACCTCAAGGAACTTGAGCAGAAATATGGAAAGGCCAAGAATGACAACGATGTGTTTTTAGCCGCACGTCAGCGCGCGAAATCAAGTTTCTTCGCCGTAATGAGGCCGCGATTGAAATGCCAGAACCCGGCTAAGTATGTCGATCGTGGTTCATTGGATAGAGATCTAATGGTGTTACAGAGGGCTTTGCAAAATAAAGTTCCCGAAGATGAGGGATTGGATTGGAGACTTCCAGGCATAATTGAAGAATATAAGCGAGGAAATGTAAATGTGTATCTCAACCAACCCAACCCACCGCAATCTTACGATTTGCCTTCTGTTGACACTGCTTGGCCGGCATATAATTTGCCAGACTCATACTACAAGTACTAAACTGTGCTGAGTGACTAGTAACTCATCTCTCTGATGATTTCCATTATAATGTTGATGTTGTTTTCCCATTTTCCCAAACAGTGCAATGTTGCGTTGTGTTCCTGATGTTGTTTGACGTCTGCCTCCGAAATAAATATGTTGCGTTTCATTTGTTTCTTGTCTTCGAATGAAAAAAATAGTAATATTTCAGAAAGTGCCATTATAGTTTCACTGGTAAAATATCCCACTATTGTAAAAAGAAGACCGACCGTGATTGATAAAAAACGCGGAAAAAAATGAAAAAATGTCTCCGCCGTTGTGTGAAATTACGGCGCCACTTCAAAAATAACGTGGAAAAAGGCAGAAAAAATGTCTCGGCCGTTGCATCGCTTCGCGGCTGTGATTGGCTAGTTCTAAAAAAAGTAATAAAATAAGTGATAAAAAAGTACAAATAAAGTGAAAATAAAGCCTTTGGTGTTCATGGTTCGAGTGTCCGCACTGTAATGTATCAGAGGAACCGGGCGATACGGATTTTTACTCCTGACACCATGACGATTTCGAGAGCCGAGCTCCAACCAACGTGTACCATTTATTCGAACTGCCTTGAATGAACGTTACAAGCATATATTAAGTCTATTACATAATGACACTCACATTCCACACACATTCCACACGCACGCATTCACACGCTCATTCTACAACCACTACACTTCATTGACCATGCATGATCCATGCACGCGGCGAAGAGGAACGAAATGCAAAATAAATGAATCTCTCAAATTAGACATAAATATACTGTATGCGAGTATTGGTCATACGCGTTCATCGCTGCCAAGTGTGTGCATCCGAATTGAACTAATGCATATAGTTATATTACGGAAATAACCTGCTTGTATTAAACGTTTCGTTTCCTTCCTGCGCTCTTACTGATACACAGAATATAAATTGAGCTCACGTTTGCCGGCATATCACAGCTGAATTATATATCACCTCCACTGGAAATTAATCTATTATTTGACGATTACAATAATTTTTCGTTTTACCATAAACCATTTTTATTCAATAAATTACCTTTACATTACACACAACAACAATTTTTCTTGCGTACGTTAAAGTTGACCTAAATTCATTAATCTAAATAGGTGCAGCGTAGCGCAGCGTAAACTAGACACTTTTCAATGTCAAGCTAGCCTGCGTAGCAAGCGTTCCCGTGCGAACGAAGAGCTATGTGTCGCGCGAGTAAAGATTCTGTTCGCGCGAAAATTGAGGCGAGAGCAAAACAGGAAATGGAGCAGGGAGAGGGTGGGGCAGCGAGGGAACGCTTGCAAGCAAACCCCACGATTCTGAAAAACGCCCACCGATTTCTTCACGGGTGAGTTCATTCATAGATTGACAACTTGTCAATGGCGCTATTTTTCAGCGAGTCACACAACAGCATCATTTAGCTTCAAAATGCTTTTTAAAAGCCAAAATACTTCAAATTTTCGGGGAATAAAAGAAGCGCTTTCCATCTAGCGAAAGTGATCGTGTCAACACTTCAACTATAAACTTAATTTAAATTCAAAACAAAACAATTTTTCGCGTGCTGAACAAGACCGCTCACATTTCATTCGGCCGGAAACTCGCAAAGGGAAATCATAAAAGCACTCTACAGTTTGTCTGGAGCTTTTAAATAATTAGTAGAATGTTCGACTTAAAGAGCAGGTTTTCGTGAGGTTGAACTTCTACAGTTTAGCAGTTTAACGGTATTATATTGTCCTACGGGGAAAAAATTATTTAAAACCGTTTAGCGTCCGCACTGGAAGCGGTTGTTTTGAAAACTGTCAGCGTGAGCAAATTGGCTGGCTTTAAATTTTGCAAAACAAAGGATGAGTCGCCGCCGACTTCTTTCACGTCAGAATAAGTAAAACGAGTCGGAAAATCTAAGTTGAAGTTGCCAAATAATGCTGGCAAAACCTGTTCCTCCTTGCCGTTTTCCTTCGCACCCGCACAACTGAGCTGAAGAAAAAAAAAAGCTTTTGCCAAATCCATCAGACAGGCACAATCAATAGACAAATTGACGGTATATAATACCCTACGTTGATCCATCTTCAGAGAACAAGCGAATTCCGCTGAGGTCAGATCTAGTTTATCGAAGCTAGAACGATTATTCGTTTTGTCCTTGCCGCCCGAGTCACGCTCGAATATTATTTCGCGCCCTGGTTCAAATCAATCAGGTGAATTCGATACACTTATCAATCAGCATGACCGCACCGCACCAATCAGAAGCCCCGTTCGTGGGCGAACGGGTTTTTCAGAATCGTGGGGTTTGCTTGCAAGCGTTCCCTCGCTGCCCCACCCCCTCCCCGCTCCTTTCCCTTTTTTGCTCTCGCCCCAATTTTCGCGCGACTAGAATCTTCGCTCGCTCGCACGCGACACATAGCATTTCGCTCGTACGGGAACGCTTGCTACGCAGGCTAATGTCAAGCTAAAACGTTGGCCAAAAAACCATGCTGCTTTGAAGCCACCCAACCATGCGGCTGATCGCATGTGCAAGCTACAACGTTTGCCCATTCCATTCTATTTTTTTAGAGACAAACGACATTGCCTTTGAACATTTTGTGGTCAATCGCGGAAACGTGGCAACAGAGTTGTCATTTCTCATAAGCCTTTGTTTTCTCCAACTTCAATGCATAAAATACCTGGTTCACTATATTGTCAACCACATATTTTGAAGTAATCAGAAAACTCGAGCTATGCACTTAGTATACACAGGCTATTATGTGTACAAACAGAAAGAATGATGTACAGAATTAACGAAAATGTCAACAGATTTACACAAAAACTGTCGAACTTGGTGTTGAACATCGAATTTATTGTTGGTCAATAGGATTTATTCTGGACAAAGGCACGAGTCATCTACTCTCATCCACCTGGTCAATGAACAATGGAATTGTGTGGGCCACGCAACAGCTTGCACATGCACTGAACCGACCGGCAAACGAGACGGCTCGAGCTTGACAACTGACTAATCAGTCATACAACCAACCAATCAATCTGCGGATTAGTGCCGCTGGACTCTACAGATTTCTCTCTACCATGACAGTTTTCAACACCATCGCCGAGTCGTTAATTTCAATTTTGAAACTTCAAACCGAACTTTTTAAAGTGCTCATGAAAAGATTAAACATAAAATTAATCCATAACAGCACATTAATTTAGAAGTTGCCAAAAGAAAAACATTTTCTTTCTTGTTTTGTTTTATTTATCAGTTTCTTTCATTTTGTTTTATTTTGTTTTGTTTGCTTTTGTAATTGTTGCGTTGCTAGTTTTTTTCTTCATGATCAAAATATTTTCTTGGCTCAACCCTGTTCAAATCCTGCTTAAAGCTTTCTTTAGTATCAGTCTTACTTATGGTTTCCATGTAGTATTAGATAAATTGGACATGGTCATGCACGAAATACTATAGGCGACTCGAAGTGAATCAAGGACAAAAACCTTTTTTAACCTCAAACCAAGAATACTTTTGGAAAATGGAAGATTCAAATTGCAAGGAAGCTTGATGATATCTCTTGTACATAAAAAAAAACATATCCATATGCAGCTTCGTTCCCGGGAACAGGCCCAAAGAAACTAGTTCATGCATAACATATAACGAGATTTGCATGTATAGGCACCAACAGCTTTTCTGAATTATTTTAGCCATTATCTCAATTATATTCTTAATTTGACATTTTCGTTAAGTACATACTATGCGATGCTCTATCTTCTCTCGTTAAGAAAAGGAACAAAAAGCTATATCTGTGGCCTAAGACTGCTTTTGCCTATATATTCCCGGCTTTTTGTTTTTGTTTTTTCACGTTTTTTTTGTGTGTACAATTCTTATGGTTGTATGACTTTCTACGGAGATAGAAGACTAACAAACCCCCAAAAATATGGCATAAGGTGGAGCCTAACGAGCACCTTTTTTTCTCAGTCGGGTTTCCCAACTAAAAACCCCTTTATCCGACCTCCTATAGTGCAACGTCCACGGACACAACGTTTTAATGCCACTACCCTTTATCTTAATTTGCATGTATAGGAACCAACAGCTTTTCTGATTTATTTTAGACATTATCTCAATTAAATTCTTAATATGAAGTTTTCGTCAAAAATATACTACACCATGATCTATCTCCTTTCGTTAAAAAGAAGAATAAAAAGCTCTGCGACCCTATACTGCTTTATAAAAGATTGCCTTCATATTCCCGGCTTTTTTCTTCTTCTTTTTTTTTTGTAGAATTCTCACTGAAAGACTTTCTACGGATATAGAAAACTAACACAAAAAATATGGTATGCTGTGGAGCCCGCCTAACGAGCACCTGTTTCTCTCAGTCACGTTTCCTAAACTAAAAGCCTAATTATCCGACCTCCTCGTGCAACGTCCACGGACACAACGTTTTGGGGCCACCACCCTTTATCTTATTTATAATAATACGAACACTCGACCTACCTGATGAGATAAGTAACAGAAAGCAAATGAAAATTAAATAGCTGCTGAAATAAAATGCGTCAGCTGTGTTAACTGCAATGTAACCAGGAGCCGTTTGGGATCGAGTCAGAATTAAGTTTTAGCTGTAATGACATTATTTGAAAGGGATTAGTTCTAGTATCAGTTAGAATCAACCTTATTGACACGACATGCCGGAAATACTTCCACATTTTTAAGGCCCAACGACGGTCGTATAACGGGGTCTACTGTATTGCGACACCACCCACCTCCATTACCCCAAAACACGCACAATTTTGTTGTTACGGTTACATAACCGAGCAATTACTTTTTGCCTTTGAGGAACTGCGGTACTGATAAGTAGACGAGCTATGTTGAGGGCTTGATCTGCTTGTTGTACTCTGTTGTGGTGTGCTAGAACTGTATGGTCCACTGGTTGTACGGTGGTAGCTGGAAGTGTTTGGGGCTGAGGAGGAATTATAACCACTCGATGTACCAGAGTATGGTCCGCCTGCTGTGTTATAGGGTGATGCCCCTGAGGAATAACCACTTGAAAAACCAGACCCGCCTGAGTATACCGACGTACCAAAAGTACTCGGGCTTCTTGACGTGGCGATACTAGTGGCGTGCGCTTGAGACACTCTGGGCTGCGATGCTACTGCTTGAGGTCTCGGCTTTGGTACTGGCCTTGTAACAGCCGGTTGCTGATAACCACTGGAGGATGCTTTGGGCGCTACTGAGTAGAACGCACTCTGTTGTGAATACTTGATTATGTACTCTGGATAGAACTGATCGGTATCGAAAACAACAAAGATGGTTGGATGATATCTGTCATCCACACACGAGTCGTACAGATCGCTCGCGGGGTTTGAAGAATCCTTCGGTGGTGGTCTTCGATAACTGGAGTGCCCATTAGTATACGAACCAACAAGGACTTTGGCCACAAACATGAACCGAGACGAATTCGCATCTTCCTTGGCGTAAGCGTCACTGTAAGACGAATTCAAAGCGAAGTAGCTTCCCTCGCCATACACGGTCGCGTTCTTTCCGTGCAAGCGCCAATCAAAGTTCTGTTTGCAGATGGCCTCCACGGTCTCAGGGCTGGTTCCATGAAACAATCTTTTCTCGTTTAGCCTGTGGCCACCAGACTTGACCACCAACATGTATTCCTTTTTCCTGTAAACGATGAACACCAATAAGAAGCCTCTTAGACCAAAAACTAGCACCCCCTTCGCCAACCTGTCCTGTGTCTTAATGTTCATGTAGCTACTGTCAACAAAACCTCATATTATAGCGTGTGTCATGGTAGTTTAATTTGACTGGTTACGTATGCGGAAGAAACATTGTCCAAGAATAAGAAGGGTCATCAACTAACTCACTTGGTATACACAGTACCCAAATGACGAATGGATACGCCTGACTTCTATTATGTCCCGAGAACTGTTTTTTGCCTAGTTTTTGTTGGCTATTTGTGTTCTAAAACCATTTTGATCTAACAAATTTCCAGGAAGGTCACCGACTCGCTGTCTCCTCAATTCGCTAACGGTTTGGGAACATTTTCATTATACTTTTTTAAGAATACTTCAACAATACATTTCGCGGTTTCATTAACATTCTTCACGTTATTTCCTGTCTTACTCCAAGGTATTTCCTTCTTATTTGGATCTGAAAATATTCCTCAACTCTTTTAATCTCAGTTGTTTAGTCAGGCGTTGTCAGTCATTTAAGTTGAAACTATCAACTTTATTGTTTTCTTGAGTATGGTGGTTACAGTAAAATACCTTTGATATTTATCCCACATGTACGGGTTCTGCACACGTTCAATGCTTTTGATCACCACGGTCTTTTTTATTGTTTTCATAAACAGCGTCTCCACTTCTTTAAATTCAGATGAGTTTGTCGTTAACAGGACGCGTTTGTATTGCGTCTTAGGCGGCATTGAGGACCAATGGCTTGGGACTTTAGCACTTGTTGCATTTTTGCCCGCTTTCTGCTTGGCAGATGGCATATTATGAGACCTGCAGCAGAAAATGTTTAAATTAGAATAATAACTGATAGCCTTGAGGTGTCGTGCAATCACTTGAAATGGATAAGCAACAGGTAAGGTAGATAAGATCTGCGTCGGGCCAAGTGCTCCATGCCGTCGGAGCTTATCCCGGTTTTGTAGCACGAAGCGACTACTAGGAGTATTTGGGGGTATTTCATCTCCCCCGGGATGGGATGCTAGTCATTTGGAGGGTTAACCACGGCAGTAAATTCGCCGGTACCCATTTTAGATTTATACACCAGAAATGAGAGAGGCACTATGAGGGTAAAGTGTCTTGCCCAAGAACACAACGCAATGGACCCGGCCAGAGCTTGAACCCCGACCGCTCGATCCGGAGTCGAGCGCGCTAACATTTTGGCCACGCACCTCCTGAACGGATCAGCGACAGACAAATCAGAGTGCCTGCATGTTTAATAGTCCCACCAACAGAAAAAAAAATCTTCACACTGTTATCCATATATATCTTGTAATTGTCTTTGTGCACTCAAGTTATTTGCTATATTTGGGTATAATTTGGAAGTTATTACTTATTGATTGTAAGGTCTTATATAACTTGGGCGTTTTTTTCAAAGAGCGATATCAGTGAAATTGGACTGGAAAAAAAAAACAATGTATTGATACAGAAATGGTGGTTTACAGATTTGTTCAAAAATATTTAAAATAATTCTTTTTTTGTACACTTTTAATAGATGGTAAAAAATTGAGCAAATGGAAGTTGTGGAATATGGGAATGGAGATACCCAAGTTGGATCGCATAGAATATTTCATAGCGGCGTGGGCACAGTCCTGAGTTTGTAAGCAATATCCTTTGTACGTACCTCTTTAGTTCCCGAATGTCCGCTCCTGACTTAAACTCTGCCGGCCTTCTCCTCACTTTCTTTGTAGTGCCATACCTCAAGTTTTCTTGGTGCATCTCAGTTGATGGATAAAAATACAAAGCGTAATCTTGCTCCGAGATTTTGAACTTGAAGCAATTTGTCTTCTTTAAGAATTCTTCCTCTATAGATCGCTGAAGATCCCTGCCCTGCAAGCACAGAAAGAAAACAATTATTTTGTTCACTGTATTATTGCGAACCACCTTCTTAGTATAAATTTAATTTAACTTCGCTCAGCTCGATAAGCTTTTTAGTGTTTCTGAGTATTGTTACCGACATTCTGTTTGTATTGAAGTAATTTGGTAATAGAAATGTTGTTGTACAAAAATTGCTTCAAATGACAAAGAAAAAGAAGCGAGAGTGCGTGCTAATTATATGGAAATTATGTGAGAAAGGTTTGGTAGCCAATATAGCTACTCCCATCTAAACCTTACATCGCGTGTTACACTTGTCGGTCAAGCTCACTAACAAACTTCAGCTCTACAAAACTTCGCAAAATAATAATAATACATCACCAGAACGCAGTCATACAAATTTTAATGTCTTTCGTTTAAGTAGAGTCAAAACTAAAATATGTCGTAATAGTAATACATGACATGGAATGCTCGTCGATTGTAGATTCAAGTGGAATATCTAAGATTAGTATATACCACACAAGTGGATAGTGCTTTCCGCGCGCGCTGATTGGTTAACTCGGAGTTGATTAGCAAAGTACTATTCACCTCCGAGCAGCCGAAGAGAAACAAAATGGCTTCGCGCGTCGCTTTAGATACCGAAGGTAATGTTTTGGTCCGCTAGTTATTCAACTTGTGTGGTATATACTAAAACAATTATTCACCTCAGTGTCGGTAAGTTTCGCGGCTCGTTCCTACGAGCAGCCGAAGAGAAACAAAATGGCTTCGCGCGTCGCTTTAGATACCGAAAGTAATGTTTTGGTCCGCTAGCTTTTCAACTTCTGTGGTATATACTAAAACAATTATTCACCTCAGTGTCGGTGAAGGTGGTGGATATTTACCACCACTATTCACCTCCACTTCGGTGAATAATTGTTAATTATCACTCGCGATGCAAGGGTCTGGAGGGAAATATAGAATATAATGAACGCAACTTACTCCAGCGACATTTATCTTATTAAACCAGTCCAGCTATGAATACCGACTATAAAATCCGAGTTAAACTCACCAAGTGGTCTACATCGTACTCTTGCCAAATTCCATTCTCGTCTTGCCAGTACCAGGTCCACGCGGTAGCCATAGGATTGGCAGGATTGGTGGCGTGCGATTCAGTGGAAAGGCGTTTTATCTTGGTGATGCCATCCAAATCATTTCGTATTATCATTACCTTATTATCAAGCAGAAAATTTACTTCACATCCATTGTCAAGCAGCAGGAACCCTTCGCTTTAAAAAGATGAAAAAATAAATATAAATATAACTCCACTGCTGTATATTAGATATGAAATCATTATTGTAAAGCTATGCGCGTGCCTCGTTGGTTATCTACCACAGGTCGTGGAATAACTTTTAAATACGTAGCTACATTTATTTTATATTTTGTGTTATACACCCGGTTTTTAAGTTAACAGTAACCTTGCTGGCGCTTCAAGCATTAGTTCTTCTACCAACACTCATGGGAGGCGTGGCGGGCAAAATAGTTAGCGCACTGGACTCCGGATCGAGCGATCCGTGTTCGAGCCCTTGCCAGGGTTACTGCGTTGTTTTCTTGGGCAAGACACTTTACTCTCACAGTGCGTCTCTCCACCCAGGGCCGAGTTGTTCAACGGGTGCATAATGCTATCCACCGGATAAATCGCTATCCAGTGGATAAGTGTTGGCAATTCAAACTACACTATCCTCTGGTAGTGATTTACCTGTGGATAGCGATATCCACCTTGTCAAAAACCGGGGCCAGGTGTATAAATGGGTACTGGCGAATTTAATGCTAGGGATAACCCTGCGATGGACTAGTATCGTATCCAGGGAGAGTAGAAATACCCCTAGTCGCTTCATCCTATGGAACCTGGGATCAGCTCTGGCCTGATGGGCCAATAGGCTCGAACATAGACTTTACCTACTAACGCTCGAAACGTCAGCTGATTGAATCTATCAAATTAATCTTACCATCACCGTCGCCATTACTAAGAGCACACGCGTATCTACTTGAATCAAATGCAACTTGCCTTTCAAAAGAAATCTGAAAGCCTGAAGCCGAGCAGTCCTCTAGCATCACGTCACAGTATAGTTTCTCCAGAGTCTCGTTGTCTGTCTCAGTGAAACTCTTCCACTCATCAACGTCCGGAACTTTGTATTGCCAGTGGAAAGGCAAAGAGCAGTGATGTCCTGAACACCTGACGCCTTTCTTACATTTACCGAGAAGGAAATCTGAGCAGATTGGTGCATCTGGTTTGTCTTGATGGACATGACCTGATCGCACAAGTGAAAGAGTTTAGTGATTATAGTAACATTTAAAATGCAAAAGCGCTACTCGTGTGACTAACGTATCTAGTCTATCCCCGACAGTTGCCATCACCTATTTTCTTTTTACAATTTTGACATAATTGTCCTGAAGAGATGTAAAGAGTTCCCAGAATTGTCATTTTAATAATCTAAAAATAACACCAAATGAAGCCAAGAAACAAGATTAAGATTACTCACGAATTGACATTGAAATAGACAAGAAAACAAAATCTAAGTAAGTTGCATAATTTGCAACACTAATATTACAATCAGACGATTTGACAAAAAAAAAGAACCCGTAAAGCAAATTTTCATTGTAATGTCTCAGCAGCATGCATAACCATGTATGAACTACAACATACCTGTTTCTTTCCTCTTAGTTGATTCATCGCAAACCAGTATAATCCTCTTCACAACATCGGATTTCAAGTGACCCATATGATAACGTTCAAGAATTGTTCGGGTGTGGCCAGTAGTCATGGCAGATTCATGATCTAAACTGCAGCCATATCCCTCTTTAAAGCACTTTCCTAAGTGGGCGCTACACATGTGAATTCTGTAGCAATGATCTCCACGATCGCACACACCATCGTTGTACTCTTCACAAATCTGAGGTGCGGATGAAAGCACAAGGCGGCGAAGCTGCTGGTCTGTAAATTGATCAAGTTTGATTCTCGACAGCAAAGCTTTGTCTTTCTCATTGTGGAAGTTGTGATTCCGCCCACACGTTGCTCCATGGCTACAGGAATCAGTGACGTAATCCCTGCAGACGTGCAGGTACGAGCAGTTTTCTTTCGTGCAAGTTCCATAGGCGTTGTTGTAACTGAAACAGAGACGCACTTTTGCAGAGAAAGCATCCACTTGTAAGATAACTCCCCTGTCGTTTTCGGTTAATAGAAAGCTGCCTTTCTTTTTACGAAACCATGATTCGATGTCAGTGAATCCATTTGGGAACAGGTCGGTTCGTTTGGCAATCTCTGAAAACGATACTGAGCAGTTATACTCTTTGCACAAACATTCAAACACTTTCCTCTCGGATGGTTCACAAGCGGTCACAGCCGCATCTTTTGAAGCAATGGAAACGCCCTGATTGCTCACTTTACTGGCAGCTGCCCCAATGGACACGGACTTGTTCGCTGTTGAAACGGTGTACTTCCCGGCGTAATCGACTGAACCAGTAGGCTTGTCCTCACAGACCAAAAGAGCTCTAAGCACTGGATTAACGTTACCGTCTCTGACTTTCAGGCCATAGTTCTGAAGTATGGCGGTCGAGTGGGCCGTTAACAACGCCTTTTGGTGTTGGAGACCACAATCTTCCTCGTCTTCGCGTATCTTTTTGACCATATTTCGACAAATGTGTATCTGGGGACAATTCTGACCTCTTGCACAGATTCCTAAGTTGTAGTCTAAACAAACTTGGGGTATGGATAGCTGTATGACCTTCCGGAGGTTTTCTTCTGTTAGACCATTCAACTTGAGTTTGGAAAGGAACTTTCGATCCTCGTCGTACTGAAAACTGTGATTTCTTTGACATCTACTGTCCCCAAATCTGCAATAGCCAGCGATGTAATCCCTGCACACGTGCAAGTATTGACAATCCTTTCTTGAACAAGCCTGGTTGAAACACAACTGTGCCCGTCGACAAAACGCGCTGACCTCCAAGATTGTTCCTTTGCTTTCGCTGACAAGGAAGCTCTCTTTTCTTGCTTTAAACCAGGCTGTAATATCCCCACATCCGTCAGGAAACAGATCCTGCCTATTTGAGATGACAGCAAAGGACACGGTTCCATTATATTCATTCAAAATACAGTCAAAGACAGCCTTCTTGGACGGAGTGCATTTTTGAGGGTCTGGAACGGA
This sequence comes from Meandrina meandrites, assembly GCA_963693305.1. NCBI lineage: Eukaryota > Metazoa > Cnidaria > Anthozoa > Scleractinia > Meandrinidae > Meandrina > Meandrina meandrites. The sequence goes on from OY855904.1 coordinate 20,900,444, forward strand.
GCTGCACGAACTTGAAATGGACACCTTTCACTGGCGCTCCGCTTTAACAGCGTCTTGTGAAGCTACCAGGCTGTTAGATTCTCTGAGGTCAGAGGACTGCTTCTCATCACTTCCCATCACCCATTTCTTAACAAAATCCTTACTGTCATCATCTGTGGGTAAAGCACTGGGAACAACAGATCCTGGTGTTTTCCTTTCATTATCAAACAGCCTGTTGGCGCTTGGAACTTTAGTCGCCGACTGGTCCTTCTTGGTTTTACATGAATCCACTCGATTTTTTGTCTTCTTTGGTTCAGTCGTAGTTTTGACAGCCTTGGAATTATTTTTCAGTTCCTTACAGCCTGATTTAGCAGCACTGGAACTAATGGCTGGGCCCTGTGATGTCATCCTGTACGCATGCGTACTTTCTTCTTCGATAAGCTTCACAGCCCTGAAACTATCAGTGACAGTTTTGTTTTCTTCAGAAGACGAATCCGAAAAATATTCATCTTCAGCTTTTTGAATATTTAGAAATTCAAGGCTTTTCTTGCAAGGGGCTGTAGCCGTTGAAATATCTGCCAAGTTGTTAATAACAGGCTCCAGGTCTTTCGTTTCTTGCTGTGGTTGTTTTGTTTTGTTTCTGGTCTGTTGTGTCTTCTCGTTTCTTGTCTCCGACTGTGAGCAGCTTCCTATTTCGTTTTGTCCAGAACTCCTTGCATTGTTTATACTGGCGGCCCCTACTGATGTTGTGCTAGTACTTTGAGAATTGCTTGTTCCATGGCTTGGAAGTGACGATTGCTTTGTCAATGGCTGATCATGATCGGCGGCTGGAGTGTCAGGTTTAGTTAAATTATTCACAGCATCAGTTTTCGCCGTCTCAACGACAGCCGTTGTTTGTGACCGCTCGTCTTTGCCAAAAAATCTCTGCTCTTCCAGAACTAAAATACTGCTACGAACAAAAGCGGCTTTCATGGACTGATGAGGTACCAAATCATATTGCTTCAGAATTTTTTTGTTGTGAGAATCGGTGAGGTCATGTGACAAGGCACAACAACATGGTAATCCTTGGACCACGTTAGAACAAAGATGAAGATACGGACATTTATCAGACTTGCATTCATTTCTTAAATACAACTGACAAACCTGTGGTAGACTCCAGGCAACAATGTTCCTTACGGTCCCATTTGAGTGTTTATCGATCTCCAGCCCTTTTGTCTTCTCTTTGTTGTCTGCGTCGAAAAAATTATGTGAACGGTTGCAATTTCCGTCGCAGTTTCCTTCGATGAAGCTTTTACAAATATGCCAGAATTTACACTTGCCTTGGGCCCGTGGACACAAACCTCTGTTAAGATATTGTTGACAAATTTTCTTTCTCAAATCAATTCGTACGCCTGCGAGGTCATCCTTGTAATCTTTCACCAAAACAAAGCGACCACAAGCTTGAGTTTTCAGCCAATTTTTCTTCTCTTGAACCGTTCCGATGCTTTTTAAAGGTGATGAATCCCTCAAAAGAAACGACAACTCGGCAAAACCGCCACTACCGCAAATAAAATTGAAAACTTTCTCTACAATAACATCGTCCGCCATTCTTTCGACTACAAGACGTTTTCGCGGAAACGAGGGCGCGAATTCCGAGAAAATGACAATATTTCCCAGGTCTAGTAGGGTGGGGAGAATTTTTGTTAGTTTCGTTTTTCCACCTCACACAGTCAAACTGGGTTTATTTATGCAGAAAAAAAATATTTTTTTTCTTTTTACATTAATTTGCAACAAATAGGACAAACGAAGAATGTAGTTTCCGCTGCATAACTTTGCCGGCGTGTTTGCTTTCATACCCTGACTACTCACTGTGGCTATGAAATATCCTTTGACTCAAGTCATGTATTGGCATGTATGTTTGCTTAACACTCGTGATTGATGTAAAGCTCATATTTTAGGATCAAAGTCGAGTTCGCCAAAAGTTAAACACAGGCAGGTGCTTCCTTCTAAGCTAAATAAACCGAAATAAACGTAAAAGAACAAATTATATTTTTTGTCCAAATTCAATATCGAAAAAGGTACGTTTTATTTTAAAAATATTATGTTCACAAAAAAAAGTAAATCGGAAAAAGTCGCTCGTCTGAGTATTGTTGAATAAAATCGAAATAATCGAATAAAATAATTTAAACATTAAGGCTACTGTGTATTCCCGGCAAGCTTAACAAAATTAATTTATACCAGCTAACTGGATTATTTCAACTAAGTTGTTTCGTCTATTTTTTTAAATATGCTTTGTTTAGGCGCTTTTGTAAGCTGCTGTTACAGGGTGTAATACTGTTTTTACATTTGATTCACGTTGCCTACAAAAATTCATGTATGTATCAGTTTGTGAAAACAAAAACAAGATATTGTACACTCGAAAATAGTAAAACGTAGAATTTTAACAGACTGACGAACTGAGATGCATATTTCTGCCATATATCATTTATTTACATTTATTTCCGAATTCCAAATACGCAATCAACCAAGGAAGTTCACAAGAGCAAACGGATACGGCTTGCGTGATTTCCGAAAATGAAAGGAACAGCAAGCAGATAGTTGGCCTCGTTCGGAAGAAGTCACGCAATAACTTTCAAGAACGGACACCGTAGAGCTGTTGCTCAGCGCTAGCGTTAGTTTGCATCCAGACGCGAATCACTCTGCTGTTAAGAGCACTTTGAATTTCACTTTCATGGAACTGCAGGGATCATTGATCAATCCAATATAACGGAAGCGGAGATACAAGATGCAGAATTATCGCAACTCCGTTTGGAGCATTTGGAACAAATGTCGCGAGAGCATTCGCACAACAATGAACCCCATTTTGAACATACTATACTCGAAGATTTCCAGCACTGGAAGGCGGACTCGACGATATTTTGATCCGTTGTTCACCACCTATTTTGATCAAAGAAGGATTATTCAAGACAAACTGGATCGTCTGACCAACAACTCTTCCGTGGGTTATGTGATGGTGGCGATGGTGAACTTTGTGTCCATGTTTTCAACGAGTGCCGTTGTAGTTGAATGCGTGTATCATTTCAGACCTTATTACTGGATGTTAGTGAAGCTCTTTATTAACCTCCTGTATGATATTGGAAGAAAAACAACCACAGTATTTGCGGTTATGGGCGCTATCCTGAAGTTTATCGTGATAATGACTTTTCGACTGACCTCAACGATTTTTGTTTGGTTAACAACAGTGGTTGTTTACGCCTTTTCCCGCTTATTACCAAATGCGTTTCTCGCTTTAAATGGTGTTTTTCGTGCCTCAAAACTCCTAACAACACCAGTTACACACCTGACCGTCATTTTAAGGAACGACTGGAATTATATCTTGCAATTGTGTTTCTTGTGTGGAGTTATTGCCTTGTTGATGTTGCTTTGGCGACGTAGAGTCGCCAGCTCTAGTGACACGTCATCGAGCTCGAGTGAGGGTGAGTACCAAAAATTGAGGGTGCTTTCCATTTAACCAAATTTTCGGAAATTTCGGTCGGAAGTCGAATGGAAAGGTACGGACCTTTCGGTCCCAATGCAATATTTTGGACCACCTGTGAAGGTTGTCCACTTTGACAGGTCAAACTTGTCACATTCGACAAACTGGTTTGCTGCCTTACTTCAATTTAGTAGCTTCTCACAGATGCGGGGCACTGGGAAAAGTAATGCAAAATGTAAAGGTCCGTTCCTCTTGGTTGGGCTGGTTTAATTGGAGAAAATGTTTTTCAATTTTAGGACAGTCAGTCCCTCTTTGTCCGACCAGTCAGACTGTGAAAATGGAAAGCACCCTGAATGTCTGACTGACTTTATAAAGAGCTGATTAATCGATCATGGCTGAGCAATTGATTGTCTGACTAACAGACTCCCTGACTACCAGCTGACTATTATCCATTTTCATCAGTCAGTCAGTCAGTCAGTCAGTCAGTCAGTCAGTCAGTCAATCCCTCCAACCATCCATCAGTCAGTCATGCCAGCCCATCTATCATTCAGTCAGTCAGTCAGTCAGTCAGTTAGTCAGTCAATCTTTTAATCACGCAGTCATTCAGTCACTCAGTCAGTGACTCAGTTAGTCAGTAAGTCAGTCAGACACTCAGTGAGTCAGTCAGTCACTTACTCACTCACTCACTCACTCAGTTAGTTAGCTAGCCAGACACTCAGTCGGGTACTCAGTCAGTCAGTCAGCGGCCAGTCAGTCGGTCAGTCAGTCAGTCAGTCAGCCAGACACTCAGTCAGTTACTCAGTCAGTCAGTTAGTCAGTCAGTCAGTCAGTCAGTCAGTCAGTCAGTCAATCAGTCAGTCCACCCATCCATCCATCCATCCATCAATCAGTCATGATCAGTCAGTCAGTCAGTCAGTCAGTCGGTCGGTCAATCAGCCAGCCAGTCAGTCAGTCAGTCGGCCAGTCAGTTAGTCAGTCAGCCAGTCAGTCAGTCAGTCAGTCAGACAGCCAGTTATTTAGTCAGTCAGCCAGTCAGTCAGTCAGTCAGTTTGTCCATCCATCTGTCAGTCAGTCAGTCATGATCAGTCAGTCAGTCAGTTGGTCAGTCAGTCAGTCAGTCAGTCGGTCAGTCAGTCAATCAATCCCTCCAACCATCCATCAGTCAGTCATGCCAGTCCATCTATCATTCAGTCAGTCAGTCAGTCAGTCAGTTAGTCAGTCAATCTTTTAATCACTCAGTCATTCAGTCACTCAGTCAGTGACTCAGTTAGTCAGTAAGTCAGTCAGACACTCAGTGAGTCAGTCAGTCACTTACTCACTCACTCACTCACTCACTCAGTTAGTTAGCTAGCCAGACACTCAGTCGGGTACTCAGTCAGTCAGTCAGCGGCCAGTCAGTCGGTCAGTCAGTCAGTCAGCCAGACACTCAGTCAGCTACTCAGTCAGTCAGTCAGTCAGTCAGTCAGTCAGTCAGTGAGTCAGTCCACCCATCCATCCATCCGTCAATCAGTCATGATCAGTCAGTCAGTCAGTCGGTCGGTCAATCAGCCAGCCAGTCAGTCAGTCAGTCGGCCAGTCAGTTAGTCAGTCAGCCAGTCAGTCAGTCAGTCAGTCAGTCAGACAGTCAGTTATTTAGTCAGTCAGCCAGCCAGTCAGTCAGTCAGTTTGTCCATCCATCTGTCAGTCAGTCAGTCATGATCAGTCAGTCAGTCAGTCAGTCATTCAGTTAGTTAGTCATCAAGGCAGCCAGCCAGACACTCAAACAGATACTCAGTCAGTCAGTCAGTTAGTCAGTCAGCCAATCAGGCAATCAATCAATTAATCAAGGAGTCTGTCCTAACCATTTTTAGTTAATACGTTTTGTGAATTTCATTTAATATTGCTATTCACAGAAACAACACTCTTCCCAGACTCAACTCCTAGTAGCGGTAGCCTATCCATGCCTTACCGTTGGCAGTTCAAAGAGGCAGACTCCTATCAGTGGAGTAACTTTGGCCCTTCTGATAATGTTGCTATTGAAAAGCTCTACTGTGATGTACGAAATCTACAAGTCAACGTAATCCTCGAAGACATCGCCAGTTCTTTAAGGTAAGGAAAGAGAGAACCAAAAACTCTTCAATGCCTTTCAACCGAGAGATCCCTCAATAAACATTATTAAAGATGCAAAAAATTAACCAGACTGGAGCAAGGATGGTGAAGATTGTTTGGAGCAGAAGATTGAGTCGAACTGGAAACGTCCAACTTTGAAGCTTAGAAAGAACGCCGGTATTGACTAACAATCTACCCCTAGACCCTCCCCCCCCCCCCCTTCCTCCCTGTGGTGGGCACACTCTTATGAAAAGGACGGGGGTTCTCGTTAGAAAAATTTTTGTTGAACTCCTAAAGAAGACTAATCAGGGCGTTACTCAAGTTTTCTTCTCCTGTGCCTAATCAGCCAACAGAGGCTTTTATTTTCTCGTGCACATCTTGACGGCGAAAATTACTGCCGCTCGATCTACGACTGCCGGAACACCCTAGGTGAGATCAAAATCCATCATTTACACCCCTAAGAGAGATAACGATAAACGCCCCCCCCTCCCGATGGAGTCCCCTTCAGGGAATCTCTCTCTGCAAAGTACACGATCTTATGGTCACTATTTTTATGTTCAAGACAAGAGAAAATGAGGGGACAGAGAGGGACGCGCCCAGTCAAGGCCTTGGGATATGTCAATTTCACTAAAGTTATTTTTAGACGCTGCCCTGTTTCCCTAGACGTCCGCACACGTCACCCAAGGCGTAAGAAATTTGAACAACAAAGGCGGATCGCGTGGAGATACCTTTCTTTGATAAAAGCGACTTGTGGAATGGTATTTTTTAAGAGATTATTCGGAACAGAAGAGAGATTCTACAATCTCTCACAAATCCAATGGCTCTAGGAAATATCGAATTTGTCGAAGAATACGAGTCAACAAAGTTGCACGAGGGAGGGCTACATTTCAATCATGTGGTGCCAGGACATCACGTAACGAGTAAGGGAAATAATAGAGCTTAAGTGTCAAAGCGCTTGGTCTAATTGATGCAGGAAACAGATACAAGACAGAGCGTCTCTTTAAATTAAAATTATAGCTTTCTCGTTGTAAAGCTACAGCAGCTCCCGGGGGGGGTACTTGGGCCAATCTTTGTTCGGTATGTGCCGCTAACCTCTCAGAACCCCTGCCCCATTATAGTCATATTCTATGGCCAATTATAGACCCCATCTTAGTCACTTTTGGGTAAATGTAATTTTCACGACCCCAACTTAGTCACTTAATGGGAGCCGTTTGTCAAATATTAAACAGCAGCAATGAATACGGTAACTTTTTTTTTTCGGTGAATCCTTCCGTTTGTAAATCACAACTTGCCAGAATTTTCTTACTCTCAAAATCCCGCAAAAGTGTGACCCCATTCTAGTCACCCTATAAAAAATGCTTGAAAAAGCGACCCCATTATAGTCAGTCCACTCGTGAAAATGCGACCCCATCCAGCGGCACATCCCCATTAGCCCATTTATAGGAAGTGCCCCCCCCGGGCAGCAGCTAGTGTCAGTAACAACAACACTTGAGCTTTATTTGCATGACCATTTAACATTACAGTATTGCGAAAGCATAAACCGGACATAGATAAATACCGATATGTCATCCGTGATAAGACACAACACACCTTGCAACAACATAAATTATAAACAGTCAGGCCCGGCGTCGCAAATATAATTGCAAGTTATCATCTTCACGAAATGTTTCAGTCCTTGTCCTTCCAGAGCAAACATTTTGAGAGGTTACAAAATATCTAGCAAATTGAAACGAGCCAAATTAAATCGCACGGACACGAAATATTTAGCAAATGAAAGGTGTTAATTTCTAACTAAAAACTGCTGGAAACCATGCAGTCCTGTGACCTGTATGCTCTATTCAACTTGAAATGCCTACAAATATCTACATTATGAAGCGTAAGCGAAGGCCTGTTTCTTTTCCTTTTCCTTTTTCCTGCTATATCTTATGAGGCAAATCAGTTATTTGAAGACACGGTTCTAAGAGAAAAACTTTGAACACAATGGCTACCAAAACACGTCGCAAATAAAAAGCCTACGGTAGGGAGTCTGAGTAGGCCGGTCACGATTCTTATAACACTAGCGTCCTCAGAAGTCGTTAACGTCGGAGTGCTTTCGATGCATGCGAGACTATTTTTGCCAATATCGATATCGAAATCTGAACGCCTGTAAATTCCACTTGGAAAGACATGTTGAATATTCAACAGGACCAACAGCCGACAAAACAAATGTCACGCTTGTACGGTCTAATGATTTTTCCAGAGCCGGAAATACGTCTCCGTGGACGTCCGCATCTCTAAAAATAACTTTAATGGAATCGACATATCCCGGCCAACGCCCTCAAAGTTCCTCTCTGTCCCCTCATTTTCTCTTGGTTCAAGACTAATAGGCGAGTAAGCCTATTTTCACAGCAGTTTTTCCTGATCTTTCAGCAAAGGCGATCACCAGTAAGACACTACCTCTCTGGAACCTCTATTTTCATTTGCCCGCTGTAAACACTACCTCTATTGTTATTCAGGGCTAGGGGTATTGTTATGACCTGTTGTCTATTGTTTTATGAACCAATGAAGTAACTCTCGTTCCGAGTGGTAGTGGGCGACCCGCGATCTGTCGCCATGCTCGTTTAGGAAAAAAAACGACAAAGGATCAATCTGGTAAGCTAAGCCGTAGAGAAGCAGTCGTGTGCGCGCTCAGTACGTGTGAAAATATCCGCAGTTCAACATCAATACAATTCCATCTTAATTAATTTCCGGAAGTAAAGCATGTTCAATAAAATCAATCTCTTTCCGTCTTTACTTGCATCATCTATCAAGTCCTTAAAGACACCACTAGTTCTTCAAGGAACTAAATTATGTTCAATAAAATCAATCATTTTCCGCCTTTACCATCACAAGCTTGTTTTTACCCTTTTCTTTCTCAGAGGCTTGAATGCGTCATCAACAGCAATGACCATTAACTTTGAACAGATGTCCATGCAGTTCGATACTTCTGCCCAGTTTTTGCTTCGCCGCCTCTCAACACCATCGTACATCCAAGAGCCTGGTAACGTGTCATCGACTAAGTGGATTTGGTATTGGAAAGACGATAATGGATGGAAGAAATACGCTGAAACAAACGTAAATGCTATATCTGTTCTTTCTTCTTTCTTCTATATATTCGAGTTTAAGCTATTTAAAGTTGTTACTGTAACACATGACATCCGAACGGGTTTTATAGCTCGCTTCCTTTCTTGCCATAAACATGATAAAAAAAAATTGATCTTTTCCCTGTTGATCGGCGCTCCCAATCCATATTTATTGTAGTCATATAGCGTTTTTGTCAAACGGGCAAAATGTAATGTAGTTGACGGTAGTGTTTGTTATAATCTGTTTTAGCAATCGACTGGAACAAAGCAAGAGGATATAGAAGCTGCATATCTGAATAAAGAGGAATTTTACATTTTTGATATCGGCCATTCCAATTACATTATCACATTCTATGAGTCGTCGATGTACCAAAGGAAAATGGATCCGCGTTACTTAACCAAGAGAAGCGTCAGAAGGAGACCGTTGTTTGCTTCTCAACCGGAACTGCAGATCACACAGAGGCCAAAACTGTAAAGCAGTCATTCCAACTATGTGTATTGATTTATATTGTCGTATTTTCATACAGTACCCAATAGCGGAAACAGCTGAAAAAGAAGGGGAAGAAAGGGTTGTTCTTTCTCGAAAATTAAAAGGGAGGGAGCAGTAAAGGTGGGCCTTTTCGTGCTTCATGAGGGGGAGAGGATTTCGAAAATATAATGTTCGGGATTGAAATATCCACCTTAGCAACAGTTTCTCTGCCTTTGCGTACGCTGCATATCTAGGCACCCCTGTGAAGTTCTCCTCAAACCTCAAAGAGGCTAAGCAGCTCCCCCTCCCCTCCCCTCCCCTCCCCTCCCCTCACCCTCACCCTCCCCCTCACCCTCACCCTCACCCGTACCTGGAATACTCCCAACACTGAACCGATTGCTACGGCTGATGGAAATTTCCTCTCTAACTATAATATTTCTGTTTTCATTCATTATATTTATTTTAGTGATCTGACGGGTGTAAAGATGGATTTTGAACGAATTGCACTGGGACATAACAGTAGTGAATTCCAAACTGCAAGCAAACTTTTTCGCGAAACGATTCCAGAATACAAGGCCACGATACTGGTGATAGAGAGAATCAAGAATGAGTTCTTACTTGAGAGATACAACAGGTAAATGCACGTACAGACAACAGTGCTTTTTATTGCGTAAAAAGATGGAATGGAGAGGGAACATGTACCAGGACATCTTGTGGTTAAGAAAAAAATAGCCCTCTGTGAGGACATGTGGTTACGTTTGGACTACGTGGCGGTCAGCAGTTACACCAATAAAAGCAAGCACCTTGCATATTTTAAAAGTTGAAATTGACCTAAAATCATTACTTGTAGTAGGTAGTCTCGTGGTTAGTATTTTCGTTCCTGACACATTGGATCCGGGTTCGACTCCCTCACGGCGCATTATTTGTTGAACATTTTCTCTTTTTTTTATTTTTTTTTTTCAAGATGTCTAGTACAATCCCTGTATTTAGCTGCACGTCCAAGTCCTCAAAACTCCATTTGAAGTTCATAGTTTGGGTTAAATTTCATGCCGTGTGTCTTGAGAAAATCCTCCTTGACAAACGAACCGGAAACGAAGATTTTTAAGACATCAATGTCCACTTGTTTCTGCCGTTGAGTATTCTCCAGATTCATTTCCTTCAATTCTAGACTTCAAAAGATGTCTTGCAATCGTTAACGGAGAAAAAACAATCATTGCCTCGAAAGAGCCAGCAACAGACGCCATTTTCTTTGTTTGGTCAACCATGCGTGAGTATACCCGGGAGTATAGGGCATGGGAAAACGAGCCTGCAATGTCATATACGTTCTGACAACGTGGTAAAAAGAAAAAAAATTCCGTGTACTGGGTGGTACTTGTAAGACTAAAAAAAAATAAAAACAAAGTTCTTACTAAATGAGTATTAAGTCCCTTTCGAAAAAAAAAAAATCTTCCATATGTTTTGGGCTCAGCACTTCTTCTTCTTCCACTAAAGAAGAGTTCTGACAACGTGACGGTCAGCAGTTATTCCCATGAAAAAACTTACGGACTTACTAACAGACCCTCTAGCATTGTACGGTTACTGACGTAACCACAAAAAAATACCCTCTCTCTATTATTATTTAACCATCTATCCATTACTCGCTTGACGTCTTCATTATTTATTGCACATTTAAAGCTTTCGATATTGCTGATCCTAGCAGTGTGCAAGACGCGTGTCATACAGTATATGAACCTATTAAATGGTCCAGCTCACCTAGAGCCTCTCGTAGCTCACTGGTTAGAACGTCCAACCTGTGTCTGGGAGGTCATGGGATCGATTCACGTCCGGGACTCAGTTTTTTCTTTGTCCCACGCTCGTGACAAACTGGGAAAATTTCATCTTTATCATTTATTTACCCACAGGTAGCCAAAGCTTAAGATACGACTGAAAATAAATAAAATGGTCTAAAATTGTCAAATGTTTATTGTTTTATCAATCTTACATTACATATTCATGTGAGCTTTGAAAATTAGGATAATATGCTAATTCTAAAATTGCTCCCAACTATCAAAGCGAAGCGAAAGGTAGCACACTCGAACCGCCAGAATACCGACCCGTGTTCATGAAATGAGCTGTAATTCTCAAAGTTTGTTATCTTCCCCTCAAAACGCCTCAAATTCAAAGGCTTCGATAGTCATTCTATAAATACATACCGAACAAGTGCCCAATGTTACATCCTTTCCCCGGCAAAACGGCAATATTTCAGCGGTAAACCTCCACGAAGATGCACGAACCATCCGCGGCCCGAGCGCCTCTGCAATTTTTCTCATTTAATCATATGCAATTTGGAACCACAAAAGCCACTTTCTTGGGGAGGTGTATGTAATGTCGCGTGCAACACATGATGAAGTGTAATCAAATCATGTGTCGCACGCGACATTGCATACACCTCCCCTAGAAAGTGGCTTTTGTGGTTCCAAATTGCATATGATTAAATGAGAAAAATTGCAGAGGCGCTCGGGCCGCGGATGGTTCGTGGATCTTCGTGGAGGTGTACCACTGAAATATTGCCGTTTTGCCGGGGAAAGGGTCGGCATTCTGGCGGTTCGAGTGTGCTACCTTTCGCTTCGCTTTGATAGTTGGGAGCAATTTTAGAATTAGCATATTATGCTAATTTTCAAAGCTCACATGAATATGTAATGTAAGATTGATAAAACAATAAACATTTGACAATTTTAGATCATTTTATTTATTTTCAGTCGTATCTTAAGCTTTGGCTACCTGTGTTTACTGCACATGTGATGCTCTCGACAGTGCTGATCCTAGCAGTATGCGTGACACGTCTCGCATATGAATCTAGTAAATGACCTAGCTCACCAAGACTGTCTCGTAGCTCAGTGGTTAGAGCGCCCATCCGATATATATCTGGGAGGTCATGAGATCGATTCCCTTCGGGGATTCAGATTTTTTTTTGGCCCACGCTCGTTACGCATGAAGATGTCAGCTTAATCATTTATTCACCGAGCATTAAATTTAACATCTTCATTATGTATTATGAATATTCTTTTATGAAAATCTATTGTCACTTCTTTTTTGGTGAAATGACTTTATGCTGTCGAGATCAGTCGAGGAGCGTCTCTGACGCTACCAAGTTTAACCACCACAGACGACATTAATGTAAGTGAGATGACGCTGTTCTCCTTTATTATAATCCGCATTTAGGAAGCATGAGCAGATGAAAAAGAAAGAAAAAGCCCCCAGCTATGGCAAAACGGAAAGGTTGTTGTTTCACGGTACGCATCGGATGTCATTGCCGCCATCTGCAAACAGAATTTTGATCACAGGCTGCGAGCGAAACACGGAACACGTTACGGAAGAGGGAGCTACTTTGCTGTGAAGGCCTCGTACAGTAATAAATACAGCACTCAAAGTGGAGAGAGGTTCATGTTTCTGGCTAGTGTGCTAACAGGAGAATACAAGCTTGGAGGGCGTGACCTTCGTCGACCTCCCCTGAAAGAACCAAGTAATCCTGCCAGTGATCTGTACGATTCGTGTGTTGACAACGAACAACATCCAAAGATTTTTGTCATTTTTAATGACGAACAATGCTATCCTTTGTACTTGATTAAGTATCGTATGCAATAGCGTTGAACGTTTAACTACCTTAATAGTCCTACAGTAAGTGACAAACAGTGTCTGCAGAAATGTCGCTGACAGAATGAGTATTCTGACTGGCTAAAAAAATGCAAGCTGCGGATTGTGGCAGCGTGCTATAGTATTTTGTTTATGTTGTTGTTTGTTGGTTTGTTGTTGTTGTTGTTGTTATTGTTAATTTAGCTTTGGCATTGAAGTCAACAAGTTAAATTAGAGTTAGTTTGAAACAAATGATTGCGCTACAGTTCAGCGATAACTGCGAATGTTGCCGTTTGAGTGTGAAGTGGCCTGCAACGTAAGTGCACGCGTTTAGTGGAAGTGTGTAAAATCTTTTACCTTGAGGGTATCCGTAAAAATCATACAGGGAAATAACCCTGGGAATAATCATTTGAAAAGAATTCATCCGATGAAAATGAGCAATCGTTTTGTTCTGTATATCATTTGTTACAATACGTTACTCTGACATTGCATTACGTAGCATTACCTCACTTTTTCCGATCCCACGTCAACTCACCTTACCATACTTTAAACGATACAGTCCCAAAGTCTCCCACAGACCCCAGAAATTATCATGGTGTCATCACCACCAAGTGACAAGGAGTATTTTTCTATCCCTGCATTTAGTTTGTCGCTCCCATTTATATACATCAGGATGGAGAGAGGCATATTGCGAGAGCCCAGTCCCCCTCCCTTTCCCGAAAATAAAATCACTTTACATTGTATCAACATTAAATTGTACACATCACATTATGGACGGCAAAGAGGGCAGAAAATCGCTTCTTCATCCTTAACAGTATCTTTATTTTATTTATTTAAAGAGAGAAGAAAAACCAACATTAAAATCTTTCCTAAACTGTAGCGCCGCATGTCTTTGTTTTTCTCCAGTGCGCGTGCAAACAAATTCTCGAAATACACGCAGCCCAGCTGCTGAGTTCAGTCACGTGACATTTTTATGAATGCTTTTTTTTCAAAAATTCATTCACCAATTTGAAAATGTCTAGTCCCTTTATTAAAGGTCGCGCAGGACCCTTGCTCATTAATAATTTCTTGAAGGGGTACTGTTATCTTCAGTACTAAGCTGCAATTCGTAAATTTTTGTCCAAATTAATTCAATGTGCCTGATAAAAGTAAATCACAAGGCTACGCTCGTCTGAGAATTGTTGAATCGAATAAATATTTTGACAAGGCTACTGTGCATTTGCGGTAAGATTAGCAATATTCATTTTTACCAACTAACCAGATGATTTCAACTAAGTTGTTTAGTCTATTTTATAAGTCAGTTTTGTTTAGGCGCTTTTGTGAGCTGCTGTTACAGGGTGTAATACTGTATTTACGTTTTGATTGTATGTCATTTTGCCACCAAAATACACTCTAGATCTTTTTTTATAAGAACGTTGAGGCTGAGATTTGCCCCAAAATTTCTTATATATATAAAGAAAAGAATGTATCTATATTGTGCAAACAAAAATAAAATATTGTAGACTCGAAAATAGTAAAACGTAGAGTTTTAACAGACTGAGATGCATATTTTTGCCATACATAATTTATTACAATTATTTCCCAATTCAAAATACGCAATCAATCAGGCAGTTCACAAGAGCTTCTAAAAATATGATACGGCTTGCGTAATTTCCAAAAATGAAAGGAACAGAAATAAATATTTTATTTCTGCCGTGCATCATTTATTACAATTCTTTCCCAATTCCAAATACGTAATCAATCATGCAGTTCGCAAGTGCAACGGCTAGTATAAATATGATACGGCTTGCGTGATTACCGAAAATGAAAGGAACAGCGGATTGTTTGCCTCGTTCGGAGGAAGTCACGCAATAACTTTCCAGAACGGCCGGACACTCGCAAAGCTGTTGCTCAGCGGAAGTCAGCGTCAGTTTGCACCTTGAAGCGGTGTCACTCCGCTGTTAAAAGCACTTTGAATTTCACTTTCATGGAACTACTGGGAACATTGTCGATCAAGCGCACTATATAACTGAAGCGGAGAAACAAGATGCAGAATTATCGCAACTCCGTTTGGAGCATCTGGAACAAATGTCGCGAAAGCATTCGCACAACAATGAACCCCATTTTGAACATACTACATTCGAAGATTTCCAGCACTGGAAGGCGGACTCGACGATATTTTGATCCGTTGTTCACCACCTATTTTGACCAAAGAAGGATTATTCAAGACAAGCTGGATCGCCTGAGCAACAATTCTTCCATGGGTTATGCGATAGTGGCGATGGTGAACTTTGTGGCCATGTTTTTAAAGAGTGCCGTTGTTGTTGAATGCGTGTATCATTTTAGACCTTATTACTGGATGTTAGTGAAGCTCTTTATTTACCTCTTTTACGATATTGGAAGAAAAACAACCACAGTATTTGCGGTTATGGGCGCTATCTTGAAGTTTATCGTAATAATGACTTTTCGGTTGACCTCAACGATTTTTGTGTGGTTGGCAACAATGGTTGTTTACGCCTTTTCCCGCTTCGTACCAAATGCGTTACTCGCTTTAAATGGTGTTTTTCGTGCTTCAAAACTCCTAATAACACCAGTTACAAGCCCGGCCATAATTTTAAGGAACGACTGGAAATTTGTCTTGCAATTGTGTTTCTTGTGTAGCGTTATTGCCTTGTTGATGTTGCTTTGGCGTCGTAGAGTCGCCAGCTCTAGTGACACGTCATCGAAGGAGGGTGAGTACCAAAAATTGACAGGTTGTTTTCTATTTACCCAAAATTTTTGGAAATTTCGGTCGAAAGTCAAAAAGAAATGTTCCTTTCGGTACGATCTGACCGGAATATTTGGGACTACCTATTGAGGTGGTCCACTTTGCCCAGTCAAACTGGTCGGACTGAAATTTGCCATTCTATTTGACAAACTGGTGTGCTACGTTACTTCAGTATAGTAGCTTCTCACAGATGCGGGGCACTGGGGAAAGGAATGCAAAATGGAAAGGTCAATTCCTCTTGGTTGGCCCGGTTTAATCAGGAAATGTTCCATTTTACAACAGTCGGTCCCTCTTTCACCAACCAGTCGGACTGTGAAAATGGAAAGCACCCTGAATGTCTGACTGACTTAATAAAGAGCTGATTTATCGATCCTGGCTGAGCAATTGATTGTCTGACTAACAGACGTCCTGGCTACCAGCTGACTATAGTATCCATTGTCATCAGTCAGTCAGTCAGTCAGTCAGTTGGTTAGTCAGTCAGTCAGTGGGTCAATCAGTCAATCCATCCATCCATCCGTCCATCCATCCGTCGATCAGTCATGATCAGTCAGTCAGTCAGCCAGTCAGTCACTCACTCACTCAGTCAGTTAGTCAGTCAGTCAGTCAGTCAGCCAGCCAACCAGCCAGTCAGTCAGTCCATCAGTCAGTCAGTCAGTCAGTCAGTCAGTTACTCAGTTAGTCAGTCAGTCAGTCAGTCAGTTACTCAGTTAGTCAGTCAGTCAGTCAGTTAGTCAGTGGATCAATCAGTCAATCCATCTGTCCATCCATCTGTCAATCAGTCATGATCAGTCAGTCAGCCAGTTGGTCAGTCAGCCAGTTAGTCAGTCAGTCAGTCGGACAATCAGTTAGTTAGTCTGTCTGCCAGCCAGTCAGACAGACAGTGAGTTAATCAGTCCGTCCATCCATTTATCAGTCAGTCAGTCAGTCAGTCAGTCAGTCAGTCAGTCAGTCAGTCAGTTAGTTAGTTAGTTAGTTAGTTAGTTAGTTAGTTAGTTAGTTAGTTAGTTAGTTAGGAAGTAAGTCAGTCAATCTGTCAGTTTGTCCGTCCATCCATTAGTCAATCAGCCATTATCACAACCTCGTTCCCGGGGTCTAGCGAGTGAGTTAATCAGTCCATCCATCCGTTTATCCATCAGTCAGCATGTCAGTCAGTAAGTCAGTCAGTCAGTCAGTTAGACAATCAGTCAGTCAGTCAGTCAGACAATCAGTCAGTCGGTCAGTCAGTCAGTAGTTAGTTATGAAGTAAGTCAGTCATTCAGTCACTCAGTCAGTTAGGTAGTCAGTAAGTCAGTCAGTAAGACACTCAGTGAGTCAGTCAGTCAGTCAGTCAGTCAGCCAGTCAGTCAGTCGCTCAGTTAGTTAGTCAGCCAGCCAGACAGACACTCCGTCAGACACTCAGTCAGTCAGTCAGTTAGACAGTCAGCAGTCAGTCAGTCAGTCAGTCAGTCAGCAAGTCAGGCAACCAATCAATTAATCAAGAAGTCTTTCATAGCTTTTTTAGCCAATACGTTTTTGTTAATTTCATTTACAAATTTATTCATTAAAGAATTTAGTCACCATGACTGAAATAATATTTGCATTTTGTTGTTGTTACTCACAGAAACAACACTCTTCCCAGACTCAACTCCTAGTAGCGGTAGCCTATCCATACCTTACCGTTGGCAGTTCAAAGAGGCAGACTCCTATCAGTGGAGTAACTTCGGCCCTTCTGATAATGTTGCTATTGAAAAGCTCTACTGTGATGTACAAAATCTACAAGTCAAAGTAGTCCTTAAAGACACCATTAGTTCTTTAAGGTAAGGAAAGAGAAAACGAAATGCCTTTGATGCCTTTCACCAGAGAGAACGAGACAACAAGATGCAAAAATAAACTAGGGATAGTTGTCACTACAGCTGCCCCCGCTGTTATCCTTTTTTTTTCTCAGCGCATTCGTTACTACAGTCAATTCTTTTACTTGATATTTTGGCTCTTGCATTTGTAATATTGATTGAGAATCAGTTTTTTTTATTTTGGACCTTTTGCGATAATTCAGAAGAAAACACTCGCTGGCGGTGCGTGTTTTGTAATTTTTCTCATGTTGTGCTGACGGGGTATCACATCGTTTCTGGCCTTCAGTTTTATCATAATCGAAGGACGAGGACACGTGATTTAAAACAAACTTTCAGGATGAATTGTTGAAGGCGGGTAGATAAGCAAAACAAAGCAAAATTATGCAAAAATTCTGAAAGATTAATGTTCACGTAAATTTAATTGCAAGGACGCGAATGCAAAGATCATTTTGCCTTGTTTTGCTAATGAGTGATCTCAGGGAGAATAAACTTTAGCAATGGCCAACCGTTTATAAAGTACAACTGTTTTCAGATTTTCGTTTCAATTTATTGGGGCGAGCTGGGAGCCCAAGCAAGAATGACCAGCATGACAACTGATCTCGAAAGGATGCCGAAAGAGTTTCTTACCTCTGTTAATGAAAACGCATGCCTTGAGTTTCAAGAACTCTTTTGAATTCTCTTTTCTTCTTGCCAAGTTAGCCTGCGTTGGAGACGAACTACTGGGGTTTAGTTTGGCTATGCCAAGTCTCAGTTACAATTTTCATTTAAATACCGGAAGACTGACCGAGTCTTTTATCTGGTCAAGTAGTCTGTACAGTATTTGGCAAATCGCAGTATTGGACTGAGTCTTTCTTATCGCTCATCATCATCATCATGTCCTTTTCCCAACAAGGGAAATAGGGCCTTGCGTTCTCTCTCGCCAAGCTTCTCGGTTCTTAGCACAAGTATACTGGCATCCAGCCAGACTTTGAATCCGTACTCCTGCCGTTCCCTCTCCACAGTTCGTCTCCAAATTTCCCTAGGCCTTCCTCTTCCTCTGCGGACAAATTTGTAAATATTTTCGAAATTCGCTATTTTCACGATCCCATAATACACTTTGTTTACCCGCCAAAATTTTTGCATAAGCATTGTTTTCAATTTCTCTAGGGACGATTGTACGTCATTGTAAAACCCATGAGAAATATAAAACAATGCTTATGCAAAAATTTTGGGGGGTAAACAAGGTGTATTATGGGAACGGTGAAAACAGCGAATGGTCCTTGGACAAATAAACTCTGTATCCTTCGTCTTCGAGACCTTGAGAAATAAAGAGCGCACAAATAAACGTCAAGTTTTCTTTACGTGAAAACCTGGAGTTGATCAACGTCGCGTGCGTACGTGCTTACGCTGATGGGTTGTCATCACCACCTAATCACGCAGAAATTCGTTCATCTTACGTTATCATTGATCAATCACACCTCCCGACACCCACTTGCGGGCATTCTGCACAACTCCTGATACCACTTTGCGCGCCCACTTAGGGTAAATCGAGATTTTCTTTACATACGAACAGTTCTCCTTGGGGACTTCAAGGATGCCTCTTCGCGTTTTGGCCTCTGGGCCAAAACCCAGCGGGGGCAACCAGGAACTAAAGCATGTTCAATAAAATCAATCATTTTCCGCCTTTACCATCACAAGCTTGTTTCGCCCTCTTCTTTCTCAGAGGCTTCAATGCGTCATCAATAACAGTGATCGTTAACTTTGAACAGATGTCAATGCAGTTCGATACTTCTGCCCAGTTCTTGCTCCGCCGCCGCTCAACACCATCGTACGTCCAAGAGCCTGGTAACGCGTCATCCACTAAGTGGATTTGGTATTGGAAAGACGATAATGGATGGAAGAAATACGCTGGAACGAACGTAAATCTTACTACATTTGTTCTTTGGTCTTTCTTCTATTCGAATCTTAGCTATTCAAAGTTGTTCAATACATGACATCTAATTCAACTGACCTCCACGCTTTGTATATAGCCAACTGGTTAGCCTCCTGCCAGTTGGGATTTTTAACAAGTTTCTGTTTGATTTATAATATTTGTTTCACTATTTACAGTGTCCTCAAATAGTACAGCCATGCTAAATACATTGACACTTAAATAAAGTGATTTATTTTTATTTTTTATTGTAGTCATAGAGTTTTTGTCAAACGCAAAATGGAAAGTAGTGATTGATTGCAGTGTTTCTTATAATCTGTTTTAGCAATCGACTGGAACAAAGCAAGAGGATATAGAAGCTGCATATTTGAAAGAAGAGCGAATTTACTTCTTTCAAATCGGCACTTCAAAATACATCATCACATTCTACGAGACGTCGATGTACCAAAGGAATATGGATCCGCGTTACTTAACCACGAGAAGCGTCAGAAGAAGACCGCTGTTTGCTTCTCAACCTAAACTGCAGATCACACAGAGGCCAGTACTGTATAGGTCTGTATAGTCATTCCAATTATGGGTATTGATTTTTATACCACGCCATAGAGAGCCCATCACAATACAGGAGAGCCCTTGTAGATTCGACGGTATCAAACCCAACTTTCCCATCGTGCGCTGCGTTCTTATTCCCGAGAAAATTTAGTAAGCGTATTTTCTATAGCATGGTATACCATGGATATCCCACTTGTCACTTGTATTTTCTCGTTATACACACAAAATACAATAGTATATATTGTCATACAATACAGTACCCAATGGCGGAACCAGCTGAAAAAGAAGGGGAAGGCAGAGTTAAGATAGGGTCGTTCTTTCTCGAAAATAAAAGGGAGAGCGAAGTAAAGGTGGGCCTTTTCTTGCTTCATGAAGGGGAAAAGATTTAGAAAATATAATGTTCGAGATTGAAATATCTACCTTAGCGACCGTTTCTGTGCCTTTGCGAACGCTGCGTATCCAGGCACTGCTGTGAAGCTCTCCTCAGGCCTCAAAAAGGCTAAGCAGCTCCCCCTCACCCTCCCCTTCACCTTCACTGTAGTGTTCAAGGGCCACTAAGGCAAGCCACAAAGGCTAACAACTGCTTTAATACGGAACACTCGACAGTACACGTAATACACGCTTTTCCCGCTCTCACTCTACATTCCTCGCATCCCAGATGTACTCCTATGAGTAACCGCTGGCCTAGATGTAATACACTACATCCCTCTCTTCCTTCGCTTAAATACTTAATATCAAATAACAGAAAAGTTTCTTTAAACATGCGTTCAAGTTCAGTTCCTGTTTCAACACTCGAAATAAAGTCACTAGCCATAGACATGGTCCTTGCAGTTCACTTCATATAAAATGTTTCTTTTGAAACACAACAATGAATATGACAGTATAAAGTTCCGTAAGTTTAGTACAGAACAAAATCGTTCAGTGTTTTCGGATGGCTAGTAATTCTGCTGGATCTTCTAACTGGCTGCTCAGCTGTAGGTACAGCAACAGGTACAGTATCTGGTGGTGATTCTCTCATTGGTATTGGATTCTCTTTCATGGGTGGTATCTCAGTTGTCTTCGGTTCGGCTGGTGGTTCAGCATCCTGTAATGAAGCTCCCTGTTCTTTCTGATCTGGCATGTTAAAGGGCTTAATATGCTCAAGGTTTCGCTTGTACTGAACTCCCTGTAGTGATCGCAATACCATCTGGTCTCCATAACGAGACATCACCTCATATGGTTCCTTCTCGTAGCAAGGCGACAGCTTGTTTTCTTTCTTCTTCTCTAGCAGAACAATGTCTCCTTCTCTCACATTTCGGTCTCTGACATGAAACCTCTTGTCGACGTAGTCCTTGTTGGACTGCTTTCTCTGGGTGTCCAGATCACGGACTCCTTGGTCGCTGACTTCTATTTCCTCCTTTTCTAAATCGACCAGCTCTGGCATTTTAGTTATAAGCTGTCTTCTAAACAGCAATTCAGCAGGACTCTTTCCTGTAGTCGAATGTGGCGTTGACCTGTATGCCAACAGGAACCTGTTTAGCTCCTCCCTCCAATTCTTTCCTTCTGCGTGTGCTGCTCTAACAGATTTCAGAAGCGACCTATTCTGCCTTTCCACTTCACCGTTTGCCCGCGGCCACAGAGGTGTCGTGTAATGGTTCTCAATCCCCATTTCTTTTAAATACTCTTCTACTTCATTGGACACCAGGTTTGAACCATTGTCGGTGCGCAGGCCTCTGTGCAATCCATGTCTTGCGAATTGGGCATCTAGGCAATGAATGATGGTTTTACTGGAAGTTGACCGGATGACATCGACTTCCACCCATCGGCTGTAATAATCGACAAGGACTAACAGGTGTTCACCAGAGGGTAATGGACCCATTAGATCCACAGCTACTTCTTCCCACGGTTGGTTGGGTAGCGATGTTGGTTTCACTTGTGGGGGCGGAAAGTTCTTAGTAACCAGCTGGCATCCATAACACTCTGCACATCTTCTTTCCGCGTCACGATCCATTCCAGGCCACCAGACTTTCGTTCTAAGTCTCTCCTTTGCCTTCACGACTCCTTGGTGCCCTTCGTGTGCCAAACTGACAACTCTCTTACGAAGAGCTTGGGGTACAACGATTCTTATTCCCCGTAGAATTACATGACCAATAAAAGTCAACTCATTGCGCACTGGCAAGTATGACTTAGGAGCATTGTCCCATTTTTCTTCGATGAGGCAATTTCTGACTGCTTGCAACTCTGGATCTTGTACTGAGATCCGTTCAATCTCTTTGATTCTCAACGCAGCAGGGACAGCATGCAGAGCTACCATGCGTATATATCCATCGTCCTCCTGGGACTGATCTGAGGCAGGTATCTTTGTCAGTCGGGAAAGGGCATCTGCAATATTCTTTCTCGATGGCACATAACAAACTTGATAGTTGTACGGTTGTAGACGCAGAACCCAGCGCTCTATCCGGGCTGAAGGTTTGGACTTCCTTGAATAGATTACTTTGAGTGCTTCATGGTCCGTTACGAGGTCAAACTGTGGTAGCCCATACAAGTAGAGGTGGAAGCGTTCACAAGCCCAAACTAAGGCTAGTGCTTCTTTCTCGGTTTGACTATAACGACGCACCACTTGACTCAAACTACGACTAGCGTAACAGACAGCACGACTTTCTCCATTCTTCTCTTGGACCAGGACTGCTCCAAGCCCCACCGGACTGGCATCTGCAATAACACGAGTAGGTGCGTCCTTATCAAAGTACGCTAAGACCGGTGCACTTGCAACTTGACTCTTCAATTTCTGTAATGAGTTCTCCTGCTCCTCGCCCCACATAAACTGTTCTCCTTTTCTTGCAAGTCTTCTCAGGGGATCAGCAGTTGTTGCAAAATCAGGTATAAACCTGGCACTGAATCCAACCAGACCCAAAAAGCTACGAACCTCTGAGGGTGTCTGCGGTTGACTTGCTTCAGCAATAGCTCTGACTTTTTCCTCAGTAGGCCCGACTCCATGTTTGCTGAGCAAAAGACCCATAAATACTACTTTGTTCATCCTGAAGGTGCACTTGTCAGCATTCAAGGTTAGCTGCTTCTCACTAAGACGCTCCAACACACACTGTAAGTTCTTATCATGTTCCTCAGTGTCTCGACCATGAACGATGAGATCATCTGCTATATTAGCCACTCCTCGGAGACCGGCCATTGACTGGGTGATAATATGCTGGTACTTTTCTGGCGCGGCATTGACTCCAAAGCTCAGACGCTTGTACCGAAATATTCCGTCATGGGTGGCAAAAGCGGTGATATCCCTTGAATCGACATCCAATTCGATCTGGTGAAAACCCCATCTCAAATCTAATTTCGAGAATACAGCACTCCCATTTAAGCTCTCCAGGCCTTCATCTATCGTCGGTATGGGCAATCTCTCACGGACAATGGCCTCGTTGGCCCTACGCATATCAACACATAACCTTATGTCCCCTGACGCTTTTGGTGCAACAACAACCGGGCTAACCCATACTGTGGGCCCCTCAACCTTCTCGATTATGTCCTTCTCAAGAAGTTCCTTAACCTTGGCAGTTACCTTATCTTTCAGAGAAAAGGGTACTCTACGCATCTTTTGAACCACTGGGGTTACACTAGGATCAACATGCAACTTCAATTGGTAACCTTTTAATTTCCCGATCCCATGGAACACACTGGGGTACTTTGCCTCGAGCTGTCCCACAAAAGTGCTATTAACAGTGTTACAGTTCCCTGTGCTAAGAGTTCCTGCTGGGTCCACATGAAGGATTCCCAGATCTGTGGCGGTCGAATATCCTAGCAAACAGCGACCTTTTTTGACAACAATGAAATCTGCCACAATCTTCGTGTTACCAACAGAGACTTCTGACTGAAACTGAGCTTCGATTTCAAGGGCACGACCCCCATAGGCAAACAGCTTTCTTGTGCATGGTTGCAACTCAATGTCAAGTCCCTGATGTTTTAACTCGTTAACAGTGTCCATGCTTATTAGATTGCTCCCAGATCCAGAGTCAACCAGCACATCCTTGTTGACTCCCCCGATGCTTACGCAAATCACTGGCTCAGCAGTAGCGGCCAAATTGCATGTCGGCTCTTCTACGGTAAAGGGAAATGAATCATTCTCACCTGGGGCTTCCAACGGTCCCTCTACAAAATTAGCCTGACCTCCTTTTCCTCGACTCTGATGTCTTCCTCCCCGTCGTGGAGTGGTATTTGGTTTTCCAAACTTCGGGATCTTTCCCCCCTTGCAACAGCTAGCATAGTGTCCGTACTTGCCACACTTACTACACTTCCGTCCACGAGCTGGACAATTGCCGTCTTTAGCGAAGTGACCTTCTTTGCCACAGTTGAAACAAACACTTTTACCTTTCGATTCACGCCTAGACCTTTCTTCAACAGCATTAGTCCCTGCTCCAACACTTGCTCCGGGTTCTTGTCGTTCGTGACTTGGCGTAACCATTTGACTCGCTTGCTCACGCGAGGCTTCCCACTTTCGGACCTTATCCATCGCAGCCTCTAGCGTAATATTATTCACCTCGAGTAATTTCTTTTTCAGTTCAACATCGGCAAGCTTTTCGATCAGTTGATCTCGCAAATTTTGCTCCAAAGCTGCGCCAAAATTGCAGTGACGAGCTTGTTTTCATAAACGAACCATAAATTTGTCAGCGGTCTCCCCCTTGGTCGGCGCAAGTTGTCGAAAAACATGGCGCTCGTATGGCACATTGTCCACGGCTCGAAAATGAGCATCAAGCTTACGAAGACACACTACATACTCGTTATCCTCATCGGCATTGATCGGTCCTGGATCCGGAAGGTCTTCAAAGATATCTTGGACTTCCATGCCCGCTAAATGAAGTAATTGAGCTTTCTTTCGAGAGGGGTTCGTAATTCCTTTGCCATCAACGTAATATTGATAGGATCGTTTCCACTGTCGCCACCGTTCGGCGACCTGAGAGGAAGAGCCCGTCAAATCTAAGGACGGCAACGCTCGTTCCACGGAGTTCGACATCCTCGTCGCCAATTTGTAGTGTTCAAGGGCCACTAAGGCAAGCCACAAAGGCTAACAACTGCTTTAATACGGAACACTCGACAGTACACGTAATACACGCTTTTCCCGCTCTCACTCTACATTCCTCGCATCCCGGATGTACTCCTATGAGTAACCGCTGGCCTAGATGTAATACACTACACTCACCCGTACCTGGAATACACCCAACACTGAACCGATAGCTACGGCTGATGCGAATTTCCTCTCTAACTATAATATTTCTGTTTCCATTCTTCATTTTATTTTAGTGATCTGACGGGTGAAAACATGGATTTTGAACGAATTGCACTGGGATATGACAGTAGAGAATATCAAGCTGCAAGTAAACGTTTTCACGCAACAATTTCTGTAAACGACGCCAAGATACTGGTGATAGAAAAGGTCAAGAATGATTTGTTACTTGAGAGATACAACAGGTAAATGCAAGTACGGACAGTGGTCTGTGCGTTTTTCATTGCGTTAAAAGTTGGAGTGGAGAGAGAACGACATGTACGAGGACATCTTGTGGACGAGTGACAAAAATGTCCTCTCTTTGTAGTTTTGCACCATCTATCCATTAATCGCCTAGAAGGAGTGTGAGATTCAAACCAAAAATGCCATACGAATGATTTTAGGTGATTCCTTAGTGCTAGGTATTGCACTGCGCATCCTTACTCCGCATAACTTGACGCGAAATAAGAAAAAGACGCCGGACTTTTTCTTTACGCCTTGGCACGCGAGGGAGATAAATCGTCGTTTTCTGGTAAGCAATTATTTTGACCTGTCAATTTTTTTCTGAGTCTAGCAATCATCTTCTTTCTATGAAATGTATATAAACAAATTTCTATCGTAGAAAAACAAATAATCAACGGAGATGATATGTAAACTTAGTGAGTACTCGTGACTGAAAAGAACAATTATGGATTCGAGCTCATTACATGCTTGTAACCAAACAAGTGGAATGATTGTTCCCTGAAGAAAATGCAGTGCATCTATTATATTTCATGTTTTGCTTAAATTAATTGTAAGCAGTTATGAAGTATATGCAACTAAGGTCTTCCTGCTCATGAACGAATATTCTTTGTCCCACGCTCGTGTCAGATAAATAGTCATCTTCATCATTTATGCACCGAGCATAAAATTAAACATCTTCATTATTTATTACACATATGATGCTTTCGACATTGCTGATTCTAGCAGTGTGCAAGACGCGTGTCATATATGAACCTAGTAAATGGCCTATCTCACCTAGAACCTCTCGTAGCTTAGTGGTTAGAGCGTCCATCCGGTATCTGGGAGGCCATGGGTTTGATTCCCGTCGGGGACTCAGATTTTTTCTTTGTCCCACACTCGCGACACTCGAGGAGGGTCTCTACCGCTCCACAGAATTTTCTGCAAAGTTTAACCATCACAGACAACACTGATGTAAGTCAGATAACCCTGTTCTCTTTCTGTTTCGTTTGTTCTCTGCCGTATTTAGGAAGCGTGAGCAGATGAAAAAGAAACTAAAAGCCTCCAGCTATGACATTGAAAAGCTGTTGTTTCACGGAACGACATCAGACGTTATTGACGCCATCTGCAAACAGAATTTTGATCACAGGATGCGAGGGAAAAACGGAACACGTTATGGTGAAGGAAGTTACTTTGCTGTGAAAGCCTCGTACAGTAATAAATACAGCACTCAAAGTGGAGAGAGGTTCATGTTTCTGGCTAGTGTGCTAACAGGAGAATACAAGCTTGGAGGGCGTGACCTTCGTCGACCTCCCCTGAAAGATTCAAGTAATCCTGCAAGTGATCTGTACGATTCGTGTGTTGACAACGAACAACATCCAAAGATTTTTGTCATTTTTAATGACGAACAATGCTATCCTTTGTTTTTGATTAAGTATCGTTTGCAATAACGTTGAACATCTGACTACAGTAAGTAAGAAGAAAAAAATTGACCCTTTCTCTTTAACAGTGTCTGCAGAAATATCGCAGACCGAATGAGTATTCCGATTGGCTAAAAAATGCAAGCTGTGGATTTTTACAGCGTGTTATAATATTATGTTTATGTTGTTGTTTTTTGTTTTTTCTTTTTCTGTTTTTTCTTTTTGTTTTTGTTGTTAATTTAGCTTTGGGACTGAAGTGACAAGTTAAATTAGAGTTAGTTTGCAACAAATGATTGTGCTACAGTTCAGCGATAACTGCGAATGTTGCCATTTGAGTGTGAAGTGGCCTTCAATGTACGCGCACGCGTTTAGTGGAAGTGTGTAAAATCTTTTACCTTGAGGGTATCCGTCAGAACCATACAGGGAAATAACCCTTGGAATTATCATTATGAAAGAATTCATCGGATGAAAATAACAATCAATCATAGCAATCGTTTTGTTCTGTATATAATTTGTTACAATACGTTACGCTGACATTGCATTACGTAGCATTACTTCACTTTTTCCGATCCCACGTCAACTCACCTTACCATACTTTAAACGATACAGTACCAAAGTCTCCCACAGACTCCGGAAATTATCATGGTGTCATCGCCACCAAGTGAGAAGGTGTATTTTTCAATCCCTGGATGCTAGTTTGTCGCAACCGTTTATATACATCAGGATGGAGAGAGGCATTGTGAGAGCAAAGCGTCTTGGCGAAGAACTCAACGAACTCTCTCGAAAATTAAATCACTATACATTATATCAACATTAGATTGTAAACATCACATAGACGGCAATGAGGGCAGAAAATCGCTTCTTCATCCCTAACAGTAGCTTTATTTCATTTATTAAAAGAGAGAAGAAAAGCCAACATTAAAATCTTTACTAAACTGCAGCGCCACATATCTTTGTTTTTCTCCAGCGCGCGTGCAAACAAATTCTCGAAATACACGCGGCGTGTTATTCAAGTTGTTGAGTTCAGTCGGGTAACATTGCAATAATTTTTTTTTTCACAAATTCATTCACGAATTTGCACATGGGTTTAGGTTAGGACCCAGGACCCTTGCTCATTAATAAATTCATTAGCCAAATTTCTTGAGAGGGTGTTATCTTGTAAAGCTTTAATTCTTCGAATTTCGAACATCGATTCCTCTAAATCTTATCAAGGATATTAGGGGATGATGAAATTACATCATGGTTGTAGTTTTACTGGCAGCTTGCCGGTTACGGTGATGTTTCAAGCTCTCAAAGTTAAACTGCTGACAATGCAATTTTTTGTCCAAGTTTTCAGCTAGAATAGCGCACCGAATTAAATGGCAAATTAACCTAGTGATAAATAATAACCTCTTTTGTGCCCTGACAGAACGAGACTTCTCGAATTCAGAAATTGTTGGAAGTTATTGGCTTCTAAGAGAGTAAAAATGGGAAATCTAATCTTTGAAACGTGGTATCTTCTTTTTGAAAGGGAGTTTTTTAAATTCCCTTCTGTCAGGGCACAAAAGAGTCCCCCAAGCCTATGTTCCTTACGAATCAACTCCTGAAATTCTGTTCTGAAATTCTGAAAGTGTCTGGACACAAAATTGCAGGTTTTGCCGCTTCTGAAGACCTTCCGAGCCAATGATTACAACAGCGTGCGCTACAATCAAAACTGCGAATTTAATTATGATAATTTGCTACATTCCAACGCGCGGCGCACAAAGCTGAGAACAGTAACGTGTAATTGCTTCTACAAAGAACTTTAAGAAATATATTCTCATGAATACTTCGTTTGTCGTCGGCTTCAGTCGTCGCAGTTCGTACATAATTCATACATAATGATAGGGTCCTGTGCGACCTTAAAGGTGGCACAGGACCCTTGCTTATTAATAAATTCATTAACAAAATTTCTTGAAGGGGTGTTATCTTGTAAAGCTGTAATTCTCTGAATTTTGAACATCGATTCCTCTAAAAATTTATCAAAGACTTTAGGTAATGATGGAATTGCATGATGATTGTCGCTTTACTGGCAGATCACCGTTAAGTGTGATGCTACAAGCTCTAAAAAATGCAGATAATGCGATTTTGTGTCAAAGTTTTCGGACGGAATAGCGCACCGAATTAAATGACTATATAACGTAGTTATAAATCATAACCTCTTTTGTGTTCTGGCAAGAATGAAATTCTCGAATTCAAAAATTGCTAGAAGTTATTGTAAAAATGTGAAATCTTAACTTTGAAACGTGCTATCTTTTTTTCGAAATGGAAGTTTTGTGTTCCTCGCGAATCAAGTCCTAAAATGCTATATCGGCGAAGAAAACTTGGACACACTAGAATTGCAGGTTTTAAGGCTTGCGAAGATCTTCCGAGTCACGTGAATGTACGCTAATTCTTTATGAATGTTTCGTTTGTTGTCGTCCTCAGTCGTTGCATACTCTTTAAATAAATACATACATAATGAGAGCAAGGGTTCTGCGCGACAGAAAAGCCGCGCAATATTTACTGAGGGTCTGGATGGGGGGTTACAAATATCAGTTGTCAGTTAAAATTATGGCCATTTGTCAGTTATCAGTTAAATTTTAGGCCATTTGTCAGTTGTCAGTTAATGGACTATTAATAATTAACCATATAGCTTAATTATTAATTTTTGACCCAAAATGTAATATTCAGAATGTAAATTATATCATTTATATTGAATTTTGGTGCTGAAATAATTGCAACTCCAAGCGGCTTTTGTTTCTATACGGCCTTTTAATCAAGGCAAGTCACTACTCTCCGCCACACGAACTTCTGCTCTAGGGGGTTACTCCCTTACATAAGCTATATACGTATGTGTGGCCCCAAAGCCAAACGGTATGGTTTTCGAGCCCTTTTGGTTTGAAACATGATATTCTATTCTCTTTCGCTTCGCTCAGCCGAATAGAAAACATCTCTATTATAAGTAAGGACGCAAACAACACAAGAGTTTGTGGAGGGAGCCGCCAGCATTTGAGTTTATTTACAGTGAAATACAAGTATAAGCGGGAAAATGGAAAAAGTAACAATACAAGCACCGAAGCAAGCTAAGTATAAACAACAACGTATACAGGATCTACAGATAAATTACAGCCAAAGCGGATACAGCAAACAGGAATGTAAACGTGGCAATTACAGCTATTACAAAGTACAGCGAAAAGACAAAATAAGTTAAGAAAAAATACATACTATTTACAAACAAGATATGAAAAAAGTAGCCTCGAGAAAACTGGTCGGCGTCAAGTGGTGTGACATACACGAGGAGTGGTTTATAAAGGGGCTGGAGATCCCGATGGGAATTACGTAATACCCGCTAATTAACAACTAAAAGAAATACATTATATTTCGACCATTTTGGTATGAAATAGGGTATAGTTTGTGCACTCTGGTGACTCTAGTTAGCAACTTTTGGAAGAAACTATTCTTATCGTTCTTATCATGTACCCCTTGAGATGTGTAAGTTAGGAATATGAGGCCCTTGTTAATTTTTAGGCAAACCGAAGCAGTTCCTGGATAAAATGTGGTCTGAAATAGGTCTAAAATAGGGTAAAGGGGTTTCTTGAAGCTTGCCGCACACACCCCACACGAATTTTTAAAGAGTATCCGTCGGGCTCCTGCTTGCCGAGCCCAAAATTCCTTTCCAACTGTTAGCCAATCAAAACTAACCTTCAAAATATTGAAAACAAACAAATATGGGAAGAGGTCTTTATTATGATTAATATTTTGATTGGGTTTTGTTTAGCAATGCCTCGATGGTGATTGGCCTAGATGAAATAGTCGGAAAGGAATATTGCACTCGGGCTAACGGGTCTATTGCAGGCACTTGTTGAGAAAGGAGTAGCGACAATAAAACTACTGTGTGAGAGGCTACCTTGCGAAAACAAAAAATATAATATGTATTTCCTCAAGTTTAATTTTCAATCAGGTTATAGGTCATACGGTAAATTATTAACGAAATATGACACTCTACCGTCCTGCTGCTAAGATTTAGCATAAAACATGCATTTGTTGGACGAAAAGAGTCATACAATGTTATTTACAACGGTGTTTTGTGGATATTAAGGACAGACAGTCTTTCGTCAGGTGCCAGAAAAACTCACTACAAATGTCAGTTGTCAGTTAAATTTTAGGCGATATCACTGTCAGTTGTCAGTTAAAATTTTGGCCATTTGTCAGTTGTCAGTTAACCCCATCCAGACCCTCTTTACTTTCTGTTTCCCATACAAGCACGTTTTACTTTCGGCATTTTTAAACGTCATTTCTCCGCGACGAGCGCAACTGTATATCCATTGAACTGAGGGGATCATTAGGGAGACTGTATCTCAACGAATTGCCCATATTTCAGTGCGGGATGCAAAGTAACGACAGCCAAAGTGGAATGTTCGACGGAACAAAAGTAGCGAAAGCGCTCCGTACTTCCGTCCAACCGATTTGGAATAAGCTGTATTTAAAAGTCTCCTATGCTGGCAAGCAAACTAAGCGATATTTTGATGGCCTGTGTACCACTGATTTCCATAGAAAGATTTTACAAGCCGCAGTGGATTATCTGAGCAGCCATCCTTCTGCATATTATGCCATTAGGACGACAGTCATGTTTGCGGCCATCTTTATAGTATGTGGCGTCGCACTGGAATGTCTTTATTTTTTGAGGCTTGTTTACTGGATGGTAGTTAATATCTTTATTTCTGCCGTAAACTTGGGAGCAGGCAAGGTGTTTGTAGCTATCTATTTTTTCTGTCGCTGTTTTTACGCTATTGTGAATTTTCTGATGATGTTTTCAATACGATTGACCACCGGGATATTTTCGCTTGTTTGTCATTTGATCGTTATGCTGTGGGCTCTGTTGAAATTTCTGGTTGTCTGGCTGAGTGGAGCAGTGCTCATTTATTTGGTGGCTCGTATCGAAAGGAACAGGCTCTCCATTTCAAAACAAAGTGATACGAAACAGAAACCAGGAACCAGCACAGGTAAGGACGTTTACCGGTTGGTTTGCTGAAACATAAAGAAAACAAGACCATGAAACGTAATCATTGTTAAGGCAAGTCTTGGCTTATTCCAAAATGAGACGAGATGTAATATATAATATTTCGGCTCAAATCAGCGGAAACACTCGTACCTTGCGCCAGAAGCTTAACTTAATGACCCCAATGATCCTCATGTCTCAAATTATGAGTAATTGGCTTTGTTTACGTGATTACCCCAACGACATGTCTGTGATGACCGTCACAGGTGCTTGACCGTCTCGGATTTTACCAACATCCGCGGTGTGACTGTTTGTATGTTCGAAATATAAAGAAATGCATGAGAATATCGAAAGGGACTCACTGTCAGAGTCTGCATTTAAAGGGACACACACCAATTTCGAGGATAACTTTGAAAAGCCAAAAGACGTTCTTATCACAGGAGACACAAAAATACTGGTTCAGTTTCGCTTAAAACTACCCAACCTGTTCTCTGAGACTATAATTAAGTGTGTTTGGCTGCGGATCGCCAGGATGCGAATGGCTGCAACTTGAAAACATCGGACTGATTTTTTTCAAGTTTTTCCTTTGTTTCATGGAAAAATCGCACGTCACTGACTATGGTTTGTTCTTCCTTTGAGAAAATCAAAAGATTTCCTTCTCTTGACTTTCTGGGAGTATTCTGTGTATCTGGAAAAGCATTTCATTTCATCTTTAATATGAGTACATTTTCACACCAAAACGTAAAAATATCCGTGACAGTGCCCCTTTAATCTCAAAATAAATGTAAATCTACCTCAATTGTTTTATTTCACCGTCTCGGTGGCTCAAAATGGCGAATTTGAGCGATTGGAAGGGTTCTACGTTGATTTTTACTGCAGGTCATAGGCTCCTAAAGAAAAGTCAGTCAGTCAGTCAGTCAGTCAGTCAGTCAGTCAGTCAGTCAGTCAGTGAGTGAGTGAGTGAGTGAGTGAGTTAGTTAGTTAGTTAGTTAGTTAGTTAGTTAGTTAGCTAGTCAGTCAGTCAGTCAGTCAGTCAGTCAGTGGGTCACTCAGTCTGTCTGTCAGTCTATAAGTCAGTCAATCAGTCATGATCAGTCAGTCAGTCAGTAAGCCAGTCAGTCAGTTAGTCACTTAGTCAGTCAGTCAGTCAGTCAGTGAGTTAAATAGTTAGTTAGTTAGTTAGTTAGTTAGTTAGTTAGTTAGTTAGTTAGTTAGCTAGTTAGTCAGTCAACCAGCCAGTCAGTCTGTCAGTCAGTCAGTCAGTCAGTGGGTCACTCAGTCTGTCTGTCAGTCTATAAGTCAGTCAATCAGTCATGATCAGTCAGTCAGTCAGTAAGCCAGTCAGTCAGTTAGTCAGTTAGTCACTTAGTCACTTAGTCAGTCAGTCAGTCAGTCAGTCAGTCAGTCAGTCAGTCAGTCAGTCAGTCAGTCAGTCAGTCAGTCAGACAATCAGTTAGTCAGCCAGCCAGCCAGAAACTCAGTCAGACACTCAGTCAGTCACTCAGTCAGTTAGTCAGTCAGTCAGTAAGTCAGTCTGGCAGTCTGGGATGATTTATAAACTGCAATGGTATGGCATCATAGGCAAATTCCTGAATGTCATTAAATCTATGTATTCCTCGATTAAGAGTTGTGTTAAAATAAACCAAAACACAATAACTGACATTTTTTCATGCAACAAAGGCATAAGGCAAGGAGATGGTTTAAGCCCAGTTCTTTTTCTCTTTATTTATGAATGATTTACCAGAATATTTAAGAGCGAACAAGTGCACAGGGGTAGTGTTAGACAATCAATCACTTAACTGCCTAATGTATGCTAAGCCATTCTCCAGACGGATTGCAACAGTCACTTGATGTAATCCATAAACACGCTCAAGAATGGAAGCTTAAAGTAAACACTCAAAAATCTAACATCATCATATTTAGCGGAAATGAACAAAACAAGAACAAAATAGATTTCAAATACGAAAATGAAACTTTAGAAATTGTTGACAAACAAACATATCTAGGGATAGAAATGACATCATCTGCACGTTACACCTATGCAAGAGAAATTCTCAGTAAAATGCCACTTAAGTTATCTCGCTAATTAAAAGTTTGCTTTCCAACATTGATTCATCAGCAATTGTAATAAAAAATAAACTTTTCGATGCCCTTGCTAAACACATACTTTTGCATGGCTGTGAAATATGGGGACCTGAACTCTTATCATACAAAACCCATTTCGACAAAAGTACAACTGAGCAAGTTCACATTAAATTTTGCAAACAAGCATTAAATGTCCCATGGCATGGTATGCAGAGAACATAGCTTGCAGAGCAGAACTAGGTCGATACCCTTTATCAATAGATATAAAAGCGTCACTTTTCTGTTATTGGCAAACGTTAAAACAAACAAACAATCCTCTATTATATAAAGCATTTCTGTATGCAAAAATTCATAGTCCATTCTTTAATATTTTAATTAATTACGAAACAATACGAAATTATTCCAAGCATGAAGTATCAACTCAGCAACACACCAGGAATGCTCGTTTTAAAATTAAGCAACAGTTAAGAAGACACTACTTCCAAAATTGGTTGAAGCTCCGAAATAGCACATCAGACAACTCTAGACAAAAATTCACACACAAAGAAATAAAAAAGAATTATCAGTTAGAAGAATATCTAACGACAGTTAGAAATCCAGCACATCGAATAAGTATTACTAGGCTCCGGTTAGGAGTTCATTCTCTACGCATACAAACTGGAAAATATGAAAATACAGGAGCATCTATACCAGTTGAAGAACGAAAGTGTTAAGTATGCAAAGAAAACCATATAGAAGACGAACGACACTTTCTGATGTATTGAAAAGGGTATGACAACATCAGAAAGGAGCTCTATTCCATCATCTCACAATTTGATTATCATTCTGTCGACTTAGTTGATCAAGATAAATTAATGTACTTACTTAAATTGGATAATAACAATACCTCCAAAATTATTGCTAAGTATACATATCTAATGTTTCAGAAAAGAAAGGACATTTTAAATCTAAAGTATAATTAATTAGTAGATAAATAATTAATAGTTCAATTGCTATCGTATCAAAGTGTATTGTATTTTCGTTGTTTATTAGTTGATATATAACCTTTATTGTAACTAGACCAATACCTCCCTTTGGAGAGTAAGGCACAATAAAGATATACTGTTACTGTTACTGTTAGTTAGCCTGCATGCAGACGTCTCCATTTCCTTTGCTTCACGCAGGCTACTGTTAGTCAGTCAGTCACTCAGTCAGTCAGTCAGCCAGCCAGCTAGCCACTCATCAGTCAGACACTCTGTCAGTCAGTGAGTCAAGCAGTCAGTTCGTTCGTCCATCCATCTGTCAATCAGCCATGATCAGTCAGTCAGTCAGTTAGCCAGCTAGTCAGTCAGTCAGTCGGTCAGTTAGTTAGTCTGTCCGTCCATCAGTTCATTCGTCAGTCAGTCAGTCAGCCAGTTAGTCAGTCAGTCAGTCAGTCAGTCAGTCGGTCAGTTAGTTAGTCTGTCCGTCCATCGGTTCATCCGTCAGTCAGTCAGTCAGTCGGTCAGTTAGTTAGTCTGTCCGTCCATCGGTTCATCCGTCAGTCAGTCAGTCAGTCAGTCAGTCAGTCAGTCAGTCAGTCAGTCAGTCAGTCAGTCGGTCAGTTAGTTAGTCTGTCCGTCCATCGGTTCATCCGTCAGTCAGTCAGTCAGTCAGTCAGTCAGATAGCCAGTCAGTCAGTTAGTCAGTTAGTTAGTCAGTTAGTCAGTCAGTCAGTTAGTCAGTCAGACAGTCACTCAGTCTTTCAGTCATTCAGTCACTAAGTCAGTCAGTCAGCTAGTCAGTAAGTAAGTCAGTCAGACACTCAGTGAGTCTTTCAGTCAGTCAGTCAGTCACTCAGTTAGTTAGTCAGCCAATCAGTCAGTTAGTCAGTCAGCAAATCAGGCAACCAATCAATTAAGCAAGACAGCTGTCCTAACTTTTTTTAACCAATACGTTTTGTGAATTTCATTTACAAATTTACTTACCAAAGAATTTAGTCACCATGACTGAAATAATATTTTCATTTTGTTGTTGTTACTCACAGAAACAACACTCTTCCCAGACTCAACTCTTAGCAGCGGTAGCCTGTCTTCTATACC
This sequence comes from Meandrina meandrites, assembly GCA_963693305.1. Taxonomy (NCBI): domain Eukaryota; kingdom Metazoa; phylum Cnidaria; class Anthozoa; order Scleractinia; family Meandrinidae; genus Meandrina; species Meandrina meandrites. The sequence goes on from OY855904.1 coordinate 20,936,209, forward strand.
TTACCGTTGGCAATTCAAAGAGGCAGACTCCTATCAGTGGAGTAACTTCGGCCCTTCTGATAATGTTGCTGTTGAAAAGCTCTACTGTGATGTACAAAATCTACAAATCAAGGTAGTCCTCAAAGACACCATTAGTTCTTTAAGGTAAGGAAAGAGAAAACGAAATGCCTTTAATGCTTTTAATGCCTTTCAACCGAGAGGAAATTAAACTAGGGATAGTTGCCACTACAGCTGCCCCCGCTGTTAATCCTTTTTTTTCCTCAGCGCATTCGTAACTACAGTCAATTCTTTTACTTGATATTTTGGCTCTTGTATTTGTAATATTGATTGAGAATCAGTTTTTTTTATTTTGGACCTTTTGCGATAATTCAGAAGAAAACACTCGCTGGCGGTGCGTGTTTTGTAATTTTCCTCATGTGCTGACGGGTTATCACATCGTTTCTGGCCTTCTGTTTTATCATAATCGAAGGACGAGGACACGTGATTTAAAACAAACTTTCAGGATGAATTGTTGAAGGCGGGTAGATAAGCAAAACAAAGCGAAATTATGCAAAAATTCTGAAAGATTAATGTTCACGTAAATTTAATTGCAAGGACGCGAATGCAAAGATCATTTTGCCTTGTTTTGCTAATGAGTGATCTCAGGGAGAATAAACTTTAGCAATGGCCAACCGTTTATAAAGTACAACTGTTTTCAGATTTTCGTTTCAATTTATTGGGGCGAGCTGGAAGCCCAAGCAAGAATGACCAACATGACAGCTGATCTCGAAAGGATGCCGAAAGATTTTCTTACCTCTGTTAATGAAAACGCATGCCTTGAGTTTCAAGAACTCTTTTGAATTCTCTTTTTTTCTTGCCAAGTTAGCCTGCGTTGGAGACGAACTACTGGGGTTTAGTTTAGCTATGCCAAGTCTCAGTTAGCAAAATTTTCATTTAAATACCGGAAGACTGACCGAGTCTTTTATCCGGTCAAGTATACGTAGTCTGTACAGTATTTGGCAAATCGCGGTATTGGACTGAGTCTTGCTTATCGTTCATCATCATCATCATGTTCTTTTCCCTACAAGGGAAATAGGGCCTTGCGTTCTCTCTCGCCAAGCTTCTCGGTTCTTAGCACAAGTACCGGCATCCAGCCAGAATTTGCATCCGAACTCCCCTCGTTTCCTCTCCAGGCCTTCCTCTTCCTTTGCTTATCGTTAATCGCGGACAAATTTGTAGATATTTTCGTATGGTTCTTGGACAAATAAACTTTGTATCCTTCGTCTTCGAGACCTTGCGAAATAAAGAGCGCACAAATAAACGTCAATTTTTCTGTACGTGAAAACGTGCAGTTGATCAACGTTGTCGCCTGCGCACGTGCTTACGCTGATGAGTTGTCATCACCACCCAATCACCACGCAGAAATTCGTTCAACCTACGTCATCATTGACCAATCACACCTCCCGATACCCACTTGCGGGCATTCTGCACAACTCCTGATACCACTTTGCGCGCCCACTTTGGGCAAATCGAAATTTTCTTTACATACGAACAGTTCTACGCAGGGAATTCAAGGATGCCTCCTCGGGTTTTGGCCTCTGGGCAAAACCCTGCGGGGGCAACCGGGAACTAAAGCATGTTCAATAAAATCAAACATTTTCCGCCTTTACCATCACAAGCTTGTTTTATCCATTTTCTTTCTCAGAGGCTTCAATGCGTCATCAGTAAAAGTGATCGTTAACTTTGAACAGATGTCAATGCAGTACGATACTTCCGCCCAGTTCTTGCTCCGCCGCCGCTCAACACCATCGTACGTCCAAGAGCCTGGTAACGCGTCATCCACTAAGTGGATTTGGTATTTTAAAGACGATAATGGATGGAAGAAATACGCTGAAACCAACGTAAATCTTGCTATATTTGTTCTTTGGTCTTTCTTCTTTTCGAATCTTCGCTATTCAAAGTTGTTACATGACATCCCAACGAGTTTCATAACACACCTCCTTCCTGGCCATAGAAAAAAGAAATTGATCTTTTCCCCGTTGATCGGCGCCCCCTATATTTATTGTAGTCATAGCGTTTTTGTCAAACAGGCAAAATGTAAGGTGGTGATTGATGGCAGTGTTTGTTATAATCTGTTTTAGCAATCGACTGGAACAAAGCAAGAGGATATAGAAGCTGCGTATCTGAAAGAAGAGCGAATTTACTTCTTTCAAATCGGCACTTCCAAATACATTATCACATTCTACGAGACGTCGATGTACCAAAGGAATATGGATCCGCGTTACTTAACCACGAGAAGCGTCAGAAGAAGACCGCTGTTTGTTTCTCAACCTAAACTGCAAATCACACAGAGGCCAGTACTGTATAGGTCTGTATAGTCATTCCAATTATGGGTATTGAGTTTTATAAAGAATACAGGATAACCGTTGTTGATTCTACGATATCAAACCCAACTTTCCATTGTGCGCTACGTTCTTATTCCCAACAAAATTTAGTAAGCGTATTTTCTATTGCACGGTATACCATGGAATATCCCACTTGCCACTTGCATTTTCTCGGTATACACACGAGCTTTTAAAAATACAAGTGACTCGTGGGATATTCCATAGTAAACCACTCGAAAGCGTTGCATAACTAGTATATATTGTCATACAATGCAGTACCCAATGGCGGAACCAGCTGAAAAAGAAGGGGAAAGCAGAGTTAAGATAGGGTCGTTCTTTGTCGAAAATGAAAAGGGAGGGCGCAGTAAAGGTGGGCCTTTTCTTGCTTCATGAAGGGGAAAAGGTTTCGAAAATATAATGTTCGAGATTGAAATATCTACCTTAGCAACAGTTTCTGTGCCTTTGCGCGCGCTGCGTATCCAGGCACTGCTGTGAAGCTCTCCTCAAACCTCAAAGAGGCTAAGCAGCTCCCCCTCCTCTCCCCTATCCTACCCCTCCCTCCTCCCCCTCCCCCTCCCCCTCCCCCTCACCCGTACCTGGAATACACTCAACACTGAACCGATAGCTACGGCTGATGCGAATTTCCTCTCTAACTATGAATATTTCTGTTTCCATTCTTCATTTTATTTTAGTGATCTGACGGGTGAAAACATGGATTTTGAACGAATTGCACTGGGATATGACAGTAGAGACTACCAAGCTGCAAGTAAACGTTTTCACGCAACAATTTCTGTAAACGACGCCAAGATACTGGTGATAGAAAAGGTCAAGAATGATTTCTTACTTGAGAGAGTAGGGTAGGAAGGCCGCACTCAAGACAATTCAGTTTTTCCAAAATAATTTTTTTTTTATTTTCCAAAATAATTTTTTCCAAAAATTATTTTTTATTTTTGGAAAAAAACTGGCTTAAAGATTTTAATCATTCAATATAATAAATGGAGAATCTTAAAGTCAAAGAGTTGAAGGCCCTTGCCAAAGAGCGAGGCATCAAAGGTTATTATAGAATGCGTAAAGCGGAGCTGATTGAGGCGTTGACTCCGGTGGGTGATCCTCCACAGCCTGATATAGTTTACGATCTGATAAACATAAATTCACCTCCTACTACATCAGAAACCGATCATATTAAAAAGACAAATTTAAAATGCCCTCACGGTAAACAGAAGCGAAAGTGCAAAGAGTGCGGTGGAAAAGACATATGCCATCACGGTAGAAATAAATATTATTGTAAAGAGTGTGGTGGATCACAGATCTGCACTCACGGAAGATTTAAAAAATACTGTAAAGAGTGTGTGGGATCACAGATCTGTTCACATAATAGAGTAAAATACACTTGTAAAGAGTGCGGTGGAAAAGGCATCTGCACTCACGGAAACTAAAAAGTCGTTGTAAAGAGTGCGGAGGAAAAGACATATGCCATCACGGTAGACAGAAATATCATTGTAAAGAGTGCGGTGGAAAAGGAATCTGCACTCACGGAAGATTTAAAAAATACTGTAAAGAGTGCGGAGGAAAAGGAATCTGTCCTCACGGTAGACAGAAATATCATTGTAAAGAATGCAAGTGAACCTATACTTTATTTTTCATAACCAGACTCAAGTTATGAAAAATTCTCATCCCAAACTTTATCGAAACATATACCAAGCCAATCCACCTACGACAATCGTAATCACCGCAAGATTAATCTCATGTTTCGTTGTCTCCGGCTTAGCCGGAGGAGGTTTAGTATCATTCTTCACCTCCTCAACCACAGGTTTACTCTTATTAACCTTCTTCACAACCGAAGTGTGAGGTAACAGTACCTTACTCTTACCGAGGTTATGTTTTATACCGACCGGCACGCTCTTCGAATTAACATCCGTATTCACTCCCAATTTCATGGTCGGTTCAACACGTTTCAGTCTATTGTTATAACCGATCGTACTCTCTGTATTGATCACCATTTTCGATGGCATTAACCACGTACCGGGAGAGACGGCAAGATCGAGCTTAACCTTCGCCTCCTGCACAGCGAGTTGAAATCTCTGTACACTCTTACTTATGTCAGGCTGTTTAATCGCATCCTCTAATAACACGAGAAACTCTTGTCGAACCTCCTGCGCACTTCCCGTGTTTCCGAGAATTCCGCTTCTGACGTTCACCTGCGCACCCAATACACAGTAGACTAAAGCTTCGATCGATTGATTAAGTCGAGCCTGACCTGCGTTTGTCAATCCGTTAGATACCCTCGTGAGAAAGTACTCATAACCATTATCTATATCATTCAATATGTACTGCAGAAGATTACCTTTAGATCCCTCACCTCCCTCTTCGCTAAATTTAAAAAATCCCGGATAGGAAGAATCAGCCTTTGAAGGACCTACGTAAGAGACCCAAATGTAGACAGATCCTAAACCGTGATTCTCTCCTTTATGACAGCGAAAGTCAGAATCGGTCGAAATATTAAACTCTTTACAGATTCTCTTATAAGAAGGAATGTCGTATCTGTTATCCTTTTCATTAAAGGGTGGATCACCGGGTAAAGCGATCGAACTCTGTATTCCACCCATCTGAAACAGGATTCTCCTTATGGTGAAGTATACGTGAAACCAGAGAATAGCTCGTATCTGTGGGGGAAGTTTGAGTTCATGGTCAGTCACATCGATTCCCCCAATCCTCTCCTCTAATAATGAACGCAGGCTCACCCCACAACCTGTCGTTGCACACCAGACAGCGAAGTTAAGCTGCTGCGGCCAATACCGCATATTCGGTCCTGCCAACCATTCATGGGACTCTTTTGAAGAGGTGTGTTTAATTGTTGTATTTGTAAAGATGTCTCTGACGGGAACGGAGAAAGAGTCTGTGGGTGTAGCGTAGATATCGAGTCTACTTAACTTCTCTCTCAAGTCGAGGCTCTTCAGTGGTCGACTCTCACCGAAATCGACCGCAGGAATAGGTAATGAGGGATGAGGATTAAGTGTCAACTCCAAAGGAAAATCCACGGGAAGACCCAACGCTTTCTTCATCTCGTCGGGAAAGTACAGACTGTACTCAAATCTTTTCTTATAGAAGACTTCATACTCTGAACCATCCCTTCCAATGAATTTGACATGCTCTTCTTTATTCTCTCTATCGTATCTTTCAAATACTCGTCGGAATTTAGACAGTACGGCATGGGGATACCGTTCGAGAAATCTCTTCCACAGAGATTTAGGTTCGGGTTTATCATCTTTCTTACTGTCCTGATTACTCATATCTATTTATCAATCATATGTTTTTAAACGAAGTAAGGATTATAGGGAGGATCTCTGAATGACTCATCTCTCGACAAGACTATCATACAGTTACAGCTCACTCTGACTGGGTGAGTTTTTTTAATATCTCTGCACGAATCTCTTCCTCCATCTTTTTTACATCCACCTGAGGAAGCGTCGGTGCTCTGTTCTTTTCTCTGATCGATCTCTTCATCTCATAATACTTCTCATACTCAGATTTTATCAGAACAAACTCTTCATGACTTATCTTATTATCTGTCAACGCCTTGGAGACGACGTCCTTTATCGTGTTTATCTTCGCTTGGCAGACAGAGACGGTCTTCTCATGCTTACTCACCTTATTAGATATCGCTTTTGCAAGACTCGCTGTCGCTACGCTCGTTAAGGCACAGACACCCCCGACCACACCTAATGCGACCGATACGGGAAGCCCGACTCCGGTAAGTCCCGTTCCCAACCCTCCTCCGCAGAGAGCGACAGAGAGAGTTCCACTGCCTGTGGACAGATTTAATAATGCACTCCTTGCACGCTTATACTTTCTGTATATTTTTTCACAATCCTGCAGATCTTTCTCGAGAAGGGATAGCCAATCTGCACACTGTTTTAATCTGAAGTTATCTCCGTTATCAGCCGGTAACTGAGGGTATATCTCTCTGTAACTCTCCATTTACTTTCTCTTTTGTTTATTTTTAACCTTCTCAACGAAGTAGACAACGACGGTGACTATCAACAACCACGAATTCTTTGCGAGAAAACCGATCGCCTCGCCCGCTGTTTTAAAGATGAAACTTGCGATCGCACCGATCATTCCGGGAAGTATCTCCCCCAGTTTTTTGCCTATGGCTTTAAAACCCTTACCGACGCCTTTACCCAATCTAGACAGACCGCTCTTAAGATTTGATACGATCACACCGATCACTGCGCCTACAGCGGAGAGAACAGCGAACACCGTGAAACCGTACTTTTTAAAGATAGCTTTGACTCTATCTCTGATTGACATTCTCTCCTCTATCGCTTCGTTCTCTCTCTCCAGATTCTCTATCTCCTCTCTCTGCTGTTCAATGTTACGATCGATGTTCTCTCTCTGACTGGGCCCAGCATCTTTACGAGAAGACTCGAGATCTTTTACTTTCTCTCTTCTCCTCGTTATCCCTCTATCATTGGCCTCGATGACTTTCTCTGCAGAGGGACCTAAACTCTCTTTTATGGTCTTAGGTAATTTTTCATTAAGTTCACCATCCGGTTTAAAAAGAGGGTAACTCTTACCTCCCTTTCTTTTCATTCTCACGACCACTCGATCATACTCGTCAATGTCAGATGTGAAAGAGGAGTTTGCAGGATTGACCTTCGGATACTTCTCTCGGATTCTTTCCCAAGCGTCATCTCTCCTCTCCTCTCTTCGTATCAGAGGTGTGTTCTCATCGATAAAAGAGGTCTCTTCATAATTGGGATTATGGAAACCTCTATCTCTTCTCGATGTTGAGGTCATAGGTATCGATTCTCCCTCATCGTCGTCATCACCGGGGTCAGTAGGTTCAAAAGGATTCTCTCTATCGGGTATCTCTGTCGGGTCATATTCCATGATTCTTTACTTGATAAGTAAAGAATCTTTAAACTTATTATTTACTTTACAAAAATCTACTTGCCAAATAACCCAACACCAACATCCCTCCTCCGACGTAGGCCATCTCACCCACTCTCTGGTCATCACTCGGTCGGTAGTAATCAGAGAGTCGGGGTTCTTGAAGAGAGTAATCAGGATGTGTCTGAGAGTAGAGTTTAAAAGCCTCGTCAGTGTTCGAGAGATTTAAATTAGCCTGATGCTCCTCATCTCTCTGCTGATTATACCAATCCAACAGTCTCTGTCTCTTCTCTTGGTAAGCTGCGTAATCTCTTTGGTACTTCTCTAAAGCTTTATCGTGTCGAATTCTCTCCGTGTCCGTATCCGTTCCGCTCAGATACTTTGCCAAATACGATCCTCCGACGAACGCTGTCGCGTTCAACACCGCTCCGCCTATCATTAACGCAATGGTCGCCATATGTTAATATTATTGGTAAAACCTTTAATATGAATAACCTTTAAGAGGGTAAAATCTTCTGTTTCTCTAAATACTCTTTCAAGTACATACTTCCGGAAAGAACAGCGACCCATTTACCGTAGTTGACAATGCTGGATGAGGGATCGTTTATGAACGATTCTTTCATAGCCTTCTTCGCAATGTATCCGACTCCTGCGGAGAGGCCGATCAGAACGGATGCATCAGTGACGGTCTTCACAAGTTTATTCTCTGACATTTTTACTCTTTGAAGATTATCTTTAAATAAATCTCACAAGAATGTGTCGTAATCATTCCCATTCTTTTTCTCCTCTTCGATTCTTTTCAACTCCCGTTCTCTTCTCTCCTTATGTATAATCATTCGGTGATTATACTCTCCGCAATCACACATTCCCCCTCCCTCGGGTATCTTAACTCCACAGGCGCAGTGTTCTTTCGGTGAACGAAACGTAAGATAGATAGCGAAGGCAATGATGGTCATTATTAAAACCTTACCCCACATTTTACAGAGGGTAGTAAATCTTTAATCGATCTTATTTATAAGAATCATACCGAACTTTTTATACCCCTCTCCCAAACCGTCAAATATGGTTCTGGCATCTGAGGTCTGTATCTTTAATTCGGTGTCTTTGTAAATATCTAAAACGGAGATGAAATTATACGTTTTCCAACCTTTGCCTGTGTTGGGTACTGTGATGTTAATATTATCGCTAAGACTCAGAAAGGGTGCGGGATTCAGTATGAACTGAACAGTTCCGTTATCGTCTTCCTCATCGGGGGTCTTCAAACCATCGATCAGAGATATCGAGTAGACTCCCGGATTCTTGATCAGTATTTTCTCATAGTCCTCCTCATTCACGATGAAATCGGAGGGATCACTCTGTCTAACGTACTTTGTATGATCACTCGTTCCGTTTGCGAAGAATCTGATGAAGCTATCATTGTCGTGTTTAAGATAACCTTTATAAAAGATTTTTTTTCTCATCTGCAACTTAATGTTATCGTCGACGTATTTTTTTGTCGCCGCTCCTTTATCGACGGTAGGGTCTTGATAGAGTATTAAATTCTTCTGCATCGAAACGTTTCCTTGATCAAACACTCTCCAAGAGTTCCAAACAGATGTGGGAACGTTGTTATAGAATCCTTTACTTCCGTAAAAAACAATGTAGACGGGTAATTTTTGGGGATAAGCGACCCCCGATCTGTACTTTATCACTATGTCGAAGACTAATTTATCAGGATTCCAACTGAAAATCCTTTGGGTTCTTACCAAAGTTCTCACGTGGTTCTCAAAAACGTTCGATTGCTGTGCATATATGACCTCAAAAGAGTTTAAAGAGGCTTTCAGCGTGGCTGACTCTATTAAATTGGTTACACTATCATCCCAAAACATTTCACACACGACCGTGTACTTATAAGATTTAGGGGCGTAACGTAGGTTAACAGCGAAGCTGCTTTTGAAAAAATCTTTTTTAAATTTGAGATCGAAATGAGCCGTCCTTTTGTTGATGGGATGAAAATCTTTACTTGTGATCACTCCCATTCCTTTAATGTTGAGTTCGTTGATTAACTCATCGCCTGAATCTCTCTCTAAAACGTATTTGAAATCGTTTTCCATCTCTCTGTCGACGGTGTAATCAAGTCTCTCAGAGACGTAATCTTGCCACCGTGTCTGTAGAATGGCGTTACGTTCGTTGATGGTTCTGTTGACGTAATTAACGTTCGCAGCGAATGTGGCATCTGATGAGTACGCCTCTTTAAGATTCTTTATCTCGTTTCCGCTCATGTCGAGATCACCTGTCATCTTATCTCCCGTTTTACTCACAAGGCTGTTGAGAGTAGTTTTTACCTTCCCGTCCGCGTAACTCTTGTTAACTGCGTCTTTATCACCGACGGGATTGGCGAGGTTTACGATTCTCTTTGATTTAAGATCAAGATTCTTTTTATCGTCTTTTTTTAAGTTAAGGTTATCATCCTTCTTCGAGTTAAGGGAATCGATCCTCTTCAGTATCTCTTCTCTCTGCATATAATCTTTTAAATAGATGCTTCCGGAGAGGATTCCTACCCATTTAAGGTAGTCTGTAATGCTTGTTGAGGGATCCTCCATATTGATAAAGTAACCGAACCCTGAGGAGATACCTATAAGAACAGAGGCGTCATAGATAGTCTTGAAGATCTTCTCTTTCGACATTTATCTTAAGAGAGAAGATCTTTAAATCTTTAATACATCCCCATCTTCGGTACGGGAATCTTTGAGGGTTGAGGTCTTTCTATCTGCTCTCGAATGGGTGATTCCGGTAATCTCGGGGGAGCAATCTCACCTTTTTTATAACTCATAAACATATTGATCGCAGTCAACCCGATACCGACAAGAGAGATCGCGGTTGTAAAGGAAACCTCAGGAATCCACCCCTCTGCTGTGATATCCTTACTCTCATCCGGTTCAGTTTCCTTCTCAGCCTCACGTTTCATCTTCTCTTTCAACGCCTCTTTCGCCCGTTTATTATACTCGGCGAGTTTCTTTCCTGCGGCAACCTTCTTTGGATCTTTCTCTTTTGTTTTAACGTTACTCTCAATAGGGGTCTTAGTGATCTGTTCAACATCATCCGACATTTAGTTATTATTAAGCATCTCTTTAATCAATCTTCACACCCTTCATTATTAATTTACCGATAATGAAAGGCTTGAGATGCCAATAACAAACGTAGTGAGGGATTCTTATCAAGAGAACTCCTTCATCTCTACACATCTCATCCTTCAGAGAGTCTTTCATCACTTGGTACTCGAAATCATCCACACATGAGTGAAAGAGGGGAGTGAACCTCGAGTGCTGAACACCGTCGTACTCAAATGCTAAACCTTTACCTTTGGGAGTGATTATGTCAGGGTTATAACCATCCAACTCGAGGTTCTGATAAGTGCAAGGATTCTTCAACCAATCGGGTCTCACCGATTTGAACTCTTTTTTAAATAACTCTTGAAATATCTTTCTACACTTCTCTTCATACACTCCGAATGACATCTTTAGTTAACTATTAAGAAATGTTTAAGCTAAGCTTAACTGCCTACTTAAGTTAAGCTTAACATATTATTCAATCGCCATTAAGAGTCTTCTTCATTCTCCTCATTCTCCTTAGAATTCTCCTCACTCGGTCTTAACTTTACGTGCTTAGCTACCTTAAATAGTCCGCTAGCTAACGCTACCAATCTTCCTCCCTTCAGTACCAAGAGACCTGCAAAGTTACTCAGTTCACGTTTAACAAGATCATCGTTCTTCAAGTCTTCATTCAGTGCCTCCACATCATCCACGGGAATAACATAGGAGATAAGAACGGATGCCGCAGAGATGGCTGACTCCACCAGACCGGTAGATACTCTCTTTCCCATTACAGTCTTATAACGATTGAAGTACTTCTCCACCTGTTTGGGAGAGAGTCTCTTAATATCTCCAAGACTCATCGCTTTACCGAGATACTCCTCTGTCGTTCCGAGGGAAGCGAGTATCGCGAGTGATTCTCTATGAGTATCGAGATCTTCATCCTCATCGAGGGTCTTATCCTCTTTAACCTCCGGTATATCATCGATATAATCTTCAACGTTCGCCATCTCTGTCTGTTAATATGATTGGTGAAACCTTTAAATTACTAAGTCGGTATCTCCAGATAACACTCAAACGGATATCTGAGGCAGAGACAGAGTCGAGAGTATCTCTCATCTTTTAACACTCTGTTAAATACTCTCTTCGTCTCCGTGTCAAGATCTCCTCCGTAATCATCGAACAGGGTCTTCATACCGATCTGTGAGGGATTGTGAAAAGCGACCACGCAGGCGATGTTATCTCGGAAGGGTTTAGCTATAGATGTCAACTGCTGTGTTACCACCCATACACTCAATCCGTCGTGTCTCCCGGAGAAAGCGAGGTCGATGAATTTATTAGATCGATTCTTCAGGTCTTTTGAGACGGCGCAGTCGTCGAGAATTAAAAGGGTGTTCGTTCCCGAGAAGAGATCTGACATTGCGGACAGAAGGTCGTTAATCTCTTCACTGTTACTCGAATCAGGAGAGAGGATGAAGAATCTTTTATCACCTTGGGCAAACCCTCGGTAGGTCCGGTTCTTCGCATAGGTCGGACAGATAAGAACAATGTACTCAAAGACTTTTCGGAAGGGTCCTCGTAACTTCTCTATAAGGTACTCTGTCTTCCCGCAGTTCGTCGGCCCGGTTATGATCATGTTAAAGGGAATCTTATCTCGTAACTCATTCATTTATTTAATACAGTATCGATTTTAACTCTGTGTTCATGATCTCCATAAATGCGTCAGCGACCACGAACATATGACATTGCATTCTCCCCGTTCCACCGACCTTCCTCTTGATCTCAAGTTTCACTCCGTCTCGTGTTGTGTTTATGTGAAGACCTCCTCCATGAATACCGTTGTCATAGAAGGTTCTCAAATCGATCCAGAGAGCGAACTTGTCTGTGTAGAAATCCTCTTCCTTCACCTTTCCCGCTCCGCCCATTCGTCTCTTGATCGATTCCCAAAAGTCTGATGGTACCATCCCCTTTGAGAAGAGTCGGTTGGGCATACCGTCGATGTTGATGTTGATCGATTTAATGTCAGGATTTATAAACTTCTCAGAGTCTCGTTCTCCCTCTTTATAATCCTCTTCAAACAGACAGAGTATACCCGTCATAGACTTTCTCGGAAGATTGATGTGCTCGTTAATTACGCTGCTGTCCGGCTTTGAGATGGGGAAACTTCTGTGAAGGATTACGTTCTCGTAGTAGAATCCTTTACCTACCTTATAGGAAGAGGCGGCCTCAGTAGCCAAGTATTCACTCGTGATGCATCGATACTCCAACTCAATGTTCGTCAATTTATAGGTCGGTGGTGTCTTTTCCTTCTCTTTTTTATCATGATTTAATATCTGATCAACCTTCGGTAGAGCGATCTCAAACAACAGAGGATGAGGAAGAGCCTTCGGATAGAGAGCGCCGTGATCACTGAGAACGGGATGGTCAAGAGGTATAACGTACTTGGTGTTGTGAACTGTGGCGAGGGTGACCTCCTTTGCGTCAGTTGTGCTTTTATCCCCTGCAGGTGTACGAAGTTTTCTCATATTCTCGGATGAGATTCCCTGTCTTAATCTGTCATCTCTATCCTCGAGAAAGAGGTCATGGTAGGTCTGAAAGAGATCGTATCTCTCTGTGGTCTGAAGTGTCTCTCCTCCGAAAGATACCTTTAGCTGTTTAACGAGGTTTCGACCGACGTTATTCACGAGGGTGTTGTTTGCATGGCCACCGACTTTTATGTCAAAGAGAAGTTTAACACTTCCCGGTACGATGACCACGTTGTCAGAGAGTTTGGGAATGTTTACGGTGATCGTCTCACCGGGATTCGCTGATGAGGGATTAAATGTGATCCTGTTAAGAGATGACTCCGCCTTAAGGCCGAACGGTTCTCTCGGTACTCGGTTCGGTTTGATAATCTCTGCGATAGAGTGCGACATTTTAAAAGAGAGAAAGATTATTTTTAAATGGTTAACGAGAAAACTAACGTTATGAGAAAAATATACTACAGTCCGGAGGGTTATTGGAAAGGGTACTCCGCTGTATCTAAATTATCAAACTCAGCGAATGTCAGTGAGTCTGAGTCGAGAGATTGGTTAGAGAGACAGGCACTTTGGCAGATCTATTTACCTCCACCGAAGTATTTACCGAGACCTCATTGGAGTGTGAGTAGACCGAATGAGATTCACCAAGCGGATCTTCTCTTTCTTCCTCACGATAGGGTGGGAAGAAAGACTTATAGATACGCTTTGGTTGTGATCGATGTTGCAACTAGATATAAAGATGCTGAGGCGTTAACATCGAAAGAGAGTCAAGAGGTGGCTAAAGCGTTTGAGAGGATCTACTCTCGAAAACTTAAGTGGTCAAAGAGAATAATGGTCGATCCCGGTAAAGAGTTTATGGGATATGTTACAAAGTTAATGAGCAGTCATAATGTGAAGATACAGAGAAGCGAAGCGGGTAATCATCGAGCTCAGGCATTCGTTGAGAGAGCGAACAGAACTTTGGGAGAGAGATTATTCTCTCATCAGTATGCGCAGGAGATGGTGAGTGAAGGGAGATCAAGAGTCTGGGTGAAGAGGTTGCCCGCCGTCATGAAAGCGTTAAACTCTCAGGTGATCAGAATCACAGGAAAGGAACCTGATAAAGCCCTCGGTTTAAAAGAGGTAGAGATTAAACCGGTTAATTACAAAAGACCTGTTGGATTAAAAGAGAAGAGATTACCCTCATGTGTTCAGGTAAGGTATCTTCTCTCTCCCGGTGAGGATGAGGGAGGAGAGAGAAGGAGAGCGACTGATCCGATCTGGAGTATTACGGTCTATAATATAAATAGTGTGGTGATATCTCCCGATCAGCCTGTTTTATATTATCTTCTCGACGGACCTAAGAGATCGTTTGTCAGGGAAGAGCTTCAAGTCGTACCAGAAGATACTGAGTTACCTCCTTTATAACCGTAAGCGAAGGTGTGAATGTTATCCTTCTGTATTAATCTCTTATCATCGAATGGAGAGAGAGCAATCTTGTTAACCGTCTCTGTATACATGGTGTGTAGATGACTTCTGATTACATTCATCTTTCTCATAGCGGGTTTATTATCGAATAGGCAGTCTTTGTAATCGTTGAATGTTATGGTTTTCTTTATCACCGCCTTCTTTACTCCCTTACACTTCTTCTCCTCGTAAGACTCCTCTACTCTATATGAGTAGAGTTTTGCTCTCAAACCAACGAACTCAGTGATCTGCTTCCCTGAGGCCTCGTCTTTAAACATACCGATGACCTTCTTGTTTACACCGGTGAGAATACCGCTTGGATGATCTTTCGGGTAATTACTCGTGTCGAACTTATCTTTCACATCTGAGGAGATGTCTCTATAAAAGTCTTCCGTCTGTATCTCATAGGCTAGGCTATCCGTATCAGTGAATAAGAGCTTCGCATTCTCTACGTACTTGGGTTTGATGTAATTATAATGAAAATCGTACATCAAGGTCTTACTAAGATCGAGGATTGACATACCGAGGTATACGGGTTTATTAAACTTTAAACTAACCTTCTTCATATGAACTGCGGTTAGATTCTCACAGAAGATCGTATGGTGTTGATAATTCGGTTTACATGTTAACTTCTTTGCCTGACTCTCTCGAGTGACCAATCTTATGTCGACTCTGTTTCTGATGTTCTCCATAGTCTTACCGAATACGGAGTTATTCATCAACTTAAAGAAGTCTTTCTCAAAATCGTTAGTTGCCTTCGCCCTGAGATTCGTGTTAAGATCGATGTACGGTTTTAACCACGCTGACTCTTCGAATGTGATCCCTCTGTGAATCTTGGTGAGTTTAAGACCGAGAGATAGATAGAGTTTCAAAGTTTCGTGATGTATGACGTACTTTGTCTTATCATTGAGATTTGGGATCAGTTTCTCAACCTTATTCACGGTGAGTCTCTCTGGTGCTAACGGATAGTCGTTATGTAGGTCATGGAGTTTCTCAGGATAGGTAAGGTCTACCTCAAGTATGCACGGCATACTCTTCCAATCTTTCAACTCCTCTTTATTCATCCATCTAAAACCTTTAGTCGGCAGAGGTTTACACATTGCCCAACCGTAGAGATTATTTGCATCGATATAAGAGATGAACTTTGTCGGTTGATCGGGATCGTAATCTTTCATGTAAGGGTTGTTTGCCTTTCCGTATCTCGTAGAGATCATAGAGACACCTCCTCGAATTCCTTTCTCAACCATCATCAACATCTCATAGTCTTCCAAAAGTTCCAGTTCAACCTTGGTGATTTTTAAACACGCATCCCAAGCGAGTCCGGGAGCTGTGTAATAGAATATCGGGTCGAGACGGTAATTATTCATGCAGACATCCCTGAAGTTTTCAAATACATCAGAAAGAAGGAGAACATCAGACTTGAGATAAAGATCGTGGTAATCTCTCATAGTCTTCATATCGAATATTTCCCACACATTCTGTGCATGAATGTAATCCTCTTCTGATATTCCGCTATCATTCAATATTGAGTGGAATGACTCTTTCGGTGGAAGTGATGTTGAAGAGAGTTTACCGAAGTTATCGAACCAATCGTAGGGAAAGACACCCTTTCTTTTGATAAGGTTTAACTGGTCTCCTTCATAAAACTCTGTAAGATTTTTGAAAGACTCTTTCGGAAGATTCTTTACCAAGTTATCAAGACTGGTCGCCATGAATTTGAAAGAGTCGATGAACCTTATTTTACGCTTGACCTCTTTCTCTTCTCCCTCTTTATTAATGAATTTATCAACCAAGATCTCTTTGGTGAATGAGATATACTTCTCCTCGTTGTTGGGTATGCAGTCTATCTTTCCCTCTGATTTACCGAGGTTTTTAATGAAGAGATGACTGTCGTAACCTGAGAGATTGTGAAATATGACAGGATAGAACTTGGGTAGTCTGAATTTTAAATTACACATGTTATGAGCTGCGCCTCTAAACTTACCTGTGAGATGACAGTGGTCACGGACTACTCTATAGTTTTCATCATCAGTATCTTTTAACTCTTCCTCACAGATGTGGTAGTGAGTTGCCCTTCTAAAGTCGATCTTGTCCTTTTTTGTCATCACCATCTTCTTCGGTATTTTAAACTTGTTATAGATCTCTTTGATATCCTTCTCCAAAGACTCAACAAATAACCGAGGAACATCATCATCGAGAGATTCGGCTGTGTAATGAACGAGTTTGGGAGATAGAAGGTTGTCATCGAAGCATTTAATGAGATAACTGAAACCTGAGGGACTGTGCTTTTGATACTGATTGGTGAAGCTTTTGTTATCCCGGGGTTGACATGTGTCTATCTTCTCTGTGAAGCATTCGAAATCTGCATAGACAACGAAGGGAACTCGCTGCTTTTTGTAAAAATTGTTAAATTGTATATTTTCAAGAAATGGCATCTCAATCTTGACTTCCTCGTTATTCTGACAGTACTCGGTATGTTTATTCAGTGATTTTTCCGATGGGAATGAGTTAAGACATCTGTAGCAGAAATATCGCTTGTGTTGGTGATTATTAATCCCTGAGGATAACAGTCTCGACATGTTCTTTATCCAACAGAAGTGATTGGTCTCTTCGTTTGCGATTAGTAGAAGGTTTATCACCTGTTCTTTCTTTTTGCTTATTCTCAAAGGGTAAACGACCTTTTCATAACCGAATACATTGATTGCGTAAGGGTTATTATTCTCAAACTTATCTATCTGTTTAAGCGAGACGGGAAACTCGATACCTGTCCAGACAAACTTCTCTGAATCTTTTCTCATCTGTTTGCTGAGTCTCTCACCGTGTTCTTTAGCAGGAAAGACTGCTGAGGTTACTGCCCACTTAAAACACTCATTATCATTCTCATTCTGTACGTTGATAATCGCTTTCTTTTCTGCCAATTTACCCGGTAACTTAATGTAAGAAGAGGCAGAGAGAGGATTGTAAGGATTGATGTTTATGTCAAGGTGTTCGACTCTATCGAATTGCCAACCGGAACCTCTGTTATTAAAATTCTGTATCAATTCAAAGATTAGACTCGTCATATTATCAAATAATTCAGAGATATCGGTTGACTCTGTCACAATCTCCATTTTCGATGCGAATGAGTATACATTAATGTCGATTTTGCCTGTGGCGGGATTCTCTTTGGTAAACCTTACGGTGAGAATTAACTTTACTTTAATCGATCCCTTACTCTTTATGAGATCTATAACCCTCGGTTTTACGTTATTCATAAACGTCTTCTCATCCATACCGTCTACGCCGTTAACTCTAAACGTTTTAAAATAACCCTTTATAGCCGTCTTGTACTCTCTGGGTGTTAGGAGGTTATCATACCTCTTAAATATACGGTTCACTCTCTCCTTAAGACTGTTGACTCTTTCATTCACAGTCTTTTTAATCGGTTCTGGAACTTTAGATATTATCCAGTCTGCAAACTTGTTTATCTCTCTCTTCACCGGCTTTGCAGCATTTGAGGCAAGATTCTTCAGTTGTGATACTTTTGATAGATTTGCAGGTTTTGACGGTTCGAGTATGGGAATATCGATCTCAGGTATAGGTTGATCCATTATGTTTTGAAGCTGTGGAGGATCACCCACCGGAGTCAACGCCTCAATCAGCTCCGCTTTACGCATTCTATAATAACCTTTGATGCCTCGCTCTTTGGCAAGGGCCTTCAACTCTTTGACTTTAAGATTCTCCATTTATTATATTGAATGATTAAAATCTTTAAGCCAGTTTTTTTCCAAAAATAAAAAATAATTTTTGGAAAAAATTATTTTGGAAAATAAAAAAAAAATTATTTTGGAAAAACTGAATTGTCTTGAGTGCGGCCTTCCTACCCTACTGAGAGATACAACAGGTAAATGCAAGTACGGTCGACAGTGGTCTGTGCTTTTTTTCATTGAGTTAAAAGTTGGAGTGGAGAGAGAACGGCATGTACGAGGTCATCTTGTGGACGAGTGACAAAAATGTCCTCTCTTTGTATTTTTGCACGTCATCTATCCATCTCACCATCTATATTATTTTTATTTTTAAATCTCGTCTTAAAACATATCTTTTTAAATTAGCTTTTAGCCTTTAGATCTTGTTATTAATATGTATATATTCAGTATATTTTAATATTTTAAGGTTTTAATATTGTATATGTAATGCCGCGCTTTTTTAATATTTTAAAATGTTTTAATATTGTATATGTAATGCGCCTTTGATCATTTCCATGCTAAAAGGCGCACTATAAATTAATAAATTATTATTATTATTATTATTATTATTATTATTATTATTATTATTATTATTATATTAATCGCCTAGAAGGAGTGCGAGATTCAAACCAAAAATGCCATACGAATGATTTTAGGTGATTCCTTAGTGCTAGGTATTGCACTGCGCATCCTTACTCCGCATAACTTGACGCGAAATAAGAAAAAGACGCCGGGCTTTTTCTTTACGCCTTGGCACGCGAGGGAGATAAATCGTCGTTTTCTGGTAAGCAATTATTTTGACCTGTCAAATTTTTTTCTGAGTCTAGCAATCATCTTCTTTCTATGAAATGTATGTAAACAAATTTCTATCGTACAAAAACAAATAATCAACGGAGATGATATGTAAACTTAGTGAGTACTCGTGACTGTAAAGAACAATTATGGATTCGAGCTCATTACATGCTTGTAACAAAACAAGTAGAATGACAGGCGCGTTCATGATCAAACATGGATTACATTGTTCCCTGAAGAAAATGCAGTGCATCTGTTATATTTCATGTTTTGCTTAAATTAATTGTAAGCAGTTGTGAAGTATATGCAACTAAGGTCTTCCTGCTCATGAACGAATATTCTTTGTCCCACGCTCGTGTCAGATAAATAGTCATCTTTATGATTTATGCACCGAGCATAAAATTAAACATCTTCATTATTTATTACACATATGATGCTTTCGACATTGCTGATCCTAGCAGTATGCAGGACGCGTGCCACATATGAACCTAGTAAATGGCCTATCTCACCTAGAACCTCTCGTAGCTTTAGTGGTTGGAGCGTCCATCTGGTATCTGGGAGGCCATGGGTTTGATTCCCGACGGGGACTCAGATTTTTTCTTTGTCCCACACTTGAGACACTCGAGGAGGGTCTACCGCACCACAGAATTGACTGCAAAGTTTAACCATCACAGACAACACTGATGTAAGTGAGATAACCCTGTTCTCTTTCTCTTTTCGTTTGTTCTCTACCGCATCTAGGAAGCGTGAGCAGATGAAAAGAAAACTAAAAGCCTCCAGCTATGACATTAAAAAGCTGTTGTTTCACGGAACGACATCAGACGTTATTGACGCCATCTGCAAACAGAATTTTGATCACAGGATGCGAGGGAAAAACGGAACACGTTATGGTGAAGGAAGTTACTTTGCTGTAAACGCCTCGTACAGTAATAACTACAGCAGTCAAAGTAGAGAGAGGTACATGTTTCTGGCGACTGTGCTAACGGGAGAATACAAGCTTGGAGGGCGTGACCTTCGTCGACCTCCTTTGAAAGATCCAAGTAATCCTGCCAGTGATCTGTACGATTCGTGTGTTGACAACGAACAACATCCAAAGATTTTTGTCATTTTTAATGACGAACAATGCTATCCTTTGTTTTTGATTAAGTATCGTATGCAATAACTTTGAACATCTGACTACATTTAATAGTACTACAGTAAGTAAGGAGAAAAAAATTGACCCTTTCTCTTTTACAGTGTCTGCAGAAATATCGCAGACCGAATGATTATTCCGATTGGCTAAAAATGCAAGTTGTGGATTGTTGCAGCGTGTTATAATATTTTGTTTATGTTTTTTTTTTTTTTTTTTTTTTTTGTTGTTGTTAATTTAGCTTTGGGACTGAAGTGACAAGTTAAATTGGAGTTAGTTTGCAACAAATGATTGCGCTACAGTTCAGCGATAACTGCGAATGTTGCCATTTGAGTGTGAAGTGGCGTGCAATGTACGCGCACGCGTTTAGTGGAAGTGTGTAAAATCTTTTACCTTAAGGGTATCCGTCAGAACCATACAGGGAAATAACCCTTGGAATTATCATTAGAAAAGAATTCATCCGAAGAAAATAACAATAATAAATCATGGCAATCGTTTATATATAATTTGTCTATATATAATTTGTTACAATACGTTACGCTGACATTGCATTACGTAGCATTACCTCACTTTTTCCGATCCCACGTCAACTCACCTTACCATACTTAAAACGATACAGTCCCAAAGTCTCCCACAGACCCCAGAAATTATCATTGTGTCATCACCACCAAGTGACAAGGGGTATTTTTCTATCCCTGGATGCTAGTTTGTTGCAGCCATTTTCATGCATCAGGATGGAGAGAGGCATTGTGAAAGCAAAGCGTCTTGGCGAAGAACTCAACGAACTCTCCCGAAAATTAAATCACTATACATTATATCAACATAAGATCGTAAACATCACATTATAGACGGCACTGGGGGCAGAGAATCGCTTCTTCATCTCTAATAGTAGCTTTATTTGAATTATTAAAAGAGAGAAGAAAAGCCAACATTAAAATCTTTCCTCAACTGCAGCGCCACATATCTTTGTTTTCCTCCAGCGCGCGTGCAAAAAAATTCTCGAAATACATGCGGCGTGTTATTCAAGTTGTTGAATTCAGTCGGGTAACATTTCAATGATTTTTTTCCACAAATTCATTCACGAATTTGCACATGTCTAGTCCCTTTAAGGTCGCGCAGGACCCTTGCTCATTAATGAATTCATTAGGCAAATTTCTTGAGAGGGTGTTATCTTGTAAAGCTTTAATTCTTCGAATTTTGAACATCGATTCCTCTAAATCTTATCAAGGATATTAGGGAATGCTGAAATTACATCATGGTTGTAGTTTTACTGGCAGCTTGCCGGTTACGGTGATGTTTCAAGCTCTCAAAGATTAAACTGCTGATAATGCAATTTTTTGTCCAAGTTTTCTGCTAGAATAGCGCACCGAATTAAATGGCAAATTAACCTAGTGATAAATAATAACCCCTTTTGTGCCCTTACAGTTCGAAATTTCTCGAATTCAGAAATTGTTGGAAATTATTGGCTTCTAAGAGAGTAAAAATAGGAAATCTAATCTTTGAAACGTGCTATCTTCTTTTTGAAAGGGACTTTTTTAAATTCCCTTCTGTCAGGGCACAAAAGAGTACCCCAAGCCTATGTTCCTTACGAATCAACTCCTGAAATTCTGTTCTGAAATTCTGAAAGTGTCTGGACACAAAATTGTATGTTTTGCCACTTCCGAAGACCTTCCAAGCCAATGATTACAACAGCGTGCGCTACAATCAAAATTGCCAATTTAATTATGATAATTTGCTACATTCCAACGCGCGGCGCACAAAGCTGAGAACAATAACGTGTAATTGCTTCTACAAAGAACTTTAAGAAATATATTCCCATAAATTCTTTGTTTGTCGTCGGCTTCAGTCGTCGCAGTTCGTACATACCCTTTAAATAAATTCATACATAATGATAGCAAGGGTCCTGCGCGACCTTAAGGTGGCACAGGACCCTTGCTCATTAATAAATTCATTAGCAAAATTTCTTGAAGGGGTGTTATCTTGTAAAGCTGTAACTCTGAATTTTGAACATCTATTCCTCTAAAAATTTATCAAAGACTTTAGGTAATGATGGAAGCGCATGATGATTGTCGTTTTACTGGCAGATCACCGTTAAGTGTGATGCTACAAGCTCTAAAAAATGCAGATAGTGCGATTTTGTGTCAAAGTTTTCGGACGGAATAGCGCACCGCATTAAATGACTATACTAGTGGTACCTATCGGTAGAAGTGCCAACGAGTACAACAAGAGAGAAGGGTTGTGAGGATAATAAATTTATTGTAAATGTTGGACTAAAAGTACACTTTATGATGTGGGTGTGATCAATGTACATTGCATGTATTCGTTGCGGAATGTTTGTGGAATAAACTGATGCGATTTGGTGAAGGCCTAATGAAGGAGTTCTAAAATGATACTAAAGTAGTGAGAAACCTTGTGAAATCCATGTAATTTGAGGGTTGCAAGCCATTGCAGTTCTATGCCGCTATTTTGGAAAGGTGTCAGCTGTTTTCAAGTCCAATAGACCTTAAATCAAAGTGGCTGTGAGCCACTGAAACTCGGAAAATATATAGCCTTTGTTTACTAACACAAATAAAGGCTGCATTTTACCCAACCCCCTACCCGCTTCACAAGACTAATTGATTACTAAATTTAATATTAAAGACTCTCTGTCGACTGTGAGTGTTTGTTATTGTTTTGATTCTGGCAATGAAGAAAATCGTTCGAAAATCAAAAAGATTTAGGGCATTCGCGGCCTAAAATAAAATATACCGGTAGAAACAGGTATAAAATGTTTACTTTCGAGGTCATCCAGCTAAGAAATACTTTATTTTGAAATTATGACCTCGCGTCGTGGGGCGCGAGCTACAATTACAATTACAAGCTCCTGTCGCCATACGCGTCATTGGTCGTCATTTGAAACAACTCCATAAAATAAATTTCCTTTTTATTTGCTTTTAGAAGCACATATACAGAGTATATATATACAGTACTTAGTGCTCTTAAAATACAAGATGTAGAACTAGAGCAATGAACATTTCGTGGCGATTTCCATACCGCGGTTTGGAATTCCTGCGGAGATTGTTTCGATAAGCGGTCACGTACAGATTCTAAATGCTTTCAGTTCGATCTTTTTTCAGTCCGAAAGAACGCACTTTTCATCGAAATAAAAATTTCAAATAATCTCAATAAAGCTTACTTGGAACTGGAAGAATCTACTGGCAATGCGAAGGGAAATAATTTTGCAGCGATTCAGTGTCACTCAGCTCAATACTGCAACAAACGTGAGCAGTTTTCACTTTGCCTGTATCCGAGGTCATCTTCTTTGTTTCTCCATTGATTCTGGGCAGATTTTCTTGAATAAATCTTTTCGGAAGAGCCTCTGGTTACAGTCTAGGCCTTACGCAGGCGATTCTTGGCACCCGCCATACATGGCTAAAAGCAGGCCGTTGTTTAGCTTCACACACATGTGAGTTTGCGGATCACGTATCGACGCCATGAATCATGCATCGTGCACGTGCTGAACAAATAAGTAGCGCGCTGATTGGCCACAACTATGACAAATTGTGCACGTGCTGAACAGTTTCTGCTCAACAGATTGGCCAAAAACATCAGACATTGTGTCGTCACGATCTACCTTACATTACATTACCTTACATTACATTACATTACATTACATTACATTACATTACTTACATTTCTACATTTTGGAGCGTTTGTGAGATTTTTTCCGCACATACAAATCTTCTCACGGCTCTATAATCTGCCGCCTCGTCAGGCCTTCTGGTCTTCCAGAAGGCCTGACTCGTTGGCAATAACGTAGTTATAAATCATAACCTCTTTTGTGTTCTGGCAAGAATGAAATTCTCGAATTCAAAAATTGCTAGAAGTTATTGTAAAAATGTGAAATCTTAACTTTGAAACGTGCTATCTTCTTTTCGAAAAAGAAGTTTTGTGTTCCTCGCGAATCAAGTCCTGAAATGCCATATCGGCGAAGAAAATTTGGACACAGAATTGCAGGTTTTAAGGCTTGCGAAGAACTTCCGAGTCACTGTTTACAACCGTGAATGAATGTTTCGTTTGTTGTCGTCCTCAGTCGTTGCAGCTGGTGCATACTCTTTAAATAAATACATACATAATGAGAGCAAGGGTCCTGCGCGACAGAAAAGCCGCGCAATATTTACTTTCTGTTTCCCATACAAGCACGTTTTACTTTCGGCATTTTTAAACGTCATTTCTCCGCGACGAGCACAACTGTATATCCATTGAACTGAGGGGATCATCAGGGAGATTGTATCTCAACGAATTGCCCATATTTCAGTGCGGGATGCAAAGTAACGACAGCCAAAGTGGAATGTTCGACGGAACAAAAGTAGCGAAAGCGCTCCGTACTTCCGTCCAACCGATTTGGAATAAGCTGTATTTAAAGGTCTCCTATGCTGGCAAGCAGATTAAGCGATTTTTTGATGGCCTGTGCACCACTGATTTCCATAGAAAGGTTTTACAAGCCGCAGTGGATTATCTGAGCAGTCATCCTTCTGCAGATTTTGCCATAAGGACGACCGTCGTGTTTGCGGCCATCTTTATAGTATGTGGCGTCGCACTGGAATGTCTTTATTTTTTGAGGCTTGTTTACTGGATGGTAGTTAATATCTTTATTTCTGCCCTAAACTTGGGAGCAGGCAAGGTGTTTGTAGTTATCTGTTTTTTCTGTCACTGTTTGTGTGCTACTCTGAATTTTCTGATGATGTTTTCAATACGATTGACCACCGGGATATTTTGGCTTGTTTGTTATTCGATCGCTATTCTTTGGGCTGTGTTGAAATTCCTGGTGTACTGGCTGAGTGGAGCATTGCTCATTCATTTGGTTTGTTTTTGGGCTCTTAACGAAAGGAAAAGGCTCTCCATTTCAAAACGAAGTGATACGAAACAGAAACCAGGAACCAGCACAGGTAAGGACGTTTATGGGTTTGTTTGCTGAAACAAAAGAAAATGAGGCCATCAAAAGTAATCATTAAAAAGCCAAGTTTTGGCTTATTACAAGATGAAACGAGATGTAATATGCAATATTTCGGCTCTTTATTCAGAGGGGGCTCATATCAGCGGGAACATATGTACCTTGCAACCATAGGCAATCTCTGGGCTAAATATAAAAAATTTTGATATTTCGTCATGTGCCACTTACTTTCGATTTGGTTCGGTCGTAGTGGACATTCGTTCTTAATTGGACATTAAATCTTATGTATCTTTTCTATTTTCTGTAGGTCGAACAAAAGCAGTAATTTCTCCAAACTCGCCTACTGGCAACGATACAATGGATCTAAATTGTAATTACGCGCACTGTTCCGTACCATACTGCTGGCAGTTCAAGAAATCAGATTTCTTTCAGTGGAGTAACTTTGGCCCTACTGACAATGTTGCTATTGAAAAGCTCTACTGCGATGTACAAAATTTGCAAGTTAACATGGTACCCAAAGACGCCTACTATCATTCTAAGTAAGTAGAATACGGGTTGACTGTACGTACTGTGGAAAGGCACGTAGTAAATAGGGCGATCTCGAGATTTACTGATCAATATATAATGGCTCGTCATAGCTAACCGTAGTTTTGAAATTAAATTTCCATTGTAATGGGACGAATTCGCAAAGTTCGCGCACTTTTGGAAACAGATGAATATTTAAAATAACAGAAAAGAACACGCTTGCCTCCAATATTCGAACAACTGAAATATACCCGACAGCAAAATGGAGGTTTATAACACCCATACTATTCTTCTTTTTTTTTTCTACAGAGACATCAATGTTTTGTCGTCAGTGATGACTGTCAACTTCGAGCAGATGTCCATGCAGGTCGGCACAACTGAGTTTTCGCTTCGCCGTAACGCATTATCCACTAAGTGGATTTGGTATTGGGAAGACAAAGATGGATGGAAGAAATACGCTGAAATGAAGGTAAGTACTTTTCCAGTTGCCCTTACCTACACGAATGATAGTTACCCCACACATTTATTACTACTACTAATCTTATTTATTATAGTTACCTTTTGAGCGATAAAATACCACAATTATGTTAGACATACTACATCCATCGGCAAGAACCTATATAGCGCTAATAGAAGGGATTTTATCTTTGGGATTTTTAACAAATTTCTGTTCTATTTGTACTATTTGTTTGCATATTTACATTGTCCACAATTAGTACAACAGTGCTAAATACCCTGACACTTAAATAATATGATTATTTTTTTTTATTTTATTTAAAGCGTTCTTTGAGGGTTGTCATTGTTTGAAACTAGCATGAAATGGCCTACATTTCCACCGGTTGATTGGTTGATTGGTTGGTTGGTATATGCGAAATATCAAGTACTCATCCTTAGCATGTCGCTTGTTTTAAATGTTCTGTTTTAGGAATCGTCTGGAACAAAACAAGAGGACATAGAAGCTGCGTATCTTAATAAAGACCGACAGCACCGCTTCCGTATCGGTACCTCAAATTACAAAATCAACTTTAATAAGGCTCCTATGTACCAAACGAATATGGATTTTTCAACCAAGAGAAGCGTAAGAAGAAGACCGCTGTTTGTTTCTGAATTTGTACTGCAGCACACACAGAGGTAGGTGGTACTGGACAATAATGTTGCTACAAAAAATGATGTTTTCTTTGTTTGTTTGTTTTCTTCTGGTCATGGTGCTATTAGAAAAAGAGAGCTTGAAGGGTTCGTCATCAACTGGTCAACTTAATATTGAAACTAATGCCAAATAAGTTGAAATTATTGTCCCCGCCGTGCTCAATACAATTAAAAGACCAAGCGTTACGAAGATAAGCCGTGGGCTATATATATATTTTTCATGTTTCATTTTATAGTGATCTGATGTGTGACGATATAGATTCCGAACGAATCCCTATGCCTCGAGATGGTGAAGATTTCAAACGCGTGCGCGAGCTCTTTCATAAGACAATTCCTGAATGTCTGGCCTCGATACTGATGGTAGAGAAAAACAAGAATGGCTTCTTACGTGACAGATACAACAGGTACATGTATGAAAAATTTTGGAAATATGTGATTCGTGTTTGTACCGTAGGGTAAATGGTTTTTTCCTTTGTTTTGCTTCCGTTTATGTTTGTGTTTGTTTATTTGTTTGCTTGGTTTGTTGGCTTTTTTAAAACGAAGTTTCTGTTACAGTGGGGCACAGTTGTGGAATAGCCTTCCCCACGATGCCAGAGCTGCTAGATCCTTTAGCCACTTTAAAAGACTTATCAATTGCCTGATGTCTCCCTCGTGCTCCCACACGGCAAACATGTAAATCAGTTTTTTTTTAATGTGATGTAATCATTCTTAACTTGTAACTGATGTTTTTACCGTGTTTAAATAAAGTATATGATGATGTATATGATGAGGGGAGGGGAGGGGAGGGAAGCGAAGAGCGCTGTTGAAAGTCAGCGGTATAGTGGTGGGATGGTGAAGTAGGGGGACAGAATCTATGTATGGAGAGCCCTTATCCCGGCATCTTATTCCATGTACTACGTATGAACGCATTTAGAAATGCTGAGACGACAGTATATCAAACGGTGATTTACACCCTTTTAACGCGCTTAGGCAGGTGAAACAGCCATCTGAGATTCATGCACAAAAACTATTTACTGCACAACATGATGTCTCGCATCCAGGTAGCGTATTTGATTGATTGACCGACTGACTGACTATTGCCGACTAAAATTACAACCTGACTAACCTTAATTTCCCCAGGGAAGAAGGGGGCACACAAACATCTTCGTCTAAATAAGAGGGAGCTCAGGCGTTTCGAACCCACCCCTAGAGTCGACACTGCTGCTCGGGGGTCGTCTCGTCATTAGGATAATTATTCGCCAAGAACCCCTGACATCTAATGGAATAAGCGGGCAACTAAGCGAACTTCTTTCTGTTTCTGTTTATTTCGTATCTAGGAAGCGTGAACAGATGAAAAAGAAACTAAAAGCCTCCAGGTATGACGAAATCGAAAAGCTGTTGTTTCACGGTACGACATCA
Organism: Meandrina meandrites; assembly: GCA_963693305.1. Classification (NCBI taxonomy): domain Eukaryota; kingdom Metazoa; phylum Cnidaria; class Anthozoa; order Scleractinia; family Meandrinidae; genus Meandrina; species Meandrina meandrites. Next base: position 20,964,149 of record OY855904.1, read on the forward strand.
GACGTTATTGACGCCATCTGCAAACAGAATTTTGATCACAGGATGCGAGGGAAAAACGGAACACGTTACGGTGAAGGAAGTTACTTTGCTGTGAACGCCTCGTACAGTAATAACTACAGCAGTCAAAGTGGAGAGAGGTTCATGTTTCTGGCTAGTGTGCTAACAGGAGAATACAAGCTTGGAGGGCCTGACCTTCGTCGACCTCCCCTGAAAGATCCAAGTAATCCTGCCAGTGATCTGTACGATTCGTGCGTTGACAACGAACTAAATCCAAAGATTTTTGTCATTTTTAATGACGAACAATGCTATCCTTTATATTTGATTAAGTATTGTTTACGATAACTTTGAATATATACGTTACGGCGAACTGCATTAGTCAGTAACGCGCGCATTCAATAACTCTTTCACAACAGCGGTCAGAGGTGAGCACGCAATGTCCCTTTTACAACGGACCTTTCCACGATTTTTTGATAAAATTTGTGGGCTGTACGTAGCTGTGATGAGAGTGAACATTTCATATTTTCGTACATATCTCTGTAATTTTTCGCGTAGACATCGGCGTTGTCTTGCAGATAGAAAACGGAAAATGTCTATTACAGGTTTTCCATCCTGGCCCTATAGCCTGCTTCACAGACGAACTAAACTAATCTTTGGGGGTTAGTTTGTCCATAATGCAGGCTACCCTAGCCATATCCCTCAAAATTGATCAGTAAGGTCATTTACCTAATGTGTCAAGTTTATGGTTCCGATAAATAAAACAGAAGTTAGTTCACTTTTATGAAAGTTATTTGACATCAAATCCTGAAATTCCAATACAATCTGTTAACCTGGTAACTGAACTATGTGAAAAATCTATGATTAAGGAACTTGCATTAGTTTCGTAAACGCCCAAAAGGAAATGAAAATAGGGTGTTTAGATCAACTTCAATAAGTAGTTTAGTTTTTACCCGAAATCTGTGCTGGACCCGTTCACTGTAATTTACTGCACCCGTTGCCTGGTTTCATGATTATGCTGATCAAGGAAAGTAAAGAAAGCTCGCCATACAAGTAAGTTTATGATCATTGTTTTGATCACTTCAGTTTTTTAGCTTTATATAGATTTTGTGAGTTTTGAATATTGCGTGAGATTGACTGCATGGCATGATGTATGTTACAACCGTTATATGTTATTCCCGCTTCTCTCGTTTTTGCTGTTTGGTTTGTATTAGTTACTGATTATTTAAGAAGATTATATTGTACATTCTGCTTTCAGATCGAACAAAAAAGTATCAGTTATACGATTGCGAGTATTCTTCGGTATTGGATCGTCTTCGTACATATAACACAACCGCGAAAAAAGTTTATTTGATACTAGCATCATTTAGCGCACAGCAGCAATGAGGGCAATAACCAAACGGTCAACTACTTAAGAAACACTAGCTTGTTTGGTAATACAATTCTCAGCCTATAAAGGTAAAATAAAATAGTAAGTACAAAATCCAGTAAGCAAAAGTAATATTTCAATTAGCTAATTCATGCTACAAGTGAGCATTCCGTTATCGTCAGTCTGCGAGCACTCTAGCTAGAGTGCTCGCAGACTGACGATAACGGAATGCTGTTGGCCCTCCCTTGCGTTTAAATAATAAAAAAAACTCCTGACCCCTTTAAGTGACCGACAAAAGTGCGACTCCATGCCGTAGAAACCTAAGAACATCGCTTGTAAACGCAAAATGGAGCGATATTGAATGTGTGCGCGCTGAAATAAGAAAATGCGAGCAATCAGTGGGGGATATTTACATTTTATAAGATTAGAATGTGAGGGTGGCGAGGGCACATATTGGCAGTAATAGTTTGACTTCTATTATGTAGGACAGTCAGAACAACAGTCAGACAGCCTCTGACTCATATTCAGATTCTAACAGTGATAGTGACAGGGTAGAGTGCATTGTTGGATCTACCAGTGACTCTTCAGAACAAAATAATTCAGGAGATCAGGCAGCGGATAGTCAACAGCAAGAAGCTTAATAAACAATACCTGAGCCTAGTACGTCTTGATACGGACAGAAAAGAACACGAGTCCTCTGAGAAAACTATGTGCCATGGCATAATATACAAGTAGCTAGAAATGTAATCTAGTACATATAATAAAACACTAAGTTTAATTAGAGTAGGTGAAAAAGAAAAATGGAAAGCAGCGTCACAAAAATTCTCATTAAATAATTCTGGGAAAGATGTGTGACCAGCTCACAAAGAGATATAGTACATGATGGTCCTCCCTATTTGGTGCTCAAATTCACTGACAACCCTCCCCTCTGAGGTCCCAGCCCTCCCCTCTCCCCACCCCGCCAGGAAAAACGTATCTTAATTTTTATCGTATGAAGCACGCAAGTAAGTGCTAGAGACCGACCATTATTTTTCTGGAGGATGGGGGGGGGGGGGGGGGGGGTGGGGGGGGAAGGTTGAAAGTTTCCTCTGCAAACTCTTTTTTTAATTTACGCACCTCTGCAAACATCTTTTTTTTTTTCGAAATGCAAACTAATTTTTTTGACATATCGTGTTTGCAAGCAATTTTTTGGCCCTGCACACAATATTTTTCAATATTTTTTATACACTCACCCCATGGTCCGTCGCTTATCGCTCACGGCTCGCAAAGCATGCTGGTAGAAACAATGATAGTACGCGTAGATCTGGGTGCGAAAACTTACAGAGGAAGCTGTAAACAGTGTCGCATATGAACAGTTTGTACACGAGAAAGAAAAGTTATTGGAATTTATGGTTATTGGAAGTTATGGTTTTCTGATTAATGGCCTCTCTTTGGTCAGCATTGAAAGGGACTACCAAGGTAGGTAGCTGCAAGCTCTATATCTCTCGTGGATTACGCAAATCGCCAAATTTTAATACTCTCGCTATGCTCACGTCCAAGGCGGAAGTGACCATAACAAAGCAAAGAAACACCACGTACTTCAAACAAGCCAGTCGAGAGAACTGAAACGTGTTGATTAAACCCAGTATAACATCCAAATGGCCATCATATTAAGCCCTGTCCGTTTTTTTCGTTTAGTGTTAGAATTATACTTCATTTGCAGGATTGAATGCTGATACCAAATTTACAAATTTTACGATTTATGAGGCCCTGCCAGGGGGGTGTCCCAGGTCGCTTGTCCCAATTTTAAAATGTCTCGTGTCGGCGTTTTGTCAAGGCTACACAACGCTGTCGGAAAATTAGCAACATACATTTGGCTTCGTCGGTCGTTTGTCGCTATTTCGTTTGAGCGCTGTCGCTACCTTTTGGCCCATGTCGCTTGTCGGAATTTACCCTGGCAGGGCCTCATTTATAGTAACCTAAATGAAATTAAAATGCCGACGTGAGCCTCCCCCCTCCCCAACTTCAAAAATAAACCAATGTTTCTTACAATTCATCATAAAAGAGGGGCCAATTCTTAATCCCTAACCCCTTCAGAACTGCTAAAAAAAAAATCAAAGGATGCTGGCAGCCCATCAGAAGGCCCCTTCAGGTCCTTAAGAAGGCCCCTTCAGAATATCTCATCTATATGGGGGGGGGGGGGGGGGGGGAGGTCATAGAAAGGAATGGCCATACAGTTGCAAGCTATGTTCTGCGGCTGCGACTGTTTCCAAATAACATGATAACAGACAGAATGAGTCATGACAGTGCCTGAAAATTTTCATCCTTGTCACTATACTTGAGGTCCAGATTTTGTTAAAGTGTGAAAACTTGCACCAGCCAGTGATGTAAATGATGAAGGGCTAGTTGTTTTAGTATGAAATCGCACACTGGTATCATGCAAATGATGAATTAGCACTTGTTTTAGTATGAAATTAGTTTCTTAAGGTATGCTAAAATGCTAAGGTGAAGTGCTGTTTTGCATGAGATGTTTCACCAATCGAGTGAGGGACATACTTTTATTGGATACATTGTTGGGCGCGATGAAGAATAAACTGCAAACATGTAGTTGGATGTATATATAAAACATGGACGCAGGTGACCATGGACCACCCCTGTGGCCTGTGGAATAGACCACCTCATGATCATGGACCCGGACAATGGACCAGTCTCGTAGACCCGGTCCATGGACCACCCTGGTCCTGATAATTTTTCATTTTACATCTTATGCATTAAATCTTAACAGCATAATGTATTTCAAAACTAAACTTTGTTTGCAACGGATCTAACAGATAACTCCATAATAACAATGATATCTGTTCCGTTATACTTTTGTGATTGCTTGAAAAGTATTATCAAGCAAAATACATGAGGAGAAAAATAAAACTTCACATGCTACTGCTGGCCCATCATAAATATTTACTGCATGGCAAAAGCCTCTATTAGAATGCAAGAAGTGGATATTGAGTGTCATAAGTCTGAGTTTTATATCCTGATGCCAGTCTTTAACCTTTACACTGACAGGTTGTTTGCTTTTGAAAATAAGGGGTGGTCCATAAGGTGGTCCATGGACCAGGTCCACAAGGGTGGTCCATGGGGGTTGGTACAAATTGCAAGGCAGCATGGCATGCGAGCCATTCTGGTTAGCCTACATAGCACTTCGGTCAAACTACATGGCACTCTGGCTAGCCTAAATAGCACTTTGGTTAGCCTACAGTTAGCTTATATTAGGTAGCTTGTGGTTAGCCTTTTTATTGGGGTTAGGGATTTCTGCCTTCCATGCCTCACTGCCTTACACATTTGTAACACTCGGTCCATGGACCTGGGTCAACCCATATTTGATGTTTTGTATATGTCCATGCAGTCATAAAAAACTTATGCTTAATATGCCACTATAGTGGCATAAGTTTTCAAATGTAAACAACCCTTTCCCCCCCCCCCCCCCCCCCCCCACCTCCTTACTAAAATTCACCAGTAAGAATGACCAATCAGGAAATGCTAGCAGAGCCTTTCTTATTAAACTCCTGATCCTTTAATTTTGGGGATCGAGCAACTGACTCTGCTGGGCCGGCTTATAGCATTTTTAATTTATAGTTTATGATTTCAAGTTAGATTTCTTTTAAAAGCCTATAAGTAAAAGAACTCTTTTAAAAAAATAACTTTTTTTTGATTTGATGTAATTAAGTTATATATATCTATTAAGTACTTTGAAGCTAACATTTACATTAATCCATTTATCATAATTTTTTTACTATTCCATTTTTAGAAAAAAGAAAATTCGTACTATGATCGAGATGTTGAGCAGACAATAAAATATTTTGGTCAGCTAAGACAAGATACACAGAAATTTAGTAAGTTCTTTTTACTATGATTATTTAGATTTTTAAAAACAGGAATTCTCAAGGGTCCAATGGCCAGCATTAAGGTGGCTTGCCACGTACAGTTTTGAGAGGGTAAATATAAGCCCAACTCTTTTGTAGATGTTGAGAAATGTTTTATTTTTCTCTTATAAACTGCTTTTTACAGCCTACAACCGTCATATTCAACATTTGGATAATACAAATGCCAACCTCAAAATTTCAGAAAATGTAATTTAGAAATTGGCTCTGATTAAATAAATTAACTCTTAATGTGTGGGCTGTTGTCAGATATCAACTTTACTTGACGTTATTATTATTATTATTATTATTATTATTATTATTATTATTATTATTATTATTATTATTATTATTATTATTATTCTTATTATTATTATTATTATTATCATTATTTAAATTCAAGAACTGGCATGGATATTTACTTTTACTTTGCAGCATATAATGATGGAAGAGAAAAAGAATTATTTGCCTTGGATGGAACAATCCCAGTCAAAGTCAAAGGTTGCATTTTCTATTTAATGAAAAAAGAAAATTATAACAAAGCTAGCCAGAGGCATGTTACATAAAGAATAAATTATGATACTCTTCCTTTGTCAGATCATAGGAAATTATTTATTGTTAGGGAAAATTTCAAGTGTAAACATACAAATAATTATATCTTTGCACACAGCGTATTGTCCTGAGTAGTTTTGTTCAATGAGGTTCTTGGGGATGCCTGGGTCATGTTTCGCTAGGGGAATTTTGCAGCAGTCAATTTCTTGAACCCATGTGAAAATGATATCCTGATGGGTAAAATCTTGGCAGATGGATTTCTAGTCCCACATAAAACCGGGATTCAACCTATCAAAAGGCCTTTACCACGACCTGTGTCACACTATTGCGTAATTGCGAGACTATTCAACCCAAATACATTATTCCTCCTTGGACCTTAAAGACTAACTTCTTCTTTGCTCACACATTTGAGCAAAAGTTGTGTTTGAGACCGGTCATTATTTACTGGGGGAGGGCTGGTACAAATAGAGGGAAGGTCATTGATTTTTAGCCAGGAAAAAGGGGGCACGAAGCTATGCACGCATATTGAATAGTCAATTGAGGGAGTGGGCAGCTAGGGACAGCCTGGCGTAAACAAGCATGAGGGCTATTTGAACATGGCCTCCCTCCACCCCCAACCCTTCTTGTGTAATAATGACCGCGTTCCTTAATAGTGACATTTACAACACAATTTACGATATGTTGTTGTTTTTGTTTTCCGTTTATACTTTGCATTAAACCTTTCTAACTGCCCGGGTGTATATAACTTTGTGTAGTTATAGGCTGCGATGACTGGTTGAGTTACCCTTGATTTCTGCCCGTATTTAAGACCATCGTATTCGTTATTTCGGGAGGCGTGCATCCCATATCCACGTGTGTGTGTGTGTGTGTGTGTGTGTGTGTGTGGGGGGGGGGGGGGGGGGGAGGGGGGGGGGGAAGTTGGGAGAGTAAAAATACTCCTAGCTGCTTAATGCTACAGAAACCGGGATAGGCCGTCTGGCTATTGTACATGTGGGCCCCTTGGCTTGATACGGTGGCCCATATCGGCTAGGCTTAAAATAAAATACAGTTTAAAAATATAATCTACAGTAAACGGCTTGAATTATAATGCAATTTAACAAACCTTAAATTTAAATTTGCCTCCCTCTCTTAACTTTCATACAAAATAAATAATTCGACTAGACAGGTGATACGAGGCAGTAATTATAAGGAGATTTATGTTGAGATCATGGGTTCATTGCAGGTGTGACGTATAATATTCCAGTGTCTGTTCTGTTGCAAGAGGATCATCCTAATGTTCCACCTCTGGTGTATGTCAGGCCAACAAGCTCAATGGCAATCACGGAATCACAATATGTGGACAAAAGTGGCAGAGTGTATCATCCTTATCTTCATGAATGGAATCACGTATGTGTGGAAGTAACCATAACTATATAAGTGGTTCAATTTTATCCTTGGTTCAAATTTTATTTTCCTTTGTTGTAAACTCATTATCATACATTTCTGTACCCAAAAACAAAGAAAACTAAAATTTGAACCATGATTGAAGAATCGGTGACCCACGAAAAACATACGTAAACCATAAACGATTCGACCCAAATGTCTACTGGGAAGTCGGAAAAATAATCCTCGTCTGTAACAGAATAAACGATAATAAGATAGCTTGCATAAATCATGCTCTTACTCAAAGAAAGAAAATATTTTGATTATCAGTTAAAGGAATACTACTAAGGTTACCATTGTCGTCTACCCCGAATACCATTGGGTCATATCGTTAGTGGTTTATGCTTTTCACATGATAAACGTTTCTTCAATCAAGTAATGTATTCTTGAATATTTAAATTCTTCTGAATACAATTGATGAATACTTTGTCACTACTTGTAATATACAATGTTTCCCCACCATCAGGTGAATTCGAAACGTACAAGTTGTTTGGTAATGGATGCCTGCTTTAATTTGGTTCCTTTAACCTCTATTACAATAATTTATTGTATTCTCATATGTTAAAGCGTTTTGAGCAATGCAAGTCAATGTACTAAATTACGTTCAATACCCTTTTTAGGTATAAACCACGTTGAAGGTCAGCTTAATATGATAAGACTAGGAATTGTGCTTATTACCAATAAAACAATGCTCAAAAATATACCTTTTCCTTTACTGGCACTTGTTTCATCGTTATTGTGTGGTATTTGCGTTTACAGTCTCTTTCACTCACTGAACTGTGTAAAACAATATTTAGTACTTTCAAATTCCAATAACAGGATTACCGCGTCAGAACGCCACTCGTTCATGAACTCTTATTGATGATTAATGTTTAAAAGGTGCTATAAAAAATTGGCTTTCGATGTATTAACCACAACCTTATTCCTTTCGTCATTTTGTTTAGAAAACGTCCACAATTAAGTCTTTTCTTCAAATTCTGTGTGATGTTTTTGCGAAGAGTCCACCAGTATATACTAAACCAGCAGCATTACGTACAGACAGCCAAGACAACGGCCAACGGCAGTCACCACCAGCAAGCAATCGACCAAGTTCATCGCAACAGCCTCAAGGTGAGAGTGACAATTAAAGTCAACATTGGATGTTTGCAGTACACATGTAATGTGTGTACAAATATGTGCTGTATACAGGACAGTTGTTCGAGTGTTTATATAAATAAGGACCGAAAACATCGAACATACGAGAATCGACGTGCTCAAATGAAATTACATTACCAAATAGGCGGCCTCTCGATGAGCTTCTGTGTGGACTATAGAACATTAATACGATTTGCTTGGTGTACCTATCTTGTCAGTCAACATTACAACGTATGCAGCAAGAGTTTTCTTGGATGACTTTTGCGGATTGTCACCAACTTTGCTCCCTTTTTAATTAACATCGGTAAGAAGTCTCTTTTGAATGCGTATTCAGTTAACACATAAGCTTCATTAATGCTAGATCGAGAATAAGAAAGTTATCCGAATTATCAAAACAATGCTGTTGACGAACGGACTGCTCATATATATTTCTTTACATTTAATTGTTTTGAAGGTCTTAAAAATGCAGAAATCTGCCCTGAATTTCTTCTTGGAAACTGTACAATGGGCTCCGATTGCAAGCGCGTACATTGTCTCATGCCTTATTGCTGGCAGTTCAAAACGTCCGCTTCCTGCTCGTGGAAGAACTTTGGCTCTTGCGATAATGATGCTATTGAAAAGCTGTTCTGTGATGTAGAAAATTTACAAGTTAACATAATCCTGACAGACACCAATTTTACCTCGAGGTAAGGAAAAAAAAAATCTATTACACGCATGGCTAAGTAATGTGCTTGATAGCCGCACGTAGGCCCCTACCTATCCGAGTTCTGAGGTTTTTCATTTTCGGAAGGTCGCAAATAGAGCTTTGTTGTGGTCGAATATTACTATGTATAGAACAAAAGACGATCGGAGCTAAGCTTTTATGGAACGCCGGCTGGCCACTAGACCTACTATACTGTATTTCTGATGACAAATTGCGAAATAAAGGTACGACGAGATCGACAAGAAATAAAGATGTTGTGTTCACATCGAACCTTTCATTGTATGATAGAATTATCCACTTTGTTTACTTGCCCCACAATGGTGGAAATAGCTGTATCCTTACTCAAGAAAGGTTATTTTGCATTTGTATAAAGGCAACCATGTACCCACTAATGAGAATAATACATGTATCATTAGGTGCATCATGCCCATTACAAAACCAAAAACAAATATATTGGACACGTGTGAATTACGAATACTACCTCGCACAACACCTACAACTTAATAATTAGGTACTACGCGGATCGCAAATGTGGGAGGCGCGGTGGCCTAATGGTTAGTGCGCTGGACTCAGGATCGGGCGGTCCGGGTTCGAGCCCCGGCCCTGGCCGGGGCACTGCGTTGTGTTCTTGGGCAAGATACTTTACTCTCATAGTGCCTCTCTCCACCCAGGTGTATAAATGGGTACCGGCGAATATACTGCTGGGGGTAACCCTGCGATGGATTAGCGTCCCATCCAGGGGGGAGTAAGGGGAAACCGGGATAAGCTCCGGCCTGATGGGCCCCTAGGCTCGTATACAGACTTTACCTACGCGCAAATAAAATTACATTATTATGTTTAATATTACTTGAATTGCTGAATTCTCCCTTATTAGGACTGATCGACGAAGGGGTTGAAACAACGAAGGCAGCGATATTCAATGGTAGAAAATTTCAATCAAAGTTTCGATTCCCAATACAGCAACTTTATTTACAGCGTGAAGCTTTTAATTGTTACTTGTAGTGGCATTGTATTAATTATTAAGCCACAGGATTGTCTTTTTTTCTAAAGAGGCATCAGTGTATCACGAACCATGACTGCTGACTTTGAGCATATGTCCATGCAGTGCGACACTTCTACCCAGTTTTCGCTCCGTCGCTTGTCTACACCATCATCTTGTCTACACCATCGTACATCCATCGTACATCCAGGAGCGTTCTCCACTAAGTGGATTTGGTACTGGAAAGACAATAATGGATGGAAGAAGTACGCTGAAAGGAAAGTGAGTATTCTTTTATTATCCGAAATCGTAACACCATCTTCTATTTCGGTTACTTAACTTGTAGGATCACAAATTTAATACCACTTTCCTTTCATGCATAATTGATGAAGTGATTATCAACTGAATTCGGTTTTCATTGGTCTACAGTGACCGTCATGAAATTGTTTCATGATAATTTCATTACATCATTGATAAGGGAAATGGCAATTTTCTTGGAACTTATTCACCTGAGCACAAGCTAGTATGCTTAGATAATTTCTCCTTCATGGGCCACAAGTTCTGGCACCCTGTCAGTTTCTTGGTATGATCTTTGCTATTGCACTGTTATTTGAAGGTAATACTTCATGCATGCGAGAGTTCCATTACCAAAAGGAGATCACACCCCACTAAATTGACAGAGTAATAGACTCCACCCTGCATTCACCGTCAAGAACCCGTATTGCTCTTATTCAAAAGAAACGATATCATACAAAGTGCTTATTTAGGATTACAAGCGTTAGATCAGCTACATGTTAACCGTCTACAAGTAACAGCGTTTCTAGCATTGGCCTTTAAAGGAGGGCCTCAAACGGCGTAAATGTCAAGGAGTCAAAAAGGTACATATATTACATATATTTTGATATTCTCTTTTAGAATTCTTCTGGAACAAAACAAGAGGATATAGAAACTGCGTATCTTAATGGACACCAGATTCACTGCTTCAATATTGGCGATTTCAATTACGAAATCCATTTCAATACGGCGTCGATGTACCAAAGGAATACGGATCCGCGTTTCTTAACCAAGAGAAGCGTTAGGAGAAGACCGCTGTTTTTTTCTGAATCTGAAAAGCAGACTACACAGAAGTAGGTGGTCACAAACCGTGTCATAGCGAAGCGCGCGAGGTCTAAAAATAGATTGCATATTTTTGGAACCCCCGCGAGACTCGGGCATTCTAAGAGAAATAGAGGGAACGCAAACGAGGTTTTCGTTTCAGAAAAGTGTTTTAGCCACCTCATTTCACTCAATATGGTTAGAACCAAGCACTACTTTGGGAAACATACGATAGTGATCCCTAATATTTTAAAAAGAGGAGCACAAATTAGGTAAAACTGTGTAGCGCATGTATGACATGGTCAAATTTAAACAAATGTTTTGTTAATGCGCTAAATATGAAAAACTTTTTACGGACGTTTCGAAACTTCTGTCTCTTCATCAGCGCTGATAAAGAGACAGAAGTCTCGAAACGGTTATGTTTCTTATATTGATTTGATCGAGCGTTCTTTAGTCTCAGGTGTCAGCCGTTTCCTCGTCATTTTACTGTGTGTGTACTGTCTATCTACCCCACGCAAATTTAAACGAATTTTGCCGCATTCGTTTCTAAAAAGTCTCATGCATAAGTCAATTCCAGCAGTGCACATCCCTCCTCCCCCGGCCGGGCTAACGCCGCGCTTTAGCAAATGGGCAAATGGCCCCGGGGTGGGGACAAATAAGCTGTCCAAATGCCTCGGGGTTTGGACTTTGGAAGAGGGCAAATGCCCCGTCCCGAGATTATCGCCTACTCAAACCTCGGGCGTTTCTTTTTTAATCTCCGAATAAAACGTTCAACTTTGTTGGAGCCGAATGATAGGCCCCTATATTGGCAGGCTATTTTTTTCTTAAACCCTACCCTTCAACCAGCACTTCAATTGCTCAACAGATTAGTTTGCAGATTCACCGTAAAACTCACATCCCGGAGCACTGTCCTTTTATGTGAGAATGGTGGCTTTCGCATTTAAAATCTTCCATCTTCAACCTCGTCCCCAGGGCCATCTCCGCTTTGCCATCATGGCTCTGGGGACGAGGTTGCGCCATAATTCAGGTTTGTTTCTCCGAGTCTTGCGGGGGATCTAGATTTTAATGACGTCACTCGTGCGCTTCCCTTGAAATACTTTGCCATAAAGGCGTTCCGAATGGACAGGTTCTTCTGACAGTTTGCCAGTAGCTGACAGTCCTCACAGGTTTACAGGATTTGTCCATGAACATTGGGATACGTGGAAATCATTCGACTGAATAAAATTGTTTACAATAAGGTACTTCTTCTGATTCTTCGTCTTTTTTGTCATTTCGGCCTAAACATTGGGTATTTGGGCATCAGACCGGCTCCTTTTTTCCGTGGAGGTTCGAATTGTTTTCATTACCAGTCTAAAATCTTTAAAATCCACGTCTCCGAAAGCTTGTGGATTTGCCGGAGAAAATGGTGGCCGGTTGTCATTTATCCCCATGCATGGATCACCGCACGAACTGTCGGCAGTACGTTTCCTTCAACGAATACTGAGCAATCACTTTAGTTTGACATTGCTAGGAGACACGCGCCCACGTCCTTCGATAGGTGTGAGTTACTATCCCCTATGACTAAACACATTAATATTTTTCCTCTTTTTATTATCATTTCAGTGATCTGGAGGGGGAAGATATAGATTCCATACGAATTCCAGCAGATAGTGAAGAATTCCAAGATGTGAGCAAACGTTTTCACGCGACAATTACGGAAGACAAGGCCTCAATACTGCTGATAGAGAAAGTCAAAAACGACTTTTTGCTCGAGAGATATAAAAGGTACATGAACGAATTGAAGAGAAAGTTTTTTTTTTAATTAAAGAGAAAGTGGTGGTGGTGAGAAAGTAATGGACAGGGGTGAAAGAGAGGCAAAGACTAACGTTTGGAGAGGCTTAGACCAATTCCCAAACTATTTTCTTTTATAACTTTTGGAAACGCGTTTCTGAAATGCTGGATACACCGATGTATTTCATGGTACAGTGGAACCTCGATTTAACGAACCTCTATATAACGAAGTCCTCGGTATAACGAACGAGTTTCTTCAGCCCGGCCAAAATTACAGTAAAATGTATGGAATAGAACCTCGATATAACGAACCTCGATTTAACGAAATCCTCGTTATAACGAACACAATCCAGGAGCCCAAACGTAAAATATACCTCGATATAACGAATAAATGTCAACATGTGACGAAAGATTAATAGCAAACAGACCAACAAGGATGAAATTTCTTTAATCCTGTAACACGAGGGCAGCCGCTCATTACAGCTTTATACAATACTAGCACAAAAACATCTACAGATCGACTTTATCCTCTTTGTCTCTTATAAGTTCTATTAATTTCTTTATCTTTGAAGGCTTCTTGTGGAAAAAGGAATAAATAGCTGGAATTTCCAGTCCAACACCCTTGTTTCTTCTTTTTCCGACCACCTTCACTGATATTTGACCTCCGTACTTTAGAAATAAGTGGAAGACTCGTGAAAGTGTCAAGGGCACATGACCCACGATCTGAAGCGTCCCGTCTTGGTCTCGAACCCCTTTTACAGCAACAGCGTGGGTGTCGTGTGGGTTATCAGGCTCGTGCTGCAGAAAATATAGATGTGAAATCACTCAGTTCGCTCAGAACCGGTCATAACTACAATCACATCCTCGAAGAGTCTTACCTCACAATCCAGAACTTCGCCAACAACTGCATCCCAGATATCTTTATACTCATGATAGCCTCGGATACAAGATCGAAAAGAATATGCGGTTGTGTTCATTGTTGTCTGTTAGTTTTTTTCACGTATTCTGACGTATTAAACTCAACAAACCGCTTCGCGTTAGAGAGCAGACCGCAGACCTCCAATTAATTTCCTGTAAAGGTGTCTGAGGTGACACGATATCTTGTTGAGCAATATCAAAGGAATTAGATTTCAAAAATTCCAGCACGTCCTGCGATATCTGGCCGTATTTTGTGTCGCTACGTGAAAGCCACGTGCGTTTATATCTCTGTTGAGTTCGGCACTTATTATTGAAAGCAGTATATTAATATAATGTTCTATGGCAAGCCTAGAGAGTTCAGCAGAAGAAAGCACAGCAGTTCCCGTTCAAATTGCTTCCGGACCGCCTCCATCAAAAAAACAAGAAACAAAGAAGAGAAGGATTCTGACATTGGAAGAGAAATATAAACTGGTTAAAGCAATCAAGAATGGGGAGAAAAACACTGTTGCTGCAAAACGTTTTGATCCTCCTTTGTCTCAGTCTACTATCTCGACCATTATGAAGAAAAAGGACGAGATAATTGGAGCCTATGAAGGAGGATTGTATGCAGACAAACGAAAGAAGATGAAGCAATCGACTTTTCCAGATCTGGAGAAAGCACTGTCTGAATGGTTTCGGAAGGTTCGAGGTATGAACATCCCGGTCAGTGGACCAATCTTACAAGAAAAAGCCCTGTATTTTGCACAAGAGCTAGGGTATGAGAGTTTCAAGGCAAGTAATGGCTTTCTAGAAAAATTCAAGGAAAGACAAGGAATCTCAGGCCAGGCTGTATGTGGTGAAGAGAAAAGCGTAGATCCTGATATTGTCGAAACTTGGAGTGAGCGTCTCCCGGATATTTGCCGCAGCTATAGTATGAAGGATCGTTTCAATGCTGACGAAACAGGATTTATGTGGAAAGCTACCCCCAATCAAACGCTTAACTTGAGAGGAGAAAAGTGCACCGGTGGTAAGAAAAGTAAAGAGCGCGTGACAGTCCTCGTGGCTTGTAACCAGGATGGCACAGAGAAGCTACCCCTACTTGTGATAGGGAAATACGCCAGACCCAGGTGTTTTAGGAACAGTAACATGAACTTGCTTCCTGTGACCTACGAGTCTCAAAAGAAAGCCTGGATCGACAGCGTTTTGTTTGAAAAGTGGGTCCCTCAAATTGACCGACGAATGCGAGGAGCAAACCGCCATATTCTGTTATTTATAGACAATTGTTCATCACACGTTATTGTCAATGGCCTCACAAACACAAAGCTCATCTTCTTTCCGCCGAACTGCACAAGCAAGCTACAACCGGCAGACCAGGGCATAATCCAGAACCTAAAGGTACATTATCGCAAGACAATGATCAGGCGGATGTTGCAGTGTTTAGATGACAATAAACCTGTCAAAGCAATCGACCTTAAGGATGCTGTCTTTATGATGGCCAAAGCCTGGGACAATGTAAGCACCATAACCATCAAGAACTGCTGGAAAAAAGCAGTATTCCCAGGTGAAGTAGAAGAGCCCTCCCACGATCCTTTTGAGTCTGACGACGAAGATGAAGACACCGATGAACTTGATGGCGGCCTATGGGGAAACATCACCCACCATTTTCCCTCTCTTGCAGAGACATCCTTCAGTAACTTTGTATCTTTTGATGATAATGTTGTTACCGAGAACCAACCGACCGAGGAAGATGTTACACGTGAAGCCCTGGAAGCAGTCAAATCCGTGGAACTGATGACTCCGAGTCACGAAGAAGAAGAAGAAGAAGAAGAAGAAGAAGAAGAAGAAGAAGAAGAAGAAGAAGAAGAAGAAGAAGAAGAAGAAGAAGAAGAAGAAGAAGAAGAAGAAGAAGAAGAAGAAGGAGAAGGAGAAGGAGAAGGAGAAGGAGAAGGAGAAGGAGAAGGAGAAGGAGAAGGAGAAGGAGAAGGAGAAGGAGAAGGAGAAGGAGAAGGAGAAGGAGAAGGAGAAGGAGAAGGAGAAGGAGAAGGAGAAGGAGAAGGAGAAGGAGAAGGAGAAGGAGAAGGAGAAGGAGAAGGAGAAGGAGAAGGAGAAGGAGAAGGAGAAGGAGAAGGAGAAGGAGAAGGAGAAGGAGAAGGAGAAGGAGAAGGAGAAGGAGAAGGAGAAGGAGAAGGAGAAGGAGAAGGAGAAGGAGAAGGAGAAGGAGAAGGAGAAGGAGAAGGAGAAGGAGAAGGAGAAGGAGAAGGAGAAGGAGAAGGAGAAGGAGAAGGAGAAGGAGAAGGAGAAGGAGAAGGAGAAGGAGAAGGAGAAGGAGAAGGAGAAGGAGAAGGAGAAGGAGAAGGAGAAGGAGAAGGAGAAGGAGAAGGAGAAGGAGAAGGAGAAGGAGAAGGAGAAGGAGAAGGAGAAGGAGAAGGAGAAGGAGAAGGAGAAGGAGAAGGAGAAGGAGAAGGAGAAGGAGAAGGAGAAGGAGAAGGAGAAGGAGAAGGAGAAGGAGAAGGAGAAGGAGAAGGAGAAGGAGAAGGAGAAGGAGAAGGAGAAGGAGAAGGAGAAGGAGAAGGAGAAGGAGAAGGAGAAGGAGAAGGAGAAGGAGAAGGAGAAGGAGAAGGAGAAGGAGAAGGAGAAGGAGAAGGAGAAGGAGAAGGAGAAGGAGAAGGAGAAGGAGAAGGAGAAGGAGAAGGAGAAGGAGAAGGAGAAGGAGAAGGAGAAGGAGAAGGAGAAGGAGAAGGAGAAGGAGAAGGAGAAGGAGAAGGAGAAGGAGAAGGAGAAGGAGAAGGAGAAGGAGAAGGAGAAGGAGAAGGAGAAGGAGAAGGAGAAGGAGAAGGAGAAGGAGAAGGAGAAGGAGAAGGAGAAGGAGAAGGAGAAGGAGAAGGAGAAGGAGAAGGAGAAGGAGAAGGAGAAGGAGAAGGAGAAGGAGAAGGAGAAGGAGAAGGAGAAGGAGAAGGAGAAGGAGAAGGAGAAGGAGAAGGAGAAGGAGAAGGAGAAGGAGAAGGAGAAGGAGAAGGAGAAGGAGAAGGAGAAGGAGAAGGAGAAGGAGAAGGAGAAGGAGAAGGAGAAGGAGAAGGAGAAGGAGAAGGAGAAGGAGAAGGAGAAGGAGAAGGAGAAGGAGAAGGAGAAGGAGAAGGAGAAGGAGAAGGAGAAGGAGAAGGAGAAGGAGAAGGAGAAGGAGAAGGAGAAGGAGAAGGAGAAGGAGAAGGAGAAGGAGAAGGAGAAGGAGAAGGAGAAGGAGAAGGAGAAGGAGAAGGAGAAGGAGAAGGAGAAGAAGAAGAAGAAGAAGAAGAAGAAGAAGAAGAAGAAGAAGAAGAAGAAGAAGAAGACACAGACATCTCTATAGTGGAGCCAAAACCACTGAGTGTCATCGGAGCTAACGAGGCTGTAACAGCGCTGCGCAATTTCATTTTGTCATTTGACAAGCCAGGTTCAAAGGAAAAAGAATTTCTGCGGTCGCTTTCTTCTATGGAAGACACATTCCTACGGATGTCAAGAAAACAACAGAGGCAATCCTCGCTGAAAGAATTTTTTTGATTAAGAGTTCTGATAAGAAGATTTACTACTGTACGTACAGTACAATAGGCTAGTCGAATAGTGCAGTGTTTAAAGTTTTGTTACCATTTTCACTTTGAGAAATTCTTAAATGGAGGACGTGTTTTTACTGATGACAAAAAAACAATCCTCATTGGAAGTACAGTAATCTATTTAGCGTCTTGTAGTTTTAAGCAGTTTTGTTTGCATGTTCAGTTTCTCTTGCCGTAGCTACGTACAGATCTGTACTGAGACGATAGCTTTGCATAGACATTAAAGAACGATTGTTTATTTTGTAGTTACTGTACAATTGTTCAAATCTTGGCTAGTGCAACGTAACACCACTGAAAATTAATAATTAACTATACCTCGATATAACGAACATTTTGGTTATTTTACACAAATTCGTTATATCGAGGTTTTCGATATAACGAACCCTCGATATAACGAACACATTTCCCCAGTCCCTTGGCACTTCGTTAAATCGAGGTTCCACTGTAGAAGGGCTTGTTGAGATATAACGCTTTCTCGACTAAAAGCTTTTGCTGTCATTATCACACGCATTATGAGCGATGTTAATTCCCGGCTGGCAAAGGGCCATGTAATAACTTCTCAATTAACTCTCGCTCTTTCGGGACAATACTAGAAGAATTATTATATTGCGAAATTATATCGCGGGAAGTTGTTCTGGTACGGACCGAGCGAAGCGTACTCAATCCATGCATCATTGATTTGTTCTGATTTAGGGGAATTCTTGATGATGTCGTTGTTAACATTTTGCTTCGTTAGCATACGTGCTTCAGTTTCCGATAAAGCTACAAAAATATCAATTCTGAATATTGAAAGAACAAAGCATTTGCCTTATTGCGTAGAGAAGGCATCATGGTATTAGCCTGATGAGCCCAATAATTTTTGTAAAATTGTAAGTTTTTAAACCCGCATTACAGAAAAATTGTTTAAACATTGGGCTCAAATTTATAGCGAAAGACAATCATGCTATGTTCTTTCAATGTTCAGAATTAATATTTTTGTAGCTCTATAGGAAAATGAAGTGTTTAAGCTAATGAGGCAGCTATTGCAGACATGAAATCCCCTATAAGAGGTTTTATGATCGAAAGATAATGTTTTCGCCACTCGCGTAAGGTTGGTTAACCTGCGTACAGGTTGGCGTTGTTAGTCTTGGTGTTGTTAGTTTTAGCCACGAGATTTTTGGCTACAACCTTAGTTAACTCTTTCCTTTTTTTTTCTTTCTGTTAGGAAGCGAGATCAGATGAAGAAGAAACTAAAAGCCTCCAGCTATGACGAACTAGAAAAGCTGTTGTTTCACGGTACGACATCAGACGTTGTTGACGCGATCTGCAAACACAACTTTGATCACAGGATGCGAGGGAAAAACGGAACATTGTACGGTGAAGGGAGTTACTTTGCTGTAAACGCCTCGTACAGTAATAACTACAGCGGTCAAAGTGGAGAGAGGTTCATGTTTCTGGCTAGTGTGCTAACAGGAGAATACAAGCTTGGAGGGCGTGACCTTCGTCGACCTCCTTTGAGAGATCCAAGTAATCCTGCCAGTGATCTGTACAATTCGTGCGTTGACAGCGAAGTAAATCCAAAGATTTTTGTCATTTTTAATGACGAACAATGCTATCCTTCGTACTTGATTAAGTATCGATTACGAGAACCTTAATATTACCGCAAAGAGTCAACTTCTAAGACTGAAGAAATGGAGTTGGAGTAAGTTTCTAAACGTACGATTGAGATGCGTTGGCAAGTAAGTGAAAAAAGTTGGCTTTTCTTTTCAACTAGAGGGAGGATACAGCAAGTTTGTAATGGCTGTCATGGCCAATCATAGGAAACGCTAATAACACATTGAACCAATCAGAAATAAATTTGACAAAAGCATGCAATAAATCAAAGCGCGCAATACGCGAGGAATCCAAATCACTATTGCCGGCTTGCAACTGACGTCACGGCAGCCACGCTCAGGGGGACAAGAACAAAGCGTATTCCTCCGCTGGGAACTAAACTTTTTTATCATGCAAATTTTGCGAAAAAGGTTTTATTGTTTTGACCACCAACATGGCCGCCTTGTCACGTGGTTGCAAGCGATCAATTGCTTCAATTAGTGTTTTTCTTCAGTTTTACTTAATTGTGATTGGTAAAAAGCAAATATTTGAGTATAGGTTTCGAGTGTTAGCCTTTTGTCATTTTCTGACTACATTTCATTTTCCCCAGGTTCAGTTATTACTTACATGTGTACAAAATGATTTACAAAGAAATAATTGTTTTAACGTAGGAAGGTCTCTCTTTTACGGAAAGGAGCCCAAATGTGTCTTATTCGCATCAACTGGAAGCTGTCTTGCTTTGGCTTGATTGGATAATGGCTGCACGAAAATATGTGAATTAATAAAAAGTGGTCACACTTTTGGACTCCTTGCTGTGATGATAGTGAACGTGGTTTGTTTTTGTTGCTGTTGAATAGGCCGTTTCCGAGTTACCATTTGCCTCTGTTTCAAAACGAGTCTACGTGCGAAACCATTCATAGCGGAGCTCCAGCGCGCGAAGCGCGCCAGTGGAGCACCATGGGTAAGGAATTTTGGTAAACCCATGAGGCCAAGAAAATTTGGTGCGTACGCCCGCACGCCCTCCCGTACAGACTCTCGGGGAGGGGGAGTGGACTCCCAAGGCTGCCCGACCGGGGGTGGGGGGGGGGAAGAATATAATAGACTGAGGGAGATGGGGAGCAGATGAATGCCATCTCTACTTATCTATACGTACGTACGTACGTACGTAAACAGAGCTTACAACTTTGACATCCATGTTATCATCCGTTATCATCAATTGACAGCTGTCAAAACAAAGTATCCGCTGAGCAGTATCACGACCATATCGCGGGCTCACATGTCGAGCTCATCGAGGTCACGTATTTTTTGAAGTTGACCGCTGACAAGATGGGGTTTTCTAGTTGATCGCGGGCTCAAGTCCTGGTTTTATACAAATTTTTTGATCATCGCGTAAATTCAGATTTAAATAAAGGGCAAAGTTAACAACCGAGGAGCTCAGCTTTTAGGTTTGGCTAAATCTATTTTAAAAAGTTTTTTCTCTTGTTAAAAAAATGACCTGGACATTTCATTTCAACTTAAACGAAGCAATTGTATGAAAAGGCGGCAAATCGTTTGCACGTTGTTCTCTGCTGAATTGAAAGACGGGAAGAAAGCGTGCTGGAGGACATAGATCTTCGTGAATATTTCTGGCTTTATTTACTTGTCTACAGCATGGAAACTTATGCCAAGTGATTTAGGATAACCTCTTAATGGGAAGATCCGAAATAATTGTCGACTTGAACATGATATATCGGAGTACGAGCCACAACAACGAGAGTTGAAGCACTGTTTACGGTTCCTGCTCCTGACCAAGACTGGAAATTCAAATTAACTGAGCTAATATAAAAGTGTGCTCAGGGCCGGTCAAGTTGACTGAAGTGACGGATAAAAGAATGTTAAAAGCTACACCGAAAGGAAGAAAGATATTGATCTTCGCTGATAATTCGGATTATGCATATGTTGGTGGTGTGAGATTATTACGAACATTGGACGAAACTACCGTTTTCGTCGCTTCGTCTCCGATGTTATTTGGCTGGTTTGAAAGCTTTGCCCTGCAGAATTTACAAGCTTGTCAAAATATGAGGTAACAAACGTAGATGTACACATTTTGTTGTGTGAATCTGTTTATACTTCCTTTATGAACGAATTCGATGTTGTGTCGGTTTACAGATCTTCTCGTCAATTATAAGCTTAAATTCCGTTAAAACGGCTGCTTTCAAACCTCTTAGCTTTAATCACTTCTGTACACTTTTGCCTATTAAATGTTTCGTTTCAAATTTTGTGTTCATCATTGGACTTTGAAAAGAATATTAAATTATTGAGCTACACGGATCAAAAACATGATTTCGCGGGTTGCATTTGCAGAAAAATCCCGCAAACAAATCAAAGCAAAAAACGAGTAAACCTTCGGCAACGATACTTCATACCAACGATTAAACGATTTATTAACCAACTGCTCTATTTCACTCGCTTGCATTTTTGTCATTTCGGTGAGTGTGTTGAAATCTCGTACGTGTGATAACTTTTAGATTGGTAAACGAGTATTTACGGCAGTTTTTATATTGCGAGTTGCCTGTGCTTGGGTGGGTGAGTTCAGACTTTTCCTAACGCACATTCGCCTACTAGAAACGAAGGAAATTCATTCACTTCTCTACATAAAATTCTCTAAGGTATTTAGCAATGTGTACGATAAAACATGCAGCGTAGTTAATCATGCAACCAAACCAAGATGGTTCAAAACTACATTTTAAGGAACCGATCGTTAATTACGTCCCAGGCCGGGGGGGGCGGTGGTTTTCAAAAAAGTGTAGTGTTTCAAAACCGAACCCCCCCCCAAAAAAAAATTTGGAGGTAAAAATTATACCCCCCTTCCCAATTCTTGCTTGAAAAACGCACCCCCCCCCCCCCCCTCTTTGTCCTTCCTTAGCAGATTTTTTATCTTTTTTATTTAATATCTCGTTTATCAACCCAAGTACAAGGACACCTTTTTGTATTTTTGTAGCAAAAAGTTAATGATTTGACTCGTAGTATAAAACAGAGGTCTGATTTAAATAGCATGTGTTGAAAAGGTCAGTTAAGCTAAATATTATCGTACCGTACCCTCTTTGAAGACACTCGCTTTACATGTCAGATTGAATTTCTGATATCAAAAATAGCTCACCTGCTTTAGCAAATTCTTCGAAGCTCCCAGCCGCTACGGCCTTTCTCGTCTCCCGTTTTACATCCCGGGCTTTGTAGATTGGCATTTTCGATCTCTTTTTTTCAAATATAACGATTGAAAGACCGCGAAAAGATCGAAGCTAGGTTCCAGGACCATGTCTGACGTCAAATTCCCTAGACTGCTGTTGCTGTGTCATAAAATTTGACCCACCTCATGTTTCTTACCAGAGAAAGATTTACCCCCCAAAAAGGGGCTTGTTTTAAAATTGTACCCCCCCCCCCTCCAAAACCACCGCCCCCCCCCCTTGGGACGTAATAAACGATCGGTCCCTAAGCTTAATAGACAGCGAGCACCACTTCCTAAATCACAAACTGTCACAATTCTTACACAGAAAAACTGCTTAAAAATGACTTAAACCGGCCCTCAATGAATTTGCTGAGTTAGTTTTGCCGCTGTGATTTTCTTTGTTGTGGTGTTTAGTTCACTTTGTTTTGCCTTGATTTGATCTTTTTGCCTTGACTGTTTTGAAGTAAATCAAAACAAATTTCTTCGCCTTCATCAAGGTCCTTTACATTGAATTACCCTTAGAGTTATGAAAAGTCTTTACACTAAAAATTGATGTGTGCGCCTACGTGCGTACGTGCTTGAGGAACCCAATAAAGTGCAGCGACATGTACCTATATAGCCAACCGTATACGCTTAGAAATAGTGTGGCTACTTGTTAATTGGGAAACAGTCGCAAACTCACGCAAAAAAATAAATAAATAGGAGCTCCGCTTTTAGGCCTGCCTAAATCTATATATTATCAATACGTGTATTACCTTCAAGACTCGTTTTGAAACAGAGACAAAAGGCAACTCGGAAGTGGCTTATTGAATTGAAGACTGAAACTTATAACTCCCAAATTTAGCAAGAAGTTTTCTTGCGCTGTTTCAGGTACGGGCTAACGACCTTCTGCCTTTGCAGGCTGCATTATATGTATATATATTCTGAATATTATATCTGCCTATCAACTCAATAAATCATTTCAATTTGCCCAAATCTGGGAAAAACGGCTGTACTTCTCTTTGCGCCCATTGACTGGAGGGTCTGGGTAGGGGGGCAACTGACAAGTGGCCAAAATTTTAACTTAACGGACAACTGACAAATCGCCTAACATAATGGCTGACAACTTCCAAAAAAGTTTGATTGTCCCAAACAAGTGTTGCTAAAGTGAGAAAATTGTTGTTGGGTAAACAAGTCTTGCTGGGTGATCGTTGTTTTTTTAAGCCTAAGCTGAATTTTAACAACCTTAATAAGTACTCTTCAACACTACTTCTGTTAATAATAAATTTAATTTATAGATTGATTTTATTTAAAGTATTATTGGCTTTCACGTTACAGTAAGACGTATCAGGGTTTTCAAAACAAGCCGGCGACCGCTGGATTTCTGCCGGTTACTCTGGTCATAGCAAATCACCTCACGAAAGTTATTGACGTCCACTTCGAAAAAATTTTGAAACTTCTGACATAAATTTGTTGTAAGTTTCAGAAACCTAATTGAATTAATAGGAATGCCATTGTTGCTGGTTCCTTTCAGAACAATTATTTTATTTTATATGATACAGATGTCCAATTTAACTTTTCACTTCCAAGATCTGAATGTTAATTTTCCTTACTGACAGTCATACATTACTTTATAACAATTTGGTGCTACATCAAGACAATATCCCCTTGGTGATAATTGCTATATTCTCATCATCTGTATTGACCTTAAAAGGAAATAGTACATATCAATCAATCTTGGTAAAAGGGTAAAGGGCAATATTTTTTTTACCTGATTGATATTTATTATTGGGAACTAATTGAAATGAATACTAAGAAACATGATGTTGCTTTCAAGAAGTAAATGTTCTATATATTGTGTCATTTCTTTCATCCACTTATTAGAAGAAATACTTAATGCAACTGCTGAAAGTTTTAGAATTGGTTGTTTGTATTTGTTGTCATTTTACAACACGAAAATGAAAGCCACTTCATTGATGAACATTTCATCAGGCTAATCATATTTACCGAGCTTAAAATTCACAATCCTTATTATTTATTACTCATATGATGCTTTCGCCATTGTTGATCCTTGCAGTATGCAGGACGCGTGTCACATATGAACCAAGGAAAATGGACTAGCTCACCAAGAGTCCCTCGTAGTTTAGAGGTTAGTGCGCCCAACCGGTAGCTGAGAAGCTATGCGTTTGATTACCGTCGCGGACTCATATTTTTTCTTTGTCCCAAGTTCGCGACAAATGAACATTTCATCTTTATCTTTTTTAGTAAATGGCCAAGCTCAAAAAGAGTCTCTCGTAGTTCAGTGGTTAAAGCGCCTATCCGGTATTTGGGAGGTCATGGGTTCAGTTCCTGTCGGGGACTCAGACTTACCCGCAATTACCAGTGCAATAAAAAAAATATATTTAAAAAATAATATGTTAAGGGAGGGACACCTGGCTAAAAATAAATTCATTAGGCAAAATTCTCTTTGTCCTACATGTTTTAAAACGCTTATATCTCGGCTGTTTTGGGTGCGATTGAGCTGAACTTTTCCAGGGACACAAAAAAAAAGGATGGAAGTTTACGAATGACGTCTTTGCTTTGGTGGATAGCGCTTTACAGCGACGCCATGCAGAGCGGCATTAGTGCCAAATTGAAAAATCCATAGTATTGTGTCCAAGTTTGCGGATCGAATAGAAAGACAGTACTCTGTGATTTTATCAAAAATAGATCAGTCGATCAACCTGTAGTGTGTCATGACAGAAGCGGATTTTTTAATTTTAACTTTGCCAGCGAGTAAAAGCCGTTTAAGTGTGCAAATTTGAATTTACCTTATACCTTTTTTAAAAACGCTCTTTTAGAATTTTGCTTCTGTCATGACACACTACAGTATTCCTAGTTTACCTCTCTGCAGTGCCAGCTTATGAAGTTCTAAATCTGCGCTGAATTCTTGGACACAAATTGTCGGTTAAGTCCAAACTTTGAGATTTCCGAAGTTGTTCCGATTAAAACACGAGTGCCAAAGTGGTAATTACATTCCACGCTTTAATGTTGAGATCGGAAAACAACAATGCAGAGCAGAATGGTCTCGGTTTTACAAAGAAAAAAATAAAACCAAAATGCACCGTTAAATAAACTAATTTCATAAACAAGACAGAATATCTTACAGCAGATTTTGAAATGCAAAGAAATGCTTTGTGTCTACGACTTGAATCTTTTGCTGTTCTGCTGGGGCCACTGATTTTTTTCTTGGCATCACAGGATCCGTGCCACACAAGAACACTTCAAATCACGCGCCATATTTTATTCAGTCATGAATATTCCGTACACTTGTCGGTGCCAGCCTTTCGCTTCGTGCATACGCTTTAAATAAATTTTGCATGTTTTTCGTTGTTTTTCGTGAGAACCCAGTTAAATGCGGCGCATGCGTAGTTGGGAAAAAAAATGAGATTGGATGTTTTGTAGCTTTCTCGGAAATGCGCATATTTCTCAAGAACCACTTGTTGGAATTTTATAAAATTTGTCAGGGAGATACTTCAAGAAGCAAGTAAGTGGATTATTGCAAAATATCTCAAGTTAAGTTTAACAGAGGAAATAATCCAGTTATCCTTCAACAGAGGTCAAAATAATAATAATAATAATAATAATAATAATAATAATAACAATAATAATAATAATAATAATTATAATAATAATAATAATAATAATAATTATAATAATAATAATAATTATAATAATAATAATAATAATAATAAACTTTATTAACATATTCCAGACAAGTTGCCATTTACAAGGTTAAAATTCCAATATTAAAATATCCAAGGCACAAAAAGTTATTATTATCATCATTATCATCATCGTCATATCATATATGTCTTGATATCATGGTTACTACAACTAGTACTAATACTACTATCATCATCATAACATTAATTAACATATTCCATACAAATTGGTATATACAAGGTAAAAGAAAGTAAAAGAAATAAATTATTAAAACCTATTTCAACAGTGTTTACATAATGGCTCCCTCCTGGGATTCAACGTCAATATCGGAATATACAAGGTAAAAGTAAATAAAAGAAATAAATTATTAAAGCCTATTTGAACAGTGTTTACACGATGGCTCCCTCCTGGGTTTCAACGTCAATATCAATAATAATAATAATAATAATAATAATAATTAATAATAATAATAATAATTAATAATAATAATAATAATAATAATAATTATAATAATAATAATAATAATAATTATAATAATAATGCGAATAGTGACGAATAGTCGCGAATAGTCGTTGAATAGTTGCGAATAGCTAACAATTATTCACCGAAGTGGAGGTAAATATCCGCCACTTTCGCCGACACTGAGGTGAATAATTGTTTTAGTATATACCGCACAAGCGGACCAAAACATTACTTTCGGTACCCAAAGCGACGCTCGAAGCCATTTTGTTTCTCTTCGGCTGCTCGGAGGCGAATAGTACTTTGCTAATCAACTCTGAGCTAACCAGTCAGCGAGCGCGGAAAGTACTATTCAGTTGTGTTGTATACTGTACATTAATCGCGAATAGTGAATAGCCGCGAGAAGTGTTAAAAAGCTTAAAAGACGGGTAATACCAGTTCAAAGAAACAGAAAATAATTTCTCCATGCACAGGAAACTTTCGGTAATTCCCAACTTGTGAATAAAGTGGGTTGTTTCAGGGTTTTCATTGTGTTTCCTTTGTGAATTTCCCAGATTGGGAAAATGATACCAAACCCTTACATGGGACAGGAATATCCCAATTTTTTCCTTGTCATGGGAATTTCTCGTCCCAGTATTTTTCCAGACATGGGAAATAAATGTCCCAACATTTTCCCTGACATGGATTCTTTACATCCCCAAAATTCCTTGATATGGGATTTTAGTGTCCCAAACATTTCCTTGTATGGGGTTTCAATGTCCCATTAATTTCCCTCATGTGGGGTTTGATTGTCCCACAAATTTCACTAACATGGGTATTAAGTGTCCCATTTCTTTCCCTGATATGTGGTTTTATTGTCCCTGTAATTTCCCTAGCATGGAGTTTTTATGTCCCAAAATTTTCCCTGTTTGTCCCCACAAATATCACTGACTTGGGAATTCACTGTCCCATTAATTTTCCGGACATGTGGTTGTAATATACAAATAATTTCCCTAGCATGGGGATCAAATGTCCCAACAATTCCCCTAACACCCCAGTAATTTCTCTGATATGGGTTTTATTTATTTTCACTTATTTCCCTGAAATAGGTTCTTACTGTCCAAGCCATTTCCCTGTGATGTCTTGGTTGTAATGCACCAAAAGCAGTACTAAGTTACATAAATATTTCCAAACAATCATGAATATCAAACTGTTTATTACAGTCCCTGTAAAATTACATTATGGTAACTGTACTGGCACTTTCAATAACCAGAAGTTACTTGTCCTACAAATGGTATTATTGCTATATGTTCTTCTCAACAAAGAAATTGACACAAAATGGTCAAAAATGAAATTTAAACAAACATATTTTACATGTTGTGCAAATCAAGTAGCCTGAAACAGCAACAACATAACAGACTTAAGCAAAAATTGTGCTTATTAAGTTCACAAAACGTCCAAAAGGCTATTTCTTTAAGTACGGTTATATCCTCCTTAAATGTTTCTCGATCACCACTTATTTGACCCTGCAGTAAACATTTCAAACTAGCTTCCTGGCCGCAGTTGTTCAAAGGCTGGATAAGGCTATCCACCATTTAAATCTTTATCCAGTGGATAGCACTTTATTTTTTATCAACACATCCACTGGATAGCTTTTATCGGCTGGTTAGTATTATCCATCCTTTAAACAACTAGGGCCTGGCCAATACACTCGTAAGCTGTGGGTTTCGGGTTTCAAATTAGTCAAGTTCCTTTAATTTGCTGTTCAATTTAAACAAACACATTTTACGTGTAGTGCAAATCAAATAGCTTGAAACAACAACATAACAGACTGATCATGAAGCACCACCATATACCGCACTTCTGAAGTTCACAAAATGTCTAAAAGGCAATTTCTTTAAGTACAGTTATATCCTCCTTAACGTTTTTCACAACGTCTTTGACCCTGCAGTAATCATTTCGTACTAGCTTCCTGGCCAATACACTCATAAGCTCTGTGGGTTTCAAATTAGTTAAGTTCCTTGGCTGTACAGAAAACTTCTTCTTCAGGATGTCAACAATATCATCTCTGTTTAAAACACGACCAAAGACACCCTTCACAATTGCTTGATTGACTGCCAGAGGCCATGCTGACTTGCCTTCACTCACAACAACTGAGGGAACTTGAGAGCAAGGTGGTGATTCACTTATACTGGAGTCATCATTGTCATCTTCCTCATCAACAGGCTCTGTATCACCACCCTCAGATTGAGGAGAACTTTCTGCACCAGATGCAGATGAACTTCCACTTGCAGAGAATTCTCCACTGGAATACTGCAAAACAAAACATAGTTTCTAATTATCAAATCTCCAGTGACAAAAAAACAATCATAAATTATTTGCCCCTTTAACTTTTGTAACTGACACTCTTATCAATCCCAAAACCTAAACAATTACATGGAGGAGGAGCAGAGGTTGGAGTTCCCAGTTGCTTATTTACGACAGTATGGAGGTAAACACAGACTTATTATATTTATAACTTAAGTGTAACATAAGAGAATTAAAGATACCTACATGTTCGACTTTATGCTTCTTCCTAGTTTTTTCCTCCTTTGATTCATGATCAGTTTCACTCTGAAAATTGTCAAATGGAAAACAAAAATAATGTAAGAAGTATATTTCGCCTAAGTTAAATATCCCATAACAACAGCATATAAATAAATAAATGTTTCATAACACAAAACTATCAGAAAGCTGTTCAAAAGAGGTGTTAACGAGAAGTGTCCAAGGACACATAAATGAACCCTTGACAAAATCATGTGGAATTAGAATAACAAACCTTGCAGGATGTTGTTTTATTCTTTCGGTATCGTCGCTGTTCACTGAAGAAATTCTGAATATGTCTGGCAATGCCATCTGCATTGAAGTTGATTTCTGGTATTCCACAATCTGGAGTGATTCCAGTAGCAAATTCTGTCAACTGTTTTTTTGTTTCTGGACTGTTGAATTTAGGCAAGCTGTCCCCCCATCTTTGTGTTGCTAAAAGCCCAATCTTCTTTCTCCTGTATAAA